>OZ025300.1:81409647-82609647 GCA_964019185.1 Maratus speculifer | reverse complement strand
AGACATAAACTTAAATTTTGTGCTGAAAATCTGAATCGTTGAGAGTAGTTAAGTAGCGCTAACTGAACTGTGTTCAATGGGGGTGGGAAGGTTCAAATTTTCAAATGATTATACAAAACGGCGAAAATTGGTCGATTCGTTTGCGGTTTTCTCTAAAACAATTCTTTATGTCAGTATTTCCTTGAAAATAAATTTTAAAGATAAATTTCAAAAAATTCCGTTAGAGGGCGCATTAAACTTTAGAGTAACCAACAACAATTTTTAGCTGTTATTTTTTGTATATAATCTAATTAAATGATTGCAAAAGCTTAGATTTAAATTTTGAGCTCAAATTCTGAATCGTTGGGAGGGGTTAAGAAGCGCACACTGAACTGTGTTCAGGAGTTAAAATGTTACCCTGCCCACCCTACGAACACAGTTCAATTTTTCGCTACTTAATTACTCACGATTCAGATTTTCAGCTCAGAATTTAAGTCTAAGCTTTTAAAACATTCATTTAGATTATAAAAAAAAAAAAAAAAAGGTTAAAGATAGTTGTCGGTTACTTTAAAGTTTAAGGTGCCCTCGAACGGAATTTTTTGAAATTTATCTTTAAAATTTATTTTCAAGGAAATACTGACACAAAGAATGGTTTTAGAGAAAACCGCAAACGAATCGACCAATTTTTCCCTTTTTTATAATCATTTGAAATTTGAACCTCCCCACCCCCATTGAACACAGTTCAGCTTATGCTACTTAACCACTTTCAACGACTCAGATTTTCAGCTCAAAATTTAAGTTTGTCTAAGCTTCTAAAAAAATTTAATGAGATGCAAAAAATAACTGTAAAAAATAGTTGTACGTTACTTCAAAATCTAAAGCTCCCTCTATCGACATTTTTGAAATTTATCTGTATAATTTATTTTCAAGATTTTTAGCGAAAATTGCAAATCAATTGACCAGTTTTTCTGTTTTTTATAATCATTTGAAATTTGAACCTACCCACTCCCAATTAACACAGTTCAGTTTGCGCTACTTAACCACAGGTTTTGAGTTCAAAATTTAAGTTTATGTCTAAACTTCTAAAAAATTTAATGAGATGCAAAAAATAACGGTAAAAAATAGTTGTTCGTTACTCCAAATTCTGAAGAGACCTGTATCGGCATTTTTTGAAATTTATCTTTATAATTTATTTTCAAGACAATACTGACATAAAGAATAATTTTCGTGAAAACCGCAAACGAATCGACCAATTTTTCCGTTCTTTATAATCATTTCAAATTTTGGACCCTAAACTTTGATGGCGCCTGTCTCCTTCGGAAGACGTTTGGGACCCTTAGTTTCCCATTTAATATTATTTGCTTTGATGTGTACTATCACCCCTTTAAAATTTTGCCCAGTAGTTTAGATACACCCTGTGTATATTCATAACAATTATATTTGTTGCGATTGAAATCCTGTCATTGCTCAAACGTCGTTCGCGCAGTTTTCAGCTTTTTTGCTTTTTGGCCATCTCATCCCCGGAGCAACAAGATTGCTCTTTATTGGCGCATTAGCGCAACTTTTGCTGCGGTGGCGTTAATACGTAAGTATCCACGTAACTTTAATTTGAAACTGAAAAGTTTAAAATTCATGACTTTTATTTTTTTTAAGCAAAAAGAACAGAAAATAAAAATAATGATATTTTGAAGCTCCATAATTGCAGCGAAGGATAAAAAATAAATAAATCTATAAAAAATAATAATAAAATCTATAATTTACCATAGCATAAATCTTACCAAAGGACTTTTGCATAATAACCCATAAGATGTGTTTCATTTGGATATTGCCATTGAACAATTAACAAATAATCGTGATTTTTGTGCCACATACGTTAGCGTAATATATATATATATAGATTATCATAAACTGCATGAGCAACTCTAGCCAACTTGCAAATTTAAAGCTGTTTTCAAAATGCAGGATTCACGAAATTATTTAATCTATAAAATTTTTATTTTTAAGAAAATTCCTTCTTAGTAACTGTTAAATACCGAAATTATGTCATTTGGAACAGGGATGTAGTCGTAAAAATAACAGAGGGCATGTGCTCAAGACAGAAAATATATCCTAAAGTGTGTAGGTATACTATAAGCTTTCTTGAGAAACAGAAGGTATACGGTGCTTCTTTAAAAAATATCCAGAAGGTATACGGCGTATACCCTCCACTACGTCCCTGATTTGGAAAAGCGCTTTGGATAACAAATAACCATGTTTCAATACTAGTAACATTTAATAGAGTACCAAAGCCAAGGAACAGAGAAGATAATTTCTGTTTATTATTATTATACTTATGTTTATTTATTACTGTGGATAGGACAACGTCACAGTTAACAAATTGAATATTTTACTGACAAGTTAAATTTGGTGAGATATCACACACACACAAAAAAAGGCGATATACATTTAAAGTAATGAATATTGAGTCAGAGTTCTGTTTATATGAACAAATTAATGTGGTAACCTGACGATTGGTAACTAACTCTATACGTTTGAAATTCATACGTGACATCTCTATTGCTAGTCTAATTGATGCAGCTTCATTCACTGATACAGTAATTTGCAAAATGTTACTACTTAAAAAAAAAAAAAAAAGCTTCCTAAACAAATTTATTATTAATCTTTAAATTTTATGTAGTTTGCTGTACTAGTTTTATGGTAGTAAGATGTTACAACTTTAATAAAAAAAAAAGAAACTTTAATATCCAAAACGAATTTATTATTTATCTTTAAATTTGTATAGAAACAGTATTTTTAAAGATCTGTAATTTTTTACTTTTTATAATTATTTTGTTTATGCAAATATTAGATTTGCTGTTTTTGTCACTCTAAATCAGAGTTATTACGCAGATATTTGACAAGCGAATGCGGGAAGTGACTATTTTCTCTTTTGGTATCTCTGGGAAAGGCGAACAGTCGCAGATTACATTCCTATTCCTCCCTCCCCTTGTCTGCTGGAAAGAAGGTCGGTTGGGTCGTTTTCTCAATCGTTTTCCAAGAGTCACGTGATATATTTACGTCAATGCGCACTGCTTCCAGGAGCGCTCCTGCCTCATCAACTGGAACTGCTCGCTGCCGAAAAACATTGCTCCAAAGCTAGGTTGCCGGATTGGCGATTGTATGGTCGACGCGTTCTATTAAAATTCGAGGGTGTTTTTTACTGCGCATTGAAACCGTGAGTTTTTCCTTTGAAGTCAAGTAATATCGACAATTGAAAAATCGATCGATAAGAATTTGAGGAAAACGTTCTTGCATTTTAACGTCTTAGCTTTGCGTGTTTTTCGGAGCAGTAAACATAATGGATCGAACATCTGTAACACTGGAGAGAAAAATAATGAATGGACAGATTTGTTTATCTTTCGAATAAATGTTTAGAATAGGGATGCATTGAATATTCGGTATTCGGTCATGTTACCGAATATTCGTTTAGGTCGAATATCAAAATTATTCGATTGGGGTAAACCGAAATGCTTAGACCTTTTAAAACATTTTTTTTTTTTTTTTTTTTTTTTTTTTTTTTACAATTTCTAATTTTAATTGTCTATATATGTTTTTAAAATAATTAGAAACAAAATCATATTAAAATAAAATAGAATGATTTTAGATTATTAATTTGCTGTTTGATGATTATGAATTCATAGGAATTAATCCTGTGCAAATGCAAGTTCCTAAATTTTTGTTTAGTAAATAATCTATTTCTTGCTTTTTCACAAGTAAGAGTTTTTAAGAAACATGGGAAAACTTTTGAGATTGATTATAGGTATCAAACAATTTTTGTTCAGGAAACCATAATTCAATCCATTTATTGAGTCATAAATACATTGTATCTTATTTCACCCGAGATCAAACTTGGATTTTTGTTTGTTACTTATAATGAAGATTTAACTCGGTGTTGAATTCAGACACTTTTCTCCTGGAGGGATGTGTGTGGTTTCGGGGGGGGGGGGGGGGCATTATGAAGTTCCGGAAGAGAAATTGCTCTTTTTGATCATTGAAAACACGAAGTCTCAAAATTTCCGGGGGGGGGGGGCATTTCATTGCTCCGGAGGGAATATACCCCCTGGGCCACTGCCTGAATTCAATACTGATTTAACTATATTTTCAATTGACTTGCTCTGTTTTCTGTGGAATATGATATGATGGGAAGTGCTGGAAAATGCTTCATTCATAGCTAATGAACTATGAGCTAGACGCTCTTTTATTAAAAATCCAGTTAATAGTATTTATATTGTGTCAGCACTGACCAAAGTTTAGTCATCTTCAATGATATTATCATATTTTTTAACAGAAAAAAAATTAATATGAAACAAATCTCGTTAAAATATCTTCATTTATGATAAAGTTATGAATAAAAAATTCAGCTTCAGTTTGTTTTGCATGCAGTATATTTGAATGACTGTATTGTAATTTTGATGGAATAAATGGATTGCGATATTGTTTCTTATATATATATATAAAAAAAAGTCATGGCCATATTACTCTTATATAAAGTTTGTTGCAAGATTTTAGGATAAACCTGAATGTTTATAATCTAATCTCTGAAAATAGTCGCCCACTCCAGACATTGATCAGTATGCGATTAAAATCTTCCTTACTAAATCAAAAGAAGTAGAAAAGTTATTGAGTTGCCACCATTTGATTTTACTTAAGTCTCTCCCTTACAGATACACAATATATGATCCTGTAAAGTTTTTCTTCCAGTTTTTCCATTATTTCTCTTTGATTTTAAAATGTTTGTCATAAGGCTATGAAATAAAAAAAATTAGTGATTAAAAAGTCTCGTAATTCATTTTTTTTTTTTTTTTTTTCAGTATAAAGTTTACTAATAAAAAACTCTTGTTTACCAAAATGTAAGTTTCTTTTATTAAATATTATGTAAAATTGTTTTAAAAAGCAACATTTTATACCTATAATCTTTGAAATATAGAAATATTTGGTCAGCCGAATATTCGGTATTCGGCTAGCCGAGCATTCGATATTCGGTTGACCTATGGGCCAAATATTCGGTATTTGGCCAAAATCACTATTCGGTGCATCTCTAATTTAAAAATAATTTTTTATGTGTGAAAGAATTATTTTTATCTTACTTTGATAGTGGCTGTTGCAAAATTTGAACACTAAATATTATTTTTTTATCCACGTTTATTATTGCTTATAAAAGGAAAATTAAGATTTTATCATCGAAGAGTTAAGCAACTCAGCTGTTATGAGGCTTTACTTATGTACCTTATTGATGGAGCTCGAATTTTATTATAATCACATCTGATCGATCGAAACATCTATTGCAACACTTTTTACAGTTCTTAGTTAAAATATATATTTCAGAAATATCTAATAAAAGATAATCTATTGAGCCTTAATAGTATAAACTCAATGAAAAATTTATAACTAATCCCACTTGAAACATAAACATACACAAGGCCTTCGCTAAGGATGAGTGGATAGTTTTATAACTTAAAAGTATTCGGATTCATTACGATCTGTGCACGGAAATTTGCAGGCATATTCAAGTGCTTTAGAATTGAATAGTATTTTTTATTTCACTAAATTAATCAAATTGATAATTAATTTAATTGTTTTACAAAAGTTTATTATTATTTGTTTATGTTTAAAAATGCTATACGATTTCTTGGTATAAAAATTAAAAATATCGGCAAATTTTGTGAATTTATGCATGAAAATGACTGCATGGATCTGTTAGAAAGTCATAGATTTGTATTTGAGAGGGGGGAAAAAAAGCAAATAAGTATAAAAGTAAAAAATGTTTTTTTTTACCAAAGAATAGCGGAAAAGATGCGAATTTCGTAAAAAGATGTGGAAAAAAGCGAATTTTGTCAAAGATCCGCGGAAAGAGCATGACTAACGCCAAGAAGAGACCCCCCCCCCCCCTTTCCTTCTGTGTGAACTTTCAGAAAATTTGCTGTAAATTTCTTAAATAATAATAATAATAAAATCCAGAATTGTTTTTGATTAAAATGTATAAAATAAAATATATTCGTGTATGTCTGGCGGCCTTTATTTAACCCTTTCGGGTTTGTTGTACTATTAATAGTACATGTCTTTTAATGGAGTATAACTTTGTTTTAAGAAGTAATTCTGCTACTATTTGCATTTAGTAATGTTACTATATGTCTATGCATTTACTATATAACTTTATGTATGTTTTAAGTATTTAGTAATAATAATAAATGGGTACTTACTTATTAACGCCACCGCAGCAGAAGTTGCGCTAATGCACCTATAAAGAGCAATCCTTGTTGCCTTGTTGTTTGCTGATTTTGACTCCATTTTTAATGCTTTTTTAGCGCTTTACTGTTTTTAGTGCTTTTTTTTTTTTTTTTTTTTTTTTTTAATTTTTGACGCCATTGATTTGTGCGTGTACGAGCAACAAGATTGCCCTTTATTGGCGCATTAGCGCAACTTCTGCTGCGGTGGCGTTAATATGTAAGTACCAATAAATGTTATTATTTGCTTAAGTCTGTTTGCACCGTTTGCGACTCTTTTATTTTAAACATATATTTAACTCTTTAAATTGAAATTAAAAATTATTTCCCTGAAAGAATCATGTGTAATAAAGCGCAAAAAGTGTAAGAAAGTTGTAATATAAGTTAAATCTTATTGTAATGGCAATATTTTCTAAAAATCTCCAGCAATTCTTCCTTAGCCTATTGTCATATGAAATGAATTGAATAGTACGCAAAACAACAACATTCGTCGAGTTTCAGACAATGAAATATTCTTTAAAAACTAATTAATCTATTTACATAGCTAGTGTTAATGTTATTAACGTAAAAGTAACTTTTTCAAAAAAAAAAAAAAAAAAAAAAAAAAAAACGGACTTAGAAGGGCTATAATCAGGGGTGGGGAATTTTTCCATATTCTTACCAGCCAAAGAATTATTTCACCAGCCCGCAAGATGCAACACACACGCCATTGAAAATAGTTATGACAAAATCGCACGCGATTACAGACAAAATTACTATTAATACAATGCACTTTCATAATTCTTTTTTCTATAATATTAGGAATTATACATAACAGAGGTAAGATTAATATTAGATAGAACATAATGCCATATTTACATTGTAAAAATTTGGAAAGTTAAAATATCTAGATTAAAAAAGTGTTTCTGATAATGTGCCTATTGCCCACAGTTTTTCAAAAACTAAAAATGCACTCGCCTTGTGAGAAAATCCACTCGCCAATGGCGAGCAAAATGATGTATTTCCCCACCCCTGGCTATAATAATACTGATAATAAATAACTAGTTGGATGTGCCAATCCCAAAACTTTCTTCTATCTCATACATACATTTTAATATTAAAAAGAAATAGTTACTCATTTTAATGCTTTAATAATTTTAATTCAATACCTTACCAACTTTCATTTTCATCTTAAATTTCTGCTTCAATCAATTAATCGGAGTAAAAATGAATTTCCGTCTCTGCACGAGCCGATGGACAATAGAATGATAAGCAGATTTTTTTTTTCAAATTCAGGGAGGACTTATTTGCCTTACCAACAAATAATCATATACAAAATGTTTAGTTCAGTTCTAGAACTAACTTCATACACTTTTATGTGGTGCAATATTGAAAATAGCATAAAATTCGGTATTGCAGCGCCCCCTTCCGGCAGATTTTTTTCAGATTCAGGGCGATCCAACTAGCCATAGCCATACACTTACACAAAAAATTTCGTTCAATTCGATGCATAACTTCATGTACTTTTGGTCGGTACAATATTAAAAATGGCACAAAAATCGCGATTGCGGCGCCCCCTTCCGGCGGATTTTTTTCAAATTCAGGGAGGACCAACTAGCCATAGTCATACACACACACAAAAAATTTGGTTCAATTCGATGCATAACTTCATATACTTTTGGTCGGTACAATATTGAAAATGGCACAAAAATGGCGATTGCAGCGCCCCCTTCCGGCGGATTTTTTTCAAATTCAGGGAGGACCAACTACCCATACTCATACACATACACAAAAAATTTGGTTCAATTCGATGCATAACTTCATATACTTTTGGTCGGTACAATATTGAAAATGGCACAAAAATCGCGATTGCAGCGCCCCCTTCCGGCGGAATATTTCAAAACTGAAGGCGGACCTGCTTGCCACAGCCAAAAACATTCACAAAAAATTTGGTTCAATTCTATGCATAACTTCATACACTTTTTGATGGTAGAATGGCGACATACAGACACACACACAGACATACACACGGACAGACATACATTTTGTAAAAACATGTTTTTTGGAATATCTGACCCCTAAAACGTGTAAATCCGTCGAAAACCGGAAGTCGAAAAAAATTTCGATTACAATACTTTCTTCTATTGAAGATAGAAGAAAGTAAAAATCAGGGATGCAGGGGAATTTTATATTTGAAGACTATCTTCTATTGAAGATAGAAGAAAGTAACAAGTTGGAAATTGCACGTGAAGCGTAGCAAACGAGGTGCGTTCGTACGATAACGAAGTTTTAAAAATATTACTCTTATATCTCAATCTCATAAAATTGTAAATACTGAATTACAATTAAAACGCTCATCAAGCAATGTTCTCTCTATACCATTATGTAATGGAATACTTTTGTGTGGCCTTGTAAATCAATAACAAATGTTCTTTGCATCACAGATTATGTAAAATGTATATTATAATATGTACTTTATAGTTGCATATAAATTTTATTAAGTTCGAATGAGTGCAACACCATTAAAATGCATTTGAAACATTTTCCCCCATTGACCGTAATGTAACGGAATACTTTTGATTGTCCCTGTAATTGATCTATGCATCCGATTTTCATAAAATTTGAAATAACTCGACAAAATTATTTAATAACTATGTATTTTAAATTTCAAACGTATAAAATACATTTGAAACTTTTTCCCCATTGACTATAATGTAATTGAATACTTTTGATTGCCCCTGTAATTGATCTATGCACCCGATTATCAAAAAATTTGAAATAACTCGACAAAATTATGTAATAACTATGTATTTTAAATTTCAAACGATTAAAATGCATTTGAAACATTTTCCCCCATTGACCGTAATGTAACGGAATACTTTTGATTGTCCCTGTAATTGATCTATGCATCCGATTTTCATAAAATTTGAAGTAACTCGACAAAATTATGTAATAACTATGTATTTTAAATTTCAAACGTATAAAATACATTTGAAACTTTTTCCCCATTGACTATAATGTAATTGAATACTTTTGATTGCCCCTGTAATTGATCTATGCACCCGATTATCAAAAAATTTGAAATAACTCGACAAAATTATGTAATAACTATGTATTTTAAATTTCAAACGATTAAAATGCATTTGAAACTTTTTTCCCCATTGACCGTAATGTAACGGAATACTTTTGATTGCCCCTGTAATTGATCTATGCATCCGATTTTCATAAAATTTGAAATGACTCGACAAAATTATGTAATAATTATGTATTTTAAATTTCAAACGATTCGGTTGGGTAGTTTTTGCGCTGTTATATGCGGACGGACAGACAGACAGACGGACAGACAGACAGACGGACAGACAGACAGACGGACGGACTGAGCGACAACAATAGGTGCTACGTATTTACATAATTACGAACGCACCTAAAAATCAGGGATGCAGGGGAATTTTATATTTGAAGACTATATCTAGGAAGAGCTTCCCATTCTATTATGTAGTTATACGGTTCAGTTTATGATGATTGTTAGATGGCTATTTTCTGTTTCAATATACAAAAACGTGTACTAATATTTTGCAAATATTGTGCAGAATTGTTTAATTTTGATAAAATATGTTTGAAATATTTTTTTAAATTGTTTCTTGGTATATTTTTTTCCAAATAAAATATTAAAATGAGTGTGCGTTTTGCATAGGTCACAAACATGCAGAAAAAAATGCTGTATAAATGATATATATATTTGTAAAAAAAAAAATATGCTCTACTTTTACCTGTTTCCGAATGATTTTATACTAGGGACAGTATATGTGCATAATTTTTGTGATAAAATTAGTTTTACCTGTAAAGAAACTTAAATGATTTTGCAATCATAAAAATAAATACTGACTAATAATTGAGTGATTTGATTAAAAAGAGAAAAATAATTGAAAATATTTATTGCAGGATGTGTATAGATTTGCAAGTTTTCTTTTTGCCAGACAAATATTACAAATCCTCCAAGGTGGCTACAAATTCTGCTATATAATTATTAAACAGAAATGTTTTAATCAGAAATACTAAGATTCCTTGGAAATTCCCAAAAATATTACATAAAAATTAGTATTAAAAAGTTTCATTAATCCTTTGGCTTCTACTGCATTTCAGTGCATATTAACGCTTTGGCGACGAGTGTCACGTATACGCGATGATGAACGGGGCAGGATGAGTACAATTTTTAATTTTTCGCAACAATATTTTTGAATAGCTAGAATGTTAAAAATTGAGTGAGGAACGTTCGTGAGGATGGTCTTTTTTTAAAAGCTTGCAATTTTAATTAAAACATATCTTAAAAGGAAAAAGTATTACTCTGGTTAATGCACGGGCCTCCGGGGTCTTGGTCCTGGGCCCACAAATTATGTGACTGATTTTTTCCCTTAATCAAGTACTTTTCAAATAATATTGTTATATAAAATATGAAATGTAAAATTTAAATATTCTGAATGACTCAATAAATTTTTTAGAAGCGTTTAACCTAGGCACTTTTCTGTAAAACTCCTTTTCATTTTGAGAGTATCTATAATTTTCAAAATTTGCTGTATCTAGAAAATCAAATTTGGGGAAAATGCCAAAAATGCATTATCATACTGTGTCTATTGGTTTCATCAATAGAAACGAAGATTTTACAATGTCATAATTATAGTTTAAAATGATTACTAGACTATTAGAGAAAACACAATATTTATGATTTTGGATGAGGCTAGTTTTGAAAAAGACGTCCTCATTTATTGTGCAACATAAACTGTGGATCATAGATGTTTGTGAATTATACAAATGCTTATTTGAGAAAGTAGGTGGTAATTCTGATTTGTTGCTTTATAACAAGCACACTCTGGACATTTCTTTTATATTCAGAAATGAATATACAGGATGTCCTGTATACATGCCTGTTCAATAATATCTCTTAGCAATTCTTTGATAGGTTCCTGCTTCACCATAATGTCCAGCTTAAAGGTCGTCCATTTTCTTGATTATTCTTGTATGCTTTTTTTTTTTTGTAAACTTACTTTTACCCAAAACAACTTTGTCAAGTCATAAGATTAACATACTTTTTTTCTGAAAATGTCGTCAGGAATTGGGAGCCCAACTTTTTAACAAGCCTTGGGCCCAACTTCAGCTTGATCGGGCTTTGACTCAGATCCTTTTTGAATGAATTTTAAAACGAAGGAATTCCAACCACAGTAGTTCCAAACAGATTATTACTACTTTTTTAAACTATTCTTTATTAAAATAACTTAAAAAAAATCTCTGTTATAAGATTTATTCTGTATGTTAAGAATGAAGTGTATTATGTTGTAAATATAATCCGAAATACTAAACTGAATAAATTGAAATTCGTTTAAATTCTTATTTCTGGCTTACCATCTAATAATCACTTCAGTGCGAAAAGTATTTTGATTTATACAGCGCGCTCATTTCTACAAGGGAAAAGAAAAAGTATTTTCATCAATAAATCCCTTCTTTGATATTATTATAACAATTACTATTCTTCGTTATTTTTTGTTTTATTTTTTATTTGATTGAATGGTGTTGATTTCCACATTTATCGTATCGTTTACCAGCAAGAAAAGTGCCACAATTCAAAATTTCTATATGGCACAGAAAATGGTGCAAAAAAAACTTCATTATTATTATTACATTATTTTTTAACTGTAACATAAAACTAGTACTTATTTCTGCATGCAGCTGTAAAAGCGTACATAAAACCGTAAAACACTTAAGAATCAAGGCCTAGAAGAAATAAAAATACACATAATTAATTTTTTTTCTTTTGATTTAGTCACTTTTTTTTGCAAAGTGAGAGATTTATAATATTTCCCTTTCATACTAAATAAGGTACAGTTGGCTCTCGTTAACCCTTTCAGGGGCAAGGTATTTCTGCTCCGAAAATGTTCAAATAATTGATTCACACCACAATTTAAGAACAGATTTATTTGAAAATAATCAAGAGCTGTTTTTCGCGAACATTATAAAATCGAAATTGTACTAAAATTATACTGGTGCCAGTTCGAAATTGGAACAGTAATATTAAGTGTTTGCAGACTGCAAACACCGCCCCTGAAAGGGTTAAGGGTGTATTTGAAAAAACGCTTTTCCACCTTCAACAGCTCGAAATTTTCAGATACAATTTCAGACACATTTTTAAAAGTAGAAACATGAAACTTGCTGAGGGGATTCCTGAAGGGACGTATGAGGTGCCGTGTGATGTCTTTTTACGCTCAATTCATTAGAATTTGAGTTATAAACAATTACCTTATCAGTATGACCCTTTTTTTTCGTTTCCAGATCTTCCGCTAGGGAAAAATCGGTTCGAAAGGCCGTTTTTGATTGCTTTTTTTTACAATATTTTCTGCATTTATCAAAAAATCGACAATCACGGCACCTTGTGTACTTTCCAGATAAAAGATTTTGAAAGTTTGGTGTATTTGAGTGCAAAAATGAATTCAAAAATAAATCGGAAAATAAACAGTTTGAATCTAAATACACCCTTAATTTGAACTCGTCGGGACCACAAAAAGTGTTCGAATTATCCGGAGTTCGAATTATGGAAAGTATGAAATGAGAACATGCTAATATAGTACTATTACAAAATAATTAATGTTATATTGTTTTTTAAATTTATTATGTCAGTTATCATCAGAATGACTTAATATTAAATTAGAATGTATAAATGCATAAACTAATTAAAAGATTAGAAACAAGCACAATGGAAGAAAAATTTGAAGCGTCACTGATGGACAGACGGGGCACTTAGAAAGTGGATATCAAATGCATGTATACTCGTTTGGAACAATTTTCACGAATTTCAAAGACAAAGTTTGAGAAAGGATGAATGCAAAATCGGAATTCTCATGAGTTCGAATTAAACGAAGTCAAGATAGAATGAGTTCGAATTAATGAAAAAGTTTAACGTTATTCTGCATTTGAAAATTTCGGGACTTCATGTTTAGTTCGAATTAAGCGAAGATTCGAATTATCCGATTTCGAATTAAAGAGAGTCGACTGTATTTGGATAAAACATTCTAGGTGTTTGTGAACCAATCGTAACAACTTAGGAAATCGGATTTATTCGGCTCGCATGATTTCCAAGATAAATGATCAAAACTATAATATCCGAGATTTTAGTTTGAATTATTCTTATGAATAAGCTTAACTGTTTTTGAGTTGTAAACATATCTGTAATGGCGAATGTGGCTTTTTTTATTTTATTTACAAGTAAAGTTTGAATATTACACATAAATAAGAAAGAGCGGAACATAATAGGGGTTACAAAATCGGTGTTTTCGAAATACACTATCTACCAAAAAGTATTTGTACACTTTCAGTTTTTGACATTTTGTCAAATATTTAAAAATATACTGGTCGGATTCGTCTGGAACTTCAGAAATATAAAGATTATGTTTCACTTTATATTTATTTACATTCATTTGTTAAGCGGGTAACTAGGGGGCCGGCAAAAAAACAAAGAATAATAGAAATATTTGGGATCGCCCTGTACATGAAAATGCACGAAACGACTTATCGCTTTAGAATACAAATATATGAAAACAGTAGAATATGTACACTAATTTTTGTGAGAATAGCATGTATATTTATGGCGATAGAGCGATTTTTTTGAAAAATTCAAAAAATTCTGGTATGTTTTTTGTTTATATCATAGAGGGTTTTTGACCAAATTTAACGCAAATTTCAGAAAAATTGGCAAAATCTATTTAAAAAAATATAGCGCAATTGGAATATAAATATATTTAATACTTTATGAAATATGAGTAGTTTTATGAAATAATTTTTATCTGCGCATGCGCGAACGATAAAAACAATTCTTTTACATCATTTAATAGTCAATTCTATGGAGTAACTTATAAAAAAAATCCAATCAAATATCGTGAAAATTCAAAAAGATATCATTATTATAAGTAAGCTGTTTTTACATTGCTCTCTAAAAACGGCTGAATGATAAGGGATTCTCCACAAATTGACATTTTTTATTAACTGACTTTTAGGGAAAAATTAGTACTATTTAATGAATACAATATTGCTGCTAATAAGTATCTTGACACCTGTGATAGAAAAGGAAAAGGACTTTTATTCTTTTCCATCACAGATGTCAAGATACTTATTAACAGAAATATTGTATTAGATATTGTATACATTAAATACTAATTTTTTCCTAAAAGTCAGTCAATAAAAAATGTCAATTTGTGAAGAATCCCTTATCATTCAGCCGTTTTTAGAGAGCAATGTAAAAACAGCTTACTTATATTAATGATATCTTTTTGAATTTTCACGATATTTCATTGGATTTTTTTTATAAGTTACTCCATAGAATTGACTATTAAATGATGTAAAAGAATTGTTTTTATCGTTCGCGCATGCGCAGATAAAAATTATTTCATAAAACTACTCATATTTCATAAAATATTTAATATATTTATATTCCAATTGCGCTAAATTTTTTCTACTGCATTTTGCCAATTTTTCTGAAATTTGCGTTAAATTTGGTCAAAAACCCAGCATGATATAAACAAAAAACATACCAGAATTTTTTGAATTTTTCAAAAAAATCGCTCTATCGCCATAAATATACATGATATTCTCACAAAAATTAGTGTACATATTCTACTGTATTCATATATTTGTATTCTAAAGCGATAAGTCGTTTCGTGCATTTTCATGTACAGGGCGATCCCAAATATTTCTATTATTCTTTGTTTTTTTGTCGGCCCCCTAATTACCCGCTTAACAAATGAATGTAAATAAATATAAAGTGAAACATAATCTTTATATTTCTGAAGTTCCAGAAGAATCCGACCAGTATATTTTTAAATATTTGACAAAATGTCAAAAACTGAAAGTGTACAAATACTTTTTGGTAGATAGTGTATAATCATAGTCTTGTCTATTAATTAAATAATGGTAATTTAAAAGTGTAATCTAAACGTAATCGCAAATGTGTTTAAAAATTGAAAGTAATCGTAATTGATTTGCAATATTCTATATTTTACTCTAAATTTATAAAAAGATGCATACACATGGAAAGGGGGGGGGGGGGGAAGATGTCTATTCAACATTTAATAAACCTGTATTGCATGAGTTTGCGAGCATTTATTCATCGATGCGTCTTTAGGAAAGGGAAATGATTCAGGAGATTTAGTATGTTTTGTTCCTAGATTTTTTATGAGATATTTTTATTTTTCATTGTATTTACTTTGACAATTAAATTGCTTTCTGATTTTATTGAAAGTTTCTTTGTTCTTAACATGCACCGATAATCTGAACCGGACGTTATCGTCGGTCAGAAAGAAAATATGATAATGATTGTTATGTAATTAGCTATAAAGATGTATATTTCTGTATTTTGTGTTTAGAAGATACTGCATGTCTGAAGTTTTGCACCCTGAAGAGTTTTTTTTTTTTTTTTTTTTTTTTTTTTAATTAACATTCTTTTTATTTTAATTTTTTATGCCATTTATCTTTTATGTTTTGTGACAAATATTTGACATTCGTAAAAAAGGAAAACAGTTACAACCTTTATCCCGATATAATATTTATATATTAATTCTCTTGTGCCAGAAATAAAATTTAGTTAAAATTATTGATTTTGACGTCATTTTAGGGTCGTTTATTTCATACCTCTTTTAAATTTTATGTGCCTCCCTGTATTATTTACATAGCATCGTTGGCGTTTATATCGCTCTGAAACGCGATGCTTCTGCTATTTTTCCTGCAACCCTCCTCGCCGCGTCGTTTGGTTCGGAAATACTGCGTTTATCGAGCGATGAAAAGAACCGAGATATGTCCTGTGACTGATTCTCCGATCCTGTGATCAAGATACATCGATGAATTGTGGAACTACTAGCAATGAAGGACATATCAAAGAAGCCATGATTTCTACATTTTTGCTAGAACCCAGTTTCTCCATTGACTATGATCAAGTAAACTGTGATGTTCGATTTTCTTCGTTTCAAAATCGACCCTGCTGTCCTCTAATCATATAGAGGTGAGTTCACTTTGTGGCGTAGGGGAGGTAGAGTAGTTCTACGCTGTGTTTCTTTTCTCAATAGCTGAGATACGCCTTAAAAATAATGTACTCGTTTCACAATCATATTTATTATGGCATACCATAATCATCAATTTTGTGAGACATGTTTTATAACAACTAACATCTAAAAAAAAAAAAACTTATTTTAAAGCGAAAGTTTTTTATTTAATGAACTCATTTTTGGGTAGATTTTCGAACCTCAATTATTTGGATTGATTTTAAGTGAAATTTAATCTAATTTTTTGATTGATCGCAGAATTACTTTTATCTTTAAAATAACATTGAAAAAAAAAAAATAACTAAGTTTTTATGAGTATGTGTTTTCAAATGAAAAGATTTGCCATAAGCTTTACATATTCATTATCCAGAAAATTATCTCTGAATATGTTATATTGATTTTTAGTTTTGGCAGCTTATTTTTCATGGATTTGCCAAAGGAAAAGGTCTAATAGATGGCATTTTTTTACCCTTTAAGAATAAGTCTCAGATATAAGACTGGCAGCTTATTTTTCTTGGTTTAAGTAGAAGGGTGGTCAGAATAAAAATTATAGAGTAGCCAAGAGTATCATTCAATTAGTCATTTTCCAGTAATCCCCCATGTAGACATATTGCTAAAAATGTAACTTCAATAATGTTTATTTTTTTTTCATTAATTTTTGCCGAACGCCAACTCATCTTAGCCGTAGTGGATTTTAAATTACTTTATGTGTTAATAAAATTTCAATATTTTATTCCTCTTAATATATATATAGCTCTTGCATGCATTTAAAAAAACATTGTTTAAGGGTACAAAAAACAAAGGGCACTCAAAGGGGGGTTCACAGTAGGGCTTTAATCCCTTACCCAGGGTTGGTATAAAAACCGTTTTTTTTTTTTTTAAACCAAAAAACCGGGTTTTTTTGGTTTAAACCGGGTTTTTTTCAAATCATTGTTTAAATAGCATTTGCAAGAAAAATAATTTGAGTTTTAGAAAGTCATGAGGATTTTTTGTAATTAATAGTTAATTGATGTTAAACATTCACATTAGTATTTATTTTTTTGATAATTAAATAACTAATGCATAAAAATTTATAATTAAATTATCTTATAAGTTTAGGTTTCTATAGGGAAATATTCATTGTGTGAAAAAAAATAAACTATTAATTTATTAGTATACTTATATAAACCTTTTAGATAATAATTTAAGAAATAATTATATGCAGGTTGATACTGAAGAACATAGTAAAGGGCAAACGAACATATTTTACTAAATTAACAGAAATAAGCTGATATAGAAAACATTTTCTTGTGCATGATTTAGAAATTATTTACAGTATTAACATCAACAAATAATTATTAATCTCTTACTACATATATTTACTTAAAAAATATCAATATGCATTTTATTAATGCTAAAAAATACATGTGTATTGACTTACTTGATACATCAACAAATGTAATGCTTACACAAATTGAGACATAAACTTAGAAAAATTACTTTTTTTAAAAAAATACAAACTTAATTTTTTCCGTTTCTTTGTTCTTCAAAAGGTGAAGATTTAGCATTAAATTTTATTATCTGTGCAAGCATCGAGTTACATGGATATTTTTGTTTTGTAAAATTTAATGTATCCTTTTTTTCTTGTTCACATAGTTCACTTTGACTGTATTGTGGTTCAAGCATGTATACCTAAAAGGGCATGGGTGTTAGGACTATTTTATACCTTGACTAAAAACCTATGAGACTTCTTTATTTACATTTTTTTTTCTCTTAATATTTTTTGAAGACCTGTCTAATTATAAACTGCATTAGTAATGGAACTTATTACTTTAGATATTATCCAGGGCAACTGCAATAGAATTTAACAGTTTAGTTTAAACATATCTTCAACATTTCTTTTAAAATAAAAATTAGACAGATACAAGCTTTTGAATATTTTTATCAATACCATTCCTATTTTCTACACAAATTTTAAGTAAAGTGGGACAATTTTTAAGGTAAACATCTAAAGCATCTGAAAATGAATCACACCTAGTATTATAAGGAAGAGCTAATTTGACAGCATTTACATTGCATGAAATTTTTACATTGAACTCTTAAACGTGTTTTTGATGTATTTCTTATTCCCTCAAATGAAAACCAGATTATATTTTCCTTTCTTCTAGTTTTAGACATTTTTTTATTTCAATATATATAAGTAGCTTTCTTAAAATAAAATACAATACAAAGTAACTAGAAACAGAAAAAAATAATGTAAAAACTGCAAATCCAATCTAAGAAAAACCAAAGCTTACTAAAACCAATAGCTATGGAACAGAGAAAATTCATAGCCAATCATTCATTAGCATACAGAACAAGAGTAACCAATGAAAAGAATGACTTATGATTATGTCATTATTGATGCTTTGATACATGATACAATCATTAGTAAATCATAATCAAGCTGTTTAAGCAGTAAAATTGCATTTTTGGCTGGCATATGCCATTTTTAAATTTTTTTTAAAAATAAAAGGTTTAAAAAATAATTAAAACGAATTACCTTTTTTTATCCTCCACAGTTCACTGTAGAAAAACATTTTGCCATGTCAATTTATAGCTAGTAAGAAAAATTAGATTGATTAAAGATGTTTGTCACTTAAAAAATTTAATTTGTCTTAAGCTTTGCTTGTAGCTACTCCATAACTTTGATTTTGCACATTTTAATAATGTGTAAAATAAATGAAAACATTAAGGAAAGGGGAAAAAACCAAATTAAAAAAAAACCAGCATGGTTTTTTTTAAAAAAACCACTTGGTTTAAACCAGCATGGTTTAAACCAAACAACCCTGCCCTTACCATTTAAATAAAAAACAATTAAGATACAGAAGTTTCAAACTCTATTTTCTGTCATATTTTATTCCTCTCTGTCACAAATATATGCTTATAATATGAATAAAAATATAATAACCATGAAATTACTAAATCTGTCAATTAACAATCTCAAACATCAATCCTACAGTTTAATTTTGAAATTATTTTATTTAGTATTTAAAATATCCAACTCAAAGTATCATTTCTTTCATATTTATAATATTAATTATAAGAAATATATTGAGTAGTCTCTGAAAGTTTGATTGTTAAAAATAGTGAGACAAAACTATACACTATTTCTTTTTCTTTTCCTTTTTAAATCTCCCCACTATCTCAATAATTTGATAGAAGTAATTGCATGATATTTAGTACTTTAGATTATTCATCTAAAATAATGAAAATATCGATAATGATGCAAACAATGAATGATTATCACAAATATTTTATTAATATACTGTTATCCAAGGGTCTGTCCAGACTTTCCTCACTAGGGCCTGCTTTTGTTAAATTGTAAAGTGTGAAAATTGTAGTCATAATTTTGTGAATTTTAAATTATCGATGTATTTAGGTTCTATCTTCCATGTATAAAAAAACCTAGGTATTATGTTCTTTGGTGAATTCAACAGTTTATTTACAGGCCAGATTTTATTTTTAAATGATTAAATTTGTGAAAAGTTCAATTTGAAGGTGGAAAAATTCTGTAAAAAGTCTATATAAGGGACAAAAAATTTTGTGAAGGATTCTGTTTTGTGATAATTTTTTTTTGTGAAGGGTCCTGTTTGGAGATAAAAAATTTTGTGAAAGGTCCTGTTTGGAGATATTGCTTTTTATGGGATGTTCATTACTGAGCTTTTGGATGTTTTGCTATTTCTGTTATTAAAAATTAAATTTTTATTCATATTGAGAAATGAGATTAAAAGAATAGTTAACTATTGTTGATTGATTAAAAGAATATATTTTTTTAAAAAACTGGAATGCATAATAATAACTACTAGCAGGGGTGACCGAGCTCAGCTCGGTCAAAATTAACTTTGTGTTCAACTCGAAATAGTATTATTACTGTAAAACATGTTATTAATAATAGTGTTATTTACAAAAACAATCAATAAGAAACTATGTTTGTATGCACATGTTCATAAATTTTACTTTATTTTAAAATTTACAACGAAGGGACATCAATCCAAATCACTTTTTCATCTCGACTCTGATTAGTTTAACTATGCATCTCGAATACTATTAAGAATGTATAAGAAATTTCTTCACATTCTGACAATATTTTTTGCCAGATATAACCAAATTTCGACACATTCTTTCATTTGGCGCCAGATATGTGTTTTGGTTTCGTAACCTTAATAGTCGATTTTTCGGCCAAATTTCGTCAGTATTTTATCAACTATCGCCAACTTATTGGCTTTTGCCATAGTCTCGTGATCCTGACCCTTATTACCCAAATGATCCACTAATCAAATGTGAGCAAACATGTGACTTAGCTCAATAGTCTTCAGGTAATCAAAAACAGTAGAGTATAAAATGAATCAAAATCGTTTAAGCCATTTCTTAAGTAAAATTAGCTTGACAGCATTCAGCAATGAAGCGATATGACCCACTAATATAATTTTGTTTAATATGCAGCTCAGCTCAATAGTCTTCTCGTGACAAAAGACGTTCCGTTGCAAAATTTAGGTAAAATTGACTGAGTCGTTGTTATATATAATTAGAATGGCCCGAACCCATTAAGACCTAAAAAGGCCCACTAATTGAATTGTTACGTGCATGTGTCCTATCTCAATGGTTTTCTTTTGCCCGAAAACGATAAAATAGAAAATATACTCAAAATGGTAAGAACAATTTTCTAGATAAAATTAGCATGACCCACAAATGACCCTTATATCGAAATCTCTCGAAAATGTGACTTACAAGGAAGGTCTCCATACGGGCATACTCAGAAAAATCTGAAAAAACTACACAATGTTCTTCTCATATAGTTATATATGTTTATTAAAAAATTTTCGGCGGAACCTCCTTATAACGTCCGTAAAAAAATATTAAAAATTTCGTTTATTTGGCGATTTATCTCCGGTTGGCGAAAAAAACGAAATTTTGAAAAATACGCTTTTACGCTTCGATTACTTTTTAAAGAAAAAACTTTCTATGTTCAATTTATTTAAATAAGTTTAGTTTAAGTAATTTTAGTTTTGCATTTTTACTTTACTTTAAGTGTAATTTTGTCATATACGTTTATATGTACTTATAACAAAATTAAATTAATATATTTTATCATTTAGAACATAAATTAAATTGATTAAAATTGTTCCAAATTGAAAAATACACTGTTAAAAATCTGCTGCATTTTGTTGCAACGCATTCCCTTGCTTGCATAGAAAACGGTTACTTGGCCGTGAAATGGAGCTTTCTCATTGGTTGGAATAGAGATATTATATACAAGCGGTGGAGTGCGTTGCAACAAAATGCAGCAGATTTTTAACAGTGTTGCACAAGCTACAACAAATTAAACCGCTAAAAATCTGTACCATTTTCTGCAGCGTCACTCCACTGCTTTTATAGAAAACGGTCAATTCACCGTGCTAAGGAGCATTCTCATTGGTCAGAAGAGAGATATTCTATAAAAGTAGTGGAGTGACGTTGCAGTAAATGCTGCAGATTTTTAACAGTGAAGTCAATTAAAATCAATTTTCAGATTCGTCTGCTTTTGGCGAGGAAATGCACTGCTCGCCAAATCCCGCGTCGCTTTCAGCTTTTCACGCCAATTATTCCAAACTATTTTTTTTTTTTTACATATCTAATAATGTAATTCCGCCGCTAATTTTCACTGATCCTTTATTACCTACATGAGTAGTTTAATTCGTATTTTTTTAAAAAAATTCTGAGTATGCCCCCAATGGAGACCTTCCTTGTTAGTTCATTAATTTGTGCGTGCCGAAAAACGTTAAATACAAAATTTAGATAAAATCGATTGAGCCAATTTTTAGGTATAAATAGTTTGACCTTGACCCATTATGACCCAAAATGACTCATTAATCGAGTTTTCTCAAACATCTGACCTAACCCAATGATTTTCTTGTGTCCGAAAACGATAGAATATAAAATTTAGTCAAATTTGCGCGAGACATTGTGTAGATAAAATTAGAATAACCCAAAAGTCACCCACTGATCGAAATTTCTCGAACATGTGACATAGTCCAATGATTTTCTCGTGCCAAAAATATGCTGTATACAAAATTTCGTTAAAATCGATTCGCCCGTTCTTTAGATATAGCTTGACCATGACCCATCTTGACCCACAAATGACCCTTATAATCGAAATCTCTCGAACATGTGACTTAGCCCATTAGTTTTCTCGTGTATAAATATTGTTACACTCAAAATTTCGTTAAACTTGATCCTGCCGTTCTTTAAATATAAATAACTTGATCCAGACCCTTTATGACCCAAAATGACCCATTAATCGAAATTTCTCGATCATGTGACCTAGCCCAATGATTTTATCGTGCCAAAAAATGTTGTATACAAAATTTCGTTAAAACTGATCCACATGTTTTTTAGATATAGCTTGACATGACCCGTTATGATCCATCATGACCCATAAATGACTCTTATAATCGAAATCTCTCGAACATGTGAGATAGCCCATTAATTTTCTCGTGTCAAAAATATGCTGTATACAAAATTTCGTTAAAATCGATTCACCCGTTCTTTAGATATAGCTTGACCATGACCCATCATGACCCACAAATGACCCTTATATTCGAAATTTCTCGAACATGTGACTTAGCCCATTAGTTTTCTCGTGTATAAATATTGTTACACTCAAAATTTCGTTAAACTTGATCCTGCCGTTCTTTAAATATAAATAACTTGACCCAGACCCTTTATGACCCAAAATGACCCATTAATCGAAATTCCTCGATCATGTGACCGAGCCCAATGATTTTCTCGTGAAAAAAAAATTTTGTATACAACATTTCGTTAAAACTGATCCACATGTTCTTTAGATATATATACAGTCGAGCCTCTATATAACGAAATCCATCGTTCCAGTAAAAAATTCGTTAAATTCGATGTATAGAGTATGATGTTAAAAATAGTATTTAATGTGTAAATTTTGAACAAATATTATTTTTTATCTTTTTAATTAAGAATTTGAAATGTTTAAAAGTATATATCAACCTAACATTTTATTTCTTACTTATTTAAGCAGTTTCAAAAAAGAGAAAAGACATTTATTTGAAAGCTTAATGAAAATCAAATGAGGAAGACTTACATAAATTTCAGAGGAAGAAATCTGTAATTTTTTGTTGTTTTGATTTTAAAATTACAATTGTTACGCTCTCAAAAAAAATTCTCAAATTTTAGCAAGGAATGAAAAATTGTAGTTGATATTTTCCTCCATTTGAAGGTGTCTCTTATGTGCTCTCATTGATTCATCTCTTATATGTGTAACAATTCAATTGACTGTGTTTTGAAAAGGATGTTGAAAGGTGTGTGGGAGGTGGGATGAACTTGTTAGATTTAAAGAATAAGGAGAGAAGTAATATTTATAAAAAAAAAAAACCTCTCCACTGAACGATAAATCAAAAATAAGTGATGGAAAATTGATTCCATATGATTTCGAAGCTTTTTTAAAACTGAATAAATTAAGATCAATTTATGAAAAAATTCGTTATATGGCGATAGATATTTCGCTATATAGAGTCTGTTTTTAATGTAATCATGCGAAAAGGGGACCGTTCTTACTAAAAATTCGTTATATGGAGAAATTCGATGTATGGAGTTTCGTTATATAGAGGTTCGACTGTATAGCTCGAAATGACACGTTATGACCCATCATGACCCATAAATAACTCTTATAATCGAAATCTCTCAAACATGTGAGATAGCCCATTAATTTTCTCGTGTCAAAAAACTTACATACAAAATTTCATTAAATTTGATACTGTCGTACTTTATATATAAATAGCTTGACCCAGACATTTTATGACCCAAAATGACCCAGTAATCGAAATTTCTCGAACTGAGACCTAGCCCAGTAGTTTTCTCGTGCCAAAAAAATGTTGTATACAAAATTTCGTTAAAATCGATCCACCTGTTCTTTAGCTATAGCTTGACCATGACCCATTATGACCCATCATGACCCACAAATGACTCTTATAATCGACATCTGTCGATCGTGTGACTTAGCCCATTAGCTTTCTCGTGTCAAAAAACTACTACAGGCAAAATTTTGATGAAATTGATTCTGCGGTTCTTTAAATATAAATAGCTTGACCCAGACCCTTAATGACCCAATATGACCCATTAAAATTTTTTCTCGAACATGTAACCTAGCCCAATGTTTTTCTCGCGCCCAAAAACCGTAGAATGCAATTTTTAGTCAAAATTGCGTGAGAAAATCTCTAGATAAAAATAGCATGACCCACAATGACCCCAAAAATGACCCACTAACCGAATTTTCTCGAATATGTTACCTAACCCAATGGTCTTCTTGTAATCCAAAACGATAAAATATAAAATTTGGTCGAAATCGTTAGAGCCGTTTTTTAAATAAAAATGGCTTGACTCACAATGACCCAAAAATGACCCACTAATCAAAATTTTTCGAACATGTGACTCAGCTCAATTGTTTTCTCGTGCCGAAAGACGATTGGATACAAAATTTCCTTAAAATCGATCCAGCCGTTCTCTAGATATAAATAGATTGATCCTGACCCATTATGACCCAAAATGACCCAATAATCGAATTTTCTCAAACATGTGACCTAGTCCAATGGTCTTCTCCTGCCCGAAAATGGTGAAATCCAAATTTTTGCGAAAATCGTTAGAGCCGTTTTTGAGATAAAATTTACACACACAGACACACACACACACACAATTTTTGCTCGCATTATAGTATAAGATTATAGTAAAAAATCAATTTTAAAAGAAATTCCTTTAGGGTGTTTACTGATACATCTACCCTATATATATGAGTCTCCTGATTATTTTATATTGCCTCCCTAATTTATTTTTGTATTTTTACACTCTTGTTTTACACATTTTTAGCTCAGAGGCTATCAAAGCCAGAGAGCTAATGTGCCCACAGGTTTTGTTTGTATGTATGTATGTGCGTACATACATACATACATAACATACTCTTGATAGAAATATCTGATTTGCTTTAAATTTTCGATATAGGTTTATTCTGATAAGGCATTGATAAGGATAGTTTTGGAAGTTCATTGGATTACAATAAAGGAGGAGGGGGGGGCTAATCTCCCCTTTTTAATTTAGATAAATGGGTTTTTCATGCAGAATTATCAGATTTCATTCAAATTTTAGGTTTAGGATCATTCTGATAACGTGCATCTATGATTAGTTTGAGGTGGTCATTGATTAAATATAAAGGGACCATGCATGTTTGGAGAGAAACCGAAACAAGGATGACTAGTAAATGTAGGTCATTAATTTTCGATGAAAGTGCGGCGTTGGAATTTATGTGGTGATAGTGCAGCTAAAAGATATGTTAACCTAAAATTAAATTAGAATGCTGATTATCATTGTCAGTACCTGTTACAATAGAATACGAAACTAGTCAATCACAATCTTCAGTTCAATCCAAAGAGTCATTCATCACTAAGGCTGTTACATCTCCAGAAACACCACAGAAACCTGATAATCCCTGAAAACAATATGAAACAGAAATCATGTGCACAAACAGATAGAAGAGAAACTTTAACTGCAGTCTCTTCATGGTGGGAAACTGAAAAGAAAAAAGAAGAAATCATGTCTTAGTCAACGTATAACTAATACAAAGGACTCCAAACAACTGCAGCATTATGTTGATAAGACTATGGAATCAGAGTCTATAGTAATGATTCTGATTGTGATGAAGAAAATGTTGTATTAGAGGAATATGATCTTAATTGATTTCACATTGTTTTATCATCATTTTATATACTGTAGAGATTTTAACGGCTGATATTTTCTTTGTCTCATTGGCTGGTTTTATTTTTATCATTACATTGCTTTCTTCATTTGTTTTTTATTCATCATATTTACTGCACAACTTTTAAATTTTTTCTTTTATTCTTGTGTTTTTAACTAAGGTCAATTTATTTTTTAATATGTGGTTTTAACTTGTCATTATCTTTACTGCTTTCTTTAATTATTACTAGTCTTTTTTTTATTCACTTTTTTTTTCTCAGATTGACTTTAATTTGGCGCAGCATGTCTTTAATGGGACTTTGCACCATAAAACCCAATTCTACCAACCAATGAACCCCGAATTTCATGTCATGAAATGTGTACAAACCCCGAAATATTTCAGTTCTGAAGATCACTCGAATTAGTGTTCACTCTAGAAATAAAAAGGGCATGGTGCTATTCACTAAAAAGGGCATTACTGCAGCAAAAAAAGGGCACTTTTGTAAGAAAAAAATTAGTTTTGCCTTTAAAAGGCGAAAAAAAAAAAGCAGCAAAATACATAATTTTTAAGTATAATAAATCAAGTAATATTAATTTCGAATGATTTTTTTATGTAAAAATTAAAAATACAATTAAAGTGAAACATGATTGAATAGTTTCATGTTATTTTTCTCAAAGAAATGAAAAAAATCTAGAATTTGGGGGCACACAAATTTAGAAATACTACAGAATAAAAAAAAATATATTTTAAAAATCTCTGGGTAAAACAAGTGGTGCATTTTACTACTTTTAAAAAGGACAGGGTGCATTTTACTACTTTTAAAAAGGGCAGGGTGCTGCACCCTTCAAAAATGGCCTAGAATGAACACTACTTAAATAATGATTTTATTTTTTCATTGGAAAATAAAAGACAAATATCTCAAACTAGCAAAACTATTACACTAATTCATAAAATAAAAAATAAAAATTTTGGTAGAAAAATTGTAATAATTATAAAGTGGCTCTAAATTTGTGGTAATTTTGTGGCTCTAAAAATTATAATTTTCTTCACATAAAAACTATGCTAATTGAAATATTATTAGATTACTTTTAATTAATTTTTAGTGAATACATTTTTAATATAGACACCTATTTTATTGTTCTTGTAAATATCAAATGCGAATTTAATATTACCCTTTCAGGCTTTGAAAAAGAAAGTGACTTGTGTATTACTCAATTTTGGGAGTCACTGTTCCATAAATTTCATTATCTGCTGTGATGAAAACAGTTGAATTTTTTTCTATTGCAATTAAGTTCCACTTTATTGTTATTGAGTGATCCTTTATTAAAACTTTTTTTTTTTTTTTAATAAGAATAATTTGCTTTTATTTCATTATCTTTAATTTGCTCCAATTTATTATTTTAGATTTTCAACTAAAAGTGCAATTTCTGGCAGCTTTTTGCTTAAAAGTTTTTAGACAAGTGCTCTGCATACTTGATCTGATGCCTCTATTTATTTATTCAAGTCACTTATAAACTGGTAAGTTAACTAATATTGTGTTTATTAAAATTTATAAATGACACACTTTAGAATAGGGGTTTTTTTTATTTTTGAAAGTTCTGTAGGCTATTGATAGGTTATATAAATAGAGTAGGCAAGATATATTTGTTTGCGCAATAGGATATTCTGTTTTTAAAATTCAAAAGTTATTTATAAGTGGATCCATAATGTTTAATTATCACCAGAAATTCTTTACAATTATTTCATTTAGTAGTAGTAGTCAGTGAAAATAAGATTAATCTGTTGGATAGTCAACAAAAGAACTAAAGATGTTAAATAGTGTGTCTACAGAAGTAACAGTATCATATTGCTACACGACTAAATATACCTGTAGGGGCTATTAGTATAAAAGATAATACCAGTTTTACAAAGTTTAAGCTTTTATGCCCCCCCCCCCCCCAAAAAAAAAAAAAAAAAAAAAAAATCCTTTGCTGACTTTTGTGTTGTTGTAGAGAAAAATTATCTGTATCAAAAAGCTTTTCCACAAATTTGCATTTTTTACTATTTTCTATCTTAACAAGAAAAAAGTTGTGAAAATTTCATAAAACTTTAGATTCAGTTAGACCTTGATATAAAATGGAGCTGATTAGTTTTTGGTTTATATTGCCCTACTGGCTGCTCTGCTGCCTTTTTCATGATTTCCACAATAACTATACCTCAAGAACTAATCGACAGATTTTTATAAAACTTCAGATTCCTTTAGTCCTTAATATAAATTACCAGTGATTACTTTTTTGTGTAAATTGTTGGACAGGTGGCACTGCTATGCAGCATTTTTCACAATTTCTGCAATAGCTCTATCTGAAGTACTAATGCATGGATTTTCATAAAATCTCAGATTCAATCATCAATTTACATGAATTGACTTTTCTACATTTTGATGCAAATCACTCAACAGATAGCACTACTATGCTGCATTTTTTGCAATTTGCCCAATAACTCTATCTCTAGAATTAATGCACGAATTTTCATAAAACTTCAGATTCAGTTATTCCTTAATATGAGTTGTTGTGCTGTTTACATTTTGGTGTAAATCGCTCAACAGGTGATGCTGCTAAGTTGCATCTTTCATCATTTCCACAGTTGCTCTATCTCAAGAATTAATACACAGATTTTCATAAAACTTTAGGCTGAGTTAGGTATTGATATAAGTTACTGCAATTAAATTTTGGAGTAAAAAATCACTCAATAAGTGGTGCTGCTGTGCTGTATTTTACAACATGAATTATAGTCATATCTCACTAACTCATGCACAGAATTTCATATCATTAGAATCCCCATGATGGGCATAAATTGCCATTAAATTTTGGCACTGTGATAATGAATTTTGAAGCATTAACATGTATGCCCATTGGCAGAACTATCTTCAAATGTCTGCAACGCTTATAATATTTTCAAAAAAAGTCTGCAAAATGCAACATATTACACATATATATAAATTCTTTGAGCTATTGCAGTGCTAATTAATTATGGCAACATGTGTGTGTGTATATGTAAAATATTTCCATCATTTAAAAAAAGAAACAGAAATATTTATTTTTGACTTTTTGTTTTTTCTCGTGCCTCTGGCAAAATGTGCATTTTTCGTTATTCACGATCTTTTGACAAAATTTGCTGTTTTTTGCAATCTTTTGACAGATTTGTCATTTTTCTGTAATTTTTTGATGAAATTTTCCATGATCTTTTGGAGAAATGTCATTTTTTTGGGGAGGGGGGGGAGGGATTATTTTTTTTGACAAAATTTGCCTTTTTTCCACTATCTGTTGACAAAGTCTGTCTTTTTTTGAGGGGGGGGGGGGGTTTACGAAATTTGTCGTTTTTAAGCGATGTTATAATGAAACTGTTGTTTCTTACTGCAGTCCTTTGAAAAAATTCAGACTCTTTTGACTAAATATGTCGCTTTTTTCGTGATTTATTTAGAAATTAGTCGTTTTTTTGCGATGCTTTGGTGATATTTGCATTTCTCTTCATGATCTTTGGATGAAATTCAGGCCTATTCCGTGATATTATAATGAAATTACGCATCCCACGGAACGCATAGAAGCTTTTTTTCCGTCTCATCACTGATTTTTTGTGTAATTTATGCGCTATGACGTGTCCGTGGCATCGTTGTGACTGCAGGTGTCCTTAAAAGTCTATGACGTCCGTCGCAGTGTCGCCCAGATTCTGCCATGGGGCCTGTAAAAAAAGAATAAAGTTTTTTATTGCCACATCAGACTAGTTTAAATAAAAATATGATTTGCCTTAATAAAGTCCTTTGAAATTAATTATTTTTCAGTGTTTCTTAATTTCATACGCTACAGGCTACTTCAACCTTAGATTATAAAAGAAAGTTAGGAAATGCATTAATCATTTTTTATGAAAATTTTGTTTTTTAATTTTTTTCTGAACTTACATAGTTTAACAACAAAGATAATATATTTTTTAAATGACATTTATTTTCAATTTTTACCTTTTTTTATATTTGCATTTCCATTTATTTTTGTAAAAGTTAAATTTATCATCTATAGATCTATAATGTGATAATAATTTTCAATTTAGTTAAATGGGCATGAACATTTTTATATATAATTTAATTTTTATTTGGATGCTAGTTTTAAATATTTTTTCAGCAACACTGCATTTTTATAAAATTTCTTTAATTGGGGATTTTTTGGTACTTGCATATTAACGCAACCGCAGCAGAAGTTGCACTAATTCGCCAATAAAGAGCAATCTTGTTGTTCACGTGCACACACGGTTATCATTTGAATTCTTTGTTGCCTTGTTTGCTGATTTTTGGTGCCATTTTTTAGTGCTTTTTTTCATTTATTTTTTATGGCATATTTTGTGCACGTGTGAACAACAAGATTTCTTTTTAGTAATGCATTCTTCTGGTGCGGTGGCGTTAATACATAAGTATCAATTTTTTTTTAATTAAAACTAATAGCAAAAAGGATGTGCACATTAGTTGTTCATAATCTGTATTTAAATAAATAATTAATAAGTTGTAATTGTAACATAGCTCCTTGATTGAATTTTTGATCTGATTTGTATCTAATTTTATTTTTGTTTTAGCAATTTGTTTAAAAATAAATTCTAAATAATAATTTCTTATATATCCTTAATTTCTGCATCTTAATTTATATTTTTTCATTCTTCTTGTCTCTTGAATTTCTCTCCTCCCCCTTTCTTCCTCATCAGCTTTCTTTGCCATCCTCCCTTTCCTCAGTTTTCCTCAGAAGAAGGGGGGGAAAAAGTGTTATTATGAACATGGATCACTTTTGACTATATTGTTCTGGACAAGGAGGTGTTTAAAAAAAAAAAAAAAAAAAAAAAAAAAAACTTTTAAAATTAAATAATAATAAATACTTTATAATAATCATTGATGAGAGTATTAATCATTGTTTAATGCATTAAATCAATAAAATATTATTTTTACTAATGCTTACATTGCAGTAAAAATTGAAGTTTAGTGAACATACTAACATGTGTTTCAGATAGTTAATCACTTTTTGATAGAATTTTCACTTTTTCAATATTCAGAATTAATCTTAAGTTCTTGATAATAACAATGAAATCAGTTCATACAATAGTAGAATAAAAATATACATATATTGAGAATTTTCTTTTCTGTAATTCTTGTTTCTAAATTCTCTTGAAGGTAATCCCATTGCTAAAATATCATATTTTCCCCTTAAATTTACTCTGATTTCCTCCTCTCCCTCCCTTATGATTTCACATGAGACTAGATAAAATTTTATTATCCTTCTTTAAGTTGTGTAATTTTCCATTTAAGAAAACATTTGTGTATAAGTTTGATGCTATTTACCTTATTATCTCAGAACAACACAAGTATTATGCAATATCCAATCTAGGCAAAAAAAAAAAAAAAAAAAAAAAAAAAAAAATCGTCTGTTGTTTTTGGATCATTCTCAATTTTTGGGCAAATTGGTACTGGTTCTACACTTTGGTACAGTCTAGGGACAGGTATTAAAGGCATGATTTTAATAAGTAATTCATTTTTATTCCAATATTTTTTTCATGGATGAATAACAATGCTAATAAACAATGCCAATGAAAGAAAATGCCTAGGATGCCACATGCTGTCGAATCAGCCCTGGTGCTAGTGGAGAAAATTGGTCAATTGAACAGCATGCATTAGTTTGAGTTTATTATTTTCCATTCTTTAAAAAAAAAAAGAAAAAAATACTGTTTTATTATTTCTGAATGACATTGTTTGTTTAATTAAACTTTCTCTTAGCTCTAATTATATGTTCTTTTTATCCTCTTGCAGCTGATGCTCTTGAACTTTGGATTGATGTGTAAAATTGAAACTACCTGATTCAAAGGGCGATGTGAAATTGAATGTACATAGGCAGGTGTTGCTTGTACCCTAATCTCCCAACTTTTAATCTGTGATAAATTTAGCTCAAAACTTCTGTGGTGTGCCGGGTGCTAAAGCTCACTCTGTCAATGTGTTTTCATACCTCACTGTGCCAGTCTGAACATTTTGTGGAAACGCCAAACACAAGAGTAATATATTGCCTCTCTGGTTCTTCCATGCTCTGTCAGTGTGACAGACAGCAATAGTCAAAGTGCACAATCTTGTCTTTCAGTTGTGGGAGACATTTTATCTAATCAGATTAGGGCTGTGTCCTATTGAGATTTATTCAGGTTTTTAATCGTGATTTTCTTCTGAAATGCAGACTACTGTACATAAAATGGATTCTGCCACAAGGTACAACAATAATGATACTACTTCTAGTCATGGCGGCACAGGCACTTTTATAAGCAACAATGGGGGCTATCGTAATAATGGACAACACACAGAATCTAGTCGAGGCATGAATCAGAATTCTTATGGTGCTCAGTTTAATTCCTCGGCAGATAATAATAAAGTGAAAAACTCTAATTATGGTTGTGAAAACGACAGCAATACAGAATCTCCATATTCTGGTTGGCAAAGTCTCAATTCATCTGTGAACACTTCTTCCACAACAAATAATTGGAGCATTCCAGATAACAAACCTGTGATGGGAAGAAGCATCCACAGCAACCGTGATAATAAAGAGGAGAATATGGCAGTAGACAATGACAGTTCATTTTCAGGTCTGCTTGGAGCAACTGGTGGCTCAGATGAGAAATCAAATGGAAGCAATAACTTTTCTGGTAACACATCTCGCTCAATGCATGTTCCTCGGTTAGGTCTTTTAGGTGGAGGAGAGAGTAGCACTATTGCCACTCAGCCATCAAATTGGAATGGTAATCAAGGTCCTTCTAGCACAGCTTGGGGAGGAGTCAGTCGGCAGAACAATTCATCAGATATGACAGGAAACTCAAATTCAGGTATAGAAACCCACTATTTTAAATTACAATAATATTTTCACAGCTAAGTGATTTCATGTTGGTAAAAAAAACAACTACTGTTCAATTGGGTAGGAATTAGTTTCAGAATAGTAATCCTCGACTGAAAAGATCTAAACAGTCCTTATTTTAACTCTATAGTAGGAGATTCAATAAAATATTTTATATCTAAAAGCAATGTAAAAGGGAAATGCAGTGTTGTTGAAAATATCAACATTTTAATAAAATCTGAAAAACGGGCTTGATTAAAAAAAAAATTACAAGCTCTTCAATTTTTTCTCCCAAGTAATTTAGCTTTTTTTCTTACCTAAATTGTGCTGAATTATTCTTATTAACTCATTTCTTTTGTGACTAATTATACTAAATAGTACTTATTCTAAATGAACAATTTTAATAAATATATAAAGAATATAGTTAATTTTATTTTATGTTGTATGATCTAAAAAGTCCCCACATATGAGTGAAATATAGTTAAGCTAAAATTTAAATCATTTGCAATTAGTATGGAAATGTTTAGTCTGAGAAAATAAATAAGTGCTAAATGTAATTGATGAAATTTAACTTCCAATCATAAGAAAAACCTTTACCTAAACCTAAACCTTTTGATAATGGGATGCAATTTCAAGCCATTCTCAGTTTAAGAATTTGCATGAAATCTAAATAGAGACAAAAAATTATTTACAAGTTATAAAAACTTTTAAAAATGGAAAAGTTTTATTGTGCCAGTAGTGGAAGAAATACCATCACTCCCCCCCTCCTCATTCCCTTAGTCACTTGGTTATGTGTTTCCAGTTGTTAGATCAATTTTCGCAGGTTTTTACTGTTTTTTATTTTGAGACAAAAATTTTCTTAGTTAAACTATATATATATCGAATAGTTTTCACAGGGTACCATGATATATATTACGATATTTATCATGATATATTGGGTTGGGGAAAAAGTAAGTTCGCTTTTTTTCGTGTTTTTCAAAGTGAATTTATTTATATAAATAAAACAAAACTAATCAAAATTTATGTGCTATTTTGTTCGATGACCTTATGCCATTTTTCTGGTAAAACAATAATTCCGTCACTGTAGAATTTCTGAGAGTTCTGGGCAAAAAACTGAATAAGGTGATTTTCACAAGACTTATTTGAAACCAGCTTAACACCTTAAAGAGAGTACTGCATAGGGCGGAACAAATGGTAATCCGTCAGATCCAGGTCTAGACTATATGATGGGTTCATCAAAACTTCCCAACAAAGCTCTTTCAGTTTTTGCCGAGTGACTAAAGATACGTGTGGTTTAGCGTTGTCATGATGGAAGACAGCGCCTTTCCTTTCGATCAATTTTGACCGGGTTTTTTAATTGCCTGCTTCAATCACATTAGTTGTTTACAGAAGATAGTTGAATTGATGGTTTGTCCAGGTTTGAGCAGCTTATGATAAAAAATTCCTTTCCAATCCCACAAAACACTCAGAATCACTTTCGTAGGCATCAATCTGGGCTTTGCCACCATTTGTGAAGCTTCGATCATGATCTTTAGCACATTGTTGTTATACGTGATTCCCTTTTCATCACCCGTAATGATTTGTTTAAAAAATGGCTCGATTTCATACCGTTTCAGTAGCAATTCACAAATGAAAACTCTGTCCATTAAATTTTTCACTCTAAGTTTATGGGGAACCTAAGTATCGAGTTTTTTTTGGTATCCAATTTTATGTAAATGGTTTAAAAGTGGTTTATGGTTAATGTTTAGTTCCGTAGCAATGTCGTGGGAAGAAATATGTCAGTCTCCCTGGATTGTTTTTAAATTTCATTGAATTTTTCAAGGATTGGCCGGCCAGGGCAAGGTTCATCTTTAACATCGAAATTTTCAGAAGGACAAAGAGGAAACTGATTCTGACTTTGGCGTTTACCAGAGTTGTATAATATAGACGCACGCGCGCACACCGTGCGCAGAAAGTTTTATGAACTTTGCAGAAAATTTTAGGAAAGAAACTTAACTTTTTTAGTACCCAAAAAATAAAAATATTCCCTCAATTTTATGTACGAATTATTTACTGGTAAAGCGAACTTCTCAAAAGACATCTGATTTCAACAAAGAATCGCATAAAAAATGTGCATTTCGATTGAGTCGCGTAAAAAACGTGCATTTCAACAAAGAATCGCATAAAAAAAACACGCCTTTCGACAAAAAATTGCATAAAAAACGAAGATTTCGCCAAATGGCCGATCGAAAAATGTAAATTTCATCCAAAGACTACATAAAAATTATGAATTTTGTCCAAACACCACGTAAAAAAACGAGAATTACATCGATAAATCTCTTAAAAAAACGCATATTACATCCATAAATTGCTCAAAAAACAAAAATTATGTCCATAAATCGCTCAAAAAACGAGAATTTCATCCATAAATTTCATCCATAAAAAGCACAAATTATATGCCATGAATCTCATAAAAAAAGCTAATGTTCGTAAATAACACACACAAAAAAAAACCCAGTGAATTATGTCTATGAATTGCACAAAAAACGCGAATTACACCCATGAATTGCGTAAAAAAGCAAATTTCGTCCATGTCTAAGTAATATAATACGTAATTTTACTAAACATTAATTTGCAGAAAGTTTTTGACCCAATATTACGAGCGCAGAAAGTTTTTGGTTTTATATAAGTCTGGCGTTTACCACTGATCACCATAAATGCCACACAAGTTTCGATGAGCCTGTGCCAATTTTTCCCTTTAAGAAGTAAAAAACTAAAATGTGACAAAAATGATCTTCTGAAATCTCTATTTTTAAAACGCAATAACTTTTGACTGGTTAAACAGATGACGCTACCTTTATATCTAGAATTTTCTAGAAACTGTTACTTTTCAAATGCTGTATAGTATGACCTAATTGAGTAAGTATTACTCAAGATATGGGACTTTATAGCTATCTATTGGGAAAAAGCGAATTTACTTTTTCCCCAACCCAATATATTCAGATTTATTTTTAAAATATGAATGCTTGATATTTTTTATATTGTAAAATAAAATTTACTTATTTTTCAACTAACTGATTATGTCAAAAATAAAAGAGCTTAAGGGTGTTCTTAAATCAAAAAGGGCAACTTTGTGACACATGCTTTAATTTATTTTTGTTTGGAAATACATGAAAATATCAGGTATTGTTATTCATAAACTGTCTAATTGCACTCAATTTTCTTAAAAAAAAAAAAAAAAAAAAAAAAAATCTTTTTATAACAAACCTTTAAAGTTGACGTTTTTGAGCACATTTTGTGACGAAAGCAGAAAAACCGGTCAAAAAGCAGGGGGAAAACGGCTGATCATGTTATCGAAATAGTTTAGAACTCGATAGGTAATTTAATGATCATAAAATGGAAAAATAAGTTCAATTCGAAATTGCTTCCATAGTCAGGCATTCCAATTTTATATCTTTCTTTTAAAAAATGAATTTGTAAATGTGTCAAAACGTTTTGTGCTTGTTGAGCAGAGCAGTTGAGAACACCCTTAATGTGATGAATTTTTTTTTTCCTCATAATAATTATAGTAATAACTATATAGTATATATTTATGGTATTATATATTATTTATACTATTATAGTATTTATTTATAATATATATATATATTAACTATATAGTTAATATAATATTTATACTATTATGTAAATAAATTATGTTATTGTTCAAGTTCTGTTTAGATATAAATTTTTGATTGTTAGTTCAATGATTTGGAGAGACTTTTAATTTAGACCAACCACTGAAAGATAAATTACAATACTCTCTCAAATCTGCACAGCTTGGGACAAGAAGTTGTGTGGATTTTAGAATTTTGTTGGTATCTGGTCATTGTTTTGTTTAAATTTTTTAAAGAATAATATAAATGTAATTAATAATGCAATCAAAATTATAATGGATGCTTACAAAACATATATAAAATATTAAAATAAGTAATAATAAATTAAAATAATAAAAATTTAGATAATTTTTAAAATTATTAAAATATTAAAGACAAAGGTTAAGTTAATAATCAATAATGTATGTATGATTAAATATTCAATATAAAGATGAAATGTATTTTTCCTAAATTATTTAATGAAACTTGCCTCATAAAAATACATTACTAATTAACATTAAAAAAAAAAAAAAAAAAAAAAAAAAATACTGAATTATTTCAGGTTTAGCCAGACTTAATAACCAAAAAAGCTTGATTAATACATATATTTGGTAAGAAGATTGTGATTACCAAATATATTAGTAATGTCTTGAATTTTTTCAGAAATAAATTTATTCTTCTTTCATGAAAAAACATGAATTCAGTAATATTAACAAAAACTATAAATTAAAATATATATAGAATTGATATAAAACTAAAAAAGTCAATTTTTGTCCTATATCTGAACTAAATGTTTCATTGTTTACATCTGTAAATTATAGGCAAATTTGAGAGAGTTGTAGATTTTAGGGTTGTGGGTTTGAGAGAATCTGCTATGTATAATTTAAAAAATCAATTTATAGCTTCAACTTCATTTGAATCTTTTCTGGGTTTTGGTTTAGTTCAGTTTAAACTGTTAGAGGTTAAAAGGTTAGAGAATAAAAGAACACACAATGAAAATTCTTCAATAAAAGGGAAAAAGTTTTATTTTGTGTTTAAAAATTTAGTTTTTGAAAAATAAAACTTTCTTGACATTTGTGGCTGAATCTTATATTTTGTGTTTTAATGAAACAACTTGCTTAATGTTTCAGAAATTTTTTCTGTTTTCAGTTGGTTATCTCCAAGTTATAAGTAGGAGAAATAAAACGTTTTCATGGTAAAAGTAATATGTAGAGATATTAATAATTCTTTCCAAATTTCAAAATAATGTCGTAACATGAATGCAGCAAAAAGAGCATTTGAAAGAATACAGAAAAAAAAAAATCAGATGTTATGTGTATATGTGTGAATCCTTGGTCACGTGGCATAACACATACTAATGCGATACTCCAGTTTCTATCACATACTCTATATTCACTCTACCACTCAGAACAAGGTGCTATCAATGCTCTTTGAGCTTATTGTACTACACATGGATTATCTTGTCTCTGTGTTTGATATTTCATACAAAATCCTATTGAACCAAAACCACTGATTCTAATTTTGCAAAATTCTGAGACACAAAACACTTTCTGTTCGCCTGTAAAAAACAGAGTTGAATCCAGACACTTTTTTCCTTGAGGAGGGTACATTATAGAGTTCCGAGGGGAAGGGGGGGGGGAGATTGTACTTTTTTTACCATTGAAAATGCAAAATTTCAAATTTTCCAGGAGGGACATTTCATTGCTCCAGGGGGTAATGCCCCCCCCCCTGAAATTATCACAGTGTAAAAGGCATTTTTATTTACTGACTGCTTTCAGTGGTTTGTATACTGCCATCTACCAGCAATGGCTGATAATGAAATTTGATTTGTTTCTGTGTTCTTTAAAATGTTCTTTTTTGTTGTATTTGTCTTAGTATTCTTACTACAGTGCTCCTAATCTCTGGAAGAAATTATGAATAATGCTGTACTTTTGGTTCTAGTTTATCTGATATATTTCTAATCAGCACTAAATTCATTATTTTGAAAATGTTAGCTATGCATTGAAAATATCGGATACTTTTTATTATTTTTGATATTGTCATGGTATTTACAAACTCAAAATATTCCCTAATTTTAATTAAATAAAATAGAGACATTCTTTTAAAATTTTTGATTTAAATTGAGTGTCTGAAAAGCTTTTGTGCTTTTGATGCCACTTTTTGATCATCCCACATAAGATATTAAGTCTAAAAATACTTTTTACTGAAATTAGTGAACTTAATACTGAAAATTTTTCCCCTAGCATTTCTATATTTGTGATTTTTGATAATACATTAAAAACTTTTTTTTTATATATGTATAGAAAATATGCTGGTTGATGGAGAAATGAATTTTAATGGGATGCTAAATGCATCTGGTGGATCAGAGTTCTCAGAGTCAAAACAAAATGGAAATAATAACTACAGATCAGATCACAATATCCCCCCTCCAAGAATGGGATTACTTGGTGGTGGAGAAGGTACTTCATCAAGTGGTTGGGTCAACAGCAACAACTCTGGAAGTAATGGATCAGGTTGGGGATCTGGCACAAGGACAAGCACTAGTAATTCTGTCTCAGATTTGTCTTGCACATCAGGATCAGGTAATTATGTATTTTTGTTTTTAATGTACTAGCTGATCATTTTCTTAAATGAGCCTATTGTTGGCAACCTGTTGTCTTCAGTGGGGGTTCACCCAAGCAGGCTAATGTCTGCTTTTTTTTTTTTTTTTTTTTTTTTTTTTTTTTTTATCTGACTTAGATTAAATATAAAATTTGGCACTCATGGGTGCAAGTTCTTCCGTCCTGAGACGGAATTCCGTCTTTTAAAAATTTCCAAGGACAGAAACGAGACGGAAGCGGATCGCAGAAAAACACACGCTTTTCGTCAAAGGATCGGTGGAAAAAAACATGATTTTCGTGAAGTGATCGTGGGAAAAAAGTGCTATTTCTGTCAAAGGATTGCAAAAAAAAAAGACACGTTTGTCGTCAAAAGCTTGCAGAAAAAAACGCGATTCCTGTCGAAGGATCATGAAAAACACGCTATTTTTGTTGAAAGATCGTGAAAAACACTAATATCATCAAAGAATTGCGGAAAAAGGCGCGATTTTTGTCAAAAGCTTGTGAAGAAAACGCGATTCCTGTTAAAAGATTGCGGAAAAGACGTCATCTTGGTCAGAGAATGCAAAATAGATGCAGTCTCTGTCAAAGGATCGCAAAAAAGATGTGTTTTCTGTCAAAAGGTTGCAGTAAAAATCCTATTCCTGTCGAAGAATCACAAAAAAGATGCTATTTCCAGTCGAAGAATCACAAAAAAGATGCTATTTCCAGTCGAAGAATCACAAAAAAGATGCTATTTCCAGTCGAAGAATCACAAAAAAATGCTATTTCCATTCGAAGAATCACAAAAAAGATGCTATTTCCAGTCAAAGAATCACAAAAAAGATGCTATTTCCAGTCGAAGAATCGCGAAAAAGATGCTATTTCCAGTCGAAGAATCGCGAAAAAGATGCTATTTCCGGTCGAAGAATCGTGAAAAAGGTGCTATTTCCGGTCAAAGAATTGTGAAAAAGATGCAGTGTTTGTCAAAGGATCGCAAAAAAGACGTGAATTTAATCAAAAGATCGTGGAAAAGACGTGAATTTTGTCAAAGGATCGTGGAAAAGATGCGAATTTTGCCAAAAGTTCAAGAAAAAGACGCTATTTCCGTCAAAGGATCACAAAAAATTCCACGATTTTCATCAAAAGATTGCAGGAAAAACGCGATTTTTGTCAAAGGATCGTGAAAAATATGCGAATTTTGGCAAAGCATCGTGAAAAGATGCGATTTCTGTTAAAGGATCGCGGAAAAGACTATTTCCAGTCAAAGAATACAAAATAAGTACAATTTTTGTCAAAGGATCGCAATAAAGATGTGAATATAATCGAAGGATCGGGGAAAAGACGTGAATTTTACCAAAAGATCAAGAAAAAAAGTGCGATTTCCGTGAAATGATTGCAAAAAACCCCACGATTTTCATCAAATGATAGCAGGGAAAACACGATTTTTGTCGAACGATCGCGAAAAAGATGAGATTTCTGTCCAAGAATCGCGAAAAAGACGCAATTTTTGTCAAAGGATCGTGAAAAAGACGCGAATTTCGTCAAAAGATCGTATAAAATACTTGGATTTCATCGAAAAATCGCAGATTTCTGCTGAAAACTGTAGAAAAATTGCAACTTTCGGCTAAAAACCGTAGAAAAATCACAAGTTTCGATTAAAAATCGTAGAAAAATCACAAATTTCGGCAAAATATCGTAGAAAACTTGCAAATTTTGTCAAAAGATTGGGGGGGAAAAACACGAGTTACGTGCTTATGTTCTCACTCAGTGGGGGGGGGGGGGGTCAAAATATCTTCAGTCTTGGCAAAATTTCAAACTTGCACCCATGTTGGCACTGTCATTCTAAACTATCAAAAATTTGGACAAATGATTTCGTAAAAAAATAGTTTTTTCAATAGGTTGCAAAAGAAAATGCATTTCGTCAAAAAATAGCAGGAAGAAAATTCAAATTTCATTGAAAGTTCACAAAAAGAAAACACTAATTTCACCAAAGATTAGCAGTAGAAAATGTGAATTTTATTGAAGAAAAAGCAGTAAAAAATGCAGATTTTATATTTTAGCAAAAAATTGTGGGATAAAAAAATTATATCGTAAAATGATTGGGGGGGGGGGAACCCCAACAAATTTTTTCAATTCATTATATACTAGGCTGAAAAATTAGAATAAAGCTCCTCTTTTTTAAACATGGTATGGAAAGGGGGGGGGGGAAATACTGGAAGTGAGAAAGAATTCTAAAAATCAATTAAAAATTTTATAGAAGAAAAAAAATTAACTACATTGAGTTTAAAGACTGAAACCTTATTCCTTTTATAAATGTCAAAATATGGCTGCTACTGCTAGACACTAAAAACAACCAATCAATCGTCAGTTTAATTTGAATTTTGTGTGCTTTGATTTCTTATTTTCATAGAGGCCTGCATATTGTTGCTTGAAAAATAAAAACTTTATTACACAATTTATTTTTTTAAAATTGTAGTGAAGTTTCAACAAATTTAATAATGCAAACGTCCTGTGATGGTTGTTTTTTTAAACTTTGACAATTTATTTTTATGTATTTTTTAGTGTCAAAAATGAAAATGACCTTTATTTGTAACCATTACAAATAGAGGTCACATTCAAGATCTTTTTTTTTAGCACTGAACGCAAAAAATGACTTTTATTTTTAACCATCACATTAGGAATTTTTATTTATAGTGAAGTTTTACCAGCGTTAATAACACAAGAATCTGTTGTGTTTTTTAAGTTTTAATTTATTTTTATGTATTTTTTAGCACCAAACCTGAAAATGACTTTTATTTGCAACCATTATGCCAGGATTTTTTGAAAATTGTACATAACAAATATTAAAAAAAAAATAGTTGTGTTTTTTAGCTTTTGATAGTTGATTTTTATGTATTTTGTTAGTTCTGAATCTGGAAATTACCTTTATTTTAAATCATCATATCAAAATTTTTACAAATTGTAAATTTCAAAGTTAAAAAGTAAATATTTCAAAGCAATTCATCAATTTTATAAGCAAATGTTTTAAATACATCAGCAACAAATTTCAAGCCTTTTCAACCACCAAAATAAGAAAACATTTAAATGAACCCCATAAGGAAATTGAAAGAAAAGTGATAGTCATATCATAAGCAGTTCAAAGAAGCTTCATCATATGGAATAAAATTGTAAGGATCTTAAATATACAATGTTTTACATAATTGTAAAAATGCATAGTATAAGACTAAAGATAGGCAAATTGTTATGAAAATATGTTTTATGGGTACTACTCTGTTATCCCGTCGACCAAAAAATTATCGCCAAACCATAAGATTAAATGCCAATAATGGATGACCATGAATGTCAAATTCAATGACATTAAATACGATAAAGATGGTTAAAATGTCATTGAGTGATTTTATTTTGACTTTTTATTTGTATTTTTATTAATATTCTACTAATTATTTGTTTTTTCGTTATTTAAAATAAAAATTTTGTCAATATGTATAATTTGGTTATTAATTTGGCGATTTGTATAATTTGGCAAAATTGGTCGACGGTATAACCTAGTAGTACTGTTTTATGTCTATTTTATCATAGCAAATTTTCATAACATTTTGATATTTTAAAAATTTGCGAAAAAAAGTTACTTAATGGTAAAAAACAAAATTCATTTTTGGATTCAGTGCTTCAAAATACGTAAGAAACAAATTATGGAAAATTAAAAAAACAGGAACACAACATCTATTTTTTAATATCGCTTTTTCCCTATTTTGACTTTTTCACTTTGAAATGTACAATTTGAGAAAAAACCTGCTGTGATGATTAAAAATGGAAGATCTTTGGATTCGGCATTACAAAATACTTATAAGAATCTATTATTAAAAGCTAAAGAACATGACACAGCCGAAATTTTGCAGGCTGATAAATTTTTAATACTATTAAGACAATAAAATTTTGGTTCTTGATTTTTATGTTTTTGTATGTTGTATTATTCTGCAATAGCCATTCTTCCGAAAACATGAGTTAAAGACAAATAGGCAAACAAACTAAATTCATAAACGCTTTTCAGCTATGTTGGAAAGTGTTAAAATGTTTAAACAAAAATTAATTTTTATGTACTGATGAATTCATGAATTTAAAGGGGAAACATGCCTATGTTTTAAAAATTGATAGTCTCAAATTTTAGATTGTTTACTTCCTCTACAAGTTTAACTAATTTCCGGTTTGTATAAATTTTGAGGATGATGAAGAAAATGGTTTTGTTGATTTGATATGGATTGATCCGATAATTAATCTTTTATCTTTTTTAATAAAATTTGACGAATATATTTATGAATAAAGTTACTATTGTTTAAATTCTTTTTAATACTGTTTTAGGAACTTCTAAGCCTCAAGGCTCATGGGCTCAGGCAGCTGGCAAAGGCCTCAATTCTTCACTCCCTCCAAATAGCATGAATGGCAGCAGTGGGCAGAGTAATTCTTCAATAGCTTCAGAAAATTCTGGCCAGCATGATAGTTCAACTTCTGCTAGGGATAGAGCTGAACAAGAAGTCAAAGAATATCAATTAAAAGCAGCTTTCAGTGAAGGATGGGGCCAAAATGTAAGTTTTATTATTTTGATTTCATGCTTTTATTGCAGGGTTGCCGGCTTTTAGCCGGGCCAAAAAAAGCCGGCCGGCTTTTTTTGGTTTTATCCACTTAAAAAAAGCCGGCTAAAATTGAAAAAAGCCGGCTTTTATTTTTAAAGTGTTAATTTGTATTGAATCCATATTAAATTTTGATTGATTTATTTTAAATACATTTTTAATAATTTACCTCTAAAAAAGTTATAAATTTCTATTTAATTTTTCAAATAAATAAGTCTTTATAACTGCTGGGAGTCAACTGTGAAGGCATTATGTCTGAAAAATATAAATCTTTGAAAAAAGAAAATATACTCAAAAAATGGGTTTTAAACTTCTACATTTCATAGTTCTACTTATATTACACATTCTTAAGAATTATATTTAATGGAATTATGACAAAATTAGTGTTCCCTATAGCTATAAAAAGGGCAAGGTGCTATTCATCAAAAAAGGCACTACTGTATCATAAAAGGGCACTTTTTCAAGAAAAAAAATTGTTATTGCCTTTAGAAAGGGAAAAAAGAAAGCAGCAAAATACATAATTTTTAAATATGATAAATCAAGTAACATTAATTTCGAATGATTTTATGATATAAAAATTAGAAATACAATTAAATTAAAACATGGTTGAATGGTTTCATGTTCTTCTTCTTAAAGAAATGAAAAAATTCTATCATTTTTAGAAATTTCACACAAATTTAGAAATACTACGAAAAGAAAAAAAAATATTTATCAAAAATTTCTGGTTAAAATCAGAGGTGCATTTTACTACTTTTAAAAAAGGGCAGTGTGCTGCACTCTTCAAAAATGGCCTAAAATTAACACTAACAAAATGAAACACATCAAAGCATTCATGAAAACATTGTTACAGGTCAATATGTAAAGATTAAGTCATAAAATGAACAATGTTGAAAGAGAAATTAGGAAGGATTCAATATTTGAGGAAAGTTTAATACATAATTACATAAAATTAAACAACAAAAAATGTTCTAATAAAATTTGCTGGATTAAAATTTTGAATAGCTCTTTGTTATTTAAAAGTGCTTATATGCCTACTTGCATGAATGAATATATTCATGCATATGCTAATTGAGAATACTGAAATAAATTGTGAAATATAATATATTATGAAATCTGCATAATTCGAAATACTATTTTCAATAGTGAGAAATGGTGTTTTTTTATATGTATGATTTTAAATGTTTATAGCGAATAAAACATGACATTTTAATAACTCTTAAAATTAATTAAGTAATAAAACATGTAACTAAGTAATCTTTAATTTTATAAAGCAGTAAAAATGGAAAAACAAAGGTAGGATTAAAGGTCAATGTAAATCAGAAAAAGCACTTGGTATGACCATTTTATAATTTAGCTGACATATTTGCAATTCTGACTATAAACCACTAGCAACTCCATCAATGTGTTATTCTAATATTAATGTCTTCATTATTGAAGATTTGGGTTATAACCCAATTTCTCAGTGAATCATAATTAAAATCTCAATTTTTCATATTAAGAAACAAATTTATTAAACTCAAAGTAAATTAAACATCATTAAAATTAGTTAAAAGACACTTAAAAATGTGTTGCTTATAATAAAGACTTCACCGTATAAAAGCCAATTATGGCCAAAAAAGGCCAATTTTGGCCAAAAAAAGCCGGCTAAAATCAGTAAAAGCCAGCCGCACTGGCTTTTTTTAATTTTAGCCGGCTTTTTTGCAACCCTGTTTTATTGTGGTACAACATTAACCCATTTTCGGCCAAAGGTTCGTATACGAAACATTTCGATAAATATTTTTTTTTAACACTCTGACACATTTTTTTTCAAGAATTTTATTTTTCTTCTATTTTTTAAGGCTTTTGAAGACATCCATAAAATATTAGTAATTCAATTGGAGTAAACACTTTCTCTTAAAAAATTTTCAAAATACGCTAGAGTTTTAATTTGAAACGCCTTTGACAAATTCGACTTTTTAAAAATATATTATTATTCCAATTGAAATGAATTATATGTTTTTAAAATAGATTAAAGTTGCAAATTCTGTATATGAAATAAGAATAAAACAAAAGTCATAAAAATATTATTCATATTCATATTATTCATTATAAGAAATAATATTTTATATTATTATATAAAATATTATTTCTTATATAAAATATTATTTTTCATGCACGAATCTTTTTTTGTGTCTTAATGTATGTAATTTAAGCATATTTCAGTAAAAATAATGCTACATTTTATAAAATTTCTGTGCTTGGCCTAAAATGGGTTAAGTAGATTTCAGTTATCAAATACTCGTGACTGTGATACAAGGAACACTTCAAAAAATCAATCTTATATGGATAATCTAAAACACATTATCAGAGGTATTATTTAACTGTATAAGCATTATACTGTGATTAAAATTGCTTTAAATAAAATGTTAAATTAAGAAGTAAAACACTAGGTAAAATCGATAAAGGTTGTCATGTACTTTATTTTTTTTATGTAAGTATAAAGATTTCAAAAAAAAAAAAAAAAATGTATATATATATATTTTATATGTGATTAATGTGCATCCAAATTCCAGGTTTTTGTTAAAATCACACATATTACATATGTTTTTGCAAAGTAACTAATGCATTTGAACAGTATATATTATACATCTACATTAGGGGAAGATTGGAATACTTAAGCCATTATTTAAATTAAAAAAAAAAAAAAAAAATGCTTTTGTAGAACAAAATAAAATATTGTAAATGAAAATTCTGTATTTCTTTTTCAACTAAAACAACTTTCAATTAATTTTAAGCTATTTTTCTATGCCTGGTAAATTTTTACATTGTGTTTTGCATTATTACTTTTTGTTTTACATGGTGAAGGGATACTTGAGCAAATACTAAAAAATGTCTAGAAAAATAATATTTTCTCTTTATTATTATTATTTTTTTATAAATATCTTATATAATGGTAAATTTAGATACACAAAGTACTTTGAAATCAGTTGTGAAAACAAAACTAGTAACACGATAATTTTTTGTAGTGATAATTGGTAGTCGAAGGATCATTTCAGCTTGAGTTTCATTGATGATAGCAACATTTAATTTTTAAAATGAATACTTATAATTTTGTGAAACAACTTAAAACATTTTTTTCTTTTTAATTTGAGAATTGTAATCACAGTAAGCAAATTATAGCGTTGCTTGCATATCATGTGTCAGTTTGTGTAACAGGGTTACATTGTAGACCATTTTTATTGTTTTTACATTCAGCCCCACAAATTACATTAAGAATAGTTAAAACTATCAAAATAACCTTTTATTATTGTAGACCTATGCTTATTTTATTTATCAATTCAAAATAAGGAAGTTTGGGTGTTACATAACAGCTGCAAACATTTAATTTCAGAAGGTGAAGAAAAATAATTATGTATTGTTTTATGGTATATAATAATAATAAATAAGGATGGAATTTTAAAGCTAATAGATGTAAATATTTTAACCCTTGTTTGATTTTTTTTTTTTTTTTTTTTTTTTTTAACTTTTAAAGCAAGAATGGTAAAAAAAAAGAAAAAAGGTGAATTTTATGATTTACTTTTTATTTATTTTTCAGATGAAAGTGAGGTAATAATTTTTACATTTACGTTAAACTGATTTATTAAATTTTTGAAACATTTGAAAATCTGATGCTTATAAAATTTTAAGTTTTATTGGACATGGGAAAAAGATTTCAACAAAATTGAAAACAAGACTAATATGCAGGAACTTTTTAGGATTTTTAAATAAAAATAGTTATTTTAAACAAACTAATTTCTTCCTGCATTTAATATTATCATCTTGTTACATGTATATTCATAATTTAACAGTAATTTATTTTTACAGAATATATTCTCGATGAACTAAGATGCCTTTGGCTTTTGTTTATAAACCTTTATTGTTCAAATAAAAATGTTCAAAATATGATGGTAGAAATTTTGCTCAAAAAAAAAATAATGATCATGTTTCATAAATGTTGCTAAAATCAGTTTTTAAATCTTAATAGAATGCTATAATTATGAAAGCTATTCATTGCATATGTTATTAACAATTAGAAAATTTTAATAAATGCAAGCCATGTAGCTGAAAGTATAGAATGTGGTTTTTTTTTTTTAGTCTGTAAATCAGGATTCACCATGGGATGTACCAATCACACCACCTCCTGAAAATGGAAAAGAAAGTCAACCATCAGCTGTTTGGCGTGCACCTGTTAATATGGGGACAGAGATTTGGGAAAATAATCTTCGCATGAATAAAGGATCTGGCTCTTCTGTTCCAGCTCAAACAGCATCTGCACCTCCTTGGGGTCATACTCCTGCCACTAATATTGGAGGACACTGGGGTGATGATGATTCATCAAATATGTGGAGTGGTGTCCCACCAACTAATACACCTAATCCTGCAAATTGGTCAGATTCTACTTCTGCAAATAGTAATATGTGGGGCAATCCTATGCCTAGTGACAAACATTGGAGTGGAAGCCAGTCATCTTGGGGAGGTAGGATTGCAATTTATAAGTTTGTGATTGTTTTATCATTTTGTAAACATCCTCCTTCTCTACTCCCTCCCACTTTCATTTTCTTCCTCGGAGTATTTGGACATTTTGTTAAATGGCTCATAAAGCAATTCTTTATTGCTTTCCTCTATCTTCAATAGAAGAAAGTATTGAAATCGATTTTTTTTTTCCACACTTCCAATTTTTGTTGCATTTACACATTTTAAGAGTCAGATAATCTAAAAAACAGGTTTTTACAAAATATATCTGTCTGTGTGTGTATTTGTATGTTGCCATTGTACTATCAAAAAATGTATATATGCATAGAATTGAACCAAATTTTTTTAACTGTATGAAGTTTTTATTAGCTCACAGGCTATCATAGCCTGAGAGCTTATGTGGACGTCCGTTCTGTATGTATGTGCGTAACGCGATAACTCATGATAAAAATATCGGATCCACTTGAAATTTTGTATGTAGGTATATCCTGACAAGGCGCTTCCCTGATTAGTTTTTGGAGTTCATTCGATATGTATAAGAGGGGGAACGGGGGGCTCATGCCCCCCGTTAGTTGATATAAATGGGATTTTCATGCAGAATTAAGTTTTCGTTCAAAATTTAGATTAGGATCATTCTGATGAGGCGATTCTGTGACTGTTATTAGGTGTTCATTGAATAAGTATAAATAGGGGGACAGGGGTTCTAATGCCCCCCCCCCCCTTAATTTATAGAAATGGGATTTTCATGCAGAATTAAATTTTCGTTCAAAATTTAGATTAGGATCATTCTGATGAGGCGATTCCGTGACCGTTATTAGGTGTTCATTGAATAAGTATAAATAGGGGGAACAGGGGTTCTAATGCCCCCCCCCCCCCCCCCCCCCCCCCCCCCCGTTAGTTGATATAAATGGGATTTTCATGCAGAATTAAGTTTTCGTTTAAAATTTAGATTAGGATAATTCTGATAAGGCGATTCCGTGACTGTTATTAGGTGTTCATTGAATAAGTATAAATAGGGGGACAGGGGTTCTAATGCCCCCCCCCCCTTAATTTATAGAAATGGGATTTTCATGCAGAATTAAGTTTTCGTTCAAAATTTAGATTAGGATCATTCTGATGAGACGATTCCGTGACTGTTATTAGGTGTTTATTGAATAAGTATAAATAGGGGGAACAGGGGCTCTAATCCCCCCCCCCCCGTTAGTTGATATAAATGGGATTTTCATGTAGAATTAAGTTTTCGTTCAAAATTTAGATTAGGATCATTCTGATGAGACGATTCTGTGACTGTTATAAGGTGTTCATTGAATAAGTATAAATAGGGGGAACAGGGGTTCTAATCCCCCCCCCCCCCCCCCCCCCCCCTCCCGTTAGTTGATATAAATGGGATTTTCATGCAGAGTTAAGTTTTCGTTCAAAATTTAGATTAGGATCATTCAGATGAGGCGATTCAGTGACTGTTATTAGATGTTCATTGTATAAGTATAAATAGGGGGAACAGGGGTTCTAATGCCCCCCCCCCCTTAATTTATATAAATGGGTTTTTCAAGCAGAATTTTCAGATTTCGTTCAAATCTCTGATTAGTTTTGGAAGTTTAATGGTTAAGTATAAAAGAGGGGGATAACTCCTTTTAAATTATATAAATGCTAAATGGGTTTTTATTAAGAATTATCTAATTTGCTCTGAATTTTGGATATAGATTTTTTATATGATAAAGCATGTCTTTGATAGTATAGGAGGTTCAATGATTAAGTATAAAAAAAGAGGAAAGAAGAGAGCTGTTTCCTTTTCTTAATTTTTTAACGGAATTAACCCTTGAAAATATAAGGCTTTAATGTACAATTAGTATTTGTAGCCTGTGAGCTCAATGCCATCAGTTTAACTGGGCAGTAGGGTGGAGCGAAAAAAATTTTTTTTTGAAAATCAAAAACGGGTAGGTGCCAAAAGTTGCCTTTATACTAATACATCAACTGCGTGAAATTTTACCGCTGAAAAAAAATGGCTTGAGTCTGCGCTTTTGCTCCAAAAATCGAAATTTTGGGTAAAATTTGTCATTTTTTGACATTTTTTCAAAAAAATTAAAAAATTCCTACAGAGCTGGTTAGTATTTAAAAGTGTTGCTTAGACCTTTATATTTATCTGCTTAACATATTTAAACTATAAAACAATATGTTTATTCCCTATAGCTGGAGCAAAACAGTCAACTTTTAGTAAGAAAACAGCATTACCACTCTATTGGGTCATACAACGAATTGTTGTTTTTAATACAGCTCTTGTTTTCAAAACTACCTTGGACATGCGTCGTGGAGGTGGCTATATTTCCTATATCACCCGGCCCAACTATTCGATCATCTTAGTACAGTGTTTTATTTATACATTGATTTGTGATTTTCTTTATAAAAATTTGGCATGTTTTCGATGCTTCCACCTTGTTCATCTGTTCTCTGCATCCACATGCTGTTGTAACTATCTTCAGGTATATTTTTACAGTTTATACAAAAAAATGACAAGCAGAGTAATGCACGGGAATCTATTAAAGGGATCTATTCGGCCATCTATTGTATTTATCAAACTTACATTCAGTTGATGAATAGTGATTGGAAGTTCTGTTACCACAACATTTTTTCAGTCAATTGTATTTTTTTTTACGTAATGATTTGCTTCAAAGATGATTGCAGATATTTCAACTATAAGTATGCCACCATTTATTCTACTTTTGCATTTTTTATATGTTAAGAAGCGAGCTGTACAACGTGATGGTGATCATCAGCGAGAATTGCAATGAAAATTTGTTCTCCATGTGTAAAGCAACCGTTATTGTAAATAACTTTTTTTTGCATTAGTTTTATGCCGTTTTCTAAGTGTTTTCGTGTCCAGGTAATTTCCTATTAACTTTTAGATCCTCTTTTTATGAGTGGACAACATTTGATGGTGAAATGTTCTGGGCATAAACATATAATGCATAGTACTTTATGAGGGGATGTACGGATTCTAATCGACTATAAGTGCTCATTTAAAATTAGGAGAATTTTATTTGTCACTGAGAACCATTTTGCATGGGGTAAGCTTAGAATTGTGTATAATATTGAATCATTCGCTACTTCAACTCCAGTGAATTTCCTTTGCGCCAGTTATTAGAGAAGTCGATATAAAACGTTCTAAGCTACATGGATTCACTGGATCAATAAGGAAAATCTTTGTCTACGTACTATTCACTTCCTATTGCAATTTTTTTTTTATATATAAAGCAGAGAAAAATTTTGAAAAATTATTTTCTCAAATTGAGAAAAAGATACTCAGAACAGACTAGAAATTTCTGTCAGAGATTGCAAAGCTGATTCATAAGGAAAGCTATTTCTCAGAAAGAATGGAGAATAGGAGTTTAGAAAACATCTCACACAAAAGACAGCTCATAAAGTTAATAAATTTTTCCGCTTTATATAAGCACAGATTGGCAATCAGCGTCTATATGTTCACTCACAAAATGTATAATCCAAGTTTATATCGCGGGATGTTTTATACCAAATGTACTACACACCTAAATAATAGATCTAAAATCTTATTAGAAATTACTAGACTATGGAACAACACAGGAAACGACATAAAGCATACTAAAACTTCTTTAGAAATATTGTTGTTTTATACGCAAATTTTGTTTGCAATCCTCTGTGAAGATCGTCATAATATTAAGCAGCCAGCTTCTCAAAATATATTCAACGTAATAAGTACAGTAAATGATGACATACTAAAAATTGAATTCATACAATCAATTTTTAGGAAAATCATTATATATAAAATGTAATTGATTGAAAAAGTGCTGTGGTGACAGAACTTCCAATCATAATGTATTAATTGCATGAAAATTTAATGAAAATACTAGACTGCTGAATAGGTTCAATTAAGAACATACCCAATACATTACTCAGCTTCTCTTCTGTTATACATAGTATAAAAATATACGTGCAGCAGGTCACACCAGCAGTCCAAATCATCCAAAGTCAGTGAATACAAAGAAGAGATAAATTACTTTGATATATAGAAAACTTATACTCGTCTTCGGGAAAAAAGTAACAATTCAATACATAAATAAAACACTGGGCCTAGATGATTGGGTAGTTGAGACGGGTGAGATAATGTAACCACCTCTAATGAGTTATATACACAGTAGTTTTGAAAGCAGCTAGGTAAGAAATGCATTTAAAAGAACATTTCGTTGTATGCTCCAATAGAGAGGTTAACGCTGATTTTTCACAAAAAGTTGTCAGATTTGCTCCAATTATACAGACTACAGATATTGTTTTATAGTTTAAATATGTTAAGCAGATAAATATAAAGGTCTAAGCAACACTTTTAAATACTAACCAGCTCTGTAGGAATTTTTTAATTTTTTTGAAAAAATGTCAAAAAATGACAAATTTTACTCAAAATTTCGATTTTTGGAGCAAAAGCGCAGACTCAAGCCATTTTTTTTCAGCGGTAAAATTTCACGCAGTTAATGTACTAGTATAAAGGCAACTTTTGGCACCTACCCGTTTTTGATTTTCAAAAAAAATTTTTTTTCGCTCCACCCTACTGGGCAGTATTCTTTATTTATAGTATACATGGTATTAAATAGAATACTGTTATAGTAAAAATTCTTTTGAATTATTATAGATGGAGCTTGTAGTTCTGAAAGTAGTTCTGCTGTGTGGAATTCATCCAACAAAAGTCGTCCGATATCCAATTGGTCTCCTATTGCAACACCGAAGAAAGAAATGCCTCCATCTGGATGGGAGCCACCATCACCTCCTCCAAACAGAAGAGCTGTTGTTGGTTCTTTTGATGATGGCACATCTGTATGGGGTAATCCTCAACGACAAGGGAAAGTATCTCACTGGAAAGATATGCCTTCAGCCAAGCCTATTATGAATTCAAATAATAATATTGTGGGACCAAATGGGATGCTTGGCAACATGGCTGGTATGCCACAGTCTGGCCCTGGTATGATTCGATTGCCAAATACAACTAAGAATGATGGGCCTACTTGGAATAAACAAGTGCCACCACCCAATAGAAATTCGAATTGGAATGATATGCCACCTCATCGAGATTCGCCTACTGTCAACAACTGGGGCGATGATAATCACATGCACAGTCAAATGAAAAATATGCAAGGAGGACCATTTGGTGTTGGAAGTTGGAATGACCAATCAAATAATTCTCTGCAATACTGGGGTGCAAAACCAAAATCTAATTGTAACTGGGCTGAAGGACAAGTTGATACCAGTTCTTGGCTCGGACCTGCTAAACAAGTAATTATTTTATACTGGTTTTAAGTGTGCTTTTTATCCATAAATAACATTTAAGCCTTTTCTTAAATTGTTTTTTAACCCTCTGTATGTCTGAATTTTTTCCTGCATAAATGCTTATAAAACAAAACATATTAAATATCATTTTATACTTTACTGCTAATTATCTTTTTATATTCCTTTCTGTATTTTTCTTAAAACATGATTCTGTTAAAAATATTTTTGCCTACAACTATTTTAACTGGTTTTCTGGAAAACATTTCTTTTCATTTGGCTAATATTTTTTATTTTTTATTTGCACATTGCTGATGTCGGTCAAAAGTCAACAAAAACTCTATCACTATTAATAAAATATTTTGTCATTGTTATGCATTATGCAATTATTGTGCTTGAAATCTATCTGAATTTGACTAACAATTTGATTTATTGATTGATTAAAATACTTTTTGAATTTTGTTTTTATTTATCTTTTGAAGGGTGGAAAACCTTTGTGCAAAGACATTGTTCATGCTAGCAAGCAGTTTCGAATCCTTACTGAATTGGGTTTCAGAGTAAGTAATATTTTTATTTTATAGCTCTAATTAATATATAGTTTTTTTTTCTAATTGTAGGTTTACAAAACACAAATTAAACCTGATCTTTATTTTTAGAAAGAGGATGTTGAAAATGCTCTTCGAAATAATAATATGAATCTTGATGATGCGGCAGGTAAGTCATTATGTTTATGTTAAATTTCAAAAAAATTAAATAAATCATTTGTTTATATATTTTTTAATGTTACATACAGAGTTAAAGTTAAGATAATTAAGTACATGATTATTTAATATTTGGTGAAATATAAGGATATGTATCAAATGTTTTTTAACTACACATGCATGTATGCTAAGCAGGGTTGGGTTTCTTCCGGAAGAAACCTATTTCTTCCAGGACAGTGGAAGAAACTGGAAAAAAACGGAAGAAACTGGAAGAAATGGAAAAAACTGGAAGAAATGGAAGAAACCACCAGAAACCAAAACAAATGCTCAGAGTTAAAGTATATTAACTATACAAAAGAATTAAAGTATAATTACATGAAATCTAAATTGGAAAATTTAATTATTAAAAATATTTTTGCAAAAATAAGTTATTTTCTTTTCTTTTTTTTTTTTTTTTTTTTTTTTGTAACAAACTTAAGGTTCAGCAGACGTTTTCAGGTGATGGATTTTTGCTACTCTAGAGGTAGAGGGATTTTTTTAAAATTATTATTAATTACAGGGTTGGAAAAAAATCATGATTTTTTAAAAAAAATCAAAAAAATCGGATTTATTTGATTTAAATCAGATTTTTTTGATTTAAATCGGATTTATTTGATTTTTTTAGAATCCTATATTTAATTACTGTGTTTTTATGTTTTTACAATACATGAAGAAGTTTTTTATAATAAATAACTAAAAAAGAATAAATAATATTTATAATTTATAAAAATAATATAAGAAATAATTATATAGTTAAGAAAATATTATATTCTTGTTATTGACTGGTACTAAAAATTAAACATCTAGGCTTTAATCTAAAGCCATTCTATTATTTTGTAATTGAATTGTGCATACTAAATAACAAATAAGAAATAAATTTAAATATGTTGTAAATGAATAGAAACTGGCAAAATTTAAAAAACAAATTAAATACAGTAGACTCCCTCAAATCTGCTGTCCTAATATCCACAAGTCTCTAAAATCCGTGCATAATTTACAGATGTAAACAATGAAGCAATGAAACAATGTCAGGTATAGGGACAAAATTTGACTTTTTTATTTTTATATCAATCCTATGTATAATCTGTAACTTTCATTAATATTGTTAAATTCATGCTTTTTCCATGAAGGAAGAATAAATTTATTTCTGAAAAAAATTCAAGGTATTGCTAATATCAGTGGTGATCACAATCTTTTTGCAAAATGCATTTATACATTCATCAAGCTTTTTTTTTATTGTAGAGTTTGGTTAAACCTGAAATAAAACTTCTATATTTTATGATATTGATGTGAATTAGTAGTGCACCTTTATGGGGCAAGTTCCATTGAATAATTTAGGAAAAAATGCACCTCATCTTTATAATAAATATTTAGTTATACATTATTGATTACTTCATCTTTGTTGCTTTCAATATTTTAATCATTTTTAATTATCTAAATTTTTATTATTATAGTTTATTAACTTACATAATTGTTTTAATGTTTTACTATATTATAAGCATTCATTAACTTCAGTTGCATTATTAATTACAATCAAATTACTGTTTAAAAATGTAAACAAACCCATGACCAGAAATCCACAAAATTCTAAAATCCATACAACCTCTGGTCCCAAGCTGTGCGGATTTGAGGAAGTCTACTGTATTCATTTAATGCAAGCTATTTATTAAGGGATAAAAATCACAATTAATTCTATATTTCTTAAGAAAATAGGAAAAAATCAGGGATTTTTAATTGTTTAAACAATAACACTAATTTAGAAGTTTTGTCTACTCCTAATTTATTATGAAGGCTTGAATAAACTGCTCCAAAAGAAGAAAATTGTCTTTTTACTCCAGTAGATGAAGCCACGGTTGTTGTTATTTGGTAAATAAATTCAATTTCAATTTCGCTGATTCTCTGTTTACCTCCCATTACATAAAACAGGGATGCCACTTTTCCGCCTTTTGGCGGATTTCCGCTTTTTTTAATTTTTAACAATTCGCGATTTTCGTTAAGCGATCACGAGATAAAATAACGATTTTCATCGAACGATCGCGAAATAAAACAGCCTTTTCCATCAAACGATCGCGAAATAAAACAGCCTTTTTCGTCAAGCGATCGCGAAATTTAACATCGATTTTCGTTAAAAGATCGAAAAAAACGGCTATTTTCATCAAACAGTCGCGATATAAAGCAGCAATTTTCATCAAACGATCGCGATATAAAGCAGCAATTTTCATCAAACGATCGCGAAACGAAACGGTGGTTTTCTTGAAACGATCGCAATGTGAAACGACGATTTTTGTCTAACGATCGCTAAATAAAATGGCCATTTTCGTCAAACGATCGCGATATAAAACGGGGATTTTCGTCAAACGATCGCGAAACGAAACAGTGATTTTTGTGAAACGGCGATTTTTGTCAAAGGATCGCGATGTGAAACGATGATTTTTGTCAAACGATCATGATGTGAAACGTCTATTTTCGTCAAACGATCGCTAAATAAAACGGCGATTTTCGTCAAACAATCGCAATGTAAAACGACGATTTTCGACAAACGATCGCGATATTAAACGGCGATTTTCGTCAAACAATCGCAATGTAAAACGGCGATTTTCGTCAAATAATCGCAATGTAAAACGACGATTTTCGTCAAACGATCGCGATATTAAACGGCGATTTTCATCAAACGATCGCGAAACGAAGCTGTGATTTTTCTGAAACGACGATTTTTGTCAAACGATCATGATGTAAAACGGCAATTTTTGCCAAACGATCATGAAATAAAAGTTATTTTCATCAAATTAAAAAAAAAAAAAAAACTGCAAAATTTTGCTATTTACTCGCGGAATAATCATTGAATTTATTGCTGGGTTACTTGAATTGGTTTAAAATGATGCGATACATAAAATTCTTCACTGAACCTGTTGCTGGGTTACCTTAATTGATGTAAAATACTGTGAACTAAAGAAAAATCATTTTAACTTATTCTTATAAATTAAAAGTTTACAACAAAAGAAAAGCTGTAATTTTTTATTTAGTTTATTATAAACAATATAATTTTCAAAATTCACACATAAAGTTGTGAAAAATGTCGTAAATTTTACTTTACGCATAATTTCCTCTTTTTTGCTATTTTCTGAGTGGCATCCCTGATAAAAGGATTTCCGCCAATCATAATCTGTCATATCAGAAACTTTTTTCTCAAGCAGTGGTAATTTTTGGAATGGGCCGTTTTTTGCTTGAAAATATGCTACAGTGGTGAGAAGATTTAGACAATCTTCTTTAATGAATGCCAAATCTTCATTATTTTTTCCTTACATTAAGTTTCATTTCATTTTGATTTAAAAGAAAGAACCTTAATAAAACTCCAGCAAAATGACAGCCATTAATAGTTTGTTCATATCTTGCTTTAAATTTTGTAATTCTATCGTTATCTAATACATTTTCTAACTTTTTACCCAAAATTTCCCTTTGATATGTGCATTCATCTGAAATTGCGAAAATTGATTTAAATCAAATGATTTTTTTAAAAAAATCAGTTGATTTAAATCTAGATTTAAATCTTGATTTAAATCAGTTGATTTAAATCATGCCAACCCTGATTAATTACATATTATTTATGTAAAAAGAGAAAAAACCCACCTACAAATTGTTTATTTTTCATATAAAAATATATCATTTTTATATAAAAATGCCTTATTTTAAACTGTGCAACGCAGTACATAAATTTGTAATTATTTATACTAACATCTAGCATGAATATCTCATTGCTGATTTTAAAAGATTAGTGTTTTAACAATATCTATTGGCATGTCAAAATGCTTTTAAACTATCCTGAAGTGTAGGACTTGGGGAGAAAAATATCTTAACTTTTTGCATTCATCTAATTTAAATTGAGAAACTGCTTGCAGCATCCTACTGCTATTTTTTTTTTTTTTTTTGGCTATATTATGCTGCATTGTATTAAGAAAAATTAGAATTTTAATAATTTTTTTTTAATACTAGGATCAGCCGATACAGGTTTCTAAGGCCAAAACCAAATTTCGGTGACCTTCCTAGTTTCAGCCAAAAAAAAAAAAAAAAATATTCCAAAAAAAATTTAAGTAATTAAATTTTATGTTTTAAAGTAATTAATACATACATAAATATACATAATTGTAACTTAAATATATGTATATTATTTATTAATTATGCACAATTGTTAATTATCCAAAAACTTTATTTTCATATACAAAACATAATTCATCAATGACCCAGGAAAATTTTCTAATTATATGAATTTCATTTAATTGAAAAATATTTTAGTTTTAAGTATACACATCTTGATTTTTCTTTAGTAATGATTTCTGTAAATGATCATTTGTTATTCTAGAGCTTTCTCAAAAAATATTTGAAACTAATGCAGTTTAAACTAAAATTTTTCTATAAGATGATTGATAATTATAAACAACGAAATTCATTGCAATACACTCATTAGAGCCTATACAGTTCAAATCAATGATTAATGTTAAAAATTTCTGAAGGAAGAAACACGATTTTTGGAATATTGAGAATTTCAATCAAGTTGAATTTTCAGCCCTTTTTGGCAAAACTTTCATCTTGAGCCAAAAATGAAACTATATTTTTGATTGATCTCTATTTAATACAGTGATATTGTTTATTACTTACATTAATAAAATTGATGTAAATTAAAAGCTTTTATTTAAATGGGTTTCATTCTACCATTGGTAAAGAATCCCTACTATTTACTACTAGTTTCAGAAATTTAAATATTTTAAAAATATGTTGATTAAATTGAAATGAAATAACATTTTGGACTATTTTGACATTTTTGGACTTTTGGGAATAACATTTTTAAATATTTTGGATGAAATTTTCTTTCATTTATCCAATTGTTGAAGATCTTTAAACAGGCGTAGTGTGTGATATTGGCTTAAGAAACTGATGTACTTATTAATTAAGCATATATATTTAATTAAATTTGTTTTGGTCCAATCAAATTAATTTATATAAGATTATAGGAAGGAGATATTTATTATATCTTACAAAATTGAAAGTATATGGTCAATTATTGTAGAAAAACAGTTTCTTCCATTTCTTCCACTTGGAAGAAACCTATTTCTTCCGGCCGGTTTTTTCCATGGTTTTTTCCGCGGTTTTTTCCACTGCGGAAGAAACTTGCCAACCCTGATGCTAAGGTTTATATAATATATATAATAATTAACTCTGTACAACAATACATGTAGGGCTGCCACAGGTGATTATTTTTATATTCACCAGCAGACTTGTATAAAACTAAAAGCTTTCTATGCACATAATATTAGGTCAAAAACTTTCTGCAAATTAATGTTTCATAAAATTATGAATATTATTTTGGCATGCATGAAATTTGCTTTTATTATGCAATTCGCGTCTTTTGAGCGATTCATGGTCATAATTAACATTTTTTATCCAATTTATGACATAATTTTTTTAATTAAATTTATGGACGTAATTCACATTTTTCAGAGTCTGTAAATGTAATTTGTGTTTTTTAAGTGATTTATGGACGTAATTAATGTTTTTTATGTGATTCATGAACATAATTCAAATTTTTTATGCGACTTATGGATGCAATTTGTTGTTTTTGTGCAATTCATAGACGTAATTTGCATTTTTTGAGCTACCTGTCGATAATATTCATGTTTTTTTAGCGATCTATGGACAAATTGTATTTTTTATGCGATTTATGGGCACAATATACACTTTTTTATGCGATTTATGGACATAATTCACTTTTGTTATGCAATTCATGGACATGTGCATTTTTTGAGCGATCTGTCGATGAAATTCACTTTTTTTAAAGCGATTTATGGACGTAATTTGCATATTTGATCCAATTTATGGACATAATTCGTGTTTTTAATGCGATTTATGGACATAATTCACAGTTTTTACACGATTTATGGAAGTAATTTACTTTTGTTATGTTCATGGACATAATTTTCATTTTTTTTAGCGATTTGTCGATGAAATTTGCGTTTTTGGGAGCGATTTATGGATGTAATTCGCATTTTTTGAGAGATTCACGAACGTAATTTCTGTTTTTTGAGAGATTCATGGACGTAATTCGCATTTTTAAAAAGCAATTCATGGAAGTAATTCACAATTTTTGAGCGATTTATGGGCGTAATTCGCATTTTTGAGCGATTCATGTACATAATTCGTGTTTTTTGAGTGATTCATGGATGCACTATCTGCAATTTTTACAAAAAAGAATTGTATTTTTTACAGAAAAAAAACTGTTTTAAAGAAAAACAATCTTTTTCTGTAAAAGAAACAATTTCATAATTTTTACCAAAAATAGCTATACTTTTTTCCAAAGAAAAAATGTTTGGCACAGATGTCATATACGCACCACATTTGCACATGTTTTTTCCCCTCGCCAATTCGGCATTGCACATCTGTGCCAAGTAAAGATACGTTTAATAAGTTCATAACAAATGTTAGGAAGATAAAATGGAAAAAACAAAAGATTTAAGTGAAATGTGCTGATTAAATGATACAACTACATGCATATAATATGGGTATAAGTATCAATATTTACAATTTATTGTGAAAATTATATTTACTGTTTTATTACTTATTAAGGTTATTATTTATAAATGTTTATTTATTGTTTCCTACTTTATTAAATTCATGTTTGTTTACTGTTATTTATTATTTTAATTCTTTAAATTATTTAATTATGTACTGTATGAACTAGCAAAAGCCATGCTTTGTTTGGATTCGCGAAGCATTATTTTATAAAACAGATATTTGAAAGTAAAAATATTTTTTAATATTTTTGCATCTTTATTAAACAAAAACGTTATTTTATGTTTTGGCGCATTTTAATTTTTTATTTATGATGCAAGACTGGCATAATAAAATATTTTCGAAGCAAACTTTTACAAAATATTTTTAAATTTTCAACTAAAAGCTCTTTTAAAGATGTTTTTACAATTTCCAGTAACCACTGGTGTTTTTAAAGTTGTTTAAAATATGCATGTTTCCAATCTTTGTAATTAACATCAAATAATCTTTGGTAGCTATTTTAGAATAATATATTTGAAGAGAGCTTGAAGAAAGTTACTTCATCAAAATCCTACTTTCTGGAAAAACATTTGAAATCTGCTCTCGTTGATACTATGAATTTTTAACTGTAAAACTTTTTTTTTTCTAATTTCTCAATTTTTATACATGTAAGCGTATCAGAATTTTTGATATTGTAGAATTTTTCGTAAGGAAAATTTCTATTGACTGCTTAATTTTGAAGGACTTTCACTCTCGACAACGTTACATACGTTTTTAAGCCAACTTGTGTCTATATATCCTCAATATCTACAATTGCTTCATCTAATGTTAAACCTTGGGATTTATGAATTGTAACAGCAAAAGCTAACTGCAGAAGAAATTCTTTCCTTGAGCAATTTATGCTTCCATTTTTCCAGAATTTAATTATTGGGGGAATTGGTACGCACCAATTCTTATAAGTTAAATTATTGTAGTATTCAAATTTATCCATGATTATTCGCGATATCTGGTCTAGTGGCTTGTAATTTTCTTTATTACGTGCAACAAAGTCTAAAGTCCCGTTCACTAAACGTTTTTCGGTCCACAAATAAGAACGTAACATTACTTTAGATCCAAATGATAAAGTAAGAAATGGTTAGAGTCAACTTGCCGTTTCTGAATCGGCCAACTTTGCTTTAGTACATTTATAAAAAGCTTGAATCGAGGCAACAACTTCACGCTTCAATTCTTTTAATTTTTCATTTATATAACAAATTTAACAGTTAATTTTATTTGTTTACAATTCTTTTGTTGCCACTTTACAAAAAAAAAAAAAAAAAAAAAAATGCATAATACAATTTTTTTTTTTAAATGTTTAAGTGTCACCTGTGCAAACAATTTTGCTGAATAATGAAAACATATTTTATTTATTAAATTAATCATGATTCTATCTATAAGTACTTACTCCATGAATTATATTCTTTTCTGAAAATATTCGCGTTTCATTTTTTATTTATTTGCTAAAATGCTTCCGTATTGGAAATGCATGTAAAATAAATTAATTAAAATAATAAATTTTTTAACGTTTTACTGTAAAAAAAATTATATTGTGCAAATCTACAGATCATAATTTATTTTTGTGTTTAATTTGAAGTTAAAATATTGAATAGTTTTTTTGTAAAGCGTACGACAAAATGTAATTTGAGTGGACTAGTAGAGGATTCGCTTCGCTCATCCTAATAATTATTTACATCAAACTATCATTTATTTATTTTTATTTCCTTTTTTAAAATACTAGAATCTCTCATTTTTTTTAAGTAATTTATTTTTATACTGCAATAAAAAACGTGCTGATATTGCATGCAATTTGTAATTTATATTCAAAAACAAAATTTTCACCAAATTGGCAAGGGAAAAAAACATGTGCAAATGTGGTGTGTATATAACATATGTGCCGAATGTTATAATGAAAAAATACAGATATTTTCTGTAAATTAAACAGTTTTAAACTGGTGCAAAATTGACCATTTTTTCTTATTAATTTGAACCCAATCGGGGCTGTCGGCCTAACCCTTTGGAGTTTTCATGGTTTTCTTCGAAACTTACGTAAATACGGGTTAGGTTCCCTTAAAAAGACCCCCCACGAAGGGCACTCCCCTCTGGGCCTATATCCCTAGTGTATATAATCGGCCGACAAAAATAAAACCAAACTAAACCAATCTTATTAAATTGAGAGATTTTTTTTACAGTGTGTAATTCGCGTTTTTTGGAGGATTTATGCAAAAAAAAATTTTTTTTAAGCAAGTCATGGATAGAATTTACATTTTAGCATGGTATTTGGATGAAATTCGCATTTGTTTGTGCAGTCTTTGAATGAAATTCACGTTTTTCGCACAGTCCTTTGTCGAAGCATTCATTTTTTACACGATTCTTTGTCGAAATGCATGTTTTTTATGAGATTCTTTGTTGAAATTCATGATATTTTTAGAGTTCTTTTGACAAAATTCACATTAACAGTAAATAATTCATTCATAAAATTGAGGGAATGTACTTTTTGGTACTAAAAAAGTTACAAAAACAAAAATTGTTTCTATTCTAAAATTTTCTGCAAAATTAATAAAATTTTCTGTGCATGGCACGCGCGCGTGCGTCTATATTATACAACTCTGTTCACCAGTATTTTTCTGATATGCATTTTAAAGTATATTTCTCTTGCAAATTTCAACAAAGTGTGTGTTAAGGATTTCTGTTTTCAGAAAAGAGTGCCAGTTAGAATTTAAAAAATAGTCGCCATTAATAGCCTTGTACATATAAAAAGCCCAATTGTATATCATGAAAGTTAAAAAAGATATTGGTAATATAGAAAACAGAATTTCAGCTGCTTTCTAAAAGCAGCTAGATTATGAAGAATTTTCTGCAAACTATTATTTTTTGATAGACTGATTTATTATGACTATATGCTATTTTACATAAATTTTGTATAGAGACCCACATTTATTAATAGCTACAAAATTTTTCAGTATTTCATTTTACAGAATGTTTGCAAATATTTTTGTATTCTACTATTTGCTTTTGGTTCCATAATTGCTTTTCTGATTAAACCAGGGTTGCCAGCTTTTAGCCGGGCCAAAAAAAGCCGGCCGGCTTTTTTTGGTTTGATCCACTTAAAAAAAGCCGGCTAAAATTGAAAAAAAGCCGGCTTTTATTTTTAAAGTGTTAATTTGTATCGAATCCATATTAAACGTGGACTGATTTATTTTTAATACATTTTTAATTATTTACTACTAAAAAAGTGATAAATTTCTATTTATTTTTTCAAATAAATATGTCTTTATAACTGACAGAAGTCAACTGTGAAGGCATTATATCTGAAAAATATAAATCTTGGAAAAAAGAAAATATACTCAAAAAATGTTTTTTAAACTTCTATATTCCATTGGTTCTTATATTACACATTCTTAAGAATTATATTTAATTCAATTATGATAAAATTAAACACATCAAAGCATTCATGGAAACGTTCTTACAGGTCAATATGTAAAGATTAATTCATAAAATGAACAATGTTGAAAGAGAAATTAGGAAGGATTCAGTATTTGAGGACAGTTTAATACATAATTACATAAAATTAAAACAACAACAAAAAATATTCTAATAAAATTTGTTGAATTAAAATTTTGAATAGCTCTTTGTTATTTAATAGTGCATATATGCCCACTTGCATGAATTAATATATTCATGCATATGCTAATTGAGAATAAATTGTGAATATATTATGAAATAATGCATAACTCGAAATACTATTTTCAATAGTGAGAAATGGTGTTTTTTTATATGTATGATTTTAAATGTTTATAGGGAATAAAACATGACATTTTAATAACTCTTAAATTAGTTAAGTAATAAAACAAGTAACCATAGTCCTCTTTAATTTTATAAAGCAGTAAAAATAAAAAAAACAAGGGTAGGGTCAATGGTCAATGTAAATCAGAAAAAGCACTTGGTATGGCCATTTTATAATTTAGCTGACATATTTGCAATTCTGAATTTAAACCACTGGCAACTCCATCAATGTGTTATTCTAGTATTAATATCTTCATCATTAAAAAATTGGGTTATAACATAACCCAATTTCTCATAATGAATTATAATTAAAATCCCAATTTTTCATTTTAATAAATAAATTTATTAAAGTCAAAGTGAATTAAACATCATTAAAATTATTTAAAAGACACTTAAAATGTATAGATTTTAATTAAAAGACTTAAGTGTATAAAAGCCAATTACGGCCAAAAAAGGCCAATTTTGGCCAAAAAAAGCCGGCTAAAATCAATAAAAGCCGACCGGCCTGGCTTTTTTTAATTTTAGCCGGCTTTTTTGCAACCCTGGATTAAACATTTGCTGAAAAACAATAAATCAAATGTATTTGACACATTTCTCGAGCAATTCACCAATTATTGAAAATACTTTTAATTATATTAACACTCATTATAATTGAATCTGAGTCTTAAAGTAATAGATTTCACTTTGGGGACTGTCCACAGAATTAATTCTATTTTGAATATTGACTATATTTGAAATTAATCACTAAAACTCTGTAAAAATTTATATATAAATCAATTTAAGTTTCAAGATTGTTATTCTGTAATCAAAAACAAGTGTTATTTTAAAAATTGAACAATTTGTTTCATCTTTCCATTTGTAAGCAATCCTGTTCAGGCTTCCCAACATCATGGTAAGTCAGAGAATTTCAAAATAGTCATGGAAAATCAGGGAAATTTAAAAATACATAGGAAAAATCAGGGCATTTATATATTTTTTCTTAAAAGTCATGGAAAATTTTTTGGAAAAATGGAAAATGATACAAAGCTCATCTAATAGTCTTGGGGAGAGGGAGTGGGGGATCTCAAAATTCATCAAAAATTGCCAAATTGCCAAAAATTTTCAGTCGTGTTTTGCTGGGAACCCATGCTGTTTTCTTAATATAAATTTAAAGAAAATAGATTTTTTAAAATTTATTATTATTATTTTTTAAACAACACTTTGACATGTTGAATTAATCTTTTTTTCTTTTAGTTGATTATTATTTTTATTATTTTGTAAAGGCAGAAGAAATTTCAGAAAATGCAAAATTTCTGGATATGACAGTGCAGGTGAAAAATGTCATCCTAAGACAAGAATAATTTAGAACTGTAAAAATTTAATTTATCCTAAAAGGAACAAAAACTGTTCAATTACAAATCATTTTAATATTCATAACTGCAAATATTGTGCTTTTATGTTTTAAACTATCTTGTGTTGTTGAGTGTAGGAAAAAAATATTTTTGAGAGTCGTCTTAATGTTATATTTAGATCGTGTATTTTTTATTTTACATTTTTTTAAAATTTGAACAAAATTACAAAGCCTTACTACCTAATTTAATGAACAATTTGTATTCTCTGATTAAAACATAAAAATGTTTTAAGCTCATGCCCCCCCCCCCCCCCCAAAAAAAAAGAATATTATTAATTTTGTCATTTATTTTACCTAAACTGTGAAGTTGTTTCTTCAAATTTGTCTTTTTTAACATTTTTAGCTGAGCTCCAAGCCATGAATAATGGTGTCATGGATGTTGATGGTTTTGCTGGTCGCAAAGTCAGACCTGCCAATATGTATGATGATATGGCAGTGACAGATAACAATTTGGAAACAAATTTTAACTCTACTAATTTCCATGGCAACACCAATTTCCAAAGTGGTCTTAACTTCTCAGGTGTTGGACATTCCTTCAAACAGCAACAGTCTAAGGTAAATATTTATTTACAATTATTGAAACATCTATTTTAGATAAAATAAGATTTTTATTATCTATCTGTTATATTTTATTTAAAAAAAAAAAGGTACTACTAGGTTACCCCATCGACCAAAAAATTATCACCAAACTATAAGATTAAATGCCAATAATGGATGATCGTGAATGTCACATTCAATGACACTAAATACGATTCACGTGTTTAAAATGTCATTAAGTGATTTTTATTAATATTTGTATTAATATTCTACTAATTATTTGTTTTTTCGTTATTTAAAATAAAAATTATGTCAATATGTATAATTTGGCAATTTACTACATTCATCAGCTTTAGGTTTCTCTGGATTCAAAGTCTTTTTCATAATTTTGTCATCCGTTAATTTTTTATACTCAGTGCCTTTTTTTCACAGTCATGCCAGTCAGTGATTTAGTATGTAGAAATATTTCTTAAGCATGATACATTTTGTACAAAGATCAATATCCAAATCACAACTAGGGGTTTCAGCAGTTTGTGTGCTACCAACAATGTTATGCCATTGCTACTTCTTTGTGGTGGGGAAGGAGGGAAATGAAAAGTTGTTTGCTTTATTTTCCAACTCTCAAGACAACCACAATGTAAATATGTTTGCTGTATTTTGCAACCTTCAAAATGTAATGATAAAAATGTAATGAATCAAATGACCACAATGTAAATATGGTGATAAATTCTGTCCTAGTCTAAACTTTAATCTATTGTAAATATTTAATTTTATAGGAAAAAAATTACAAAAGTGTAGTGTAGAAATAGTAATGCTGTTGCATAAATTCTGTTCCAAGTTTTCAATCATACACTATTTCTTATTAATTGGTAACATTTTTTGAAAATTCCTCACCCCCAGAAAAAACTATGGCATTCAGTTTCTATTGTCAGTAAACCAACTTATCTTGCATGTTGTGAAGAAAGCTTTTCTTTAGAGGATGGGATGATATGAGCTAGTTTTTCTGTAATGAAGACTATATGTAGTCCTTTCCTTCTTTCTTACAACCTTACAGATTATTAAAATAACAATGTCTGTTTTAATCATTTTAATTCTATCAAGAATATATATTTAGAGGAAAAGCTGATCTACCATGGCATAAACAAAACATTCAAATTAAAACCTGACACTGTTTTGGTAGCAGTTTCAAATGATTCTTTTTGAGAGTTTGATTTAATAACTTTTTTGTTATTGAATGCATTAAACTATTTTCTGCAATGCTTTCAGATATTAACCTTTAAATTAACTCCAGTTTTGATTTTTGCTATTTAAAAAAAAAAAATAAAAAAAAATAAATAATGCATAAGTGTATTATTTATGGGTTTACCTTAGAAAATTCTTGTTTTTAAGATAATTTCTGTGCACTAAACCATTTCATTTGTAATTAAAATAAAAGTGTACTTTGTGTTCTTGAGAGAAATTATTAAATTTTTGAGATAATCTGCAATTTATAATAATAAATTATAAGTAAATGGATACTACAAGTTAGGCCATTTGTGGAATATTTTCATTCTAGTTACTGCATATTGAGAAAAATTGCTCAATCTATAACTAACATTATTTTTTGTATCATTGAGGAGAGGCTCTTTTCTTTTTATTTCAAACATTAATATTTATTTGTAAAAGATTGTTTCTTAGTATAAGTGAATATACAGAAAAGCAGTGTACTATAAGGGATTAGTTTTAAATTTTTAGGAAAATAATGTTAATCAAATCTAAGTTTTATGCACAATTTAAGAAAACTCATTATTTTATAATAGTGATACTTGCAAAAGATATTCTCTTATGCCAAAAAATTCCTTGTTAAATTACTTCATTTGATGTTCAATAAGAAGATACATTCAGCAGATTTAGTATAAATACTGAAACAATAATTTAACTTGTAATTAGTATCAAATAAAATTATTTGTTAATCAACTTCTAACAAAAAACAATGAGAGGTTAAAAAATTATAAATTCTTTATGTAGCTACACATCTTTTTTCCCAATTGGAAAGGACTCATATCAATAGCAGTCCTATGTCAGTTTCACTAAAATTTAGAAATGGGTTGTTTGCCTGTCCAACTTTTTAGGTTTTAATTTTTTTTTGTAATTTTTCTAAAATATTCTCCCAATCATCATGAAATTATAGATTATTTTTTTTTCTCTTTAAATAGTGGTACAAATCTATATTTTTTAAGTAATTATTCATCCAATCATATAAAGAGTTTTCACTAAAAACATTTTTAATATGTGGTTCTCAATTACAAATTGAAGTGAGCAGTTTTGATGGCAATGTGATTAAAAATGAATCTGAAAAATAAAATATTGTCACAAAAAGCAACAACAAAGAAAAAAAAAGCACTATTGTACATAGTACATTGCTACATTATGGCAGTCTGTGTGCAATAAATGTATAAGTTAATAAGTTAGTGTAATAAGTAAGGAACAGTCACTTGATGTCGATTAAAGAATTTTTTTTTCCTTAAAATGACTTGTCTTTGCACAATTTGAGGGAGCCCATTATTTTATAGGGTCCAAGTGGTACTAACAACATTGTGAATTCTGCCCTCAGTGGGCAACAATCTAGCACTAGTTCTGTTGGTAATTTGTCTCCTGCCTTAATTCAGAAAATCCTTCAACAGCAACAGCAGCAGCAACAGACATTTCAGATATTTAATGTGGTAAGCTCATTTAACTGTGTTGCACATATCTTTGTGAAAAATTATCTTAAGCTGTTGTTTGCTGTTCTCATGTACAAGTGCTGCAAGCTGGGCTTTTGCTTTCCCCCCAACCAAACGTATCTGTGTTGCTTTTAATTTATTTTTCTCTATATATTTTTAAAACATGTTTGCTGTTGCTATTTTCTAGTTATTCACAAAGGCACATCAAATCCTTCAAAAGCTGGAATTTGTAAAATCATTTTATGTATAAAAATTGCATATCTGAGTTTGATTCAGTATTGATTTATGGCTTTGCACAAACTTGATATATCTTGGATAATGCTTGATGAGATAGACAAATTTTCTGTGAGTAGCAAATTGTTGAAATTAATAAACTTAATAAAAAAAATGAATACATTTATAAGTAGTGCCTGTTTTAGCAATACCTTATTGCAAGTAGTTGCTAGCAACTTTTTTCCTTTTAAATGTATGGGTTAGGTTCCCCTAGAAAGACCGCCACAAAAGGCATTGGCTCCAGTGCCTATATCCCTCAAGTAGCTAATCAGTTGTCACAAAAAAAACCAAACCAAACCAATCCTCTTAAATCTTTTTGTCAATTTCTTTTGATTGACAAATCATACTAAATGACATAACTCTTAAATAGTTCATCTTTAAAGTAGGATTTTTTTTGTGCGTGTGAGATAGAATTTTGTTGCAGAAATGCAGCATTAAATGAAATCAGCTTTAATGATATAATAACTGGGCATCTAACATTTTTATGCCAATGTTAAATCCAGCTTTAGTCGGATTGATGTAGCTCTAAAGCAGTGTTACCAATATTATGTTACCAGTGATAAAATAATTTTGACTTGAAAGACAACCAAAGAAATTTTTTACTGTGTACCTTGAAGTGTTTTTGTGATATGTTGTCTTCTTTTATATGCATATTTCTGTTCTATAATGCGCTTTTGTTTCTCTTGTGCATTTATGTCTTATTATGCAAAATTATCTTCTTAATCTTTTTTCCCATTCAAAATTTATTCATTTTTAAATAATAATAATAAAAAGTAGGATTGTTGATGATACAGTAAAATATTTGTTGATTTATTGTTATTGTTATTATTGTTTTATTATTCCTTTTGTGATAAATTTTTTAAGAAAAGAACATGGAAATTTTTTTATCATAAATTCCTGTCATTAACAGTCTAATTAAAACATTTAATAAAAATTTCAGAATAATTCCCTACATCACTTTTTTTAAATTTTCATCAGTGTTATGCATGCATGAAATTTTTTTCAGTTGTATTACGTAGATTGTACATGATATATACAAAGTGATTCTAAATTGTTTTTACAATGAAAGAAGGTTGAATAGTACACATCGAGACAAACAATATTAAATAGGAAACCAAGAGTCCCAAATGTTTTCCAAGGGAGATAGCTGCCATAAAAGTTTAGGATCCAAAATTTCATATAAACATAAAAAATGGAAAAATAGGTCAATTGATTTGCCGTTTTCAGTAAAACTATTTTTTGTCGGTATTTTTTTGAAAATAAATTATAAAGATAAATTTTGAAAACTGCCAAATAGATGGTGCTTTAGATTTTAGAATAACAAACAACTATTTTTTGCATCTCATTAAATAGTTTTGTAAGCTTAGACTCAAACTTAAATTTTGAGCTCAAAATCTGAATAGTTGGGAGTGGTTAGGTATAACAAACTGAACTGTGTTCAGAGGGTTCAAATTTCAAATGGTTATAAAAAATGGAAAAATTCATCGATTTATTTGCAGTTTTCCCTAAAACTATTCTTTGTGTCTTTTTTTTGAAAATAAATGATATAGATAAATTTAAAAAAGAGTCAATAGAGGGCGCTTTAGACCTTGGAGTAACAAACAACTATTTTTTTTTTTTCTTTTATCTGATTAAATGTTTTTGTAGACTTAAATTTGAGCTCAAAATCTGAATAGTTGGGAGTGGTTAAGTAGCACAAACTGAACTGTGTTCTGAGAATTCAAATTTCAAATGATTATAAAAAACGGGAAAATTGGTCGATTCGTTTGTGTAAAATAAAACTATCCTTAAGTCAGTATCTCCTTAAAAATAAATTTTAAAGATAAATTTCAAAAAGTCCATTAGAGAAATAAATTTTGTTGGTGTCCGAGATTCATGAAGCAGTTCTTTAGTGTTGTCAAGTGAAAATAAATTCGCACTAATATATCTTTTTTGCTTTATATTAACAACTTAAAGAAACATTTAGTAAATTGAAAAAAACAAGATACAGGAACGCAGTTTCCTGCTGCGGTTGCGGGATTAACATATCCAAGTATGCGACACAGTAAGAGAAATATAAGCACCGTGTGTGCTTTACAAAAACATAAGAGAAACTGAACTGAGTTCGTTCACAGTAAAATGCTGTCCTTGAAGTAATCAACACAAATGATTTCGCAATCCTGTGCAATCATCCACTTATGAATTGTTTAAATAAACAATGATATTAAATATTTCATTAATGTCACTTTTGAATAATGGATTAATTTATAGTTTATAAATATTATGGTTTTAAAGTAAACAGTTAATGTAACTAATGTCACTTCTGAAATATGAAGTAATTTGATGTTTATCAATATTACTGTTTTTAGAATAAACACTTTAAGTACTTAAACACACTCCCACCCTATCAGGCCTTAGTCCTGATATATAGGAAGGAGCGCTAATTTGTGTACAGGTCGTCTCAAAAACGATCCTCTACACTGTAAGGTCACAACACGGACATGTTCGTCTTTTCCTGGGTGCACCTCTGTTACCCGGCCCAATGGCCAAGAGTCTGGTGGCTGGGTATCATCAAGGAGTAGCACAACTTGTCCAGGTTGAAGATTACGTTGCTCGACTCTCCACTTGCTTCTTTTTTGGAGCGAGATCAAATACTCCTTCTTAAATCGCTGTGAGAATCCTCTTTTTAAATTTTGCAGCAGCTCCCAGCGATTTCTAGGGTTGCATGTGATGGATGAGGTCTCCTCCGGTATTGAGAAGATTACATCACCTGTAAGAAAATGTGAGGGTGTGAGAACATTTATGCAGTCACTATCATTGTCATTTAAATGTATGAGAGGTCGCGAATTTAACAAGGCTTCGACTTGGCTAAGTAGGGTGGCGAGCTCTTCGAAAGTCAGGAGTGTCTCTCCTATTACTCTTTTTAGATGATGTTTGGCGGATTTTATCGCAGCCTCCCAAATTCCGCCAAAGTGAGGGGAAGAAGGAGGGATAAAATGCCATTCAATGGATTTTTCAGTTAAATATCGAGACATGATTTCATTTTTAGGAAATGACAACCATGCCCTCTGTATTTGGTCGATTTTTCTTGATGCCCCGACAAAGTTCTTCCCGTTGTCACTATAAAGGTGACGTGGGGTACCTCTTCTTGCACTAAAACGTCGAAGAGCTGCTATAAATGCTTCAGTTGTTAGATCACTTACAGCTTCTATATGGACCGCTTTCGTAGCAAGACAAATAAATAAGGCAATGTAACCCTTAGTTGTTTTTGCACCCCTACCCTTGCTAAATTTAATGAATATGGGGCCTGCGTAATCAATTCCACTGGCAAAAAAGGGGCGTTCAAGATTTACTCGAGGTTTAGGTAAATTCCCCATTAATGGAGGAGTTGTAATAGCTTTCTTGTATCTGAAACATTTTAAACATCTATTAATGCATTTGTTGATGAGCTTTTTTCCACCAACTATCCAAAAAGATTGTTTTATGATGTGCGATAGTAGAGAAGGTCCAGCATGTAAAGTGGCAATATGCTGTTGTATTATCAATAGTTCACTCATTTTATGTTGTGATGGAAGTATTACCGGATGCTTGTGATTAAATGCTAACTGTGAATTTTGCAGGCGTCCTCCCACCCGTAAGATACCCTTAGCATCAATAAACGGATATAGGGAGTGTAATTTGCTTTTCTTAGCTAGAGGTTTTTGTTCTTTGATGCAATTTAACTCTTCTTTAAAGTAAGAATTTTGAATCCAAAGAACGATCATTTCTTCAGCAGATTTTGTTTCGTTAAATGTAAGTACTGTTGAAGGGATTTGATATTCATTAGCATTTTTGCATTTTTTAATGAATCTTATGCAATATGCCAGAATGCGGATAATTTTTGAAAGTGATGAGTGCTTTTGAAACAAATTATCTAGTACATCATTTGAAGCATGCGTGTGAAATGAAAAAATGGGATCCGACCTTTGCTCGGATTTGATTTGCTCATCGAATTCATCAACATTTAAGTCATCTTTCGGCCAATTAGATGGGTCTAGAAGTAGCCAGCCTGGCCCTTTCCACCATAGCTCGCATTCTGGCAAACACTTTGGGTCGATACCGCGAGAAGCGATATCTGCGGGATTATCTTTTGAGGGAACGTGTCCCCAGTGCTTAGTAGGTAAAACTTCTGTTATTTGAGAGGTTCTGTTCGCGACAAATGTTTTCCACTTGCGGGGGTGTGCGGATAACCATGAAAGGACTACTTTAGAATCAGTCCATGCAAAAATATCGAACTTGTAATTCTTTAGTGTGTCCATAACTGTGCGGAATAATTTAGATAATAAGTGAGCACCGCAAAGTTCTAATTTAGGGACAGAAATTTGCTTGATTGGTGCAACTTTTGTTTTAGAAACCAAAAGAAAAGCATTGGTTTTTCCATTGCAAGTTTGTCGGCAATAAATTGCGGCAGCATAAGCTAGTGTTGACGCATCGGAGAATCCGTGTAATTCGAAGGCATTCTCGGATGAAAGCGTAACACATCTTGGTATCGAAAATTGATTGATTTCATTGAATGAATTTTGAAATTTGAATAATTCCTCAGTTAGATGTTCTGGAATAATAGTGTCCCAGTCCCCTTTTGTCAACCACAGTTTTTGATAAAATATTTTTAAAGTTACAGTGCATGGTGAAATTAGACCCAGTGGGTCAAAGATTCTAGCCGATTCTGCTAAAATTTGCCTCTTTGTAAGAGGTGGAGTGAGATTTAGTGAAACCTTGAAAATAAAAGTATCTGAAGAAGAGTTCCAGCTTAATCCTAGAACTTTAGAGCTTCCGTTATCACTAGGAATTATTTCAAAATTCGATTCGGTATTGGAATCATCTTGAAACTCTCTAAGAAATTCCCTTGAATTTGAATTCCATTTTCTTAAGTGGAAACCATGCGCGTGCAAAACATCGCTAATTTCTTTACAAGTTTCTATTGCCTCACTAACAGTGTTTGAGCCTGAAAGTAGATCATCCATATAGAAATCTTTCTCTAATGTTTGAGAAATAACAGCATTTTTTGTATAATCATCAGCAATTTGTTTGAGACATTTAGTGGCTAGATAAGACGCTGGAGCTAGCCCATAAGTAACCGTTTTTAATTTGAAATTTTTTATTTCCTCATTAGAGTTAAACCTCCAAACTATTTTCTGATAATTTTGATCTTCTTCAGAAACTAAAATCTGGCGGTACATCTTTTCTATGTCAGCGCAAAAAACAATTTTCGGAACTCGAAAATTAAGTAAAATTTCAAATATGTCCCTTTGTAATTTAGGACCTACTCCCAAAATTGAATTCAAGGAATTACCTTTTGAAGTATTACATGATGCATCAAACACAACTCTCAACTTGGTAGTAGTACTAGAAGGTTTAATAACAGCATGATGAGGAAGAAAATATTGTTCGTTTTCTGAATCGTTAATGTCATTTTGTGTTATTAATTCCATATGGCCTAACTGTATATATTCGCGCATAAAATCCTTGTATTGCTTTTCGAATTCTGTGTTTTCTTTAAATTTCCTTTCCATCGCCAACAAGCGAGAAATTGCGGCAGGTCTAGAATTACCTAATTCTGTCGTAGGTTTAACAAAAGGTAATTTTACCACAAAACGACCCTCGGAATTAATTGAGTAAGTTTTCTGAAAATGTGATTCAACAAATTGTTCTTCTGGAGACAGAATTTGAGCATTATTATTGAATACTTCTTCCATTTCCCAAAATCGTTTTAATTCATAATCAATATTAAGTTCATAAATATGTAAATTATGCATTGAATTAGGAGTTGTGTTAAGATGCGGCATTTTTCCCGATATGAGAAAGCCAAAGATGGAATTTTGCGCAATTAAACTGCTCTGAGCACATGTTATTTGACCAGGAAGCAAAATAGAAAAAAAGTAATCTGATCCTAAAATAACATCGATTTTATTTGGAGTCCCAAAATGTGGATCTGCCAAGTTTACATTTTTTAAGTGTGAATAATGCTCTTCACTTATTTTCTCAGAAGGTAATGGAGCTGTTAATTCGTCTAAAATAAAAGCTTTCACTGACAACTTACTGTCAGCATTATGAATTGATATAAGATCAATCATTACGTAACCCTTTGTTACTGCGATTTTTGAATTAGAAAGACCTTTCACGGGAAATCGGGCATTTTTCCTTTTGAATCCTAACACTTTCATGCATGATTCTGAAACGAACGTAGATTCTGAGCCACTGTCACACATAATTCTTAACGTGTGCTTTTGACCCATGCAATCATAAATATATACTGTAGCAGTGGGCAAAAGTGCGAAAGATGTTTGAACAGAATTTATTGAAGGAGAAACTTCTTTTTTATTATCATCAGGAATCGAAAGGTCCTCTGAATCAGATTTGCTTTTCCGACTCTGTTTTTCATTCGAACGTGAAGTTGACATCGCATAATTTTGTAGTTTATTCTCGCATAATAGCGTATGGTGTTTAAGCTGGCAATGATGACAGCTAAATGTAGAATTACATTGATATGTGTAGTGTCTGTCAGATAAACAGTTGCTACATAATTTGTTTTTTCTCACAAATTGTTTTCTATCTCTTACGTTTAATTCCTTGAATTTAATACATTTGTACAATAAGTGATTAGCTTTACAAAATAAACATTTGATAACGTTATTGGCGGGAGCTTTGTGAAAATTAAATTGTTTCTCTTTTTTATGTAACCCTGTATAATCATTATTATACAATTCTAAAGATAAACATCTGTCATTAATGAACTGAATAAATTGATCAAAAGAAGGAAAATCATCCTTCGATGAATATTGAGCCCATTCTTCACGTGTTTTATTATCAACCTTTTGAAGAAGAATATGAATTAACCAAATGTCTCTCTCTGATGCTTTAACATCGATTGATTTGAGAGCACGAATTACCTCGTCAGAGATATCTGATATATTGCGTAAGTTAAGTGCATTAGCATGAATAATGGGAGGTATATCCATAAATGTTTTGATAAGAGCTGCGACAATTTGTTTTCTTTTGTCGTATCTTGACAATAATTTTTCCCATGCTTCTGCATAACTGGTTTCAGAAATGGGAATATGTTTTATAATTGACGATGGCTCTTCACCGAGCAAACCTCTTAAGTATTGAAATTTTTGAATGTTTGTTATACTGGCATTATTATGCACTAACGATAAATATAAGTCTTTAAATGACATCCAGTTTTTGAAATTACCATCAAATTGCTCAATATTCAATCTGGGTAATTTAAAATTATTAGTTGTATTAACTATAGGTAATTGTTCATTAACAACTTGAGAATGTGCATTCATACTATTTATAGAAAATTTTTCAAGTTCTGCTTGCAGTTTGGCTTTGGTTTCATAATATTTTGTTTCAAATTCCTCCATTTCCGAGGATTCTTCTGGTAATTGTGCATCATATTTATCAAAATCGAAATAAGCTGTTTCTAATTTTTCTAATTTATTCAATAAATCATTCTTTTGAAAAACTTGATCAGCGTCAATGAAGTTCGTGATACGTGTTAATGCAGATTTAGCTCTGCCACGTAAATTTATTGCTGTCTTTTCTAAATCTTCTTGACTCATTATTAAAATAATGAGGGAACCAAGTTAAAAAACAAAGCCAAACTGATAATAAACCAAAAATGTACTTATCTGAAACAGCTGGGCTGTAGGGTACTCCTTTATGGTGACTTTGTACCGTTGTAATCCAAAAAAAGCGATGTGTGCAGGTACATCTGAAACAGCTGGGATGAATGGTACTCCTTTATGGCGACTTTGAGACGGCGTAATTCATCAAAAGCGATGTGCGCAGGTTATCTCGCCGGTGGTGCCTCCATAATGTTGTTGTCCGAGATTCATGAAGCAGTTCTTTAGTGTTGTCAAGTGAAAATAAATTCGCACTAATATATCTTTTTTGCTTTATATTAACAACTTAAAGAAACATTTAGTAAATTGAAAAAAACAAGATACAGGAACGCAGTTTCCTGCTGCGGTTGCGGGATTAACATATCCAAGTATGCGACACAGTAAGAGAAATATAAGCACCGTGTGTGCTTTACAAAAACATAAGAGAAACTGAACTGAGTTCGTTCACAGTAAAATGCTGTCCTTGAAGTAATCAACACAAATGATTTCGCAATCCTGTGCAATCATCCACTTATGAATTGTTTAAATAAACAATGATATTAAATATTTCATTAATGTCACTTTTGAATAATGGATTAATTTATAGTTTATAAATATTATGGTTTTAAAGTAAACAGTTAATGTAACTAATGTCACTTCTGAAATATGAAGTAATTTGATGTTTATCAATATTACTGTTTTTAGAATAAACACTTTAAGTACTTAAACAAATTTTAAAGATAAATTTCAAAAAGTCCATTAGAGAAATAAATTTTAAAGATAAATTTTAAAAAGTCCATTAGAGAAATAAATTTTAAAGATAAATTTTAAAAAGTCCATTAGAGAAATAAATTTTAAAGATAAATTTCAAAATGTCCATTAGAGGGCGCCTTAAACTTCAGAATAACCAACAACTAATTTTAACAGTTATTTTTCGTATCTAACTAAATGCTTGCAAAAGCTTATTAAATGTTTTTAAACTTAAATTCAGACTTAAATTTTGAACTCTGAATCGTTGGGAGGCGTTACGGAGTGCAAAATGAAGTGTGTTCAGGAGATAAAATTTACATTCCTCCCCCCACCCCCTCAAACGCAGTTCAATTTGGCACTACTTAAACACTCCCAACGATTCAGAATTTGAGCTCAAAATTTAAGTTTAAGCATTTGAAAGCATTTAATATGATTTAAAAAAAAAAAAAAAAAAAAAAAAAAAAAAAACTGTTAAAAATAGTTGTGCGTTACTCCAAAGTCTAATGCACTCTCTATCGGCATTTTGTTGTGGAATTTATATTTAAAATTTATTTTCAAGAAAACACTGATTTAAAGAGTAGTTTTAGCGAAAACCGCAAACGAATTGACCAATTTTTCCATTTTTTATAATTCATTTGAAATTTGAACCCTGTGAACACAGTTCAGTTTGTGCTACTTAACCACTCCCAACTATTCAGATTTTGAGCTCAAAATTTAAGTTTCAATCTAAGTTTATGAAAACATTTAATCAGATGCAAAAAATAGTTGTTCATCACTCCAAAGTCTAAAGCGCCATCTATCGGCATTTATGAAATTTATCTTTATAATTTATTTTCAATAAAATACTGACATAAAGAATAGTTTTAGTGAAAACCGCAAATCAATCAACCAATTTTTCCCCTTTTTATAATCATTTGAAATTTGAACCCTCTGAACACAGTTTAGTTTGTGCTGCTTAACCACTCCCAACTATTCAGATTTTGAGCTCAAAATTTAAGTTCAAGTCCAAGCTTACGAAAACATTTAATGAGGTGCAAAAAATAACGGCAAAAAAAAAAGGTTATTTGTTAGTCCAAAGTGCCCTCTATCAGCATTTTTAAAAAATTATTTTTATAATTTATTTTCAAGAAAATACCAATATAAAGAATAGTTTTAGTGAAAACTGCAAATCAATTGACCAATTTTTCTGTTTTTTATGTTTATTTGAAATTTTGGACCCTAAACTTTAATGGCGGCTATCTCCTTTGGAAAACGTTTGGGACTCTTGGTTTCCTATTTAATATTGTTTGTCTTGATGTGTACTATCACACCTCTTTTATTGTAAAAACAATTTAGAATCAGCCTGTATATATATATATATTATAATTTTGTTCTACCTCCTTTTCTTTTTTTTTTTTTTTTTTTTTTTTAAATCTTTTTTTTCTTTTAAGTGCTTTCTAATTAAAAAGTGTAATGTATTGAATAGAGAAAGTTTAAGCTACTATATATTTTGTTTTTTCTGTTATTGATTTGTAATTTATTTGAAATTTTGTTTCATACTAATTAAAATTCATTTTTTATTTTCAAAAATTATAGGTTATTGTTTTGTGATTTTGTTTCTAGAAATTGCTGCACCAAACATAATTTGTTCCAAAATTTGTTTAGATTAAAAATGATCTTAATAAAATTTTTTGTAAATATATTTTTCAATCGCAGGATAAAAATAACTAAACTAATTACCGTAATTTAAATTTGCCTATTACTGGAATGCAATTCACAATGCTTATCTAATTAATGTTATCTTAATTTGTACATCTGTGAAGTTTTAGATAACTTTCCTTGCTGTCTGAAAGGGTTTTTGTTTAGCCTCATATTCTTCATTCATTTCTTTTAAAAATAGCATGAAATACTTGTGAAATACAGTAAATTTTCAGTAACTTGATACATTACAGCATGTCAAATGTACAAGAGATTTCCAGAAAGTCCCACCCATTAATTCATTCAGATGGTGCTACTAATCCCATTGAAAATGGTGCAGGTGTCATTAACATCGTGGCTTTCCAGGGAAAAAGTACTTTTGATGCATGGTGCGAATTTAATTATTGTTTACAGTAGCACATAATCTCATCAAATGCAAAGTGCAATCCTTTTTTTTGAATGCAGAAAACATCCATCCAAACAAAATTCATTGCAGGATTACAGAAGTGTATGTAATGGGAACATACATTTAATCATCTGTAAGGCGCTGGCCCCGTGGCAGAATGTGCGCGACACTGCGACAGGCGTCGCAGGCTTTTAAGGACACCTGCAGACTCAACGATCACGGACGCGATATAACGCATAAATTACGCAAAAAGTCGGTCATGGGGCATAAAAATAGCTCTGTGCGACGCGTAATTTCGTCAAAATATCATGGAGTAAGTCTGAATTTCGTCCAAAGATCGCGAGAAAAAACGCAAATATTATCAAAGCATTGCGAAAAAAATGGCAAATTTCTTTTAAAAAACGCGAAAAAACGACCAATTTCTTAAAAAATCGCGAAAAAAGTCGGTTTCTTCAAAGAATCACGGGAAGAAAGACAATTTCATTATAATTTCGCTAAAAACAACAAATTTCATTAAAGAAAAAAAAAACTCTTAAAAATGATAAATTTCGTCAGAAAATTATGAAAAAAAAAAAAAAAAAAAAAACACAAATTTTATCAGAAAAATCCCGCAAAAAACGATAAATTTCATCAAAATTGGAAAAAAAAAAGGTCAAATTTTGTTAAAAAATCACACATAAAACAGATTTTGTCAAAAAATTGCAAAAAAAAAAGGGGGGGATTTTGTCAAAATTATCCCAAAAAAGTCAGATTTCGTTAAAAGATCGCGGAAAAACGACAAATTTCGTCAAAAGATCCCGATAAAACGGCAAATTTCGTCAAAAGATCGCGAAAAAACAGCAAAAAACGCAAATTGCCGGTAATAATTTTTTTTTTTAAATAAATGACAGAAAGTTTACATACACACATATATTGCCATAATTAGCATTACAAAAGCACAAAGAATATATTTATATTCTATTTATGTAATACGTTTATGTATAATTATACAGGGTTCATACTCAGAGGAATATGGGATTCCTGGAAAAATCAGTGGATGAATTTTAGGTTGTAAAAGTCAGGAGAATCTCAGGGGACAATGGAAAAAAATTCCCAAACCTGGGAAAACTGCCAAAAGAGTCTATGCTGGGAAATTGGGGGCAATTATTGCTGTTCATTTGCTTTATTATTATATGTAATGATTAAATGTCATTAATTGTTGATATGGAAAAATTGTACATCCCCGAAAATACATCAGAGGTTTTTTTTCTTGGAAAATGAGTATGAACCCTATTATAGCATCTTGCAGACTATTTTTGAAAATGATTAGTGTTGCAGACACCTGAAGATAGTTCTGCCCTTGGGGGCGCTGGGTTTGAAATTTCATTGAAGGAGAAAAGGCTTTCTTCAGAAATTTATGTGCAAGGTTTTTGACTCCTCCTCCCTATAACCCTGACTTGGTTCTGAGTGACTGTCATTTCTTCACTAAACTCAGAGATTTTGTGTTAGGAGAGTGTTTCTAAAGTTATTATGATTTTTAAAAAAGAGGTATAATATGGCCTGCCTACTTTGGCTGTATGTTGAGTTAATCATTGTTTGGATGATACATTGTGTTTAAAATTGGCACATAAAATAAATTGATGTATCATAGTTAGTATCTAAAATTCTGACACATAGGAGTTATCTATGCTTTATTGCTTGAAATTTCAAGATCTTTGAAGGCATCTGAATGTTATAGTTTCACCATTCTTATTATTAAGGGATTGTTTTATTAAACCTTACTGTAGGCTTCAATAATCGTCCTTCTTCTTCCCCCAAAAAGATTTTGTTTTTAAATGAATTCTCATTCCTCTTATGCATTGATAGGAACAAGAATGACATTTTTTTTTGTCAGGATATCAAGAATTGCTGAAATTCAACTGCATAATCTTAAGATAAAATGCTTTCATTAATTTAATTTAATCACAGGTCTATACCTACTCATGCAGTTGTATATCAAAATACAAATTGTCAAGCATAAAATTTAATTTTAAATAAATTGTCAAAAATACCTTTGTTTCTGTGTTATACATTTTTATTTGATGGAAAATGTTTGCATACTAAGTTATAAAATCTTTTATATGAATTGATATTATAATCATTCCTCCCCCTTCCCTCTAAAAAAAGAGGCAAAACTAAGTGAAACATTTATATATTTAGGATTGCTTTTATTATTTATGAAAATTGTACTTAATCCATTTATTTTACATATATAAATACATTTCAAGATTAAATAATTAAAGATGAATAAAATAATCCATTTTTATTGAAAAATAAACATCTACAAAATTTATCTATTTCTTCTAATTTTGTTGCCACAATTTCACTTCATTATGTATACAGTAAAAATTTTCAATTACATTGATTTGAAAAATATGTGTTTTAACATTTAAATTTATCACTGTTTACTCAATATTATAAAACTTGCTTTTTTCATAGAATTGCATGTTCCTGATATTTTTTGTCTGCTTTTCTGAATATGAATGAATCGTTTTGTAGATAGAATAAGTGTTTGATAGTGAGAATTTTCTATTGTGTGCTGGAATGGTTGTTTTTTAAGTGCATGGCAAATTATTGCATTTGTAATATGTCTAATGTGTATATTTAAATAGGAGAAATATTTATACATTTTGCTTGCAAAAGCTTTGCTTCTTTGATCAAGATTAGATATATCATTATTTTTAATCGCATATTGTGTCTATTGATTTTTCATTCGTGTATTCCTTTCAAAATCATACTAAGGGTGACATCAATTTGAAGTTTATGTAAAGAAGGAAAAAAATTGAAGGACTAGCGTATCAATTTATTATTCTTTTAATAATATAATTTTTTAAGTAATTTGTGTAAAAAGTTTTACAGTTTATTAAACTCTTTATTTCATCTCTTCCCCCCCCCCCCAATCCCCTTCAGACACAAGCTGACTATAATTTTTGCAGAATTGCCTTTGACAACTTTTTTTAATTCTATCTCATAGTACTTTTCAAAGCGAAAATCTTACATATGCACATGCACCTTGACAATATATGCAAGAAAAATATGCTTATTTTTTTAAATAGTGGTATTAGTAGAATATTTAGTCACCTGTGGTAGCCCTGTTTTTCTATAGTTTTATTCATAATTTAGTATTAAAGTGATCATGTTCTTTTTAAATAATAATAAAATAAAACTCAGTTTAATCAATCTATCATAAAAATTTCGAAATCAGTCAAGCTATTATCAAAATGTAATCTGCTATCAACTTATAAAAATAGTATTTTAAAACACATATTAAATTTTATGAAAGCATTAGAAACTGAGCATACATACACTATGCATGTTTCATGTAATAAAGATTTCTTTAAAACAAAAACAAATTAATTTTAAATTAGTAGTTAATATTTTACAAAATGTTACAAGATTATGAAGAAAGAATATATTTATTTATTGATTGTAGATGACAGCTTTTCTCCTTCTCTTATTTTGTGTGAAAATTCAGAAATAATTGGAAAGAAAATTTGTATTTGATCATAAAACTAAACTGGCAGTTTATTATTCTATGTTCTTAATAAGAAAAATAAAAATTGGGCAAAAATATATTAGAATTTGTTTTTTTAATTTTCAGTAATTTGAAAATAATTGAAATTATTTTGTTTTTAGAATAATGTTCCAGCATTTGGTAATATGAAATTTCCAACAAATTCTCATCTGAGACATCTTGTTCAACAAATTCAGATGGCTGTTCAAGCGGGTCATTTGAATGCTCAGGTAATTGATGTACGTTCTATTTTTTCCACTTTCACTCTTTCCTTTACTTACTGTCTTTTCTAAATCTGCCATTCTGTGCATTTCTGTTACTTTTATACTTTTTCTTTTGTTTCCCTTTATTTATCACTTATTTACATAATTATTTTTTATTAAATTAAACTAATGTTGTAATGTTAAGTTTGAAGATTAATTTTTCTGTTTTGATTTATTTACGATGTTTCTTTTCTAATTATTATTATTTTTGCTACAAATTTATCTTATAATTCAAAATTTTATCTGTATGGATATAGTTAAAAAATGTTATACCATGGTGTTATATATTAATTATATTTTAATTACAATAGTAATAAAAAAGAAACATTAATTTTATTTGAAAAAAAAAAAAAAGTATAGTTTCAACAGAAAGTGTTTTGTTTAAACTAACTGTCGTTGGATGGAGGCACAAAACAAATATTTATCAATGAAGTAAGTCAATGTATGAAAGATCTTGATAGCTGGCAGGGTTGCCACGCCACCTGGAGAACCTGGAAAACCGGGAAAACACAGGGAATTTTAAATCTACTCCCAAAACAGGGAAATTCCAGGGAATTTTTTAAAAATCCTAAAAACCCTGGAAAACACAGGGAATTTGGTAATGGCAAATTATAACATTTCTAATTAGCCTTCATACACGCATATATTTTTTCGCACTCAACATGGAATAAACGCGTTGCAGTACAGGGAAAATACAGGGAATTTTTTTTCAAGATTAGAGTGGCAACCCTGGCTGGTTATTTGTTATTTATAATTTAGAACTTAAAATACTATAATTGGATAACTTTTAAAGGTTTTAAACAAAATGAAAAATAGATGTGATGGAAAGTAGATTATGCATATATTTATTTTCCTAGGTTCTTAATAAGAATATTTATTTATGCCCAACATGACCACAATAAGTTTGTTTCTCTGAAGGATGAGAAATCCTATAATTGTCACATTAGCGTATTATATTAATAGATGATGTTTTGAGTCGTAAGCTTCTATCATGCTGGACTCCCAAATCAATTCCATTCCTCCACAACAGCGCAAAACACATCTAACTATCATAGACACCACTTCCCACAAAAGATCAAAAATAATTGGATGAGTCTCTTGCAGCATAATGTCTTGTGTTGAGCGATGAATGGACCTTATCAACTCGATTAGCAATCGAGAGGAGGATTTCAGAGTGGGAGTAATGTTTTAAAATTCCATTAGGAATTTCCTCTTGAAATAAAGAAGCAAGATAGAGCTTTAATTATTTTATTGCAGTCAAATGGAGAGAAACTGTTTCACTAGTTTTAGACTCATATCTGAACCTTATTAAGTATAGACAGCAGCTTAAAAATTTAGCATACTAGCGAATAAAATTTGCTGACAAAAAATTACTTCTAGGAGATGCGAATTTTTGAAGAAACACAAACATGTAGAATTCTAGCTCTCAAGACAAAGCAATGTCGTCATATATCAAAGTGTGCATAAATACAGGATTTTACAACATTCAGTGTTGCCAATTAACTTTTAAGAAAGCGAGAGACCAATATAGAAATTAAATGGACAATACACTGTCTACTAGAGATGGGAAATATAGTTATTTTTGGTTAACAGGTTACATTGTTCCACTCTTTTACAGGTAACAGGTTCCAACAACCTATAATTTTAATAACAGGTAACTTATGGTATTTTAATTAGAAGTCCTTTCAAACAAAATGTTTTAAAAAACTTTTTGACGTAATTATAAATACTATTTTCTACGACAATGTATCAAAATCAGTTTGGGATTAAAAATTTGATTAATTCACTCTTTCTAACCCAGAAAGTTTCAAGCATGCAAGAATAAATTTTTATTGTTTTAGTTGTTAGAACATGGAGAAACTTTTTCAAAATAAAGCTTATAAAACCCAGGTATTGGCAAGAGATTTTTCAACATATACCGTAATGTAATGGAATTCTTCTGAGTGGTCCTGCAAAAAAAAAAAAAAAAAAAAAAAAAAAAAAAAAAAACTCCCTTTTCAATACCGAACATGCCATACTAAATCCCACTAACATATACATCTATTTCATGACAATCGGACTATATTTACGCAAGGACAGACAAACGGAATTCATAAACATTTTTCAACTGCGCTGGTAAGTATTGAAAAGGAAAAATTTGATCCGCGACTTAATATCAGTGATGTCTATCAACGCATATTCAAAGGGGCTGTACATAAATGATTACACGTTTTTTCAATATTTTTTGTCCCCCTTCCTCCCCTTTGTTGCAAATTGCCACACTCATTGCCACCCCCCCACACCACCACCACCACCACCACCACCTCTTGTTCTTGTCACATGTCATGATATATTGCATAAACATGTACTTCAGATTCAGAAACAAAGCACTACATTATAGATCATATTTCAAACTTTATTTTTAAAATGAGTGTTTTAATGACATTCATAACCATAACAATAAAAATGATTCATGTACTTTTTTTGTTTCAAATAATGTTAAGATTCACTACAAAAACATAAATAATATAGAATAGTAATAAAATATTAATATGAAAGAGCAACTGAAAATAATAGCATTTTGAAATTTTAAATAGAATTTAATATATTAGGTTTTTTAAATCATATGCTTACTTTACGAACACAAAGTAATTTATTTTTAAAATAACTTCTAATTTAATCTGCTTATTTTTAATGCTTTTATTTTAACCAAAATGTGTGATGCACACTTCTTACCCCCTCCCACCCCCTAGTCACAAACTGTCATAGTTTAAGGAATCCCCTAGCCCACCCCCCTTCCTCCAAGCATGACATCATTTGTGGACAACTCCAAAGCTATTTTCGCAAGAACACAAAAATATTTATATACTTTTAATCGAATGCAATTCACAGAAACAAATTTCGTTCATACAAATATGCTTTTCAAATAATTACAACTGAATCAAAATTAAGTTATTTCGCAAATTGTAAGAGACTATTTTTTTTTTTTTTTTTTTTTTTTTTTTTTTTTTTTTTTTCCTACACAGCAAAATAAAATAACAGAAATAAAATCTTTTAAACACAAATACAAAACAAATATAATAAAAATATTTGGCCAAAAAACAAAATTTATAGTGCCAAATCCGTCCCCCCTCCTCTCCTTTTAACAAAATTCCATGAGTAACACCCCTTTTAAAAATTCAAATACGACTAAACTTCCCATATCTTTCATTCAACACTCGCAATATCAACACATAATCTTTCCCTACTTGAAATCATTTCCTATTACTTTCTTCATTTCCATACCATAATGTGATAATTTCACCCCACCAAACCGTAAAGAATAAACAAACACTTTTAATCAAATGTCATTCACTAGAAAAAATTGCTAATTCTGTTATGTTTATTATCAGTTTCTTTTTTCAATTTGAAACGCTGTTGTATCAAATGTTACAATGACCGCAGAAAATATTTACAGATAAATAATTGCCAATATGTTAAATTATCTGTTTTTGTTGGAAGTTAGCCAAACGATAAAATGATCATTATCTATTTTAAGAACCAGATTTACTGCTGCAACATGAAAATATATCGGAATGAATGGAGGAATATTAAAGAATTTTCTGTTGTTGATTTTCAGTTGCGAAAATGCAAAGGAAAAGATTCAGGACATTTGTAGTGAATATTACGCTATTTTAATGGTACGAAATTGATTTCTTTACTGAGGGAAATGAATGAAGAAGCCGTCCTTTAAAGCCATATGTTATTTAATTAACAGGGACTTTTCAGTAACATGTTAATGCAATATTAGGTTCCAGCACAGTAACAGTGTCTTTTATCCTAATAATACGTTAAATAATGCCCATCTCTGTCTACCAATAAGTATTTGAAAATTTTCAATTTTTGACATTTTGTCAAATATTTAGAAATATACTTGTTGGATTCTTCTGAAACCTCAGGATTATAAAGATTATGTCTGACCTTATATTTATCAACATCCATTTGATAAGCAGGGCAATTAGGGGGCCGACAAAAAATTAAAGAATAACAAAAATATTTGGGATCACCCTGTACATGAAAATGCATGAAACGATTTATTGCTGCAGAATACAAATATGTGGATGTTGCACAACATGCACACAGATTTTTGTAAGAATAGCATGTATATTCATGGAGAAAGTGATTTTTTTTTTAAAAAATTCAAAAATTCTGGTATGTTTTTTGTTTATATCATGCAGGGTTTTTGACCAAATTTAACGCAAATTTCAGAAATATTGGCAAAATCTATTAGAAAAAATATAGCGCAGTTGAAATATAAATATCTTAAATATTTTATGAAATATGAGTAGTTTTATGAAATAATTTTTATCTGTGCATGCACAAACGATAAGAACGATTCTTTTACATCATTTAATAGTCAATTCTATGGAGTAACTTATAAAAAAAATCCAATCAAATATTGTGAAAATTCAAAAAGATATCATTATTATAAGTAACCTGTTTTTACATTGCTCTCTAAAAACGGCTGAATGATAAGGGATTCACAACAAATTGACATTTTTTATTAACTGACTTTTAGGGAAAAATAAATACTATTTAATGAATACAATATCTAATACAATATTGCTACTAATAAGTATCTTGGCACCTGTGATAGAAAAGGAAAAGAGCTTTGATTCTTTATCAGAATGTGCTGAAAAGCTAATCATCACAGCATCACAAACATATCACAGCATCTTCTTCCTGTTTAAATTTCACGTCTGTAGCATGTCGCCTTCATGGTGTAGCAATTTTAATGGCCAGTAGTGTATTATTTTTTTTCTCTCTTTAAGAATAAGAAAATAAAGAATGCACAGATTAAAGATATATAATTAAAATATAATAAATATATTAAGATATTATTTAAAGACATGGGAAATGTAGGTAAAAGAATTTGGAAATAATAGTGAACATTTTTTATTATTACATATATAAAAATAATTGACTCTTGAAATTGTGATAAGGAACTCTTCCCAAAATATCATTCTTATTTCGATAAATCTGTTATCATTGAAATTATTCATGATATGATGAAAAGTGAAATCAGTTTTATCGCTGTTATAGAAGTTTAGTAGTTAAAGAGAAAAGAAAAGAAATTGTAAAATATCTGATACAATTAATGAAAACCACTTATTGTTCATAAATAAAATAAATATATAATGTCAAACAACATAATCATTACATAAGTGATAATTATTGTAGAAAAAAAGCAAAAAACGGTGAACTTTTAAAAAATACTAAAGCTTGACGCTGATAAAATTGTGGTCATACTTCATCATATAGTGAGTGCTCTCTATGATAAAAGTTTCATCAAAATTTGGGTGTACTTTTTGGGTAATGTTCCTTGTGAGCCTAAATTAGTTTTCAGTTTCAAGTAACATTTCACCACCAGTCAAATAATAAAATTAAAATCATTTCAAGAAAAATTGCTTAAATAATTATTGCATATTTTAAATTTTAATTACTAATTTGTTGACAATTCTGACTCTTTAAAACCACGCTGAATTATTTATTTTTACCCCAGAAGGAAATTTGTAATACATACATATTGTAATTGCTGCTTGATTTTAAGTTAATAGTGACACAGTACAGGAATTCATTTTTTTAAGTTGACAATTTTGAATGCATTAAATTGTTTGTTATTTAAGTTGTTAAAAAAAGCATATTGAAAAATATATATTGTTTAAGAATTGTTGTATCTGCATTATATTTACCACTTTTGATCAATAAATTTATATTTTAAAAATTTCAAGCAGTGCAAGTATCAATACAAAGCATTGATATTGAATTGTTTTCTTTAAATTTAAATATACATTGCATATGTTTTCCACACAAAAATAATCTGGTATTACGAAAATGATATTTGGTACTATGGCATGCATCAGGCATGTCCAACTCATTTACTGCACTGGACCAAGGCATCATATACATAGCCACAGAACACATAAACCAAAGTAGATAATATTATTGCTATCCCAGACAACAAAATTTGTATGTGCAAAATGCAAACATGTTAAATATATATTCCTATACTTCTAAAATTCTTCATAATTTATTTTATCTTATTTTTTGAAAAATATTTTATTTTTTATCAACCAAATCTACAAAATTAAATTATATTTGTTATAGTTGATTGTACATGCTGATTTGTTATCTAACAAAGGCTGTCAGTCTTCTAGAATATTTTCAAATAAAAAAATAAAAACATTTTACATCAGAAATTTTATTTTAATAAATTGCATTATTTATATATGCATTGCATGTTTAACTTATTAAAGACATTTTATGGTGCAAATTTTATTTAGATGACTTGAAAAATAACAAACGACTGGCAGCTGCACAATAAAAGCATACAAAAATGTGATATTTAACATAGCTATTATATACCCAATTGTATACTACACTTTGAAAAATCAGCTGATTGATAAATAATTACAGAAATTTTGAAATCTCTCTAAGTTCTGATTAACTGCAATAGTAAACTTTTAACAACATTAACATCAATATTAGGGATGATGTAAATAGATAACTGTTAATAGATTTCTTGAAATTCAAAAAAATTTTGAATTTATTTTAAATTTATCTTAAGTATCTTCTAAAAATTTTTGTTCTGATGATTTTCCTCCTCCCCCTCAATAATGGCTGTTAACACTTAAAAGGGAATACATCTTTATTTTGAAAAGTAATAAATGTTATTAAAAATATTAATATTCCATATAACATAATACATAATTAACATGATAGCCTTGAGGTTGAAATTTGAGTGTTTGTAATTTAAATCGAAAAGTCCAAACATTTTGTCTATCGGTGCTGCTTTAGTAATTCACATTCATTATTTGTCATTTTAAAAGAAATTTTGTAGCCTTGTTTAACAACTCAAAATTGACAACTATAACTTTATATTAGAAAACTGTTGAATTTCTGTATAAAAAAAGGGGGGAGGGGGGCACATTTGTTTATCTTCACAAACCATATTTCCAAGATTCTTTCTATACTGATAATGATTAAGTATATGCTTACAAATATAACATTTATAAGTATTATGAATTTTTAAATATATACACTCCTTAGAGATGTTACTTATGCTTATATTCTTTGAATTTTTTTTTTTTTTTTTAATTGCTCTGTAAATGATTTCTTGATAGATCCATAGACATGCAAAATTTGTCTTGGGGGGAAAGTTGTTTACTAAAATTTCTATGAAAATTTTCTTGGTCTTGATCGATTCCACCTTAGACAGAGTTTACTGTATATGTTTTTGCTGTAATATGAAATGATAGCTTGGTGGAAGGTATTGAGAATTTTAAATAAATTTTTTAAATCTGGCTCGTTCATAAAAGGAACTTTCAAACAATATTTATATATGTATGTATTTAAATGCAAATATCACAGTAGAGTGGTACCAATCTGCGAAACTCTAATTCACAAATAATTTATGAATGCAAAACAAAGGAATTTAATTCTTGAAAAATATTACTTTAGTGACAAAATTTTCAAATTTGAAATTCTTTTACATCAAAATTCACATTTTCCTTGACTTATTCAATTTTGTATACCATATAACCAGACTTGTATAAAACCAAAAACTTTCTGCGCACATAAATATTAGGTCAAAACTTTCTGCAAAATTAATGTTTAATAAAATTACGTATTATATTTTGACATGGACGAAATTCACGTTTTTTGCGCAATTCACGGGTGAATTTATCGTTTTTACGCAATTCACGAACAGAATTAGCCGTTTTTTAAGCAATTCACTTACAGAATTGCCGTTTTTTACGCAATTCACGGACGGAATTACCGTTTTTTACGCAATTCACAAACGGAATTACCGTTTTTTATGCAATTCAAGGTCGAAATTTCCGTTTTCTGCACAATTTACGGACGGATTTTCCGTTTTTTTTAACGAAATTCACGGGCGGATTTACCGTTTTTACGCAAATCACAGACGGAATTCCAATTTTTTACGCAATTTACGGACAGATTTCCCGTTTTTTACGCAATTTACTGGCGGATTTCTCGTTTTTTACAAGATTCACTAACGGAATTCCCGTTTTTTACGCGATTAACAGACGGAATTAATGTTTATTACACGATTCATGTACGGAATTTCCGTTTTTTACGCGATTTACGGACAAAGTTCCCGTTTTTTACGCGATTCACGGACAAAATTCCAGTTTTTTTGTGCGGTATATGGACGAAATTCGCGTGGTCTTTAGTTGAAATTCGAGTATTTTACGCGGTTCTTTGTCGAAATGTGCGTTTTTATACGCGATTCTTTGTTAAAGTTCTTGATTTTTTCGAGGTCGTTTGGCGAAATTCGTATTTTTCTCACAATCCTCTGAAGAAATTTGTATTTTATTGAAGAAATTTATATTTTACGACAACCTTTTGTCGCAATTCGCGATTTTTGGTGTAAGAAATATAGGACTGATGTATTTTTAAAGTTTTCAGCATCAAATGCCTTAAATTTTGGGAAATTTGAAAATCAGCCCTGCTTATAATAGTACAATAGCAGTAAATAAATCGTACATAAAATTGGTGGAATATTTTTAATTTTTTGGTACTTAAAAAAAAGTTACAAAAATAAAAATAATTTCTTTCCAAAAATTTTTCTGCAAAGGTCTTAAAAGTTTCTGCGCACGGCGTGCATGCGTGCGTCTATATTATACAACTCTGCATATAACATTCTTTTTGAAAGATTAAAATACATCTAATTATTTAATTTATTTATATTTCATCATGCCATATTTGGAAAATACAATTTGAACGTTATGGAAAAGTTATTTACTTTTAATGAAACAAAATGCTTTCTTAAACAATGTACTTAATCATTTTTTTTTCTCTCTAAATTGTAATTAGAAGCTAGCAAAAAACATAAAAGAAATATTACATTTATTGCATTTTAACTCTTTTTTGCAGAAAATACTGACAATAAAAAAGTAACCTTTTTAAGCGTTATTCATAAATAGATTATTTAAAATTATTTATTTATTACATCAAAATAATGCACTCCGATAGTTAAATTATTTTAGAAAGAAAACTTAATTAAAAAAAAAAAAAATCCTATGAAAGTCATTGTTCATTTCATCAAATCAGAATTATTTAATTTTTTTTTTAGAGCAAGCAAAGTTTTGTAACTCATAAGAACTTATGACTATTTTTAGACTTCAAGATAAAATTCAACAGTATAAACAAAGTTGTCTTAAAAAGAACAGTTATCGATGCCATGTTTAAAAAATAATAAATTATTATACTTTTTAAAAAATACTTTATTTATATATTAAAATGTGTAATTTATTTTAAAGAACTAACAATTTAAATTTGTTAACAACTTGTTGTTGTTCAAATTAGAATATGAATTTTTGAAAGATATAAACAAAAATTAAATAGACATAACTTGTAATCCATAATAAACCTCTCATCTGCACAACACTTATTACAAAATTTTGCGAATTAGAGGCCTTCTATTGCATTTCTTTTAAACCAACACAATAGAATTGGAAAAGTACCAGGAATAATCGGGTTACTCTAGGTTTTATATATTTTGATTAAAAAGGTGTATGACAAATTTTAAATTTGTAGAAAAAAAAAAAAACACAAATTACTTTAGAAAATACTTTTTTTGGAAAAGTAAATATTATCTTTAAAAACAATTATCATTAAAAAAGCAAAACTACCATGAATGGATAGTTTGTTGCATAAATATTTCAATCTGAAAAACAACAACAAAAAAGGAAAAATGATAAACACTAAATCAGCATCTAGAAAACATTTGATCCCACAATAACTGTGTTAGTGGCTTTTGATGGATAGGGGGTTAGTATGCACAGGCATGAGATTCTAATGCAGATCTGCGATTTTCCGATGTTTTATTTATTTTTTCCTTACATCTGCAAAGGCTTGCAAAAAAAAAAAAAAAAGTGTGAATTTTGTCAAAAGATTGTGTGAAAAAAGTACGATTTTCGTTAAAGTCCTGAAAACAAATATTATTTGTGTCAAAAAATCACGAAAAAACACTAATTTTGTCAAAAAAAAAATCACTAATTTCATTTCAGAATTACTTTTAGTAGTATTTGCATAAATTGATTCAGTCTGACTGCCCCCCTCCCAAATAAAATGAAAATATTATTTTATTATTGCAAATAAAATAACTTTCTCAATTGCCTTTAATGTGCACTATTTAAAAACAATTTCTCATTTTCCAGTTCATGCGCTTTTCCTCTTTTACTTTTTGCAATCTTATGCCTGTAACAAGTTCTTTCAAAATCTCTGTTGTCAAATTACAAACCACAATTTTTTTTTTTAAATAAGCATGGAATGACACTATATATAGTTCATACATCATTTCTTTGTATTAACACTTTTTATTTTAAAGATATTTTATTTAGATTATTTATTTATTTTAATATTTTGTGTTTTATAGATTCTGAATCAACCTTTAGCTCCTCAGACATTGCAATTTTTGTATCAACTTCTTCAGCAAATCAAAGTCTTAACACAGCTGCAGCAGCAACAAATTTTAAACAACAGTATGTCCAAACAGGGAGTGCCTAATGCAAATCTACAGCTCAATGTACAAATTGCCCAAACAAAGCAAAGAATCAACAATTTACAGAATCAGATTTGTGCCAATCAAGCTCTGTATTTAAAACAAGTAAGAAATTCTATCTGGCCTGGTTCCTAGATTATGAATCGCATAAAATTTATTTCAAAATATAAAATTTCTTTGAAATGAGTGCACATGTAAGCATTCTGCCCAGCTACATACTTCATTCATGTCAGTGATCTGTGATTTATGTTTATGACTACAGATGTTATTTAATTTGTATATATATATATGTGTGTTAACATTTTATCTGGGAAGGTCCTGTTATTGTATAGATTGCTGACATTTTTCAATCTTTTTCGCTGAGCATTTTAATCTTTTTAACTGAATGCTGCAATTTTACAAATCTACATGTAAATCAATTGTCAGTTAGATTGAGAAACAGGTAAAAACCATCAACTGTATTTTATTTTAATTTTAATTCAGTAATTCAGAAATAAATCAAACCTGAACTAATTTATGATTTTTTATGAAATTAAATCTGTAGACTCTTAGTGTAATGCTAAAGAGCTGTCCTTTCTTCTCCCCTATTCCTCCTTTTCTATTTTTTGAATATTTTCCCAAAACACTATCTAATATTTCTAGCTTCCCAAAGTTAGAAGTGACTACTCTGCTGGTCTGCAATTGAAAAATAAATTACACAACCAGCCTAATAATTTTTCCAATAAATTTTGTTTCAGCTAATTTAATTTTCTGAAAGGGCAGAATGATCCCATTTTTTAATATATATATATATTAATGATCTTTTCTTACATTACATAAATACCAGCAGAAGGCTATTAAGTATGAAATAACTATCAATCGATCTGGCTACTAAAAAGTTTTTATCTTTTACAAAAAGTTACTACCAAAAGTTATATACCCGGAAACAAAGTTCGCTTTAATGTGTGACCATAAAATCTGCAAGTGCCATAGACCGTGATTAAACTTAAAACAATTGCAATTTGTTGTGTAGATAAATTTAGAAGCATGGAATTGATTTGAGTCTATATAAAGTATTTTAGAATGGAAAAATGATTTCTCATGTTTTTTGGAATGAAATGGAATGGAAAAGGACATTCTTTCTTGATTAACAGACATGAGCAGAGAATGGCTGTGAAGTGTGAAGATGTTTTTAAGTTTGATTTCTTGGGCAGCATAGGTTAGGTAGATGGTGGCTTCTTTGGATTTAAATTGGAGGTAGGTATGCAACAAATATTTGATTGATATTCTGCTTATTCGGATACTTTAAAATATTCAATTTCTAGAATATAACTAGTAAATCTGCAGATCAGGAGCCTCAACGTCAGCTTTGCACACACATATATATATAAATATAAACACACTTTGGGTAATATTCAACTTCTTGAAAACTTTAATTTAAAATTTTCATAGTACTTAATTATTTATAAGAATAAAATAAGAATTAGAAGTTTTCAGCCTTCAAAAGCAGTAAATTAAAAATTTAGTTATGTTAGGATATTCTGAAATTTTCAGGATCTATTATTTTTGTTTTTTTATTATAACATAGTAGATTTCTAAGTGAGGCTACCGGGGGTTCAGGGGGGGGGAGCCCCCTGAACCCCCTGTAGCCTCACTTAATTTAAATTTGCCACTTTCTAATAATTGTGCTAATGGTTATTGTATATCTTGCATTTCCTTATACATTTTGATTTATAAGGATAAGTAACAGTTTGGACAAATATTTTTCATTATCTTCATACTTCTACATACCTGCCAACCACCAGTGTTAGAAATTAGCGGTCGTTAGTCGTCAAATGCAACTAAAAAATTGAATTTGACGACTAGAAAATTATTCTCGGTCGTCAAATTTGACGCCTAGCTTTTTTTAAAAATATTTATTAGACATTCAGTTCCGAAAATTAAAAAAAAAATGTTCTAGTCTGAAAAATCGGAACTAAAAAAAACATCGCGAATTTCGAGAAATAGTCGCGAAAAAAAATAAATTTCGTCAATTGCTCGTATAAAAAATCGCCACTTTCGGCAAAAGATGGGGGAAAAAAGATTTTTTTTTTTTTTCAAAAAATAACAAAAATGTAAGTTTTTTATACGATAGCGTAAAAAAAGACAAATTTCTACAAAGTATTGCGAATAGAGATGCAAATTTCGTCAAAGAATCGCAAGAAAATGCGAATTCCGTAAAATAATCGCAAAGAAAGTTAATTTCGTCAAAAAAATTCCTGAGAAAAGACGAACTTTGTTATAGAATCGCAAAAAAATGCAATTTTCTATGAAGGATCGTGAAAACAAATCTTAATTTTGTCACAGAATCTTTAGAAAAAAGCTAATTTTGTCAAAGAATTACAGAAAAAATAAGAATCTTGTCATAGGATCGCAATAAAATCTGTTAATTCCATCAAATGCTCGCGAAAAAACGCCAATTTCTTCAAGGAATCCCAAATAATCAGTAATTTTCGCCAAAGGGTTGCTAAAAAAACTCATAATTAACGGGGGGGGGGGGGGGGGTGTTCCCAGCCCTGCAGAAAACGAAAAATTTTGTCAAAAGATTGCGAAAAAATATTGCCAATTTCGTCAACAAATCGCGAAAAAACATGGCAAGTTTCGTCGAAAGATCGCGAAAACAACGGCCAGTTGCATCGGAAGATCGCAAAAGAGCGGCAGATTTCTTCGAAAGATAGCAAAAAAGGCAAGTTTCATAAAAGATCACGAAAAACACCGCAAAGTTTGTCAAAAGATCGCGAAAAAGGCAAAATATTTTTAAAAAATCGCAAAAAAAAACCAGCAAGTTTCATCAAAAGATCGCAAAAAAACCGGCAAGTTTCGTCAAAAGATCACGAAAAAAACGGCCAATTGCGTCGAAAGGTCGCAAAAAGAGCGGCAAATTTCGTTGAAAGATTGCGAGAAAACGGCAAACTTTGACGAAAAATAGCAAAAAACGCAAAATTTGTAAAAGTGGCGCAACCCCCCCCCCCCCCCCCCCCCAAAAAAAAAGGGGGGAAGTTGATTTTTCTCCTGTTTCTGTAGTAACTTTAAAGAAAATTTGATGCTAATTTCAAAATTATTCTTTTACTTCAAATCACTCCAAAATTATATGCAGTATTACAGTAATATTAATATGAATTTTAGAAACTGCAACTAAAAATCTTAATTTGACGCCTAAGGTTTTTATAGTAGTCGTCATTTGACGCCTGCCGTTTATCTCCCAATTTCCATCACTGCCAACCACAAACACCTAAATCTGATGTATCAGGAACTTTTGTAAGTGTAAACTCAGTAATCTAGAGTTTTACAATTTTATTTCAAAAAAAAAAAAAAAAAAATGTTTTGATTGCATTTTGTAGCAGTTATAGCAGGACAGACAAACATACAAAACAACAGACTAACAGATGAAAAACAATAAATTTCGTGTCTTCAAAGTAAGCCTTCACTGAAGTTTCGGCAATGACATTATTTTTCATGAGTTATTGATGTCCATGTTTCTTGTATTTTTAATGATTACTATAAAATACCTGTTTTTGTTCAATTATGACGTCAAATTTTACCAATTGAAATATTTATTAAAAATATAATTATTTTTTATTTCTTTTACTTCTAATTATGCCCCCATTTTTGTCAGAAAAATTCTTATTAACGGAACAAATTTCCGTGTTTAATATTTAACAAAGTACTATTTTTATTTTAATTCTGGCGTCATATTTATTTTTTCTTAGTTTGGTTTTTCGAATGGAAATTGCTCAATTGAAACTTATTGCCGTTGAAAAATTATTCCAGATTTTTTTTTTGGCAACGATAAAGGAAATTGGTTATATTTTATCTAAAAAATCACTCTTGATTCTGTATAAAAAAGAAGGAAATTTTGAATTATTAAGGAAAATATTTGAATAAAATTAATAAAACATAGCCTATATTCTTTTCTGGGCTATGTTATATTTATCCTCAAAGATAAAAAGACATTAATTAATTCTTCAGTTTTGACATTGACTTCATTTAAATTTTCATCCACGCTTTCAAATTTATAGCATTAAAATATACTAAGGATTAGGATGAATGGTTGCTTAGCAACCATTAAGAGAAAATAAAGAAAATGAAATAAATACATTTTAAATAAGTAAATCTCTAAACCAAATTAGTTTATATTATTGGAACACATTTATAAAAAATCTCCAAAATTTGCAGTAATAACTTTAAAAATCTGACAAATGCATACACAAAATTTCAAAACAATACGAATAATTTAACTGGTAAAATTCAGTATCCATTTATCATTGAATTCCATTAATGAAATGTGTCATTTTCTCTCAAGGAAAAAAAAAATTGAAAATCATTGGATTTGCCATAGAAAAATAAAATATTCTATATTTTCTGAACGAATGAATCAAATCTAACAAAAAACTATACAGCTTAATCCCAGTGCCTCACTAACATACCCACTTAATTTCAAGCCAATCGGATGTTTTTTGCGTTAGTTATCGCGGAACAGACAGACACCAAAAAAAATTAGTGTCTCCAAAGTCAGCCTTCACTGACGTTTCGGCAATTATAAGAGTAAAACTAGTCGTTGAAGGCCACCGTAATACTTACCCATCATGGATATGCATAGCACAATATATGAAAACATAACACATGTAAACAATTTATAAAATGCATTACAATTCCAAAACAAAATATAAACGTATATTTAAGTATTTTTAACACATAATCATGCTCTATTAATGAATTTCTGATGACCTAATTTCGATAAATTGTATGAAACGCCAAACTATTCAAGTAGCACTGAATTGCATAATAGAAACATCCTTATAACTCCAAAAATAATAATCATATTCACTAACGGTTTCTTGCATCGAATTAAGTATCTCATTTCCAATTAAAAGATACCTTTGAATTGAAATTTGAATGAAATACAGGGTCATGAAAAATCAAAGAATGTGGAAAATATGATTAGAAATATCTCAACAACTAATTATCCGATTGATTTCGTTTGTTATGCAAAATTTGTGTTATTTTATTGCCTTTTAAGTCCACTCCTTAAAATAAAAGAATTCGAAATTTTTTATATACCTTTCATCAGAACGAATTTTTCGAGAGTCCGAAAAAAATAGTTTCGGATAATCGAGGTTGCTGATATTAAATAGGCTTCGTCCCATTCTTACATACTAAGCACATACAAAATTTCAAATCTCTATCTCAATTTGTTCGGGAGATAGAGCGGTTACAGACAGACACACAGACGGACGGACGGACGGCAAAATTTTTTTTCTAAAAATATGTTTTTCGGAATCTCCAGTATCTGAAACGTGTAAATCCGTCAAAATTTTTTTTCCGATTTTCAAAACGATTGCAAGACTTACCCTATACTACGTATGATGGGTAAGTAATAAAGTTGTACTGTTCCAGGAAAGAAATCTCTCTGGCTGTTGAAATTGGTTTTGTTACTTGCATTGCAATTTAGAGTTGAACTTTGTTTTCTCATTCTTGTCAAAAAATCTGTAAGTAAAAGATTATAAAAAAGTGGTTTGGCAAGAAAAAATATAAAGAAAAAGGATTATTTTCTAAACAAATGTTTGTTAGGTTTGATTAAAGATGAAACTTAATGAAACTAGACAAAAGATAAGAGAATATTTTTCAAGAAATATATTTGATATTTCATATATATATATATATATATATATATGCAGGGTGATTCTGAATTCATCATCAACATTTGGTGGGGAGGTAGGGAATAGGAAAAGAACACTTATTTCACATAGGAAAGCATGGGCGCAGACGTCATGTAGTAGGGCAATATGAAACCGGTTAAATGATGGAAAGAAAACATAACAAGAAAGTGGTAAGAGAAAAAACATTTATTTGTGCATCTTTTGTACAGACTTACAAGAGGTGCTCGAAATTCTGACCATTTGCTAGAGTACATGCCTCACAACGACGTTGCATGGACAACCGAACTTTCTGGAATATGCCTGGCGTTTCCCGGATGTTTGCGGCGGCAACCAATATGTGTGCTACAAGGTCCATAGCACTGGCAACAGGGGTCTCATACACCATGTTTTTCATGGCACCCCATACAAAGAAGTCTATTGGAGATAAGTCCGGTGACCCTGGTGGCCAACAAACTGGTCCACCGTGACCAATCCATTGAGCTCCAAATTTTCTGGTCAGGTAACAACGCACATCATTTGCGAAATGTGCTGGAGCGCCATCATGCTGGAACCACATTCGCCGAAGAATAACTGCAGGAACCTCGTTCATAAGACCCGGTAACACAGTCTGAAGAAATATGAGGTAGTTTGCGCAATCTAAACGGGATGGTAGTAAATACGGTCCCAGCAAACAGTCGCCGACGATCCCAGTCCACACATTGACGGCAAAGCGTTGTTGCGCAGCTCTAACTCTCTTACCGTGTGGATTCTGATTAGCCCACACATGCGAATTGTGTGTGTTGAAGACACCTTCACGAGTGAAGGACGCTTCATCTGTGAAAAGAACATACGTTGGGAAATTGGGATCAACGGCTGTTCTCTGCATGAACCACTGACAAAAGGTAACACGCTTGGGATAGTCCTCTGCTTCTAGTAACTGCACTCTTTGCAAATGAAAAGGATGTAAATGTTCCGCGTTTAGTATCCGCCACACTGTTGATTGTGAAACTCCAAACTGGCGAGCAGTACCTCGTGTGCTAGAACCTGGCTGTTCTTTGATAGACTGTAGGACATCTTCCTCGACTGAAACTGTCCGTGTTGATCGGCGGCTGCCTCGATCAACATTAATACCAGCAAATGATCCAGTTTCGCACAGTTGTCGATGAACACGTGAAAACATTTGATGCTGTGGCACACGCTGGTTGGGGTAGCGCTCTGCATACATTCGCCTAGCTCTAAGACAGCTTTCTCCTGCGGCACCGTAAGTTAGATGCATATCTGCAAGTTCTTGAAAAGTATACCGGTTCATGTTACTTCTGCGAAGTCACCTTGTCGAATGACGACTGGCTGCACACGGCAGACAGCTATGCGCGTTCATGGGAGATGCGAACACAAAGCGCCCTCTACACCGTCATGCGTTCGTTTGTGCCTATGCTTTCCTATGTGAAATAGTGTTCTTTTCCTATTTCCTACCTGCCCACCAAATATTGATGATGAATTCAGAATCACCCTATATATATATATATATATATATATAATGCTATTAAAGGGAATGAAAATTATAAAAGTCACTTTCAAAATAGCTGACTGAAAAAACATTATTTAATTCATCCAATGCAATAATGTAATAAAAATATATAGTGCTGTATTTGTACTCTGATTTTATTGTTAGATTTAAAACAGAAATTATAACCTTTAGTAAGCCCATGAACAAAATATTTTAATATAAAAATAAAATAATAAAACTACTCAAATTATCTAATCACTAAACACATCTTTAAAACTGAAGTACGTTGTAATAATATCATTCTAAGCTTTTATTTATAAAATATTTTACCAATTAAAGATCAGGTATGTTTGTTTGGTTTTAATGAAATGCTTAAAACTAATTTAAATCTTGTTTTTAATTATCTTTAAGGCTGAGTATTTTTGATAAGAACTGTATAACAATACCAATATGTAGTATTTTGTTTTTAATTGTAATTTATGAATTAATATTTGGTGGTCGAATAAGCCAAATATTCAGCTGCAACTTGGCTGAGTATTCAAATATTCAGCAAAATTGATATTCTTTGAATCACTAATTGATGCAATAGAAAAAAGTTTTTTTGAGGTATGCATTTTTTCTTCTTATTTTATTTATTTATATTTGCTTTGTCATTATTGCATTTATAAAAAATGAGAGCTGGAAAACTATGTTTGTGATTTTTATTTTACTGAAAAAGAAAAAAAAAATGTAAAATTTGTGTGAATGCTTAATTTTGATATAATTAATTTGGATAACATTTGTATGTGTAAGAAATTTGTTTTAATAAATTGAATTTGATTAAAAATATATAAACAATTTTTCATGTTCTTGTTAGATTCACTTAAAATATGTTTTGATAGATATGGCTACAATAAAATTAAAATTCAATTTTTTTTGCTTTTCCTTTTTTTTTTTTTTTTTTTAACAAATTCAGCACTGTGTTTATTTTTATACAGGATATATCTTATTATCATTTACCAATAGCTAATAACCGTTAGTTTTAGATGTGTAGTTCCAGTTACAAAAATCTTTTAAATTTTTTTTTTGTGCACGGTGTAAAAATTGATTTGTGTTTAATGTAATTTTCATATAATGAAGAAATTAAAATTTTTTTAAATGACTAGGTCCCAAAAAGCTTTATTTGGGAACTATTCTTCCATGTTCTAACAAGCAAATTGGTGAAAATTGATTCTTATTTGATAAAAACCTCCTGAGTTATGATACTTTAGATTTTAATGAATTTTCATCATTTTAGTCAGACAGGCATAAGATTCTTCCGCGGATCCAAAATTTTACATTTTTTTTGACATTTTCTGCGTTTCCAATTTTTTTATATCTTCATGGATCGCGGGGGAAAAAAGAGATTTTTGACAAAATATCGCGAAAAAAAAAGCAATTTTTGTCAAAATATTGCAGAATAAAAACACTATTTTCACCGAAAGGTCGCAAAAATAGCTCTTTCTTTTCTCTCAATCTTTTCAAGGGAGGTTTAGGAGGGGCTGGGCCGCCTGTAACACCCCCTTAGCTATGGCCCTGATTAAAATGCAATGCATAATTCTACACAGGGGTGTAATTAGAAATGAGTAATAGGGGGAGGGGGGGGCTCAAAAAATGTAGGATGGGGCTCGTATTTTCATATTATCAATAGTGGGTTTAACGTTGAGGCCACGGATTCATGACTCTCCCTCCCCCATGTGCTGTGCTGCAGAAATATTCTAAAAATTACTTTAAAAATTAAACATACCTTAAATCCTTATTCCCTTTCCCCTTGTTCAATAATGAGAATCTTTCTGATTCTGTAAAAGGTCTACTCGAATCAAAATTAGGTAACATATGACACATTTGTGAAAGCAATTTTAATCTCGAAAAATTTGCATGTGTAATTATTCAGAAACTATGAGATTGAAAAGTGTTTTCCATTTTTAAATAAAAGTAAATTAAATAAAAAAAGAAAAGAAAAGAAAGAAAAAAACTTTAAAACATTCCATGAAATTTGGCATTTTAAACTAAATTTCTGTACACGACTGCTATTTGCACCCTCATGACGATATATTGCAGGGTTCGTACAGACTCCTTGGACTCCCTAGAAACTACGTAGAAATGAAACGTTCCCAAGTAGTATTTAGAACTACTTGGATAAACAAAACACTCCTTAGAAACTCCTTAAATTTTATTACAGTTTTGCACGCAAACAATTATGCTCCCCGTAAAAAAAAAAAAAAAAAATAAAAAAAAAAATAAACGTGATTGTAAAACGCACGGTAAACCTTTTATGCAGGTCATTCATCAGAAGCACAGCAGTGATTGGTTGAGATCATCCTAATAGCCACCAAAGTGATTTACTTTTCATGGCCATAAGGGAAAGAAAAGTGAAAAGAATAATCCAGACACACCTCTAAGCTTCTAATTTCAAAAAGTGATTACACTGTTTAATTCCTTTACAGCTAGATATACAACTTTGATTTCTTCTTCATAATACTATTCATCATCCTCAATTTTGCTGATAACGGTGGATTCAGGGGTGATTCTCGTCCGAAAATTTAAGGCATCCTCTTCCGAAAATTTGAAATTGGGTTATCAGTTCCGCATAGTTGCCAACTTGTACAGTTTTGCTCGCGGAAAAAAACAATCGCAGAGAAATGCAAATTTTGGAAAGAATCGCCAAAAAACACACATTTCGCCAATATTTCGTAGAAAAACGACGATTTCGACAATGTTTTTGTCAATGAACTTTGTCAAAAGATCGCTGAAAAACGCGAATTTCCTGTGCAGATCACTGTAAAACGGCAATTTCACCAAATATTGCTGGTAAAACGCTAATTTCATCTGAAGACCTCGGGAAAACGTCGATTTCGTCTAAAGATTGCGGATATAACGCCAATTTCGTTAAAAGATCGCAGGAAAAAACACTGTTTTCGATAGAAGATCATTTACAAATATTTTGTCAAAAGATGATTGAAAAAAAAAAAAAAAAACTGATTTTGTCAAAAGATCGCAGAAAAACGGCTGATTTCAACAAAAAATTGCAATAAATTGCCGTTTTTGCTAAAATATCTCAGATAAATCGCTGATTTCATCAAAAGTTCACGGGAAAGTGCCTATTTTGTCTGAAGATTGCAGATAACCCCCTCCTCCCCTCTCGCGGGGGAGAATCCCTGCGGAATTGGGGCTATGCAAGTGATAAGTCCTAAAAATTTTTTGAACTCCTTGGATTTTTTCTTCCCAACTCTGTATGAACCCTGATATTGTAAAATGCTAACTTAACAACATTTCTAAGTCATTTTATGTATTTATAAGAAAATGAAAAACATTTTAATATCTTTTTATCCGAATGAAATCTGTAACTTATATATTTTTAGAAATACCAATGCAAGTTTTCCAATATTTTTTTTTTCTTTATTTCAATTCTTTGTTGAACTTCTTTTAACTGAATTATTTGCTTGGCACAAGTATGAATCACATTTTGATTTATCATTTAATTATCATTTGCTTTATCAAAAATATATCCACTTATTTCTTTTCTTGTTGTAATAAGTAAATGAATTAACAAGCCATATGAAATCACAATCATTTGAGATTCGAGAATAACTAATACAAATAGAATGATAGATATTAGAGCTTTTGCAAACCGCATGGTATAGGTATTCGTTAATAAATAATTGAAATAACACAACTGATATACTATCTCTAATACAAAATACCGAATCATTTCTTTTGAATACTTCGTTGCTGCTGAAAAACTAAAATAAACGAATTTCAAACACTACCTTCATTTCGGGATTTATACGAAGCCGGATCGTCTGCAAGATGAGAGTTAGTTTCCAGACTTTAGACTCTGTATAAATTATTATCACATACGGGTATTTCATTTAGTTGTTTAGGTATTAAGAAGGAGAAAGATAGAAATGTGTTTCATTATTTCAGCATCCGTTCTTTTGCCGAATACATAAGTGTGAATTTAGAGGGAGTTTTTGAAGCAGGAAAAAATGCTTTTAGAAGAACGATTGTTTTCAGATAATTTAGGGATTGTACTATTTACCTTACAGATATGAAGTTTTATATGCATTTTTAAAACTTAAACAAAATAATTGCGCTCTTTTTTTTTTTTTTTTTCCAGATTACATATTATGTATTAATATTTCGATTTAAAAAAGAGCCATCGATCTAAGCAAAAGAAAAACAATGCGTGTTTATCATTTAAGAGTTTAATTAAACTAATTTTGTCTTAATTATGCATTTAAAAATTTCCTTATTATTTCACTATAAAAAGAATGGAAGCTTATAGTAGAATAAAATATTCATTATAGCTGTAATTAAGGAATGATAAAGTATTTCTAGAAAGAATTATGTTTGAAGGGTCACCATCAGTGCCGTTCTTATCTCGTTCTTTTATCTACATACATATGCACACACTCCAGTTTCTGTCAAAAGTTTTACAAATTCTGCCTAAAAATATTTATTATATTTGGAACAATTAAATTTTAATGTTTAGTAGAATAATTGCATATCAATTCAAAATAAAAATTGAGGGATGCATGAAATTTTTTTTTTAATAATTGCTAAAAAAATGTGATATTTATTTCACCTTTCAGATTCCTCAGCAGCAACCTCCTCTTCAACCACCACACCATGCACCACAAATATCTAATGATATTTTCAAAACCAGTATGGAAGCCATGCCAAATCTACATAATGAGTTCAGAGACCTTTCAATCAAAGACATTCCACATCAAAATCCCCAGTCCCGACTTACTCAATGGAAGCTCTCATCAAATGAAAAGGAAGAAAATTCTATGTGTCCACCAACAGATTTAAATCCATTAAGTGGCATTCCGGATTTTAGCCGTGCTCCTGGATCTATAAATTCAAAGGTTGCTTCAAGTATCCCTAGTACTGGATCTACTTTGCATCCTCTTTTAGATCAAAATGATACAACTTGGTCTGGTATTACTGGAAGGAATCATGGAGACTCAGGATGGCCTGAAGTTGTTCCATCTTCCACTGATAGCACCAATGGTTCTAATGTATCAGCAGCTTCTAATATGGGTAGCAGTCAGCCTTCAGACAGTAAGGATTCAACGCCTGTCTCTGGTTCTTCTCATCCTTCTTATAGTCTTACTGATTTAGTTCCTGAATTTGAACCAGGGAAACCTTGGAAAGGAACTCAACTGAAAAACATTGAAGATGATCCTCATATAACTCCTGGAAGCATTGCCAGATCGCCTCTTTCAGTCAATAATATAAAAGAATCAAATCTCTTTTGGCCTTCCAAAACTAGTCCAGCCAATACCAGTAATGATGCTGCTGGTGGCCTAACTTCAAGCACATGGGTTTTCAATCCAACTACTTCTGCACCAAATGGGTAACTACTTTTTAATGCTTTTGTCACTATTATGACTGTAAATATTAATTCTGCAGCTTAGTAAAAGATTTTTTAACTTTCCTATTAGATCAAATACATCTGTTAAATCTGGAAATGGAAAATCTGGCTGGGGTTCAGACTTCGGAACTTCTGCTGACTTGTGGGGATCTGTATCTAAAACACGCAATCCACCACCGGGAATTGCTAATCAAGGTGACAAATCTCAATTGCTTTTGTCCTCTAAAAATTTTTTTAATGTTTTTTCGTTTTAAAAATTGTAATATTTATATTTTGACATCTTACAGGATGGGATCGACCTCAGAATTCAACATTTCTGATTCTTAGAAATCTGACTCCCCAGGTATTTATTTTATTATATTTTTAATTTATTGTCTTAACGCTTAATTTCAAAAAGTTAAATGATGTAAAATTTGAAACATTAACATGTTTGAGATTTCACATCATTTGACTATACATTACTTTGTAGACCTTGTAATTAAATATATATTTAATGTGTTAAAAATTATCATAGTGATAATTTTCTGTTTACTTATAGTTTTTGTTACTGTCTTATTATATTACTAAAATGCTTTTCATTGATTAGAGGTGCCTGATCGTGCCGTGCCAAGCCGATGCCGAGATTACGCGCTATAGTGCGTAAAGTAATCGGCAAAAGAGCATTTAAAAGAAAAAGGAAAAAAAAAAAAAACTCTTATGCATTCCACAGGATGCATAATTTTGTCAAAGAATCACGAAAAAACAGTAAATTTTGTTTTTAAAATCATGGAGTAGCAACTAATTTCTGGCAAATTTTGTCAAAAGATTCCTGAAAAAAAGCCTAGTTTTGTCACAAAATCCTGAAAAGGGGCAGATTTCCTCAAAAGATCGCAAAAAAAAAAAAAAAAAAAAAAAAAAAAAGACAAATTTTGGGAAAAAAATTGAAAAAAAAAAAAAGCTACAAATTTTGTCCTAAAAATTGCGAAGAACTGCAAGTTTTGTCAAAAAATTCGCAAACTTCATAAAAAAATTTCAGAAAAAAATGGCAGATTTCATCAAAAGATTATGAAAAAAGGATAATGCCAGGAGTGAATTTTTCTGTTTCAAAAACTAATTTTTTTTTTTTTCTGCTCCAAAAACAGATTTTCCTGCTTCGTAATCTGTTTTTCTGTTCTAAATCTTTCTGAGTGAATGTAATTCCTGAAAGACCCATTCATTAAACAAAAAGTATCCACTTACTCAACAAAAGTATTATTATTATTTTCAATAAATCAGACTTGCCCTTTTTAAAAAGAAAAATGCAAACAATAGTTATAATTGATATATTTTCTACATTCAAATAAGCATTATTTTATAATTAAATTTGTATCTTGCATATTTACCTTTTTAAAAAGTTAAAAAAAAAGTAAAAAAAAAAATCTCTCATAGTTTTAAAAATTTAATATTGGTTTTAATTATATATTATTATTAAAACAATAATTATTGCATTTCATTTCTCTTTTGCAAATGAACAAATTTAATTTTTGCATCTAGAAATACGACTCCTTATTAGTAGGGACCCATTTTGTAAAAAAGGGACAAAGAATTTTAGAAGTCCTGGGGACCCAGGTTTTCTCACCAGCGGCATCATTGATTGATAATAGATAGAATGTCTGGATAAAGTGGTAGATAAATGCTAGTCGCATAGCTTTTGGTACATTATCTCACATTGTCTTAAAACTTTTAAATTTAAGTATTTTTTTTTAGTATATAATTAGTGACTAATTAAGTTCATCCGAGTGCATGTTGTATTTGTTCGCATTAATATTTTTCTTATTTCATGAATGAAACTTCAAGGAATTATAGTTATACCTATATGTTACTGTAAATCTTTGACAAAATTAGTTTTTTTTTTTTTTTTTTTTTTTCTGCAACTAACTGACAAAATTCTTTTTTTTCTCTTCTCTTCTTCCTCGTAACAAATTGCCAAAATATCTCTCATTAATATGGTATTACAAAAATGCAAGGGTGTTGACCAGAGTCGCATAATATAGACGCACGCGCGCACGCCGTGCGCAGAAAATTTTATGAAATTTGCAGAAAATTTTAAGAAAGAAACAATTTTTAGTTTTATAACTTTTTTTAGTACCAAAAAATAAAAATATTCCCTCAATTTTATGAACGAATTATTTACTGTTAACGCGAATGTCATCAAAAAGCCTCGAAAAAAATCGCGAATTTCAACAAAGAATCGCGTAAAAAACGTGAATTTCGTCCAAAAGCTGAGTAAAAAATACGAATTGTGTGCATGGGTCTCATAAACAACACAAACCCCGTGCATGAATCGCGTAAAAAACTTGAATTACATCCATGAATCGCGTAAAAAACGTGAATTACATTCATGAATCGCGTAAAACACGTGAAATACGTCCATGAATCGCTCAAAAAACGCGAATTACTTCCATGAATCGTTTAAAAGACGCGAATTAAGTCCATAAATCACTCAAAAAATGCGAATTATGTCCATGAGTCGTGTAAAAAAATGCGAATTACGTTCATAAATCGCATAAAAAACGTGAATTACGGCCATAAATCGCTCAAAAAACGCGAATTTCTTCTACAGAAAGCTCAAAAAACGTAAATTACGTCCATGAATCGCAAAAAAATTAGCGAATTGCGTCCATGATTCGTATAAAAACGCGAATTACGTTCATGAACCGCATGAAAAAAAGCGAATTACGTTCATGAACCGCATGAAAAATGCGAATTACGTTCATAAATTGCTCAAAAAATGCAAATTATATTCATAAATCGCATAAAAATCGCAAATTACATCCATGCATCGCACAATAAACGTGAATTACGTCCATGAATCGCGTACAAAAAAACAAATTACGTCCGCAAATCGTTTTAAAAACGCAAATTACGTCCATTAATCGTGTAAAAATTGCGAATTACGGTCATAAAAAAGCAAATTACGTCCATGAATCGTGTAAAAAAATGCCAATTACTTTCATAAATCGCATAAAAAACGCGAATTACATCTATGGATCGCATAAAAATAGCGAATTACGTCCATAAATCGCGTAACAAATGCGAATTACGCTCACGAGTCGCATAAAAAACGCAAATTACGTCCATAAATCGCTCAAAAAACGCAAATTACATTCATAAATCGCGAAAAAAAGCGAATTACGACCATGAATCGCCCAAAAAACGCGAATTACACCTAACATTAAATTAATTTGCAGAAAGTTTTTGACTCATTATTATGTGCGCAGAAAGTTTTTGGTTTTATACAAGTCTGGTGTTGACAATTGAAAATAATTGAAGAATAGTGAGAAAAATAAATTCAAAATGCTCGAAAGTATATATATTTATAAAATGATTATGTAAATTTTGGGAGGGAGGGCGAGTTTTAAAGAGTGCTTTGGCAACACAGATTGTAACCTTAAGCCTTTGATTTTTCCCTGTCAGACATTCATTAATTTTTTCAGGGTTGCAAAAAGCATGCGTTATTTATTTTTTAAAGATGAACTTTTGTTTTGTTTTTTAAAGAAGTGATTAAAATGGAATGGGGGTCCTTATTTTTTTATTTTTTTTTTAAGTATATGTATTAAATTAAGAAATCTTACTATATTTTTATTAATGTTATTTTCATTGATATAGCACAAATAAATCTGTATAAAAGTCTGTAAAAAAATTTTTATTTATGACATCGTATAATATTATATAATAACCAAATATCACATGCTTAAAAGTTACTTTAATAAATACTTTTTATCTGTGTTCCCCAGTAAGAACGCATTTTTTAAAGCAAATCTTTAATTATATATTAATCAAAGTATATCTGATAATATTTTCAAGATATCTGTAATTCATTGTATAGAGCAGTTCATTCTTTGAAAATAAACTAAATTTACTAAAAATATTTAAATTGCAAGTGATTTCAATCATTGGCAATTATTTATTTTGAATATTTCGAAATGAGGTTGTTAATTCGTATGTAATATCAAACTGTGCTTATTTTTATCAACAAACATGGAATACATGGAAACAAACAATATATAATAGGAAATGATATTTAAGGAAACAAAACAAAAACTTGATTTAAAAAAAAAACTTTAATAATAATAATAATAAAATGTTCATTTGGGTTTTACGAAAAAAAGCTCCCCCATCCACCCCCTTAAAACAATTCAGCCCAAAAGTGAATAAATAAAATTTATATTTAATTGGGAACTCATATTATGAAGATATAAAAGAATTTGATATAAAAGACTGTCATTTTTCATCTATGCAAAGATGTTATGATTAAATATGTATATTGATTTTGGCCTTTTATTTTGACAATTTTGGCTTTGTCACATTTGGCAGTACACCCACAATATGTTTTAATGTGTTATATATTCCACAATATGTTTTTAGTGTAAGTCTTTAAGGGTGTATTCGAAAAAATGATTTTCCACCTTCAACAGCTCGAAATTTTTAGATTCATTTTCAGACTCATTTTTTAAAGTAGAAATATGAAACTTGCTGAGGGGATTTTTGAAGTGACATACAAGGTGCGGTGTGATGTAATTTTTCACTAAATTAATTAGAAGTTGATTTATAAACAATTATTTTCTCAGCATGATCCTATTTTCGTTCACAGATCTCCCGCTTCGGAAAATTTGGTCCAAAACGCTGCTTTTGACAGCATTTTTTTGCAAAATTTTCTACATTTATAAAAAAATCTACAATTACGGCACTTTGTGTAGTTTCTAAATAAGAGATTTTGAAAGTGTGGTGCATTTGAGAGCAAGAATGAATTCAAAAATAAATCTGAAAATAAGCAGTTGTGGTCGGAATACACTCTTAAACACAAGCATTAAAAAAACTAATATAAAAGCTACTAATTATTAAATAATAATATTGTGGATTATAAAAAAAACACAATAACATTCACTTTGATGCGAATTTATTTAGTTTTATAGAATGGATTTTGCCCAAAATGGTGTTATGCTTTCTCTACTGGCAGGGCCAGTGTTCATGAAGAACCCAGAACAGGTAGACCCATCTGTGATCTCTGATGCCCAGGGGTCACAGACCTGCGCTAAACAAAAATGTCTGCTACAATGTGCTACAGATGAGTTTAACTTTTTCTATGCCGAAACAGTCATTTTGTATCAACCAAAGAATTTTCTTTTTCATCTTTTAACGTTCTGAATTTCTGGTCATAAATCTAAAAGTTTGGCCTTAAAATGCTGTGAATGTCAACAAATAGTCGTTAAATGAAAAATTTCTGGAAAAACAAGAATTTAATCAGAGGATTGCAAAATAAAACGTTAAATTTTGTCCAAGAATTTTGAAAAAAAATGCAAATTTTCTCAAAGAATTGCGAAAAAGCGTCAAGCAGGGATGCCGCTGGACTTGAAAAATTCTGGGTCCCTTTTTACCGAAAGCAGGTCTCTGCTAATAAGTCATATTTTTAGATGAAAAAATTGAACTTGTTCATTTGCAAAAGAAAAATAAAATGCAATAACTATTTTTTTTTTTTTTTTTTAACTATTAAGAGAAATTTTCTTTACTTGTTTGAAAAGAAATGTGCAAGACACAAATTTAACTATAAAATATTGAACATTTGAATGTAGAAGATAACAAGTATCACTATTGTTCGCATTTCTTTTAAAAAAAAGGGGGCAAGACTGATTTATTGAAGACATTTTTGCTGAAAAAAAGAATACTTTTATTGAGTAAAGTGATGAGATTTTTTGTTTAATGAATGGGTGTTTTCCTGAGTCACATTTAACAGATAGACTTGGGGCAGTCAAAAATGGATGGTGAAGCAGGAAAACCTGTTTTTGGAGCAGCAAAAAAAAAAATTTTGAAGAGAGAAAATTAGTTTTTGGAACAGGAAAATTCACTTCCGGCATTAACGTTTTTTCCCATGCCCTTTTGACAAAATTAGTTTTTTCACGATCTTTTGACGAAATCTGCCGTTTATTCGGAATTTCTTTTCTTTTTCATGAAAATTGCATTTTTTTTGCAAATTGTTTGACCTAAATTTGCTGGTTTTTCACTTTTTTTCCCAAAATTTGCCAGTTTTTCAAAGATTTTTGATGAAATTTGTCGTTTTATAAAAAAAACCCGTTTTTTTACCGTTTTTACCATTTTTACCGTTTTTTTTTTTTTTCAAGATTTTATGATGAAATTGGCCATTTTTTCGCGAATCTTTTGAATAAATCTCTTTTTTTTTTTTTTTTTTTATGAAATCTGTCATTTTATTGTAATTTTTTGACAAAGTTTGTCGTTATTTCGCAATCTCTTGAGGAAATTTGCTGTTTTTTCGAGATTTGTAACAAAATTAGCCATTTTCTTCGCAGATCTTCTGATAAAATTTGCCATTTTCTCACGAATTTTTTGATGAAAATTGTCATTTTTGCAATTTTTGACAAAATCTGTCGTTTTATGAATTTTTTCTTTGGCAAAAGTTGCCGTTTTATTGAGATTTTTTGATGAAATCTGTCATTTTCTGCAACTTTTTTGACAAAATTTGCCATTTTGTCACAATTTTTGAGGAAATTAACTATTTTTTGACAAATCCTTTGACCAAATTTGATGAAAAATAGTCTTTTTTTGCAATTTTTTAACAAAAGTTGCCATTTTTTGTGATTTTTATTTTAAACAAAATTATGCATCTTATGGGATGCTTAAAAGTTATTTTTCTGCATCTGGTTGCCAATTTTTTACCTATTTTACATGCTATAGTGCCTCTGCGGCATCTCTGGTGTCAAGTTTCAACAAAAAGTCGCACACACAAGACCAAAAAAAAAAAAAAAAATAGAGACAAGTTTCATCAAAAAATTGCACAAAAAATGGCACACTTCTTCAAAAAATCATGAAAAAAAAAAAGACAAATTTTGACAAAAAAAATCTCAAAAAATGACAGATTTCTTGAAAAAAAGAGGCAAATTTTGTCACACAATTTTGAAAAAATGGCAGATTTTGTGAAAAGATTTCGAAAAACTGCAGATTTCGCCAAAAAATCGTGAAAAAACAGCCGATTTCATCAAAAATTTTTTAAAAAACTGCAAATTTCATCAAAAAATAATGAAAAAAAATGACAGATTTTGTCAAAAGATTGTGAAAAAAAAAGGCACATTTCGTCAAAAAAGTGTGAAAAACTGATTTTTCTATTGTAAAATTCTTTGTTAGCAGTTCCAAAATTGTGTTTTTGCTGCTCCAAGATCCATTTTTGACTGCTCCAAATCTTTCTGAGGCAATATGACCTTTGGATGCCCTTCTTCAAAGAGTGAGAAATTGATTTAAGCTAATAGGTGTCTCACAATGCATAAAATTCTACTTGAAGTGTCTATGAAAACTCTTTATGAATATGTGACTGTGACTTTAGGGTACCATATTGGGTTCCGAAAATCTTAACGGAAGAACACAAAAAGAAGAGTATGGGTTAAACACTTGACTTCCTCTGTGCTATGCGAAAGCAGGTGATGGTTTTCTGAATAACGGTACTGGTTATGGGATGTGAGTTTCATTATTCCTTTACTGGAAGAGACACCCTTCGAAAGGGACACCAGAGGAAAATTTTCCACGATGATGATGAGATCAAAATTGAAGTTGAAAAGTGGTTTCAACAACATGTGGCAATTTTATATGACAATGGGATATAGAAGCTTGTACCCAGACTAAATGAATACTTTGACAATGATGGGAGTTATATTGAAAAATAAGGTATATAGCTAAATAACTCGTAATAAACATTTGATCAAAAAAGTTTTTTTTTTTTTTGAGTATGTATGCAGCATTGAATCTTTTACTTTTCAAAAAGTGCTCATAGATTATCAATTTGATGATTATCTTCATTTTGTTATACTGTACCCCCTTTTTTTTTTTTTTTGCATATACCAACAATCCTTTAATAGTGTTTGAAAAGTGCTTGAATTTTATGTGTTTTCGAGTGTATGAACCATGCTTTATTAGCATGTTAATTCGTTTTAATCCTTTTATTTTATTTTATTTTTTATAGTATCTTTGTTATTTTTCAAATGTGTGTTTTTACCACAGAACAAAACTGAAAAACTTGTAAAATTTATTTTTGAGAAAATTAAAAACAGATCATTGTTTTTCAATCAACTTCACTTTTTGTTTGCAGGTTATTTTTCATTTTAAACTCTGAAAATTCTTGTTTAAAAAAGGAATAATTTATCTTTTTCCTATTTTTAGATTGATGGTTCTACTCTCAAGACCCTTTGTATGCAACATGGTCCTTTACAAATGTTTCATTTATTCCAAAGTGGTGGAGTTGCTCTTGTACGATATTCTACCCGTGAAGAAGCCTCTAAAGCACAGTCTGCTCTTAATAATTGTGTTCTTGGCAATACTACAATGTTGGCTGATATTCCAAGTGATAGTGAAATTCAACAGTACCTTCAAGTGTCCTCTGGTCAAGCTAATAATGCTGCTTGGTCATCATCTCAAAATGGCAGTGGATCAAATAGCTTTCATGTCTCTGGCTCATCTGCTTTTTCTGGCAGCTCTACAGGGACAGGATATAACAGTAATTGGAATGGAAATGCTTCTCAGCTCTGGTCATTCTCCAATTCAAGCCTTTGGGGCTCAACTCAGCCCAGCAACGATCATGATGCAAGTACAAATCCCATAAATTCCTACCTTCCTGGTGATCTGCTAGGCGGTGAGCCCATGTAAAAATTTAATGCAAATAAGGTGCCCAATCTTATTCCTCTCTCCTCAAAGCCCTGTAGAAAAGGTGAGTGGATGACTCCCATAGCAACATTGATGGGTATTGTTTGCCCAAAGTCTTGCGTTTAATGTGATATGAACACTTTACTGTTACAATAGCCATGTTGTTTCTTCCAGTATGTGTGATTACATGAACTCAGATTGCATATGCTAGAGTGTGATATTTTCTTCTGGCTATTGTAACATTGTATTAATTTCTTTATTGACTACTTGATTGCCTGATTCGAGTTGATGCTCGGTTACAATCACAAGTTAAATACTGAATAGAGCAAATCAAACCACTTCTATATTAAAGTATTGAAACTGTCTCCAGTATTCTAAGTGCCACAGGAGAAAAAAGCCTTAAAAGAAAAAAAAAAAATGGAAAAAAAAAATTCTGCCATATCACTCTGTTTTGGTGGATTATGAAACATTCTTAGTCATCTTAATTTTTGAATATCATTCTCAATCTCTGTTTGGTAACTCTCAATTCAGTGATGGCTTCTATGTACGGTTGTTTTACACTTGGAGCAAATTGTGTCAATTTTTTGTTTTTCTAGAGAAAGGTTTATTTGAGATTTTGTGTATCTTGTCAGTTTGTTGCCCTAATTTAAATGTTGTTATTTGTGCTATTTTATTGCATTGACCTTTTTTACGAAAAAAAAAAATGTATATTATTAGTATTGTGTCAATGTTCTGCAAAAAAATTAAAAAGGAAAAAAAAAGTTAAGTTTGGTGTTACTCTTATGTGCTATGTTTGACAAGTCTTTCTGGTAATTATTGCATTTTAACTATGTGGAAAGTGCATGTTAAGTGACTTAAATGTTTATTTTATTGCCTGACATGTGGTTATATATTCTTTCTTAACATACAGGAGGATATGTTTCTCTCTTGTGGGGGGGAGGGGAGTTAAACTATTATAAGATTTTATATTATATTATTATTATTGAGCCCATTTCATTATTTTTTTTAAAGCCTGAGCTTGATTTGTGATTTTTCTATCAAGACATGTTGAGAACCTTGTCCTCCTTCATCTTTGTCTTTTAATACTTGTGCATATTGTGTAGTGAGAGAATTCATTTAAAAATTGTGTGATAAAAAAAATGTGTCAGTTTTTGCTTACAAATAACAAAGTAATTATAAATATCAAATAACTGAGTTTTGGGGAAAAAAATTCCCATCCAGTCAACTGTTAATGTGATCAATACTATTTAAAAGAAAAGAAAAAAGAGAAAAATTAATTAAAAGTGCATTTTGTGTAGTTTTGTACCTGGTGCTAATGTTGGTTAATGGCAGCATTCAGAGAGTGCTGTCTATCAATTGCCTTTCTATCCTTTTCAAATGTTCGCACTTTCTCTGGATGTGTAGCCATTTACTATGTCATCAGCACTTTGATAGCTTGCCAAAGTTTACCTTTTTCAATGATCAAATCAGAGAGCTTGCTGCTAAATATTTTATTCCTTCCCATAGGGACTGTAGCTGGAAAAAGTTGGTCCGTTTTTCTTCCATGGCAGAAAGTAGCCGAAATGCATTTGCATTAGCTTTTCCTTTTGTGTCTGTGGTTCTCAAAACGGGTACACATCTCCTGCTGTCAAAACATTTAAGTACTTTAGAATATTAATCAAAGATTTTTTTAACATTCCATGAAATTTTTCATTTCATTAGACAAAGATCATATTTGAAGAAGGCAACTGAAGCGTTTCATCCATATCTGTGCAATGGGTGTGCATACCGGGCAAGTGAGCAAAATTTGGGAACCACTTTTATAATTATTTGCCTTGATGAAGTTTTTATTTCTGGGTCTTAGGTATGTTACCCCGGTGATGAATAGTGATATTCTTTGGAACTAACTGCAATTCATTTGTGTATGTAATGTAATATTTTATGTGTGAATGTCAAGTAATTACTCATTTTTTTTATGTGCGAGTATGTATGAGAAAGAATGCATATGTTTACTGACTTGCATACTGCATTCTTTGGAGTGGTCTTTATGTTTTAAAGCATATAGCTATCAAATTTTTATTAGTCAAATGAGATGTCCAAAGATTTGAACATCTCTTCTTTGATTGGAGTAACTAGCTTTTATAAAACATATCAACAATTTTATTTGTCAAAATAAATCACAGTGTGCAGTCTCCTTCCCCTTTTCAAAAATGTATCCCACCTTTATAGACTTCTAGCCTTGTGAGTGCCCTAGCTGTTCAGATAAAGTTTATATGTACAAAATAAAATGGAAAAAAAGAAAAAAAAAAAGTAGATATTTTATTATTTTTCCTTAAATGTCCAGTTTTACAAAGATTTGTTTGGAACAAACATTTCCCCCATAATTTGTACTTAAAAAAAGCGTATGTATCTTCTTGCTGTTTGACTTAAGTGTCTAATTGTGCTAGAGGTTGCCACACTGACTTCCCCTTGTGCCTCTGGTGCTTTGGTTTTGGACCAAGCGGGTTTCCCATTGCCCATAGTGGTTCTGTAGGCCCAAAGATCATCTCTGTGCCATTTTAATTACTGCTGCAAATCAGCAAAGATGTATCTATGATATACAAATATGTATACATACACATACACTAACACACACATATTTATAACATTATTTAATCAAAATAATTTTAGTTTGCTTTCCATGCACAAATATATAAAACGGCTAAAGCAAACTAATCATCAAGTCACACATCCATCCTTTACTTGGAATCATGAAATTTTATGTCAAGCAAAATTTACTTGCCTTACAATTGAGGAAAAAAAAAGAAAGAAAAAAAAGCTGAAAAATTTAGCTTTGCTCCCGTTGCCAAGCATTGAAAGTTGAAACTATCTGTATATACATAAATCTGTGAGTTGTGCTGTTCAGTGGAAGAATATTGGGCTAGCATGTTTAGGCAAGCTCTACCGTCCACGCTTTACCATATCGATTATTCCCTCTTCTCTCTTTTTCCAATTGTCTCTTGGTCTGGTCTTTGCATTCTTCCGTCTTATTGTGGTGCTAGGTCTTTGATTTGAAAAAAGAAAGAAAGAAAAAAAAAGAGAAAAAATGCTAAAGCAGGGCCTGCATTCCATTTTGACGTTCCTCATTGATGTTATTTCCAGCTTCTGATATTTTATTGCAATTGGAATTTGACTCAATTTTTGTTACTGACATTTTTATAAAGTTGTTTAATCCTCCTCATGCAATATTAAATCTATTGTTCAGAATATGCCTTACTTTGAAGGAGGTTACAATTTTTTTGTTTTGAATTATTTTCTTTTTATCTCATGACTGATATGCCATGACTCAATCATTTAAAAATCTGAATGTTGTGTATGATGCAATATAAATGTGTCAGGAAGAAAAGATTGAATATGTTGACGTATAAAAAAAAATGTTTTTCTTGACTTTGTGATTTTGATTCAGTAATTTGGGGCAGTTAATAATAATTTTGCAAAACTGGGGGGATTTCTTTTGAAAAACGGCTCTGTACCATGGACCAAAGTTTATTAATTACTTCTACTTAGCAATAGGTTTTTTTTTTTTTTTTTTTTTAATTATTCAAGAGACCTTAGTGTTTCTAAGACTATCTTCTGTCTGAATCTCCTATGCAGTATGATTTCTTCTATGTATTTTCTGTATGCTCAGGAAACTTGCCACAGAATATCTAAAACTTTGAAGGAACTGCCTTTTCCTTTGCATAGATTTATGCAATTTTTAATGCACTTAAAAATTTAAAATCAAATGAAAATTGTTAGCTCTTATTACAGAGTGAAAGTAGTATTTTTGCACTCTTAATGCCTTGGTAAATGCATTTGATGGATACTTTCAGTTTTTCTTAGTATCTATTTTTCTGTGAAGAATTCAATGAGTGCAACCATATTTTAAATTAATATGTTGGGACTATTTTTTTACTACTGATGCTCAGAATATGAAATTAAATTTGCAATTTATCCCCTAGTAATGAAAGATACTAGAAATCCTGCCCTTGATTTTGCTCCTTTTTTTTTTTTCTTGTATTCTACATAAATAAAAACAAGAAATCGAGATTGAAGTCAACATGGAGTATCTCTGTGCACATCTAAGTCTTAAAACAAATTTAAAAAAAAAAAAAAAATGTGATAAGTCCTACTTTTAAGTACCTATTATTTGTTGATTTGTTCTGAATTTAAATGTTTTTAAAAAAGTAAAACTTTGTTGTGACAGTGCCTGTTCATACATTATGAGTTCTAATTTATGTGTTGCTGAATATTATAAATTTTGTTTGAGTGTTTAATTTAAAAAAAGGCCAAAATACGAAAGTATCTGACATTTTATTCGCATTAGATATGGGCAAATGTTAATACTGTGGTTATATTGTAAAAAAAAAAAAAAAAAGTTACGAAAAAAAAGTTAACTTCTTGTGCCACATATGTTTTTGTCTTTGTTTGCAGAAATGAATTGATTTTTTTTTTCTTTTTGTACAACTGTTTTGGCAGCTGTATCTGTAAATATATTTTTTTCCTTGAAAAAAATTGTTTCTCAGGAAATTTTATTGATGTTTATACAAGAAAAAAAAATAGTAATAATTTGCAATATTATCACTCTCGTACAAATAAAAATATTAAAAATGAATAAATAATTAATATACTCAATTGTGCATCACAAATTATACTGTTTACAAAATTTTTAAAAGTAAAGAATGGTACTCGAGCTTAACGCACATATATTCCGGTGAGTGCTCACATGTTCAGTGATCATTCCATTCACACTCGCCAGTCAAATATTTAAAAATAAATATTTATATATACATATATATATTAATAAGGCAGAAGATCTGCAAAGATTCAGAATTTTTCTCCACTCATAAGTATGTTATTTGTAAAAGCTGTGGGTCTCAAACTTGTTACTGAGCTTATAAGGTGTATTCCAGTACTACATTTATGTGGAACTACTCTGTACATTTACAAACATTATATGTATATATATATAGAATGTAGACTGCTATTTATAATTTATACCAAGTTATTTGAAATGTATGTATGATTGTTTCTTTAATTTATGTAAATAACAATTAAATGCTACAATAAGATTGTCATCTTGCTTTATTCATTGAATCTTAAGCTGTGATGATAAAAAAGAATTATATGGTGATTTTTATATTTAAAAAATAACTATGAATAAGGTTTAGTGATTTTAAAATTGTTTCTTCTATTTATTATATTGGTGGTTCTCAGTCTAGTGTATTAGGAAAACATTGAAAAAAAATCTAATTTTTAATAAAAATCTTTTGTTTGTTTACTAGAGAGAATTATTTACTAGAAGTTACTAAAGAATTATTTACTGAAAGCAAACAATTTTTTATATATTTATATAATATCTCCATTATAACTGAAACAAATGATCATTTACAATTGTGAATATGCAAAATAAAAATGAAGTTTTATCCTTTATTTAAAAAGAAAAATTCTGGAATATACTATTATAGCAAACAAAACAAAGAAAATGAAAATAATATAAATTACTGTATATCATAGAAATATTGATAAAAAGTCAAATATTTGGGAGACTAAGACGGAATCTTCGCACCCAAATTACCTTAAGTTCTACAAAACACATGTACAATTTCATCCTTGCTCTAGCCATAACAATTTAAAACATACAAAATCAAATCCAGAAAAGAAATGATTTGCACATGTTTATATATGGATAGTTTTATAGTCTATTATGGCCGATTCAGTCTTTTTGTTGCATATAGCATTATAAATATAATTTTTGCTGCAAATTTAATATATATATACATACATAATATTTACGTTTTAAATGAGAAAATTAAACTATTTTCTTAATGTTTGAATACAGTGTAAAGCTGATCCCCTCCCCTCCTCCCAGTTTTCTTTGTTTTATGCATCACATTCCTGAGTAAAGATTGAGAACCATTTTCTCTTTTATATGCATTTGTAATTTTTTTTAATCAATATCATCAGTATTTAGTTTCTGAGTCTATCCTTCTTTTTAATAAAGCATGGAAAAACAAAATGCAAATAGAATTATTTAACTTTTTAAAACATCATTTTTCACCAATGAATGAATTTTATCTAATTTCTTATATTTAAAGATTATGCTATTATTGTTAAGCTCATGCTAAATTTATTGTTCATTAGCTTTCTAAATACCTATTAAAACTTTTTCATTACTAAATTGAGTCTTAAAAATTGTAACTTATCTAGTCAAAATGCTTTAGCTTAAAATGAGAAGGGGGGGGGGGGTCTATCCAGTAATGTATGAAAAAAAAATCAGCACAAGTATTAAAATAAAGAAGATATGCATTTAAAGATTATCTGCGTTTAGTTTCCTCCAGATCATAAATTTACATTCAGAGTTATTCATTTCCCTCATATTAATATTTAAAGCTAATTTTACAGTAAAGAAGTCAAATATGAGGATTTTATGTTTATTGAAAGAAACATTAATTTTAAATTAAACAAGATGTGTTTCATGTGTACAAATCTAAAATTTTTTATGAAGGTATACGTTTTTGTATATTACAAATAATCAAAGATGCAATAAATCAAAGCAAAACAATAATAGTAAAATAAAAACAATATTCTAGGTTTAATGTTACAAATATGTTAGTAATCATGAAACATTTATAAATTTATATGTTTGTACTAGTCCCAGAATTCTTTTATTAACTAAAAGTTCATATCCTGTTGCTCTTTCTCTATTAAAATTGGGAAAACATAATTAAGAATCTAACTTAATTAAAGCTCAGTTTAGCAAGTATTAAATAAGCTGCTTGTTCACTATTGACTAAATTGCTTTGTTTCATAAAAATAAAATTTAATTTGGTAAGATTAACTTTATTTCAATTTTTTGTTAATCTATTATGTAATTTTGATTGGATAAGCATGTTTGTATATATTTTTTAAATTGTTGTAATACATTTTGCAGTATAAATAAACACTGATGAACGAGACAAGAAATATGAAAAATTCCACATATCAAATGTATATTCAGTTATCTTATTTTGTAAGCTAGAAGAAGCTAGTTATAAAAATAATATTTTAGTCTTAATGCAATGAATCCTAAAGAAAGATGTAATAGTTTAGCTTTCATTTAAAAATTTATAGATAAAGCAGAACTTTAACTTGTATATTCAATTACCCATATTTTAAATAGTGGACATGAGTTTAAAAAGCATGTTAAATTAAATTAAAACATTTTATATTATATCAACATATTAAAAAACAGAAAAATTGTGCATTATTTATTAATTTTAAAATTGCTATTAACACCAAAGGAATAATATGTGCGAGTATGTTATTTTCATTATTTCTTGCTTTTAAAAACCCTTAAGCTTTTTGTATTATAAATTTGGTATGAGCCCTTTTTTTCTACTTTTATGTAAAAAATGTAAATACAATGATCATGAATAAGTTATTGGTTTTAAAAATGTTTTTAAATTATATTTCATAAGCTTTGCTGTCAGTAATTAGTGATGAATTTTGTATTATTGTGTTCTTACGTTTTGTAGTGTTTTTTTTTTTTTTTTTTTTTTTTTTTTTTCTCTGTTCAAATTACAAAAGTATTTATATATAAATCACTAATTGAATGTTCTGTTGTACAAAAATATTTATTTTTTTTTTTTCCTGTTTTTTAAATGGCAATAATTAAAAATCTCAGTGGTGTTATTCTCAAAATTGTAATCTTAGTGCCAAAGGTTTCAGATCAAGGCAATCCTTTTTTGATGTGATAGAATTTTAAATTGGCTGCTGAGTCCTTGTGTGATAGAAGTTTCTTTTGTTAGTTTTGGACTCAAAACCTGGTGTACAAAAAAATTTTAAAAAGAAAAAAAAAAAAAATGCTGACAGTTGATATAGGAGGTATTTCCTGTAAGTTTGAGACCCGTGTCTTTTCTAATCAAAAGGTCAATGTTCCAAAGGAAATGCTCAAGTGTTCAAAATTTTTCAGTCCTGTAGTATTTTTCATACCATGGCGATTACTTCTATTTTAATCAGTATATATAATAAAGGGTATTAAATACTTACAGGTGGGCTGTGTTCATTGCTTCTTTCCATAATCTCACTTCTTTTTCTTGAATTATATGTTATTTGATAGCAATTTTCATTGTGTAGATTTTTTTTTTTTTTTTTTTTTTTTTTTGTTAACTTTTGTCAGCATGAAATGTTTCCAAAGAACTATCCAATATTTTCATTGTTTTATACTTAGTGAATCATATCATTCTGTGAAATGTTTGGCATTGTATACTTTTAGTATTAATTTGTGTTTTTTAAAAGAATATATCTAGTGCAATTACTTTATATATATTTATACCCATAGTATAATGTACTGCTCACTGAAGATATTTAATGACATTGTGCCAAACCAATGAATTCTGACAAAACCATTTGTTTCGTATGGATCCCGCCATTTATCTTTGACTGTTCAATTCTCTGCTCTTACTTAATTGGAAGTATGTGCTGCTTGTTTGGGCACAAATGGTAGCGGTATCTAAATCCTGCCTCTGTGTCGTCAGATCTTAACGGTGAATGCTCGTCCTTTGTGATAAACGGCACAGACTCATGTGCCGGGATATCTGCTCTATGCATTTCCATTACCCGCCTAGTCAAGATCAGAAAAAATATACAAAGTTTTTTTTAAATATAATTTTATTTTACTTTAAAGTGAAACCTAGCAATCATTGACTGATGAGCCATTGCAACTACTCCGAAGCCCTCCAAACTTGGTGTCAAAAGAAGAAACTACAACACACAGATCATTGTAGGTTTGTGTGTTCCAAAATTTTCAAGATGTGCCTTTTTAACTCAGTAAAATCTCAAACATGAACACAACGAACCTGCTGTGAGGAGAAGGTGGCAAAAAGAGTAATTTAATTGGTTAATATTAAAGCTTTCCCGTGACTTGAGGCATCAGTTCTGTAATTCCCATTTTGCCCACTATATTCTTTATAACAATTACTTTTAGAATTTCTTTTTTACTTGAGTTAAGCATTCCATTTATTAAGTAAAATTTTGTCTTATAACTTGATTTCTTCAAAATTCTCAGTCACGGCTTTCAAAACAATGCAACTGGTCCAGCTCGTACGCACTTTTGCCAGTAGCTAAGCATTTTCCATACAGCCAGGTAGTTTTGTCTCATTGCATACCTGTTCCTGTTTGTGATAGGAATGGATCTTTCTGTAAAGTTAAAATAGTGCCACCATCACATCCTTGTGACCAGTGTATTCTGTTAGTTAATATAGATTTATTTGTGAGGGCAACTGTGGTGTAGCCAGTATTTTTATCCCCCATTTAAAAAAAAATGCTTTTCATGATGCATGTGACTATGTTCCTGAATTACATGCGCTATCTGTACAGGTAATTTTGTGTATTGATGTTCTTTAAGCTGTAGTAAAATGTACATGAATGTGGTTGTTTTTGTTGCTCAGGGTCTATCTTATAATGTGATCTAAAATTATGTTGAGCATTATTAGATGAAATTGTTCCTTTAACAATTTAAAAATAAAAAACTAAAAAAAAAAAGTAAAAGAGAAAAAAGAAAAAAAAAATGTATATATAAATGTCATGTAGTAATTTAGTTTAGAGGTGTTGTGTACAGATATGAATATTATGAGTGATTTGCTTGAAAGCACGCTCTTGGTGAATTTAATGCATGCCATCTGTGGTGTTGAATTCCAAACGCACTGCCACTTTTTAAACTTCCAATTGCTTAGTGAATTGGTGGCCTCAGAATTATTCTTGCCACAGCAGTCATTTGATTCACAAAGGGTTATTTGTCAAAATAGTTTGGAACGTTACTCCGTTTGAATTGTAATGATAGTCAACATTTTTTCAGCTTTATATATATATATATATTTGATTAATATGTATAAGGCTGGCCTTGTAATTTTTGCTCAGATCATGTACAAGACAGTGATTTTAATGTTACCACCTGTGCAAAGAAATATTGTTCCTTTGAAAAAATATATAAATATATATAATTATATATATATATATTTCCTGCTTTATTATAAACAGACCAAAACCATTGTTGCCACTGAAGTCGACGTGTGTTTATAAATGTACTATTAGAAATTTTTTTTTAAAATTCCTAGGGGAAAAAATTATTTGTATTTTGGAATGCAGTGATGATTCTTCTCTCGACAACAAACACTGATGAATTAAAATGATTACGAAGCTGATGTTTATAATTCCTGATCTGATCGTCCCTGTGATTTGTGCACTTAGCAACCACCAGGGTACAAAAGTAAATAAATAAAGTCTGTGGTTCTCAGGATTTTTGCATCTGGAAAAGCATGTATATTAACTGAAAGTGTTGATTAACGATGTTAGGGGAAGAGAGGCTTCTACATTTTATGTTTTCCCCATTTTTATTATTATTACTATTATTATTATCATTATTTGTGAAATTTATTTAAATGTAACTCATGATTTTTAAAAATCTAAAGCTGTTCTGTAATCACCATAAACAGAATTAACTTGTAATTTTAAATAGTTTAATTTTTTTCCCTCGGGGCCTTAATGTAATGAAGACTCTCATTCCCCTTTTTTTTGTTGTAACGAAAATACATATGTGATGTTAGCTGATTTTTGTACTGTACTGGGGGTAACTTTCAGCATTAAAGGTTTGTGTAATCTGTATTCTTGTCTTTATTTGTGTGAATTTTAAATACATATTTGTTAAAGTGCAAATTACAAGAAAATGCAGTCAACTCTTGTTAATTTGAATCATCATTAATTGAAGTAAACATGAAGTCCCGAATTTTTCAATTTTAGAATAACGTTAAAAATTTTCATTACTTCGAACTCATTATCTCTCGACTTTGTTTAATTCGAACTAACGAGAATTCCGATTTTTCTTTCTTTCTCGCAGATTTCAGATCATTTAAATAACTTTCTTTCTTTGATATTTGTGGAAATTGTTCCGAACGAGTATACATACACGTTTAATACCCACTTTCTTAGTGCCCTGTCTGTCCATCACCGATGCTTTAAATTTTACTACCATTGTGCTTGTTTCTAATCTTAGTTTATACATTCTCATTTAATATTAAGTCATACTCTAATGATAACAAATGAAATAAATTAAAAAAACACTATAACATTAATTCCTTTGCAATAGTAGCATATTAAGCATATTTTCATTTCATATATTCCATAATTCAATATTTCTTGTGGTCCCGACGAGTTTGAATTATTGAGAGCCGGCTGTATATTGATATGTTTTTAATGTTCTTCTGTTGAAATAACATTGATATACAGTGGAGCATCGTTTATGCGACGCCGAAGGGACTACAGTAAAACGTCGTATAAACGATAACGATGTATAATCGATTTTCAATTCCAAAACTACAATTAATCTTGTTTTCATTTAATTTTAATGTTTAATGTGATAATTTACATGAATTTGTAAAAAAAAAAAAAAAAAAAGGGGGGGGAGGGGATTAGAAAGCAATTTAAATATGCTTACCTTTATTTATGTTTCACCGAAAGATTTCTCATTTATAGTACATCATTTCCTTTCCATTTAAAGCTCAAAAACCCCGCGTGGCCAACTAAAAGTCGCCAACACTGATAAGAGTTAGAAAGATAGTCTATTTGCAACTTAAAACAGGTCGAGAAAGCTGACCATCCCTGAAAAAAAAATGACCCTTCCAAGTGTAATCTGTTACACGTAAGCTGATTTTTCAGACTAATCGAACTCAGCCCACATTTTTATAATGTAGAGTGCATTTAAACACGCTCTTTGGTATCATTCATAGCTGCCAACTTCCGCTCGTTCGTAAAATACACAAGAAAAATAAACCTATACAAAATCGAAAAATCGACATATAAACGATTTTGGGTGTCGTATAAAAGATATATTTTTACATTAAAATGAATAGGAATGAGTCGGGACCACATTAAAATGTCGTATAAGTGATCGTCGTATAAATGATGCTTTACTGTACCAGCAAATAAATAAAATGCTAAATTTATCTTTAAAAAGCTAAACTTAAAATTACACTATATGTAAACTACTCAAAAGATGACAAAAATATTTAAAAAGATGTTAAATTACTTTAATTCTTAGGCTTTCAACTGCAAACATAGGCTTCATTAGAGAATACAAAAAATACTGCAAGGATGCAGAAAATGTTTCTCCTCCCAACATTTCTCTCAAATTTTACATATGTTATAGATAATGTTGTATTACTGTAGATATATGAAATTAATTTTTCCATTATTTTTTAACTTATGCACAAGTATGTGTGGCAGTTGTGACTGGGTGAAAACAAATTTCTGAGATTCATGGGAAATATTCTGAAAAGTTACAGCAGAGTAAGGCAAGATGAGAGGGAGGAGGGGGGAATCTACTCCTAGCACTATGTTTTTTATGCGTCCCTTTGATTAATTTTTATTCTTTTTTCTGTGATTTTTTGACAGTTTGCACTTTTAGAGATTGTTTTGTCCTTTTTTGATGAAACATGCAACTCTTTTTGATTTTTTAACTAAATTTGCAGTTATTTTGCTAACTTTTTAAAAAAATTTCAGTTGTTTCGGAATCTTTTGACGAAATTTGCATTTGTTTTACAATCTTTTAATAAAATTTGCAGTTGTTTCACAATTTTTTGACAAAATTTGCAGTTTTTTCACGTTTTATTTGTTGAAATTTTCGATTTTTTCAGGATTTTTTGACAATGTGCATTTATTTTGCGATCTTCAGAAAATTTTTACATTTTGCAATCTTTTGACGAAATGTGCAGCTCTTTCATGATCTTTTGGCGAATTTTGCAGTTCTTTCATGATCTTTTGGTTATTCTTGCAGTTCTTTCATCACACTTGCCAACCTCCGGCTTTTTATACATCACAGAAACATATTTGGAACCAGAAATTTATTTAATGAATTCAGTTAAATGAAAATCAAGCAATCAGCAAATGAAAATAGAATTTAGTGGAAGATCCGTTTAATTTAACAAATTTTCCGGTTCAAAATCCGTTTTCTTGATTTTCAAAAAGCCGGAGGTTGGCAAGTATGTTTCATGATCTTTTAACCAAATTTGAAGATCTTTTTTTTGACAAAATTTGCAGTATTTTTATGTTTGCGTTTTCAAATTGACTGCCTTAAGCTATCGGAAAATTCGTAACAGAATTACCCTAATATACTGTAAATATTATCCTCAGATCAATTTTGTGAAGGTCGCCATATGGATCTTTTTATTTGTAGAAGAATTTTTCTATCTCAGCAAATAGTGGAATTCGTTGTTAAAATCAAAATCAGTTGCATATGTTTCTACATATATTTCCCAAGAGGTTAAATTATTGCTGGATCGGGCATATTCTGTACCCCTGAAATACTGTTATTAATGTCTTATTTTACAAATGTGGCATAGTTGTCGTCAAAAAGGAGTGAAAATCAATTTTTAGATCCAGAAAACAACGGGAAAATAAAAAATAGATATTGAGGAAAATGGAATATTACTTGTTTTATGATTTATTTTACAGCTTGTTTTATATCACAACAGCCCTATCAAAATTCAACCAGAAGCAAAACATACAAGTTGATTTTGAAGATAAAAGTCCCTTGAAGAATTACTGTGAAATAATCATCCAAGAATTAATAGAAATTATTACTAAAGAAAATATTGTTTGTAATGATGTTTTATCCTACAACATACCCAGAATTTGGATAAGTTTGCTTTAAGAATCGTAAAATAAGTAATATTCCACTTTATTCAATATCTATATTCAGGGATGCTACTTTTCTGCCAAATGGCAAATTTAATCTTTTTTTAATTTTTAAGAATTTGCGATTTTTGTTAAGTGATTGAAAGATACAATAGTGATTTTTGTCCCATGATTGCAAAATATAGCAATGATTTTTGTCAGACAATCGCGGGGTAAAAACAAAACAGTGATTTTCATCAGACGATTGCAACTTTCATGGGTATCCAAAAATTTTGTATTGGTCAACTATGTGACATTTGAAAGATAAGACGTTAATAACAGTATTTTTGTATTTTCTAATAAAGGCTGTTCACAGTTGAAAGTACTGAGAATTAAAGTAATTTAACATCTTTTTAAATATTTTTGTCATCTTTTAAATAGTTTACACATAGTGTAATTTTAAGTTTAACATTGGTGTAATTTAAATGCAGTATTTTCTGGAAATAACGTTATTGCGTTAAACTGGACTTTTCTAGATTGAAAACAAAAATTCGGCGAATAACTAGGTGCGGCTTGTAAATAGTAGCAAATTTACTATGATCTTTATTTAAAAATTTAGAATTCTAGTTTTTAAAAAAAGAAAAAAAAAGTAATCCATGATCTTATATGCACCTGAAAACAATACCTCACACTACAAAAACATAGTAGCATGTTTACAAATAATGTAATTTTCATGAGCAAAAATTTCAGTTTTTCTGGATATCGCATCCAATCACAGTGGCTTTCAATAAGGTTGCCTTGGAGCATCTAAAGAATAACTCCTATATTTTCTCTTTCCTTCATTTTTTGATAGCATCGTTAAATATTTTTACTCTGTGTTCATATTTCTTTTTGGCAGTAAAAGAATATGCCAAACTCATGTTTGACAATAGCTCAACTAATCACAAACACAACTGAGCTCGAACATAATATCTGATGGACTTTTGATAAATGTGAGTGATTTCATAGACACTGAAAGTTTTTTAACCATAACACTCATACTGTTTCATTTAAAAAAATAATGTTTCATTTGCAAGAAAAATATCTCCATTAACTTGAAAAATTATACAGTAGACTCCCTAAAATCGACACTTAATTTACAAATGTAAACAATGAAACTCTCAGTTCAGTTATAGGACAAAATTGAACTTTTTTTATTTTTATATCAACTCTATATATTTTTTAATCTGTAATTTTCATTAATAATACTGAATTCATGCTTTTTCATGAGGGAAGAATAAATTTATTTAAAAAAAAAAAAAAAAAAAAAAAAAAAAAAAAAAAAAAAATACAATATATTGCTGATATTGGTAATCAATCTTTTTGTCTAATGTATTTATGCATTAATCAAGCTTTTTTGATTATTGATTCTGGCTAGATCTGAAATAAAACTTCCCTATTTTATGATTTTGGTGTGAATTTATAGTGCACCTGGCAAGTTTCATAGAATAATTTAAGAAAAGTGGATCTCATCTTTAAAATTAATGTTTAACTATACATTATTATTTACTTGACCTTTGCTTTTTAATATTTTAATCATTTAAAAAAAATCTAAATTTTTATTTTTGTTTATTACTTATTTTAATATTTTACTATATTATAAGTATTCATTATAATCTCCATTGCATTATTAATATTGAAATTACTGTTTTAAAAATGTAAACAAAGCAATGACCAGAAATCTGCACAACCTCTGATCCCAAGCTGTGCGAATTTGAGGGAGTCTACTGTATATGAAATTTTGAAGAGTTTAGGGATGCAAATCGGCAATCTAGGCTAACCCCAGTAATATGGCATGGTTATTAAACATTGCAATAAATAGTTATATTCAAATAAAAGATACTTTTCTTTGGCAGCTGCTTTTGACAGAATGCAGAATACTTTGCTTTATTGTACAGAATGTTCCCTTTATCGCTGATTAATGTCTAGTTTCTAAATCATTAGATTTAGTGATATACGTTCAACTAGAGGTCTGCACGGGCCGAAATTTCCAGGCCCGGGCCCGGCCCGGCCCGGCCCGAACGGAAGAAATATTGGCCCGGCCCGGCCCGGCCTGAAAGTTAAAAATTCGGCCCGAGCCCGGCCCGGCCCGAACGAAAAAAATAATGGCCCGGCCCGAAAGTTAAAATTTCGGCCCGAGCCCGGCCCGGTCTGGAAAAAAGTTTAAAATTCGGCCCGAACCCGGCCCGGCTCGAGTGAATTTCTACAGAACATTGATCTTTAATCTTATGGAAGAGTTCTGACCAAAAAAAAAAAAATTATATTAGTCTTTTTTTTTTTTTTTTTTTTTTTTTCATGTTTATAATCTCCATTTATGCAGAAGTGTTGTAGGCTGCGATATTTATGCTTTTAAATGAATCTTTGTTTGTTGTATGTAAATGTATAAGTTATCACTAGTATTATTAATCCATATTCCCTGTAATGGAGACAAAAAATCGAAAAAGCGGTATATGGTAAAATTACCAAAGACGAAATCGCTTTGGAACGAAAAAAAAATGCATTCCCTTCTTAACAGATGTAAATGTTTAATATATTTTTTTCTCCCGTATTGTTGTATTCATTTTGCATTGATGAAAATTTTAAAAGAAACTCTCAGTTTTCAGTTTAAAAAAAAATTCCGTCATAATCATGTTTTTTTTTTTTTTTTGTGTGTGTGTGTGTGTGTGTGTTTAATTCTATTTTAAAACGCCTAGTAATCTACGATTCTTTAAAAGGAATAAAGTCTAATGTTTAATTGTAGAATAATGACGGTTTAAAAGTATATGCTTTTTTGCAGAAATTTTTGGACAAAGCCAAATATTACTGATTTATAAAAAGTCGAGAAAAGGATTTTCATATAGGAAGATTCAATAGGAACTGATTATTTTGGTCCATGAAAACTAGGAAGAATGGAATCAGTCTTGGCTTCGTACGGAAAAAAAGTTAGGCCCGGCCCGATACTTCAGCAAAAAAATTGAGGCCCGAGCCCAGCCCGGCCCGAAAGGATTAGTGACTAGGCCCGGCCCGAGTCTTCAGAAGTAAGGCCCGGCCCGGCCCGAATGCCATTATTGAAAATCGGCCCGAGCCCGGCCCGTGCAGACCTCTACGTTCAACTGCATCTTTCTAGAATATTGTTCTTCATATCTTAGAAGTTATTTAAACAAAGTAATTTTTTTCGTAATTGTAGCAAATTTAGATTTTTTATAAAACCTATAAATTGTATTTTCCATGTTCTATAAAGTGAAAAAACATTATATGGTCTAAATTTACTGAGTTATACTTTGTACTTGTAGAACATTTTTGTACCAAGAAATGGTAAAAATTTCTAAAATTCTAAACATATATCGAGAAGTTTTACTTGTGCAAAAATTAACTCGCTTGTTATTGGATGCATAATGTTTTTCAAAATAAGTTACAGGACACAAAGGCTACATAAAAATTAATATTTTGTAATTTTTATTCTAAACAAAAAGCTATTTTTAAGATGATGAAAAATAAAATGCGAAATATTTATTAGAAATATTTTAAATTTACCAATTTAGAAATCTGAGCTTGGTTAGCGATAAGAAGGGATGCTCTACATATTTTATGACTGGTGTTACCTTGATGACTGTATGTTCTAAATGAAATCTTTCATCTTTTAAAAATATTGCAAACAAGAAATATAAGCATCATGAAGAATAAATACTTGCAATAAATTGATTAAAATGTTTGAAATGCTTCCAATTTAAAAAAAAAAAAAAAAAATGCATACAAAAGAAAGACGATCAGGGTTTCTTTATTTCACAAACTTCAAACAATATCATTTTAGTCGAAAATCATAAAAGTTTTTAGTTAGTTTGAGAAATCTTTTTTTAAAAAACAATTGACAGACTACTGAATTCTGAATATTTGAAACAAACTTTTAGTCAAGTTGGAGATAGAAATAATTTTTTTTTTCTCTCCATCACATTATTGAAATATTGGAGAAGTAATACTTCCATGGAACATAGCTGAAGAAATACAGTTGATTCCCATAAATCTGCACATTGCCGCAGATGCAAACAATGAAACTTTTAATTCAGATGTAGAAACAAAATTACAGAATTTTTTAGTTTTATATCATTTTGTATGTATTTTAATATGAATTTCTTAATAATATGACAACTTTTTTATTATTATATTTTAAAAATATAAATTTATTTATCCAAAAAAAAAAAAAATCAAGGTACTGCTGATATTATTGATAATCACAATCTTTTTTATCAAATATATTTATATATTAATCAAGCTTTTTTATTATTAAGACTGGCTAAACCTGAAGTAAAACTTCTTTACTTAACGATTTTGAACGATCTGAATTAATAGGGTATCCTTATGTTACATTGAATAATTCAGAGAAAATGCATCTCATTATGTATATTGAATGATACATTATCTGATTTTTGCTTTTAATAATTTAATCATTTTTACTTACCCATCATACATAGTAAAGGATAAGTCTTGCAATCGTTTTGAAAATCGGAAAAACAATTTTGATGGTTTTGCACGATTTAGACACTGAAGATTCTGAAAAGCATATTTTTGGAAGAATAAAAAAAAAAAAAAAAAAAAAAAAAACTGGCGTCTATCTGTCTGTAAATGCTCTATCCCCGCTTTTGTGAGCATGTGTCCTAGCCCAATGGTTTTCTCTTGTCCGGAAATGACATAATACAAAGTACAGTCAAAATGGTGTGAGCCATTTTCTAGATAAAATTAGCATGACCCACAAATGACCTTTATGATCGAAATCTCTCGAACATGTGACCTAGCCCATTAGTTTTTGTGTGTCAAAAAATGTTTGGATACAAAATTCAGATAAAATCGATTGAGCGATTTTTTAGATATAATTAGTTTGACCCTGACCCATTAATTGAATTTTCTCGAACATCTGACCTAACCCAATGATTTTCTTGTGCTAAAAAAAAATAGATTACAAAATTTAGTCAACATTACACGAGACATTGTCTAGATAAAATTAGCATGACGCAAAAATGACCCACCAATCGAATTCTTCATGGAATCCAAAACGGTAGAATTCGAAATTTGGTCTAAGTCATTAGAGCTATTTTTTAGATAAAATTGGTTTGATCCAAAAATGACCCAGTAATCGAAATTTCTCAAACATGTGACTTAGCCCAATCATTTTCTCATGCCAAAATATGGTTATATCAAGCAGGACAGCCATTCTGCCAAGCCAAGCTAGAAAAAAAAAAAAATGCCTACCAAATGAGCAAATGCCAAGAACATGATGACCGCTTAACTGCTTATTATACTCGAGACAACTTCCCCATGTTAAATGGACCAAACATGGCATTTTAAAATTTCAGATATTTAAGAAATCAAGTACAGTAGACTCCCTCAAATCTGCAAACCAGAAATCCGCAACTCTCTAAAATCCGCACATATTTTATGAATGTAAACAATGAAAATTTCAATTTGGATATTGGGACAAAATTTGCTTTTTTTAGTCTTGTATCAATTTTATATATTTTTTAATTTGTAATTTTCTTAATAATACTCTATTCATGTTTTTTTCATGAAGGAAGAATACATTTTTTTGGAAAAAATTCAAGATATTGCTGATATCGCTTGTAATTACAATCTTCTTACCAAATATATTTATGTATTAATCAAGATTTTTTGGTTAAGCCTGGCTAAACTTGAAAAAAAAAAAAGAAATCCTTATTTTATGATTTTGATGTGAATTAGTAATGTACTTCTATGAAGCAAGTTGTGTTGAATAATTTTGGAAAAATACATTTAATCTTTATAATGAATATTTAATCATACACTATTGATTATTAACTTGACCTTTGCTATTAATACTTTAATCGTTTAAAAAACTATCTAAATTTTTATTATTTTAGTTTATTACTTATTTTAATATTTTATTATATTGTAAGCATTCATTATAGTTCCGATTGCACCGTTAATTGCACTCAAATTACTGTTTAAAAAATGTAAACAAAGCAATGACCAGAAATCTGCAAAATTATAAAATCTGCACAACCTCTGGTCCCAAGCTGTGCAAATTTGAGGGAGTGTACTGTATTGCAGAGAAATAAAACAAAAACTGGAAGAATCTAATGAAGAAAAGCTTGAGATCAAACTCATCTTAATAAAATAATTATAAACAGAGATAGAGGATTTTTAAAAAACCGTCGAGATACTGAAAATAACTTTTTTCTTCATCAAACATTTTTTTTTCAAAATTTTTACAAATTTAAATGGTTGTGAATTACAGAAAAATAAAACAAAAACTGGAAGAATCTAATGAAGAAAAGCTTGAGATCAATTTGAGATCAAACTCATCTTAATAAAATAATTATTTATAATTATTTTATAGAGATAGAGGAGAGATACAGAGATAGAGGATTTTTAAAAAACTGTCGAGATACTGAAAATAACTTTTTTCTTCATCAAACATTTTTTTTCCAAAATTTTACAAATTTAAATGAGGGTTTTCAAACGTGTAATTATTCAATCTACGTGCTTTTATAAAATTCCATTAAAAAAATAAAATTTATATCCTCAATAAGCAAAAAACTGTCAATTAATTAACAAATTATGCCAAACTGCAATAAACCTGCCAACGATCGTGTACTAGCGCAAATAATTTTAGGTATTACAACCTCAAATTAATATGTCAATTGCATTTTTTGTCTCGAGATTATTTTTTCGAATAAAGCAGTGTAAAAGATAATTCTTAGAAAGATCTTTAAAATAGAATTAATTTTGAGAGGTGAGATATCTTCTAAATTTACTCATTTAAAGTTATTGGCATTTAAATTTTCTTTCATAATATAAACAAAACTTTTGAAAAAAAAATTGAGTTGTGGGATTTTTACATAAAAAGAGGATCATGGTAAATGATATTCACATTGTGCATGAGCAGAGAATCAACACAGATAACAACTTTGATGTCAACATATGTGAAATACAATTTTACCATAAAATGTTTATTTATAGAATAGCGGTTCCCAAACTATGGGTCGCGGAAACAATCGATGTTTGTCACAAAAATATATTTTGTATTTCATCTGTTAAAAAAAATATAATAATTTCAATAACAAATAATATTTCAATGGAAATTCCTTAATTTCCATATGAAGAAATATCCGATCAGAATATCCAGAAACATCTAAATGAGCTTTGAATTCCTTGATGGAGTTCAATACAACATACTCATGTCAACATGTTTTTTGTACTTGGCTGATTTTAAAACACAAGTATAGAAAAAACCGTGTGTTGAAAGTGAATTAAGGTTGAAATTAACCAGTTTTAACTCTGATATAGATGCTTTTATTGATAGAAACCATTTCCAGAAAATGCACTGATTATAAAGTTGTGTTTTGATAGTAATTAAACGATTTTTTAACTATCTTTCTAGTTTGTATATTCTGTTAATTATTATTCCACTTACAAACATTGGAATTACGAATTGTTTTCTTTCATAGGGTATCCTTCTTACGAGACTTTGCCTTTTTCAAAGGATAAGATAGCCGATAGCTTATGAGTCTCGCATAACAATTTTTTCATTCTAATATACACTATTATATTAAGTGGGTCGCGAAAATTCTTTTACTTAGAGGTGGGTCGTGTATCAATAAAGTCTGGGAATTGCTGTTATAGAAAGTAATATCAGAAACTACCGAACTAATTTGAAAATCAAAGTTGGCAAAATAATTGTGACTGATTCTGCTCCAACATAGACTTTGCTTTATGCTCATACTAACCCACGGCATATGCATCAGTAAACTAATTGAATGTGCACACCCAAAACTTTCTTCTATCTCACACATACATTTTCATATTTCAAAAATTAGTTACGCATGTTAATATTTTAATATTATTAATTCAATACTGCACCAACCTTGATTTTCATCTTAAATTTCTGCTTCAGTCAATTAATCTGAGTAAAAACAAGTTAATGTGGATTATGATATCCATTACAATCAATAGTTTTCCCTTCTTCTTTTATCGGCTGTTTCTGCACAAGCCGATGGAAGATTGATAAGCAGATGTTTTTGAAATACAGGGAGGATCTGCTTGCCATACCCAAAAGTAATCATACATAAAAAAAATTGTTCAATTCTATTCATAACTTCATAAACTTTTTGATTGTGCAATAATGAAAATGACACAGACATTGCAATTATAGCGGCCCCTTCCAGGCGATTTTTTTTTTCCAATTCAGGAATGGCCTACTGACAAAAGTCAAACACTTGCACAAAAATTGCTTAATTCTATGTATAACACCATAGACTTTTTGTTAGTACAATATTGAAAATGGCATAAAAATCTCTATTATAGTGCCTCCTTTCGGCAGAATACTTTAATTGAAAGAGGACCTGCTGGCCACAGCCAAAAATATACATAAAAATTTGTTTCAATTCTCTTCATATCTTCATACAGTTTTTGATGGTGCAATGGTGACACACAGACAGACAGACATTTTGTAAAAACATGTTTATTGGAATCGTTAACCCTTAAAACCTGTAAACCAGTCGAAAACCGTAAGTAGAAAAAAATTTTGATCATAATACTTTCTTCTATTGAAGATAGAAGAAAGTAAACAGATCTAAAATTGTAATTAGTTTGATACATTTAGAGAAAGAAACCTGAAATTTGGCATACTTGTAGTTTTAAAATGTAAATGTTCACTTAGAACTGTTTCTAAAAAAAAAAAAAAAAAAAAAAAAAAAAAAAAAAAAAAAAAAAAAAAAAAATTGAAATTTAAATGTAAGAAACGATTAACATTACAAAAACTGCCTAATTTATAAGTTGTCAGGAAGTTTTGGGGCTATAAAGTTGAATTTTAAAAGGGTTGTGAATTTTAAAACTTAAATGTTGATTACACAGAAGAGTTTAGAAATTTACTACGAAACCCCAGAAGTAAAAATTTTCTAATTTGATATTATTGTGATAGGTTGGAGATAAAAACCTGTAATTTGGTATGTGGTTACTTTTAAAATATAAATACATCTTAAAAAACTGTCTCCAAAACACACACACACACACACACATATATATATATATATATATATATATATAATATAAAAAAATAAAAATAAAAACATGAAACAAGCTGAGAACTTTCAGAAAAAATTCTAAATTACGATTTGAATGAAATCGCTGGGGCATGAACTTGAAATGTGACATTGTTAATTTTAATCAAACAGGGGCTGTCAATCTGCCAAGCCAAACCAAGCTATAAAGATGTATGTCCGACAAACTAAATTCTCCAATGAAAATAACGACCGCATAACTGTTTATCCTGTTAGACAAAAATGACCACTTTGGTTTTAAACCTGACTGTCAACACTTTACCTTTAGATTATTTTTTCTGGTAAAACTACATAAAACTTACATCTTTAGAAAAATCTCAAATGAAAGAAAGTAATTTTGGGGGGAAGAGGTATCTTTTAAAATGTATTCATTAACCCCTTGGGGACGACCAATATGCATGCCGCACACATATTTAGAATACTTGATTATTCTTGCTGGTAAGTTTTTATTGCAAATTTTCCTCATTCAGTCCGAACATTTTCTCGATTTAACTGGGCCAAAATTTCTGTTTTGAAAAATCGTTAATAAAAGATTAAAAATTCTGTAAAATATGCTTGTCCCAAAGGGGTTAAGAACTATCAGCTTTTAAAATTTTGTTTCTAATGTTTACAAAACTTTTGACAAAGAATTGAGTTTAATATGTTGTATACATGGTAAACGACAGGCATATCGTTCATGGACCAGCAAACAAATCAGAAAATATCTCTAGCTTCATTTTCCTAGGAGTAATTGAAATCCAGTTTTAGCGATGGCTTTTTTGTATGTTTCTTTACTTCTAGAGGACTAATCTCCAGATTTACCAGACCCTTTTTAAAAGTATGGGGACAAAATAAATGTGATTGACACTACCCCAATATATATTGCTTTATTACTTTTTATGGTAATAATATTGTCCTTGTATGATCAGTAAATGTATTAAAATTGCGATTACTGTGATATATTTGTTAGGTTCAAGGCTACGTTTAAACGCTTGTTTTGCCATCTTTATATTTTTCAAGAAAATCTTTTATTTTAGGCCCTTCTGAGGTTCATTCATTAAAGGATGTGGGGAATCAAAAATGGGTCAAGAGATAAGGAGTTTAGTGCTACTTGATGGAAAGTTTTCTCTTTTGCAAGGCATCAGTCGGTTTGCTTTAAAAGCCATTAAATATGAAAAATACTGGTTGGCCAGAAGAAAAGTCGATATTCATAATTCTACCAAGGTTGTACAGTAGACTCCCTCAAATCTGCACTCCTAAAATCCACAACTCTCTAAAATCCACACATATTTTATGGATATAAACAATGAAACATTCAGTTCAGATGTAGGTGCAAAATTTGACTGTAGTTTTTTATCAATTCCATATGTTTTTTAATTTGTAATTTTTGTTAAGGTTATTGAATTCATGTTTTTTCATGAAGAAAGAACAATTTATTTCTGAAAAAATAAAGATATTGCTGATGTCATTGGTAATCACAATCTTACCAAATATATTTATGTATTAATCAAACTTTTTTAGTTATTAAGTCTGGCTAAATCTGAAATAAAGCTTTATTATTTTATGATCTTGATGTGAATTAGTAATGTACCTATATGAGGCAAGTTTCATTGAATAATTTAGGAAAAACACATTTCATCTTTATAATAATGAATATTTAATTGTACATTATTGATTATTAATTTGACCTTTGCTTTTAATATTTTTATCATTTTAAAAATTCATCTAAATTTTTATTATTTTAGTTTATTACTTATTTTAATATTTTAGCATATTGTAAGCATTCATTATACTTTTGATTTCATTATTAATTACATTAAATTACTTTTTAAAAAATGTAAACAAAGCAATGACCAGAAATCCGCAAAATTCTAAAGTCCGCAAAACCTCTGGTCCCAAGCTGTGCAGATTTGAGGGAATTTACTGTATTTTACAAGGTTAAGGTATTATGCTTTACAAGACTAAGGTTTACAAGGCTACTCTTGATATACTTTCTTACAAGACAAAAGAAAAAACAAACCAATGACGGCAGAAGTAATATTTTTTACAGTATATTCCACTTAATTCTGTGAACCTCAATTACAATGTATGGTTATTAATGACTGAACACTTTCAACTTTAGAAATTATTTCTAACATTTTAAAATATACCAGAAATGCAGAAAATGTTTTTACTCTCAACATTTCCCCCAATCCATATAAAAATTTCCCCAAACTTTTACAATATGTTATACAGACATTGTATAGACACAGTATAAAACGAGCTGAATTTTTACAGCCTAACGGACTTTTGATGAAATTTGTATTTTTTTTTTCGCACCGTTTTGACAAAATCGTTTGACTGAATTTGCATTTTTTCGCAATCTTCCAACAAAATTCGAGGTCTTTCACATGATTTTTTGTCAAAATGTGCATATTTTCCATGATCTTTCACCATGATGTAAGTGTTTTCCACAATCATTTGACATAATTTGCATTTTTTTGACAAAACTTCCATATTTTTTATGATCTTTTGCCAAAATTTGCTTTTTTTCGTGATTGTTTCTTAATATTAATGTTTTTTTTTTTTTCAAATTTCTTCAATGGAATTAGTTTCTTTTTCGCGATTCTTTGACAAAATTCATATATTTTTTTTTTTCAACGACCTTTCGACAAAATTTGCGTATTTTACACGATCTTTTGCCAAAAATCACATATTTTACACGATTTTTCATTTAAAATCTTATATTTTTCACAATCCTTTGAAGAAACCTGCATTTTTTTGACAATCCTTCAATGAAAATTGCATCTTTTTCGCAATCCTTCTCAAAAATCATGTCCTTTGACGGAAATGTCATTTTTTTGCTGGAATCCTTTGACAGAAATGTCATTTTTGTCGCAATCCTTTGATGGAAATTGCATTTTCCTCTGTGAACTTTTCACAGAAACTGCATTTTCCCATGATTTTTAGACAAAAATTGTAGTTATTTGTTGACAAAAATCAAATTTTTTTTCCATGACACTTCGACTATCTTTTGGTTTTTGTTGTGATCCTTAGAACTTTGCTCCATTTGGCACAGTTCGTATTCCCATTTTTGTCGTATTTCATCTGCTATTGCTACCTACATGCTCCCTCCCTCATTAAAAATGCCATCAAATTTTAATGCATATTATTATCGATCTGTATTTCCATAGGTACCTAAAGATTTTTTCCCCCAACTTTCTCAATAAATGTGCGAATATATATTATTCTGAGATCAATTTTGTAAAGGTCACCATAAAGATCTTTTTAATTGTAGAGGCAATTTTTCTGCCTTGGGTAACTTTGTAATTCATTGTTAAAATCAAAATCAATTGTATATTTTTGTTCAAACTTTCCCCCAATCCTAGATCGCCAGATCGGACATATTCTGCACCCCTGAAATATACTTGTTGGATTCTTCTGAAATTTCAGAATTATAAAGACTATACCAGACTTCACATTTATCAATGTCTGTTTGATAAGGAGGACAATTAGAGAGTCGAGAAAAAATCAAAGAAAAATAATAAATATTGTCTTTGCTTACTGTTTAAAAAGACTATACAAAAACTCATTTTAATTATAATGAGTAGAATTATTTAAATTATATATATATCTGTTGAAAAAAAAAAGAAATAATATCCACTAAAAACAACTTTTCAAAAGTAAAAAAAAAAAAAAAAAAAAAAAAAAAAAAAAAAAAAAAAAAACAAGCTTTAAAAATAAAAAGATTAAAGTTGTAGCTAAAAAATGGTATGATATTAAGTTTCCAAGCTTATATTATAGTTCTTATTTAATATTTTCCATTAAAAAAATTGTCATTTGTAAGTAGAATGTCAGTTTATATGTTGATAGAAATCCTTTCCTCTTATACGAAATACATCATTTCATAACATGTTTCTGAAAATTCAAATGTTTTAAAATTATGCACGATGGGCTTGGCAGCCATCTTTCCATATTTTACACAAATGTCTAAGCACCCAAGTTCATAAAGAAAAGCATAGGATGTTTGCTTTAATAACAATTTAGAACTTCTGATTTTAACTATGGACAAATAAATTTTAAAAGATTTTTATTTTTAGAAAGGAAGTTGATTGCTGCTAATATAAAATAACTAAATACTCTAAAAAAGCAATCATAAGAGGAATGGCGATGGTATGTCACCATTATATTAACACATGAATTTCTAAGCATACAATTCTGTAAAAGGAAGACATAAAATATTTTCTTTAGTAAAATGTCGAACTTTGATTTTCAACTGTAAACAGACAAATAGAAAAAGATTGATAGTTTGAGAAAAGAAAATGACTTTCATTGCTTTTAAATAACTAATAAACTAATTACACAATGAAATAAATTACAAGGTGAATCCTTTAAATAAATCAATGTCTTTTTATGAGATAAAATTCTGTTAATAAAAGTCTATAAAGAAAATGCTTAAAATGTCTGCTTAAGAAACAATCTTGGATTTTGACTATATACTTGAGAAGATAGAAATTTTTGTAAATTATGAAAGATGGCCACCAAGCCCATCATGCATAATTTTAAAATATTTGAATTTTCAGAAACATATTATGATGTATTTAGTATAGGAGAAAAGGATTTCTATCAACATATAAGAAGGCATTCTACTTACAAATGACAATTTTTTTTAAATGAAAATTGTTAAATAAAAACCATAATATAAGCTTGGAAATTTGATATCAAACCATTTTTTAGCTACAACTTTAATCTTTTTTTTTTTTTTTTACTTTTGAAAAGTTGTTTTTTAGGGGATGCGAAATTTCATTTTGTTAAAATCAATCCACCCGTTCTTTAGATATAACTTGACCATGACCTATTATGACCCACAAAGGATCCTTTTAATTGAAATCTTTCGAACATATGACTCAGCCCATTAGTTTTCACGTGTTAAAAATGTTAAATAAGAACCATAATATAAGCTTGGAAATTTGATATCATACCATTTTTTAGCGACAACTTTAATCTTTTTTTTTTACTTTTGAAAAATTGTTTTTTAGTGGATACAAAATTAGATTTTGTTAAAATCGATCCACCCGTTCTTTAGATTTAACTTGACCATGACCTATTATGACCCACAAAGGTTTCTTTTAATTGAAATCTTTCGAACATATAATTTATTATGACCTATTATAACATTCAAACATATACCCATTAGTTTTCACATGTTAAAAATTGTTACATACAAAATTTCATTAAAATTGATTCTGTCTTTCTTTAAAAGTAAATAACTTGACCGAAAATGACCCATTAAACGAATTTCTCATACATGTGACCTAGCCAATGAATTTCTGGTGCCTGAAAATGATAGAATACAAAATTTATGAAAAAATTGTGCAATACATTCTTTAGATAAAATTAACGTGACCTACAATGACCCAAAAATCTATTTTTTTTCTAACACGGCCAATGTTAAACCAATGGTCTTCTCGTAATTCAAAACGGTAGAATACAAAATTTATTAGAACAAAACATGGTGGCTTTAGGGAGGTTTTACTGTATAATTCTATTTGCTGGAGTCTTGTGACCATATTTCCAATGCTCACTTTTATACTTTATGAAATATTAAATCAGTGTAATATCTAGCATTTTAACTTAAAGAATAGTCAAAACTAATTATAATTGAAAGAAACCCCCAGAAAATTAGAAAATATACTGAATATATGAGTACTAGTAGTTACCATGCTTGGGTTTCTTCTGAAAGAAATCATCAGAAAATGAAAACAGATGCTCAAAATTAAAGTATATTAACTTTGTAAAGGAATTAAATTCAAAGTATACTTATATGAAAATTAAATTGGAAAATTTAATTTAATAGTATTTAAAATGTTTTTTTGGAAACATTTTAGTAATAAATTTCAGTTTCAGCTGATATTTATAGATGATAGATTTTACAATTTTAGAGGTAGAGGCATTTTTCATTAATTATGCCATTTATGTATTAAAAAAAAAAAAAAAAAAAAAAAAAAAAACCTACAAATTCTTTATTTTTACTGTTGATTCTAATAGTGTTTATTCTAGGGCATTTCTGAAGGGTGCAGCACCCTGCCTTTTTTCAAATTTAGAAAATGCACCATGTCCTTTTTAAAAGTAGCAAAATTCCCCACTAGTTTTACTTGGAAATTTTTAATGAAAGATTTTCTTTATTCCATAGTATTTTTAAATTTGTGTACTCCAAAATGATAGAATTTTCTCATTTCTTTATGGGAAAAAAAAAACTTTTTAATTATGTTTTAATTTAATTGTATTTGTTATTTTTATATCACAAAATCATTCGAAATTAATGTTATTTGATTTATCATACTTAAAAATTACGTATTCCCCCCCCCCTTTTTTTTTTATTTCTTTCTTCTTTTAAAGACAATAACAATTTTTTTTCTTTCAAAAGTATGCCCTTTTTAGTGAATAGCATCATGTCCTTTTTCTTTCTAGAGAGTGAATACTAGATTCTAAATTATTTTAGCAGGGCGGAGCGTTTTATTTCTTTTATGCAACCCGCTGTTCTTTTAAATCTTTTTGATGTGCCTGGCAGCCCTTTTTAACACTTCCTATGTGCCCTGTGGCAGTTCAATTGATCCCAGGGAAAAAAATCACAACTTCTAAAGGACTCCAAACAAACAAGTTCAAAAATATTATTGGTGAACAAGGTAAAAGTGAGTCTTTCTTGATAAAAATGTCCTTTTTTTAAATAGTGTTTACCTTCTGAAAAAAAAATTACCCTTTCTTAAAGTAGTGCTCCCTTTTCGGGGGGGGGGGGGGGGGGGGGAAGCATATTTTTGAAAAAATTTTGTCCCCAGGCAGCCCTTTTTTTCTAGAGTCAACACTAATTTTATATATAAACATACATTATTTTGGTATAGAAATGCATTATTTTAAAGTGCACAACACAGTAAATTTACAAATTTGTAATTATTTATACTAATTAGCATCTAGCATGCATATCTCAATGTTAATTTCAAAAAACTAATACTATTCTAAAAATGCCTATGGGTGTCTCAGTTTATCTGTTTTTAAAATCTCCTGAAGTTCTGTGGGACTTAAAAGAATTATTTTTATCTTTTTACCATTCTTTCTAAATTAGGAAATTGATTGCAGCATCCTGCTGCTAAAAAACTTTTACTTTATTATACAGTAAGGAAAATGAGGATAGTAATGATTTTTTTAAATACAATAATTATTGTAAATTACTCATCTTAAGAAAATTGATGTAAAGCATTATTTTATTTAAATGAGTTTAATTTTAGCGCATTGATAAATGATCCGTACTATTTATTACTAGTTTCAGAAATTTAAATAATTTTTAAATAAACTGGTTAAATCGAAATGGATAACTTTTAATTGTCTTTATGTATTTTTGGAAAAAATTTCTTTTCTGCATGTAACCAATGGTTGAAAAACTTTAAACAGGTGTGTGATCATGGCAAAAAAACTGATTTAATTATTTTTTTAGCATAAATTATTTAGCATTAGAGATGTACTGAATATTCGGTATCTATTCGGTATTCGGCCATGTTACCGAATATCAAACTATTTGGTTAAGCCGAATATTTGGCTTGGCTGAATATGAAACTATTCGTCCTGCCGAATATTCGGTTTGGCCAAATATCAAAGTATTCGGCCAAATCCAATACTTTATAAAGCCTTTTAAAACACATTTTAAAAAACTTTTCACAATTTCTACTTTTAACTGTCAATTTATTAATAGATTTAAAATAATTAGAAATAAAATCATATTTAAATAATACAGAATATTTTTACATTATTTATTTGCTATTTGTAAAGTTTAACTTAAGAAAATTAACTATGAGAAGGATTAAAATTATGATTTATTAGGATTCTCCTTAGGAATAAATGATGCGAGTGAAGATGCAAGTTCCTAAATTTTATTTAGTAAATAATCTGTTTCTTGCTTTTCCCAAAAGTCCTTAAACAAGAAAGGAAAACTTTTGAGGTTAATAATACCTATCAAGGCAGACAATTTTTTGTTTATGAAACCATAATCATAATCAACTTATTGAATCAAAAAGGCATTGTATTTCATCTCACTCTAGGTCAAACTTGTGTTTTCAGTTGTTGCATTAACAATAAATAAGATACCATAACTATACTATTATTTTTAACTATACTATTATTTTTAACTATACTATTATATCTACGTATCCATCGTTATATGGAGTTCCATTACCTGCGATTTATTCTGCGAGCTGTTTCAAATGACAGACCAGATGTTACGACCAATAAGGTTATCTGAGTGAAAAATCCCAGCCGGCTATCGCCCAGATAGCTTAACAGGTAAAGAATTGGCCTTGTAAGCCAAGTATCAGGGTTCGATTCCCGGCCTGGGCAATTTTTCGCTCAGCTGAAAATATTCAATTCGTACCATCATAACTATATTTTCAACTCACATGCTTTGATTTCTGAAAAATATGGTGTGATGGGAAGGATGGAAAATGCCACTATTCATAAAAAAAAAAAAAAAAAAAAAAAAAAACTATGAGCTAGACATTTCTTTATTCAGAATTAAGTTGAAAGTATTTATACTTTATATTGAAAAAAATCTGCCTTCAATTATTTAAAAAGAACAAATATAAAACTGTACAGTTTTTCTTCAACTATTTTTTCCCTATTTCTCTTTGATTTCAAAATGTTTGTTTCAATTCGTAGAAGAAATGAAATTTAAAATTTTACTAATTGAAAAAGTCTCATAATTATGCTTCTTAAAAAAAAAAAAGGCAGATTTTTTTTCAATACTGAAAGTTAAAATGCTCTTGTTTATCAAAATATAAGTTTCTCTTATTAAATATTATGTAAAATTGTTTTAAAAAGTAACATTTTAATACCTTTAAACTTTGAAATATAAAAAGTATTTGGAAAGCCGAATATTCAGTATTCGGTGCATCCCTATTTAGCATATTAATTAAATTTGTATTGGTCTAATGAAATTAATTTACCTAAGGTTATAGAAAAAGACATTCATAGTATCTTGCAAAGTTGAAACTTATGTATGGTAAATTTTTAAAGAAAAACAGTTTCTTCCATTTGGAAAAAACCCATTTCTTCCGTTTGGTTTTTTCCACTATATTAGAAACTTGCCAACCTCGGTAGTTACAATGTTTTTAACATCCATTTTTTAAAGAGAAACAAAAATAATGAGTAAAAAAATATTTTCTAACGGTTAGTGCATTTGAAAGTAACAAATACTTACAGGTGTTCATTTACTCGTTATTTTTACAACACTAATAAGCAAAACATATTTGCACATTCTATGTAATCTTTCTAAAATAATTAAATAAAAAATAAAATGATTTTTGTAAACTAAGTATGCATAAAAAAATATTTGTTTTATCTCAGTGATTTTATGATTAAAAGTTTTGACCCCAAGAAAAGTTGAAATTTCAAGTTTTCTCAGATGGCCGAGTGTGTTGATTGAAAACATATTTGTAGTTTGTGGTTTTAAAGTTTTTAATGCAATTTTAACATTTTGAATGTGATACATGTGCACCTTAAAACAAATGAGATTCTGACATACTCTTTTGAAAATTTTAATTAGTTTTGACCTCATTATAGGTTTAAGTTTAAAGTAATATAAATTTTAACACCAGTGATAAATAACCTGATTTTTCGTACTTTTGACATATATCTTAGTCAGATATGTGTCAAAATCTTAGTCAAGTAAAATACAATGACAGATTCTTTTTATAAAAATAATAAAATCTTTAAAGAACAAATAAAAGATGAAGAAAACACAAATTTCTATTTTGAAAATTTATTATTTTTTTCATAGGCATTATCTTTTTTTCCAAGTAAATTTTGCTCTGTTTCCTTTTTGACCAGGCTTCTTACGGCCTCTTCTTCTGCCATCTGGTGTTAAAAGACCAGCCAGTCTCATCTTTTCAACCATATCAGGAGAAACAAAGCTTCTTAAACATAATGCAATACCTAAACGTACAGCATTAGATTGAGATGATTCACCAGGACCATGTACATCAACTTCAACATCAACTTTTCCAAGCATATCGCAAAAATGAAGTGGATACATAATCTGTTCTCTATCTTGCAGTATTGGAAAATGGAAAATATCAGTTCCATTTATAGTGATTTTACCAGTGCCATTACCTCGAACAATGACCTTAGCTATACAATGTTTCTTTGTTCCAGTCATTTCAATGAATGGTCTTCCGTTTTCATCAGTGGATAGTGGAGGTATAATTTGTTGTGTTCCAAGATCTACTAATTCTTTTCTGAACTTCATTATTTGATCTTTACACCGAAAAGAATAAGGATGGCTGGAGAGTCTTAATAAAGTTGTTTTCAAAATATTGTACTGCTCTTCATTAATTTTTTCTAGAAACATGTTTTGTATTTCTTCAATTTTTAGCCAATCACTAGATGATAAATTTAATGTTGACTCTTTTGGTGGTTCCATAATACCCTTTTCTAGCATTTTATCTTCAAACTCATCTAATTCTCGAAAAGTTTTAGCTAATGTATGCAAAGTTGTGAAATAATTCGGAAATTTGGTGTAAAAGAAAGGACTAAATGGACGACCGCTATCATCAAACTGAGCTGCTTTTTCTTTGGGAAACAACTTAATAGGAGATTTCATAAGCGGCCTTGCTTTTGGCTCGTACAAGCCGGAAGGTAAAAGATACGCAATAGCTTTATCTATATCATCTTGAGTAAGAGTTGCGGCATCAAGACCCATCATGTTTGCCAAATGCAACTTTCCTGACTCAAATTCTTCGCATTTAACTTTTAAGAAATCTTCATGTTTTTTAGCTCTTTCTAAATAAGCTTTCATCGCTTTGCTAATAGTTTTAATTTTTAAAGCAGCCGATGAAGATGATTGTTGAACTGGCTTCAAAATTTGAACAGAATCTGGAAGTTGCTGAGATATCTTTGAAGATTTCCTAGATGATGAAACATAATAAAAGGAAAAAACACCTCGATTAACTGAATCAATAGTAAATATATTTCTTTTGATTATGATTCGCAACATCACGAAAAGAATATTTGAAAGGCACTATAATAACAGATTTACAAATACAATTACAAACAAAACATGACTTTATATGGTTGATTGATTAGATGAATGATACCGACACCGAATACACGACAGTTTTTTGTCTTCTTCAGAAACATTAATAGTTTGTTTGATTTAAAAATATGAGGTTATTTTACTAAAAGCGAATTCCCATTGTTTTTAAATGTTTGACCAAAAATTTCAACTCTCATTTTCTGATATCGTCCAATCTCTTTTGCTCGCTCTTTTGTGAGTGACCAAAACATCTCCGTTCGTGAAGTGAACGAGTCGAGGAACGAGTGTTTCGTGTCGTCCGTGTTAATTGTTTTGACAATTTCTACCCCAAGAATATTGCAATCTGCTATATGAAATGCAGTTATTAATTTTACTGCGTATGATGCTACGTTTACTGCATGTAGTTAGATATCTTTTGATCAAAAATTAATCTACAAGATTTTTTTTTTAGACCTTTTTTGTTTTTAGTCAAAGGAATCATGAATATTTCATGTTCGCCTAGAAATTTCCTCCGCTTCATCAATATTATTTTGCTTTTTTTTCTTATCGTTATTATTTATATCATTACTTCTTCAGAGAAAAGTATTAATAGTGAGCTCGGTGTGGCATGTATAAAAAAAAGAGAAACAATTGTTCCCAGTCCATCTGTAGTTAAAATACACGGTATTCAGGTTCGTTTATTTTATAAATAATTCTTTGAATCAATTTAATTTTTCAGTCGAAGCTTAATTATTTTTATTGCTATTGCTTGAGAATTAGATATTGAACCAGTGTATGAAATAACGTAGTTCAATACAAAATTGCGTATTTTTCAACAGGACCGAAAGTGACGGGTACAATGAAATCATGCGCCCGGGCTCCAGAATGGAAGGCAAAGATCGGGCCAACAGATTTAGTTTGTCGCTCAATACTAAAAAAGAAAAAATTATGAAATTTTGTAAAAATGGCTTAAAACTAAGAAGTACATAAGAAAAAGCTATTTTCATTCTCCCAATCTATACATATCATGGCTATGACTCATATTAAAAAAATTATTTTCAGTACATCAAGGGGGTCACTAGAGCGGGATCTGGGGGCGTACTCATAGACTTCTCATACAAGGGCGGCGCCAGAGGGGGTCCGTGGGGGCATATGCTCCCCCGTCGAAGCCAAAATTCAATGTCATCAGGAAAAATATTTTGAATTTCAGCTCGGTCAAATCGACTCGATTTAAAGATTTTTCTTTTTCTTTATTTTTTATTCTTTTTCTTTATTTTTTATTCTTTTTCTTTATTTTTTATACTTTTTCTTTTTTGTAAATTTGATTAACTACTCTAATTCTTTTGGGCATGAATCGATTTCTGATTGAATTTTAATTCATGCAAGTTGGGATAACATGAACCCGATTTTTCGAAAAAAAAATTTCCAAATTCCTCCAGATAAGTCTACATAAATTACTACACAGGATGATGCATGGATGACTCTTTACATGTTTATTTTTTAACATAAAAGATATACTGAAATTTATACTGAAGTTATGGTCACATGCTATTTTTATAACTATATTGTGGATCAATTTTTACTAATTGTGGATTATCGATCGATTTGATTTAAAGTATTTTGGGTTTAGTTAAGAAATATAGGATGGAAAATATTTTGTCGGGGTCGTCTTGAATCCCAAGTAGAATGCTACATCGGAGCTGCTTGGTATCAGGCAAAAATAACTGACACGACTGGCTATCTGAGCTAGATTGGGTCTTTTATGACTGTGGCCTTTGTTTTTGCCGTTACGGGTAGGATTCGAGTTGGGTTAACTTAAATTATTTCAAGTTCGAGTTGGATGTTGACATTGATGTTTCTTGATTCGAGATGAATTGATCTCTCAAAAGTATTCACAAAATTTATTTTAAAATGAAAAACTATATAATATTTGAATGATTAACGAAAATTGGTTGAGTTAAGTATTTCGAGTTCATGTCGAAATGTAGAAGATATTTTTTTTTCGGGCTCAGATCGCATATCGGAAAGATTCTGCATCACGTTGGGCGAACTAGACACCATTCGATTGACAATTTGTGCCGGTCAGGCTAAAAAGATAATATATTTTCGATGAGCATCATATTGACTTTAATTTTTTGAATTGGGTTAACTTTAATTGTTTCTAGCAGATTTGTTTGATTCTATGTTCCCATTAAAGTGTATTATCCGTTATTTCGTAGAAATAATTAATCAAGTCCGTTAAAGTGTATAAATTATTAGATTCTACGATTTAATTTGTTATTTTATAGAATAACGATTGTCTAACCGTGAAAGTATTGAATACAGCATGCGAAATCCATTTGAACCAATTATAGCTGGTTTTAGTCAGTTAGTTTGAATTATTTATGTCTGTTTTGCAATCAGCATATAGTGCATGCCACATTTATTAGACCTTTTCTTCATTACTAACTGTCATCTAGAGTGCATGTTTTGACCATAAATGTTTTTACTTCCTTCAATCTTTACAAGAAAAGTATTGGATTCGTGAAAAATTTCGACATTCAGTTTTCAATGGTATTACACGTTTTAGAAGTTAAGGAACAAGATTTTCGAGTATTTAAAAAATTTATGTCTGTTACTGTGTGAGTCTGTATGTCACAAAATGCTGTGGGCAGTCTATCTTTATAACTAATGTACGGAATTTCTCAAAACTTTAAATTCGGTTAGATTATGATATAATCCAGAGCTGATTAGTTTTTGGTGTGTATCGCTAACAAGTGGCGCTGCTATGCTGCATTATTCAAAATTCTATCTCATGTATGTTAATACTTCAAAAGTCGCTACCACAATGCCAAAATTATGATTTTAGGCTATTTTTCTGTAGTTGCTTTAAATTATGGATTGATTTTTTTTGGTACTACTCTGTTATCTCGTCGACCGATTTTGCCAAATTATACAAATCGCCAAACTAACAGCCAAATTATACATATTGATGTAATTTTTATTTTAAATAATAAAAAAACAAATAATTAGTAGAATATTAATAAAAATACAAATAAAAAGTCGAAATAAAAATCACTTAATGACATTTTAAACACGTGTATTGTATTTAATGTCATTGAATTGACATTCACAATCATCCAGTATTGGCATTTAATCTTATAATTTGGCGATAGTATTTTGGTCGATGGGATAACAGAGTAGTACCTTTTTTTTCTTATTTTCTTTTTAAGATCAAATTTAAAGTTCGAAAAGTATTTTATTGAGTTCGGGCATAACTAGAATTATGCATGGCTGCAGTAATAACTAGGAGTTAAAAAAATTGTTATAACTGTTTGCTTGAAAATTTTAATTTGATTGTATCATTAGATTGAAATCTTTTTAAAAATAAATTAGTAGTTATGTTTTGCTGTTTAGAGAAAAGCAGGAATTTAGAGATTTATTTATTTTTTTTTCAATATCTTCAAGAACTTATATTTTACGATTGGACTGATAGTAAAATCAGAGTTTCCCCCAGGTTTAAAAAAAAGCAGGGCACTATTGTTCTGAAAAGGGCCCTTTTTACATTTTACAGGGCACTTTTTACACTTTTCGGAGCACTTTTTCATTTTTAATAGCACTTTTATAGAGTTGAATCTAGTATCTAGCGGTTAAAAAAGTCATGAAATAACAGAAATTTCATCAAAAAATTGAAAAAAAGAAAAAAAAGGTAAATTTTGTTAAAAAATAGCAAAAAAAGTCAAATTTTGTAAAAAAATTCGCGAAAAAAGGCAAATTTTATTAAAAGATCGCAAAACAGCAGTTTTGGTTAAAAGATCGTAAGAAATAGCATATTTTGCTAAAAAAAATCGCGAAAAAACTACAAATATCATGAAAATATCGCGAAAGATTTTTGGATGAAACTTGCTGTTTTTTTTGCAAATCTTTTAACGAAATATGCCGTATCGCTATTTTTTGATGAAAATTGTCGTTTTATGGGACTCATTTGACAAAATTTTCCGTTTTATCGCGATTATTGGATGAAATTTGTCATTTTCCCATGATCTTTTGAGGAAATCTGCTGTTTTGTGAAATTTTCTGACAAAATTAGCCATTTTTGGGGGGAATCTTGCTGGAAATTAGTTGTTATTTTGCGATTTTTAATGAAACTTGCTGTTTTTGTAGCAATTTTTTGACGAAATTATCCGTCCCACGGGACGCGTATGAGGCTATTTTTTTGCATTCTGTCGCCGATTTTTTGCATAATTTACACGCTATAGCGCGTTCGGATCATCACTGGTGGGCTGCGTTTTTTCAAATGTGGGGTAAGAAGGGCGCTATTTTTTTGAATGAATGACAAGAGGGGCGCTATTTTTTGGATGAGGGGCAAGAGGGGTGCTATTTTTTAAGGGCAGGAGGGGCGGAGCGCCCCCCCCCCCCCCCCCCCCCCTAAAACCTTCTTGCAGAAACTGGTAAAATAATGCACTTTTTGATTCTCAGATATTTTACAAGTTTTCATTTCAATTACATTTTTCATGGGAATTTTCTATTTCAGTTTTAGTTTCAGATTTTCATTTTTACCTTACCAGAATTTGGAAAAATCACATTTCTGCATTCGATATTCAATTAGTACACACTCTAAAAAAAATGTATATTGAAGGAGTTCTTTTTTTTTTTCATTGTTTTTATAATTGCTTTTATATAATTGAAAAATTCTGCTTTAATTTGTACATTTTCCTCAAATATACAAAAAAGTCGTTAGTTTAATGCAAAAATTACATGAAATACTCCAATATCTAAAGTTGCATTCTCTTTGAATCACAGCAGTAAGCCGGTAACTGAGCGGCATCACAGGTTTCTACTTCTTCTATTAAAAACTGATTTTATACATTTCTGCATCTTTTTTGCAAAACATCAAAAATTCATGAATCAAATCTCAATTTTTTTCTTGAAATTCTACAATCAAAAGGCCGAATATTTTCTTGAGGTAAGATGAAAACCATTCCAATCACAGGTTCGTTTCAGCAACTTACTGCCTGTACTTTTTTCTCTTGGTGAAAGGAATTTTGAGAATGTACGAATAATAATGAAATACGATGTACAAATAATAATGGTAATAATGTACAAAAAATATAATATAATACGAATATTATAAAGTTATAAATGTTTATATTTATGTTATATTAAGTTAGACAATTTATTTTTTTCGATACTTAGTCGAGACTGGATTCATTCTTCCTGTGGTACGTATACTGGTCGTTCGTACCCAAGGGGTTAATGATAACTCAAACATTTACAGGCAAATTACGATTTATTAAAAGGATAAATATTGCAGAGTATAACACTTTTTTAAAAATGAAGGTCATTTTCAACCAGAACTCCTCGTGCAAAACAATATCGTTTTGCACATAAACATATTTAGTAGAGATTTTAAGTTTTTTTCGGGACGGGCCAGACCTAACTTTTCATTCAGATGGGCTATTAATTTATTTTGTACGAGCCGGGTCACAGCCGAGCTTGAAATTAAGCCTGTGCGGTCTTTTAAGCATCGTCCTAGCACGTGCAGACTTCTAATTAGAGATAGACAGAAAATTCAACTTTGTTTTTGGATCAAAATCTGTGTTTCAACGAAAATTCATATTCGTCAAAATGCTGTTGGAAATTTAGCTGGACCGAAACCATCTGAATTTCAGAAATTTTGTCTCTTCCTTTAGAAATTTTCAACATAACTTGTTGATTTGAGCTATTTTTGCTCAAATGAGACACTCTTCATTTCTTTTGATGAACTTTATTGTTTATGATTACTGGCTATGGCTGACAAGACATGGGATCAAATTAAAAGCAAATAAGTACACACATATGACGCTTTTCACCTGTTTATTAAAAGCTGTACAGTAATAGAATTTTTTTAGTTGGAAACTGCAGAAGTATTTTGGATGCTCTTTCAGAATGATCTATCATTTTGTGTCGTCGATGAATTAATTACAATTTATTTTATATGAAAATAAAAAGCTTTGTACAGTACAAGGAGAGCCAGCCAATTTGGAAGAAGGAAATAGATTCTTTAAACAATGGCTCTATTTCAAAATATCCATAAGGAAGCAAAGAGGTGGTAAAGTTTTTTTTTTTTTTTTTTTTTTTTTTTGTGAGGAAATTAGCGAATATTTATTTAAGTATATATTGCAACTATATTCTTTTTTTTACTACAACTTATTTAATGTTAGTTTCCCAAAAAACAAACATTTAAATAGTTTATTTAAATTAATTTAAATGAGATATGTTAAATAACTGGAAAGTTGTGTATATTCAAAAATTAAATATTCATTATTAAGTCTGTTCTCCATCATTAATTACATTGATAATTAATTATTAATAAATGCTTATGATTATTGGTTGTCATACAGTAATAAAAGATAAAAGTAGTATATTATTTAAGTTTTGTTTTTGTTTGAAGCTTATGCACACTCATACATATTTATGTATGCTTGTTAGAAATGTGCCTTTATACACATATAATTTATTAATAATCTTGTATAGTATTTATGTACGTATAAATAACTTACAATTTTTTTTAGCATTTTCTTTTTCGTTTGCGGCTGAAAGTAGGGAGGTTACTGAAATTCAGTTTCGTCTTTGTTTTCGGTCTTAAAAGCCTGTTTCTATCGATAATTTTTGCAATATCGGTTAGGAATTTGCCCCCCTCCCCCCTTGTTGGGGATACCATGCATCCCCATCAGGCAAATTCTGGCGTATGACTCATATAACTTGACTCAGAAATAGCAACCTTTTCTTGACACATTACCCACCTCCCCATCATCATGTGATGGTGGGGAGAATGCACACCAAGACCTATTTCGACTGTGTTACGTTTCTTTTATTATGAGAATGAAAGAAGAAAATAGCCAAAAAGGGATTCCCCCCCCCAAAAAAAAAAAAAAAAAAAAAAAAAAAAAAGACACCCTTTTGACGATGAAATGATGATTATTTAAATATCAACTAGATACATTGATTTTTCTACATGAAAAAATATATTTGGTACTAGATATGTAATTGTAGGCTATTTCTTTATTATTCTATTACAATGTGGATTTTTATTTATTTATTTACCTTTTTTCTCATTTTGTGGTAGGATTGGGTTTAGATTAAAGTCTGTACATTTTAATTTAAAATTTGTCGGATTTGAGTAAAATTTTTAAAAACTGGTCCAGACTGAATAAATATAGAATTTTCAGATTTGGGTCAGGAATAACCTAAACCGTGTCTAACCTAACCTAACCTAAACTCTACACTCTCACAATAATCCATGAAGTGAACTATATTTCTTTAATCCTTTCACCGTCCAAGGGTTTTCATGTATTTTTATAAGAATGCTTATAAATTGCAAGATATTTACCGTAAAATCCCGTTAATCGGCCCTTCCCGATTAAATGCCCCCTCCCCACTCTATAAAAAATTTGAAATTTTCAAAAAATCCCGAAAAAGTGCCCCCCCCCTCCCCCCCAAAAAATCGCTGAATAAAAACGGAAACAAAAAATCATGAAAAGAAAGGGAAATTTATTTATTGATCGCTGAAAAAAACGCTAATTTTGCCAAAGAATCACGAAAAATAACTGCAAATTTCTTCAAAGGATCGCTAAAAAATCATGAATTTCGCTGAAGGATTGCCAAAGAAACCACATGTCATCAGAAGATGGCAGTAAAAACAAAATGCGAATTATGTCAGATCTTAAAAAATGTAGTCAAAGGATCATTTAAAAATCACGAATTATGTCAAAAAATTTCTAAAAAAACCGCAAATTACGTCAAAAGATCATGGAAAAATCGTGAATTTCTTAAAGGATACCTAAAAAACACACTTTTTGTCAAAAAATTGTAAGAAAAAACGCAAATACAGTAGACTCCCTCAAATCCACAACTCTCTAAAATCTGCACATAATTTACAGATGTAAACAATGAAACATTCAATTCAGATATAGGGACAAAATTTTACTTTTTTAGCTTTATATTCCATATATTTTTAAATATTACTGAATTCATATTTTTTTTCATGAAGGAAGAAAAAATGTATTTCTAAAAAAAAATCAGTATATTGCTGATATCACTAATAAAAAAATCTTGTAACCAAACATTTATGTATTAATTAAACTTTTTGGTTATTAAGTCTGGTTAAACCTGAAATAAAACTTCCTTATTTTATGATTTTGATGATTTTATGAATTAGTAATGTATCTTTATTAAGCAAGTTTCACTGAATAATTTAGGAAAAATACATTTCATTTTTATAATGAATATGTAATCATACATTATTGATTATTAACTTGACCTTTGCTTTTAATATTTTAATTATTTTAAAAATTATCTAAATTTTTAATATTTTAGTTTATTACTTATTATAATATTTTATTATATTGTAAGCATTCATTATAGTTTCGATTGTTTTATTAATTACATTCAAATTACTGTTTAAAAAATGTAAACAAAGCAATGACCAGAAATCCGCAAAATTCTAAAGTCCGCAAAAGGTCTGGTCCCAAGCTGTGCAGATTTAAGGGAGTCTACTGTATGTCATATCTCAATGAAAAAATCGCTAAAAAAAATATAAATTCTGTCACAAAATCGCAAAAAACACGTGGAATTTGTAAAAAAAAAAAGGCCAAAAAAGCGCAAATTTTACTAAAAAAATCTCGAAAAAACACACATTTTATCAAAGAATCATGAAAAAAACACACATCTCCACAAAGAATCCATAGTGGCATTTTGGGAGTGCCGACAGAAGTGAAAACTTGAATAATTACTTGTGTATTTTTTTAATCGTCAGGAGATATTTTATTGTGCAGGAAATACAAGGACCAAGTAACCGCGGTAAATTAACACCTACACGCAAGAGGAGGCCAGAGTCCCAGCAGTGGTGAACAATATTTATATGATACAGATGTCATACACGCATCACATTGGCGCGATGCTTTTCAGATGCAAATTTAGCGAAAACTTCGAAAAAGTTTGAGAAATTTAAATTTCAACCCATTATGGGTCCGTAACGTGACCCAGAATGACGGGGGAACCTTTTTTATGCTAAATTTGTAATGTATGAAGCACATGGTTTCAATTAACATATTACATCAAAAAATGAAAAATGACCCCCTTGTCCTCCCCCCCCTCTAAAAAAACCCCCCGGTGCTATGGGGAAAACCATAAAACTGCAAAAAGAGCGGCGAAGAAAAGTTAGCTATGTTATAATTTTTCTTCCCATTGTAGCTCTCATAGAAACAAAGTTATAGCCTTTTAAAAATTGAAATGAAGTGAAGAAATTAGCAAAATTTGTTGGTGAATAACCAACAGGGGGGGGGGGGCCCTGGTTGTGCCACATAGCTTAAACTTTTAAGTTAAAATTGGTAGAGAAAAAAAAGTGAGCGATATTTTAAAGTGTATGTTGGTGGGGGGGGGGGGATGAGGGGGTCAAGCTCCTCACCTTTGGAAGAGGCCCTCAAAGAGGGAACTTCAAAACAATGTTCCTAGGTTACGGTAACAATGTGACTAGTTCAGTGGTTTTTTTCCAAATCTGAAAATTTTTTCCAATGTGCCTAAGGACGTTTCCAATTCAAAAATTCGATCTAAAATGATAAAAACTCAAAAAGCTTCAAAAAATGCCCCCCCCCCTCGCCGTGGAATCAAATTCGGAAGGGGGGAGGTAAGAAATCGTCATAATGTGAAAGAGTGATCCGAGATCTTCAAAATGATATACAATATGACGGGTTTAAAAAAGTAAAAATTATCCCCGCCCCCCCGTCAGTCCACTCTTTCGGCCTCAATTTCCTGCAGCAGACATTTTAATTTTTTTACATTTGATAAATAATGTTTACCGAATGATTCGATGGAAAAAAAAAACACTTAAATTGATAGGTATTGTTGAAATCGCTACAGTTTTAAACATATGTTCTCAAGCCCCCTCTTTGAATTTTTTTTTTTTTTTTTTTTTTAATAAATTATATTTATAGGTGAGTTCTAAGCATGGTAAGACTAAAATACGAGAAACTTTGAAAATTAGGTCTTCATTTCACAAGTTATTGTCATATTCTCATGCTTATTTCCAGTAGCGTAGCTATGTTTTTTGGCACCCGGGGCCAGCAAAAAATTTTGCGCCCCCACCCCAATATAGATATATTGATAGTGAACACCAAAGATAGGTGTCACCATCGTGTTAAAAAAATGTTTTCAGAGTTTCCACGCTAGTGGAGCGAAAGCTGAATTAGAAAACCCTACCAAATTTATTCCAACTATGAAAAAGGATTTTTATGTAAAAGTGTATTGATGCAATAACTAAGCAAGTTTAAAAACAAATAACAACTTTATTGAGAAACATTAAAAGTAAAACAGACAAAAATAATATTTAAAATCTATTTCTTAAATATGACATAAGTTCTTCACAATGTAAATCAGGCATCCATTGCTTACTCTATATCAATATTTAATGAACTAGAGCACCAAAAAGAAAAAGCTATTTCAATTATATAAAAAATATATGTAAATGTATTTTTAATTTAATTAACTTTAAATGAAATTTAAACCAAAGATTAATTTACTTTAAATATATGAAATGATAATTTAAATTGTCAAAAAAGATAATATCTATTTAAATTGAAAAACTATTTAAACATCTTATCCAATCCATCCCAATTCATCATATTGACCAAACATATTTAAAACATGCCGACGCCACTTTAAAGACCAAAAAGAAATTTAAATATTTTTATTTAAATTTTTACATGTTAAATCTCTCTCTCAAAGACTTATCAAAAAGACCTTAGTCAAGCCAACTCTATTATTTACTGGTCTCCTCGAAAAGCTAAACTGCCACTTTAGCAATTCCCTGATACAACACTTCCTGCCACTAAGTGTGTATTCCTAAACTAGTGTTCTGCCACAACACCTGTTTGGAGGAAGGAGAAAAAGAAAAACTAAGTGAACCTCCCATCTAGAAAGTTAATTTCCAACGAACCTCGCAGCGGTTACCGACTTTCGGGTTCAGGAAAGATAGAAAGGCAAAAGAATCTCACGCATCACCGCCAATAAACAACTCCAGGTATCTGGCATGGTTGTCCATGTCCTAGATCCCGGACCACTATTGCCTATATCGATATTGTGACGCGGAGACGGAAAGAAATATTTCCCGGTTCCTTTGGAACCGTCTAGCAACATTCATAGAAAAAGATTCACTTAAAAACTGGATGAATTGGCCAGATTTATTTAGAATACATTTAATTAAAACTAGACTGAAAAAGACTTTAAAGAAGAGAGATTAAAAACATTTTGTAAAATTATTTAAAAGGAATCTGAAAAATATAAAAGGGCCTTTCTGAACCTTTACTGCCGGTGGCTGACCTCCCAGGTTTATTATTTCACATGGTCTTCATTTCCACGGCCAAACATCCCGCTCTGAAGATTCCATCTTTTCTTAATACGAGCTCCGAGACTAAGTTCAAATCCACGGCAGAATAGTAGCGGTCATAATGAAAGACTCAAATTGCAATTAAAATCCAGTTTAGTTTTTAATAAAATCATTTCAAATATAATCTACTTTCCTTAAAGATATTCTTCGCTTCATGCTTCTAATCGGCACTGCTTAAAAGGACATTTCAATTAAAAAGACAAACTTCAAACACGTCAACATTAGCCGCCGTCAAAGTCGAAAAGCGAAAGTTCCGCCGGGAATATAAATAGTTCAGACTCCTGTCTTGGGCAACTCCCCCTCACGTGACTTCCTCCTTCTGGTCATACGTCACATCCGATCTCTAGAAGGATCGGGAAAAACGGACCAATGGTATGCTGCTGTGAAGGAGAGGCACGTGTCGGAGATAGCAGACATGCTACGCCATCTATCGATGCTCCCTGTAATCTGTCAGTCTGAACTTTGATAATATCGGCATTTGTTGACAAGGCAGGTTGAGGGAATACGCTGAGCTCGAATACCGCTAGTTGTTACGAAGTTGACAGTACGTAATAAATAAGTAAGTAATGAAATAAAGATTTATTTTATTTTAAGTTGAAGTTTAAACATTGAAATAAATAAAAAGAATGTTTAAACTGAAACTATAATTTATTTAAACTTAGGAATTTAATAAATGGAAAAATGAAATTTATTTTAAAAATAGTCTTAAACTTTAATAATAAATATTAAGGATAGAAATAGGATGAAAGCATGAGTGGTTGAATGGAGGAACAAGAATAGGAGGGAAATATGCTCATATTTCCTGTCATATATAACATTTTCTCTCAATTTGGCGCCCCTAGGCCTCGGCGCCCGGGGCGGACGCCCCTCTTGCCCCCCCTTTAGCTACACCACTGCTTATTTCTGTACCTCGTTTCACAATAAAACTTTCATTTCACAAAGCTCCGACGAAAAAATTCTGCTCGATAAACCTACTCATGTCCATTGTCAGCGAGAATGAAAATCATCCTTATCGAAAAAGGCATTTATCAAAAACCACAAGCTTCTCGAAACGCCATTCTTTCGCTATCCTTCGATAAACCTATTTCCATCGGGATAAATTTTCATCACGAGGAAAGTTTCTCGTACTGTTTGTCTCTCTCGGATGTTTGATTTTATCGGAATATATTTGCTGAAATGAGAGGCATATGCGAAAGCTCTTGGAATGAAAAAATGGTTAAACTATTTTTTCATATTATGAATCTTTCTACTTTTGGAGTTGAATTTTAAGGGGTGGGGGGAGCGATGATGGGTGAATTTTTAAATCGTAGCTATTTCGACAATAAATGTTATTTTTGGTGTGGGTTTTTTTTTATGGAACCCTCCAGTAAATATTTTTTATTAAATATAAAGATTTTAAAGTGGGAGTTGCATCATTTTTAGGTGTATTTGGGGAAAATGAGTGAACCCACGGGTGACATGTAAATTTCAAGCCTTTTTTTTTTTTAATCCGTCATGTTATATATGCATCATCGGAATGCTTTGGCACCTCCTTTCCATTTTATGAATCTTTCTCCTCCTAGAGTTGAATTTCAGAAGGGTGGGGGGAAGAAAGCGATAAGAGGGTGAATTTTTTAAATCGTAGCTATTTTGACAATAAATATCATTTTAGATGTGGAGTTTTTTTTATGGAACTCTTCGATAAATATAACTTATTAAATATAAAGATTTTAAAGTGGGGACTGCGTCATTTTAGGTATATTCTGGGAAAAATGAGTGAATATACAGGTCACATGTAAATTTCAACCTCTTTTTTGGTCCCGACATGTTATATATATACATATTATCGGAATTTTTTCGCACTTGTCTTTCATTTTACGAATATTTCTCCTCCTGGAGTTGAATTTCAGGAGAGAGAGGGGGAACGATAAGAGGGTGATTTTTTTTATTTTTTTATTTTAGCTATTTTGACAATGAATATCATTTTAGATGTGGTTTTCAGAGGAGCGCTCCGGTAAATATTATTTCATAAATTCAAAAGTTTAAAATGGGGACTGCGCGATTTCCGGGTGCATTCTTGGAAGAAAAAGTAACATTACGATCATGGGTGAAGAGTAAATTTCAAACTTTTTTTGGACCCGTCATGTGATATGTCATAGGAAAGTTTTCAGAATACTCTTTCATATTATGGGACTTTCTCTTCTTGCTGTTTAATTTCAGGACGGGGAGTGATTTTTTTTTTTTTAAATCGTAGCTATTTCGAGAATAACTATCATTTTAGAAGTGGTTTCTTGATGCAATCTTCTAATAAAAATTGCTAATTATAATCATTTTAAAGTGGGGGATGCGTGATTTCAGGGTGTATTCTGTTAAGAAAAAGTAAACCTGCGGGTGAGGAGTAAATTCCAAACATTTTTTGGACCCTTCATATGAATGATTATTGGAATGTTTTTCGAACTACTCTTTCATATTATGAAAGTTTCTCCTCCTGGGGTCGAATTTCCGCAGGAAGGAGGGGAGCGATGAGGGGTGAATTTTTTAAATCGTAGCTATTTTGAGATTAAATTTAATTTTAAATGTGATTTTTTGATGGACCCCTTTGGTAAAAATATTTTATCAAATATAAACATTTTAAAGCGAGGCTGCGTGATTTCCGGCTGTCTTCAGGGAAGAAAAAAAATAGTGGAGTAGTGAGGAGTAAATTTCAAGTTTTTTATGGACCCGTCATATGACGTAACATCGGAAAGTTTTCAAACCACTCTTTCATATTATGAATCTTTCTTCTCCTTTTCTCAATTTGAACTCCTTACAGAAGCGCTTTGCAAACTTTTTTGAAATCATTTCGTTTTTGTAAATTCAGATCTGATTTTTTTTTTTTTTTTTTTATGGAGATTTCTAATATATAATTTATAATGTATGAAAAATTTACAAACAGTGAGGACAGACTGTATTCCGGGTGTTGCAATAGTTGGAATTCTAAGGGGAGTGTTTTTATATATTTTGTTGATTTCTCTTTTGCGATATATCATTAGAAAGCTCTGTAATTACCATTTTATTTTATATACCTCCCGCGCTCATCCCCCTTCACTTTGTCCCCGCGGGAAGCTCTTTAACAAATTTAACCGACACCCACCATGCGATGTATTGTTGGAAAGCCTAATGATCATTTACTCATATTATGCATTTCCATTGCTCCTGCACTACTTTGCTCCCCGGGTGGTCCGTTTAATGTATGTCAGTAGAGAGTCTTCTAATAATGGGGGAATTGTAGATCGTATCTCAATTGATGTACAAAAATCAATAAATGTTAGTTTATGTTCTTTACACTAGGAGTGCTTTTGATTATTTTTTTCTTTGGCCATTTTGCTACTCGCGACTCTACTCACAACTCTACTCGCGGCTTTACAACTTTTTGCAACCAAGGAACGCCGTTACATGATTTTTTTACTATTGTGGCTCCATTATAACATCCTTTTGGTTTGTTGTTGTTTTTAGCTCACAGGCTATCATAGCCTGAGAGCTTATGTGCCCGTCCGTTAACTCATGATAAAAATATCGGATCCACTTGAAATTTTGTATATAGGTATGTCCTGATAAGGCGCTTCCCTGATTAGTTTTTGGAGTTCATTCGATATGTATAAGAGGGGGAACGGGGGGCTCATGCCCCTTCCCTTAATTGATATAAACGAAATTTTCATGCAGAATTAACAGTTTTCGTTCAAAATTTAGATATAGGATCATTCTGATGAGGCGATTCCGTGACTGTTATTAGATGTTCATTGAATAAGTATAAACAGGGGGAATGGGGGGCTCATGCCCCCAACCCCCCCTTAATTGATATAAACGGGATTTTCATGCAGAATTAACAGTTTTCGTTCAAAATTTAGATATAGGATCATTCTGATGAGGCAATATCGTGACTGTTATTAGATGTTCATTGAATAAGTATAAACAGGGGGAATGGGGGGCTCATGCCCCCAACCCCCCCTTAATTGATATAAACGGGATTTTCATGCAGAATTAACAGTTTTCGTTCAAAATTTAGATATAGGATCATTCTGATGAGGCAATATCGTGGCTGTTATTAGGTGTTCATTGAATAAGTATAAAAAGGGGGAACTGGGGGGGGGCTCATGCCCTTCCCCTTGATTGATATAAACGGGATTTTCATGCAGAATTAACAGTTTTCGTTCAAAATTTAGATATAGGATCATTCTGATGAGGCGATACCGTGGCTGTTATTAGGTGTTCATTGAATAAGTATAAACAGGGGGAACGGGGTTCTAATTGTTAGGAATAGGTACTCCTGTGTACTTGCCACTGTACACATATTTTTACTTTACCTGTCTCATGAATTAATATTTAAACTCACTTGCCTTTATTAAATATATTCCTCTTTTTATTTTTATAATAGTTGATATTAATTTCATTAATTATCCCCTAAAATATCTTTTTCCACCGGCAGTATTTCCTTTTTTATTTCACGTTGAACGTCACTTATGTTTACATCGTCTCGCGGTCTTTCCAGTCTAATTTCTACATAGTTTCTTTTTACGCCACCAGATGGCGTCAGCTGTGTACAGGGAGGATTTGTGTATACAACTCCACTCTACCTTTACAGTAATTTCCAGAAGCAAGCTGACGTAACCGGTAGGGGGCGTAGTGTGAAGGATGCGTAGAAGACTGTTTCCTGATTAACCTTGACCTATATATGAGACGAGGATCTTGTCGTTCAATGCTTGTTCTTTTCACCTAGTTTCCTCCTATGACTGTGTTTGGATAAAGAGGCGTTTTCCCTGGACGTTATTTTCCTTTTCTATGATATTGTCTACGTACTGTTGTCTTTTTATTTACGTTAGTTTACTTCATGTTGAAATATAATGAAGCAGTCTTTTAATACGATAAAGTTAAACTCAGGAAAGTAATGAAGTAATGTGATGGAGCGAACGGCAGTTCGCGTTTTTAAAGTTCCAGAGCTGCGTTTCTTCTAAGGTTGACTTTCCATGGGATATCGGCTGTTTCTTTGGTGTTATTGAGTGGATATTCAGACGACGTGTGGACGATCACTTTCGAGATGGAAGGATTTGGTTCCGGTTGATGTTCTACGGCTTGTTTGATCCTTGGACATTTTTCCTTAGCTATAGTGCCTTTTGTTCCGGTTCATTACGGCGGTAATTTTTGAATCGTTTACCAAGGACTGTATGAGTTTGGATCAAGTTTAAAAGTTTTTCTTATGGACAATCAGTAAAGGACATTTAAGTATTGTAATATTGATTTTGACTTTAAATCATTTATATATATTTTTGGTAAAGGTAAATGAGTAATTATTTGTTTAACGTTATGCAAACAATAAGGAATGTGTTCTTGTTTTTGTTATGATTGTTATAAATAATGAATGAAGATAATCTCTGATTATTTTTGTTTTTAATACTTTTAAATAAATATGTGTTTGTTTTAAATAGTTATCATTTAATTTGACTCGGTTCATAAATGGGGTTTAAACCAGTCAACGCTCTATCACTGCTTTAAATAACTCTGCTAATTTTTACTCAACCCCTGGGAGATACATTTGTCTCCCAACAGTAAAGGTTATGGGTAGGGATGCAACGGATATTGATTTTGCCGGATATCGGATATCGGATATCCGATATCCGATTTGCCTGCCGGATTCGGATATCCGGCCGGATATCCGATCGGATATCCGGCCGGATATCCGATCGGATATCTGGTACTAAATATGTTTTTAGTTATGGTGAATGTTCGTTTATTTCTTTATACAATGCCATCTCATATAATAAATTGCAAACATGTTTCACACACCATTACAACATTTTAAACATATTGCAATATATTTTACAGAAACTATATATCTGACTATCAGGGCTTGAAATTCAGGTTTTCCCAGGAGGAGAGAGTTTCCCTCATAACATTTGTAAATGCAGGGGAGTTAAACTATATGAGAGGGGGGAAATATTTTTTAAACCCTATTATTTTTTACATGCCACTTAAATATTTACAAATTATACCGACAGGACAAAATTCCACTGAAATAAATTAAATTAACAACTCAAGATAATTATCCAAAATGTTTATTTTAATTAAAACAAAGGAAAATAATAAAACCTTATATATATTATATCATTTTTCAATTTTCACTCAATGTTATGGGCAATTAATAAATGAGTTGCTAAATGAATTTTTCAATTCATGTTTTTTTGATTTTGTGTGGCTTAGAATCTTTTATAGGTTACACTTTTGACAAACAGAACAGAGCAACTTTTCTAACACATTAAATTATCGAAAATACTTGGTTATGCTTTTTTCATCTTATTTTTTTTTCTTAATTTTTTTTCTTAATTTTCTTAAAATCTGATTGGCATTCATTTTTAATTTACTTTAAAAAATAATGCATGTAGGTGATTGTATTGTCAATATCCTTCGGTGATTGTATATCACTTAGTGGAATTATCGTCAATACTGTAGTGTGTAATCCCTGACATTTTAGCTAATTGAATTATGTTCTACTATTTATTAGAATTTAAACCCATATGAAATTCTGAAAAGAACATAGTCAATAGGTTTCTTCTATTACATAAGAAATGGTTTATTTAAAAAAGTCATGTTCTAATTTCTGTGAACTATGCACATCAAGTATTTATTGTTTCTAAATGTGTTTCCTTGAAGTTCATCTTTTTTTTTTTTTTTTTTTTTTTTTTTTTAATCATTTAGAAAACGGCTGTTGTTTTCAGTTGAGAATGGGCCTTGTGATGTCTGCATTTTATTTTGTTTATGATTCATCCAGGAATATTAACGTTTAATCCATGATATACATAATATATGACTTATTATATAAATCATGTTTTGAACATCATAAAAATGTTTTTACTGATTTTCAATAACTCAATGGGAAACATTTAAACATCTTGCTTTGGGCAATGGATGCCCACATTTTATTTATTTATTTTACGAAATTCTTTAAATTTAGAAGAATTTTTATTTGAATAGGAAATCAAAATGTCAATGTTAATAAAGAAGAGAGTAGAAAAGTTACAAAATGGGAAGGTGCAAATTATCAGATATGAAAAAAAATGAATCCGAACAGAAACGGTGTATGAAAGATTGTCTTTTAAATAAAAAAAGGAGGTATGATTATTGAGCCCATTGATGACAAAATGTGTGATGACTTTGAAAAATGAAAAAATCTAATGTTGATCCACTGATTGTAAACAAAAAATGTTTATTTATTTAATTTTTTTTTTTTTCAAATGTGCAACACAGGATTTAATCTCATTTTGTTCAGAGCTAATTCCAGACTCATGTGATAGAGCTCAGACTCTAGTGACCATTACTGCCCTATTAGTTATTTCTTGTTTTGGCACAGGAAAAAAAAATCGCAAAATATATAAATCTGTCATAGAAAAAATGTAGCTGATTTCGTTTATCATGGCAAAAATAAATTTTCAAAAATTGTCGACCTGCCTGAAAAAATTTGAACTTTGCGAGAACTTGGGTAGTGGGAAAATATATCAAAATTCGTCAATCAATTACAATAAAATATCGTAAAATTTGTTAAGCTGTCACAAGGAAATATCATGAAATTCGTCAGCCAATAACAAAGGACAAAACACAAATTTTTCAGCTGGACACAGGAAAATAATTGTTAATTTCATCAGAATGTCACAAAAACAAAAAGGGAAATTTGCCAATCAGTCGCAGAATAAAATAGCTAAATTTGTCAATTAGTTGAGAGAAATAAATTATGAATTTTGCCTGTTGGTCTCCAGAAATAAAAAATTGCAAAATTTTGTAAGACCAGCAAACGGGAAATTTTGTGAGAAAAATTACAGAACATTTCAGTCAAACGCAGAAAAACAATCATGAATTTTGTATAATTGTCATAAGAGCAAACTGTGAGATTTGTCAATCGATAGAGGAAAATATCAAGAAAATAGTCAGTCGGTCCTGAGACTTGACCCTCACTTTACAAAGAAAAAAATTTCAAAAAGTGATTTTTTTGGGAAACAGGAATGACACAAGATTCTTTAGTGCATGAATCCTGCCATCCCGTCACGAAATTCAAACCCTGTATGTGTATAATAATAATAATGAATAAAAAATGCAATTCTAATATTTAAATACTCTGCTTATTTGTCATTGAACCGCTGAAAATTGCTTATAATATGTACAATGAAATGGCTGATAATTTTTAGAACAAATTTTACATGTTTATTAATATGTCTATAATTGTAAAGAATTTTCAAAAAGAAATACATAGCATCCTTTTATAATGTAAACATAAAAGTCTTACTAATATACCAATGGTTGAAGAGTTATATCCAAACACAGGTTTAATTGATGATTTTTTTTTTTTTCATGTTTTAATTATTCAAAAATGTCTTACCTTAAGCTATATTTAATTTTATTTTAAGGTAAAATCACTTTGAAATTTATTAAAAGAAAAAATTACTTTTAATTTTAAATATTTATAATGAAGTCACGAAAATAACTAGTTGGATGCACCAATCCTAAGACTCTTCTATTTCATAGATCTCAATTTTCAAAAAATATTTACAAATATTAATACTACATCAATATTGTTAGTTCAATATCATACCAACTTTGATTTTCATCTAGAATTTTTGCTGCAGTCAATTAGATTAAGAATGAGTTAATCTCAATCATGTTATTTATTAAAATTAATATTTTTTTGTTATTCCGCTATACATCAGCTGTTTGCGAATAGCCATTTTTTAACAAGATACAAAATTCCCATTGCTGCATGAACTGCCAATTCAAAAACACTCGAAAAAAATTAAGGGAGGAAATAGCTCCCCCCCCCATTTCCCCTTTTTATACTTAATCATTGAATCCCCTAAACTAACCAAGGATATGCTTTATCACATAAAAAAACCTATATCCAAAATTCATAGCAAATTGAATAATTCTTCATAAAAACCCATTTATATAATTTAAGAAGAGTTATCCCCGTTCTTTATACTTAAACATTAAACTTCCAAAACTACTCAGAGATTCGCCTTATCAAAAAAGAATGTACATCCAAAATTTAAAGCAAATAAGATATTTCTGCATAAAAACTTATTTATCAAATTTAAGGGGGTTTGAGGTAATCTCTGGTGTCCCTTTTATGCTTAACAAAAGGACCCCACAGCTAATTAGGGAAGCATCTTATCACTATAAACCTGTATCCAAATATTAAAACAAATTGGTTAATTCTGCAAGAAAAATCATTTACCTAAATTAAGAGGGGTAGTCCCACCGATCCCCCATTTATACTTATCCAATGAACTCTCAAAACAAATCAGGGAAGTGCCTTATCCAAATGAACCTATATCCAAATTTTGAAGCAAATCGGTAAATTTTATGTGAAAAACCCATTAACCTAAATTCAAGATGGGGGAGTTACCTCCCATCTCCCCCCCTCTTAGACTTATCCAATGAACTCGCAAAACTAATCATGGAGGTGTCCTCATCAGAATGATCCTATGTCTAAAACTACAGCCAAAAACATGTACAAAATGTTTGGTTCATTCTATGTATAACTTCATACAATTTTTTATGATATGATGGTGACACTGGGACAGACAGCTTTTGAATAAACATGTTTTTAGGATATTGGATCCCTAAAACATATAAATTTGTCGAAAAAAAATGATTACATTACTTTCTACTATCAAGGATAGAAGAAAGTAAAAAATGTCTGTTTGGTTGTTTAACTTATAAACCAATTAACCCATTATTTAAACTAAGCGAAAGAAAGAAAATTAATAAAATCATAGTTTATTAAACAATTTCAAATTTTATAAAGATTAAAGACAGAAACCAATATTTAGAAATGCATAAATAATGCATGTAAGGTAGCAAACAGCCATTTAGAATCTACTATCATTCGCTCCTGTAATCTATATATATAAAAGAAAGTCTGGATTTCGTATTAATGACAGCACAAAAAAATCTACCGAACCAAAAATCTTGAAAATTGGGATAAAAATACTTCCCATAATACTGAGTGCCACTAAGAAGAGATTTTTAAAAATTCCACCCCTAAGGGGGGGGTGGGGTGAAAAAAAGAACGAGTTTAAAAAAAAAATTCCTTAAAAATCGGCTTTAGCAGTTATTTTTCAATTGATAACATATTTTAGTGTATTTTTTCATGCTGAATCGAATGGTACCAAGCAAAATCTTTTAAATCCAGTAGTTCGTGAGATACTTCACATTTTTCTAATTTGGCGATGTCTTCGGCTCAAAAACCTGACATTTTCAATCCTTATCTATATGTATAAAAGAAAGTCTGGATTTCGTATTATTCACAGCACAAAAAAATCTGCCGAACCAAAAATCTTGAAAATTGGGATAAAAACACTTCTCATATTACTGAGTGCTGCTAAGAAGAAATTTTCGAGAATTCCATCCCCAAGGGAGGTGGAAAAAAGAGCGAATTTAAAAAAAAATTCTTAAAAATCGGCTTTTGTAGTTATTTTTCAACTGATAACATATTTTAGTGTATTTTTTTTTTTTATGCTGAATCGAATGGTACCAAGCAAAATCTTTTAAATCCAGTAGTTCGTGAAATGCATTGCATTTTTCTAATTTGGCGATGCCTTCTGTGCAAAAACTTGAAATTTTCAATCTACCTATGTAAAAGGAAGTCTGAATTTTGTATTAATCATTGTATAAAAAAATCTGTTGTACCTATAATTTTGAAAGAGAGTTCTATAATCAGGTTAACATGATTATGTAAGCTATATTTAATTATATCAATATATATAAAACGCAAAGTGAAATTTCATTCCGGCCGCTTATAACTTAAGTTCTACTAGATAGATTTTAATGGAACTTACATTGTTACTTGGATAATTTTTCTGAAATTTTGTAGCTAATGAAATATAGCATTCTACGCTGCTTAATTGAATACTTATGGAGATGTTTTAAATCAGATGAATCCAATTACAAAAGGTTGGCTTTATTTTAAAGGCTCTGCTGAATGAATTTTTATGTGATTAAAACTGTTAACATGTTGAGCGCTACGTCATTCATTGGTGACTAACATTGAACTTTCCGTTTAGATGATGGACTTTTCACCGATGACAGACAGTCTAAAGTATGATATAAAACTAAAAGTTACTATGATATAAAAATTTCGTTTGATTCAAAGTTTCTTTAAAAAAACACTGACCAGCGTAGCGGGCGAAGGCTGCTAGATGGTATATAAGCCTGCGCTTCTCTGTCGCTTTGCTCAGCTTAGCTTTTTCTACATGCTGAGTCTTGTACTGATGAAGAATCTCGACAATAGATTCAAAACAGCTGTTTGCTACCTTTTCTTTCATTATTTGAGCATTTCTAAATGTTGGTTTTCTATCTTTATACATTTTTACAAAAAGGCTTTATTTGCTATTTTGACTTCAAATTTTGTTTTACAATCCGAAAGTAAAGATACAATTTTCTAAAAGATATAAACGTAAAATCTTGAATTTATTACAGAATTTTAATATAAATAGTAAGGAAAGCTGGCAATTTTTTAAGCTTTTGAGAATTATCTTTTACTCATATTGATAGGGAACTTATTATTTCATCTTTTGCATTATAAAGAAAAGTTTTTCAGTATTATTTGGGATCAAAGGATTACTGTTATTCATCTATATTTGCTTTGCTGCATTCTCCGGATATCCGACAGAGAAGTCGGATATCCGGTGATTGTGATCCGGATATCCGACGATATTTCGGATATTGAAAAATCAGCCGGATATCGGATATTGGCCGGATATCCGTTGCATCCCTAGTTATGGGCCCAGTTCATAACCGAGTTTAATTCTTTTTATAAAGTTATAGTAAATAATTTAAAATAGTTTTGTAACTTTATTTTTTCAAGAAATGTGACAGTTTAAGTAAAAGTAACTTTTGAAAATAGTAAATTTAAAATAGTAAATTTTTATGATTAATTTTTTTTTTTGCCGTATTTGACCTTGAATGGTTTGGCATTACGATGATAGTTAAACTTTGACCCCAATTAGATATCTTTGATAATTTTAGATGGGGGGGGGCAGTATCTATATTTTTTTTGTTTTGTTTATGGAATTTAAATTTAGAGTTATGGTAATGGAGGAAATGAAATTTTTATGACTAAATTTTAGGATTAATTGATGAATATGGATGTTAATATTAAGCAAATTAAGGTTTAATAGATTAAATTTTTGAAATATATTGTTAAAATTTAATGGATTTTTGAGATTATAGAAGTTTTTGAAATTTTTGAATGGAATTTTTCTTGAAAGTTCTTTTAGAAAAATAGCATGACATGAAATTTTATTTGAAATAGTTTGATATATATTTTTTAAACTATTTTTGTAATAAACGACATGCATCCAGGTTGTGGTGATTCTTTTTAAGTAAAGATAAGTTGTTAAAAAGCCTTTAAAAGGGATTTGGAGTGTTTTAAGGTCAATTTATCCGTTTTGAGATACACATATTGTCTTGTTTTTTTTAGTCTTTTAGAGTGGAGCGTGATGGCGCCCTCCATTTTCAATAAGGATAGTTGGCCAAATGTATCTCCTGTAATAAAAAATAAATTTATTTCACCTGGATGTTTGTCTATAAAAACTGTAAGACTAATTAAATTAAATTTTTTTTGGAAGTGTTATGAATGAAAATAAATTTATATTAGAAATAAAAATTGTCCTAAATGAGGAAAATAAGTAGGAATCAAATAATAGATTTTTGGGGGAATGCTGATTTTAGGAGGAAAAGCTATGGTGTTAGAATATAATTACTATCTGGTTTATTGTGATATTTTTAACCTTAGTGCTGTATTTTTTGTGAAAGATATATACCCCATCATATACTGCTGCTACTATAGTTTCTGTGTCAAGATTTTTGTGTAAGAAATTGTGTTAATATGAAGGTTCTAATGCTCATTGACTCTATTTTTCTTGCAATATTTGGACTTTAAAATACTTGAACTGTCGATATATTTGAATTTCGAAATATTTAAGTTTTTGAAATGCTTGAATTCCTATACAGTTAAGTTGTAATATTTAAATTTTTATAAATTTAAGGCTTATTATCTTTTTAAGGTTTCGTGAATTTAAGACTGTTTTTTTGAAGTTTTTCTTGGTTTAATTTGGGTGTGTCTGGCCTGACTGGAATACAGATATGGTTTTTGAATAGTAATTTGATACTTAAAGATTAAAGTTTAAGGTTTAATATTTTGTTTTCAATAACTGATATTTTTAGAATTGTGGGAGAAATTAAAGTTCTTCTTCTTTTCAATAGTCTTTGTTAGTTTTGGATGAAGTTTGACATATATTTTTAATTAAATAGTTTAAAAATGAATTAAAAATTAAAATGTAAAGATACTTAGAAATATAAAGTGATTGGACTCTCAGGGTTAAACATTTATTTTAGAGTTTTTGATTTAAATGTAGTTCCATTATTGATTTTTTTTTTGATTAAAATGATTGAGATAAAATTCAGGGATTTAGGTTTTTATAAAAGTTTTGAATTTATATATATTTTTATTTTGGAGGGGTGACATCACTTCAGATGTCTGAAAGACGTGCCGGTTTCCTGGAGTGATGGTCACTCTTAATTAAAAAGATTTAAGATGATTTCGGTTTTTATAAGTTTAAATATGTAATTTTTTTGTTTAAGTATTTTTTTTACTTGTAATTTTAATTAAGTTGGTAGTTTTTATGAGGTGAAAATTAGTTCTTTTAATTTGTTTTTGACATTTAATGGTTATTTTTTTTAGGCATCTGATTTCCTTCATTTTGAATGTAGTTGCGGATGTCGGTTGAGTGAATGACCGGTGTAATGTTAGATGATGAAAGTTTGGGAAGTGGTATCGGATGCAGGTGGTTTACTTTTGATAAGTTATAAGTTGAGAGTCCGGTTTTTGGTTAGTTTAAGCCTTAATTTATGAATTGAATTTTTGAGGTGTCTTGGGGTGTTCGACTATATTTTTGAATTGACTTTGTGTAATTAGCCTTGGTAATTATCCGGCTATGTCAATTGGGTTAGTTGTTAACCAGGTAGTCGGATACCCGTATGGACATTAATGTTTTTGAGATGTTCTTTTGTATTAAAGTTAAAAATAGTTTTGAATACTGTTTTCCAGTTTTTGGGTCAGGCACATTGATTTATAAAAGTAAAGATAGTTTAAATTCTAAGAAATGTATTGATTTTTTTTGTAATATTAGATTTTTTTTTTAAATTTTCTTTTTAAATGTATGATTAAAGATTTTTAATTTTTTCTTATAATTGGATGTCATTTTGGGTAACTCTTTATATAGGCCTTTTGAGAGTTAAATTTTTTTTAACTCTCTGTATGTGATCTTTGTTTGCCTTGAGGTGTTTTCATGTTTGTAAAGGTTAATATAAGATCACTGAGGTTATTATATATTGTTGGATTTTTAACATCCATATAAGTTTATGCCCTGGAGAATGACTATGCAAATATTGTTTGTAATAAAATTGATTTAATTTATATTCTTGTTGAATTTTTTTTTTTTTTAGGAAATATTATTTTGTTATAAAATATTAATAAAATATTTTTTATAGATATAAAGGAAATAAATGGCATTTAGTGAGGTAATTTAAAAGGGGAATGCCGCTGGAGTTCAAGTTTATCAGAGTCTATCTCTAAATTTTTGAGTAATGCACTGCTAATTGCCATGTAGAATGGTTTATTTTTAGGCAGATGTTATGCTCAATTTGCTTTGATGGTTATACCTGTAATTGTTTGGGTTCTTTTTGAAGCTTGTGTTTTTGGAGGACTCTTGGGGCTTGAACTTGGCGGTATTTCTTTTGAATGATATTTAAAATATTCAAATTTATGTGTATTGCTCAAAGTATAGAAGAATGTAAATTAATGGAGTTTATGGCTGTTTTATTAAGGACTCTTAAGATTTATGAGTGTGTTAGTTAATTACATACTTATAATAAAGTTAACAGAAAGTTTAAATTTTTTTGAATAAGCAACGCACTGGAATTATCCTTGATACGTATATATATGTTATGGATAATTATTTAAATGAAATTTTTTTTATGTTAAGAGTTGTTTTTGAGTTGCATGTACTTTTGTAATGGTTAATTTGGTGTGGTAGAATTTTTTTTAAATAGAGGTTTTTAGATGTGTAAATCTGGGCAGGACCTGTAAGATTTATTTTAGACTTGATGCAGAAATTAAGATCTTGAAGTTTAAAATGCTGTTTTTGTAAATGGACTGGAGATTGTAGGAATTTTTAGATGGAAATTGGATGAGACAGCTATTAGTTTTTCAATTTGTTTTAGGACTTAGTGGAAATTTGAAAAAGATTGCCAAATTGTAGATTGAATAATTTCACTGTTTGAATTTGTAAGGTGAATGTTCAAAGTCGTTTTGGTAATTAAGTAGATGTGGCTGATGGGGAAAGGTGTGGAGAAATACTGGCATTAACTGTTTTTAGATTAACATATTAGAAAGGAGCTCCTCATAAAAGAATGCTGGGTGTTTTCCACTTGTTCCTTTGTGCCTGGATCTACTGATTCTTTTTGTTAGTCCCCATGTGAATGCTTGGAAGGTATGGTGTAAAAGTAATTCCTGTTGCCATTGCCTAGAGCAGACAGAGATAGGGGGGCAATATTGAGTAAGGTTTGCTGTTTTCCCGTAGTTTTCTCCAGTTTAATATAGAATTTTTTTAGAAATATTTAGATATTTAGGACAGAAGCATCAATGTGATAGTAGATATTTAGTAGATATTTTTCTGAAGACAGTTTGAGAGTTAAAGTTCTTTTGGATCAGGTTTGTTTCTCTCTGGATTTCATCACTTCATGGAGGGATTGTCATTCAGATGTTTGCTTTCTCCCCCATGGGGTGTTGGAATCATTTGGGAAAGTTTTTTTTGGTCCATTTGAATTTTTAGGCAGTCTCATGAAAGAGTCGTACCATTAGGTAATGTGTATGGAGCCTATGGATGAACTGAGGATGCTATTGGCTGGTGTTGAGAAAGTACATCTTGTTTAGTGCTCTAAATTTTTTTTGAAGTGATAGTTATGCTATCATGAATTCCTTTAAATTTTATTTCGTTATTGATGCCTGAGTTAAATCTCATTTTGACAGTAGCCATTTTCTGCCTACGTCCTATTTAGTATGAATGGGAGTGAAAAGTCGTCTGGCCAGGCGCAAATGAGTAGTAGTTTTGAATGTTTAAAGAATGGAAGGTTTTACTCAATTTTTTTTAGGATTGAGTCGTATGTGTGTGTAGTCCCCTTTAGATGTTTTTGTAGTTAGTCTGGATTCTTAGGTAGGATGGCAAATCTGGTTTTGATTTTTTTTAGTTGAAATGGCATAATTTATAACGGTTGTTTTTTTGTTTTTTTTGAAGGAATATTGAGGGGAGATGTTTTTGGAGATGGAGCACAGTTGATGTTTCTTTTTCGTATATGTGGAAGCAAGGTCTACATGAATTTCTAGCCTGATTCGAAGCCATGTAACAGTAGTTTTTGGGTTCTAAGTCGCATGATTTTTGGTGATTGTAATATCTTGGTTCATTTAGGATGCTGTCTGACAGGAAAAATTGTGTGTTATTAGATCTTTAGTGGCAGATATGTCTTTCAGATGGGTGTATATACATAGGTATAAATTATTGTTTTAAATCTCAAATTTTTAATGTTTTATGAGATATTATGCAGTGCAGAAAGGGTTATTATGGACTTTTATGTAAATTTTTAACTACAAGATTTTTAATTAAACCAGATTGGTAATGGTTTTATAATGTTATGTATGTAAATGTGTATTGTTATATTTATTTTGATGTATAATTTGTTTTGATGTTGTATAGTTTTATTTTTGATGTGTTAATATGTGAATATAATTTTTTTTTATGTTCCGGAGCTGGTTGTCCTGTTTTCCTTTTCTAGCTAAATTTTTGGGAGGATATCTGAAGGATTTTTGCTAAGATTTTTTTTAGATAAAGTTTTAGAATTGTGAGTTTATTTTTGGGGGTAGGTTTATGTTGTTTAAGATTGAAGGTGCAGTATGGTTTTAGCCATTGTGAAATTCCATTGGTATGTCATCAGATTCTAGATGTGATGATTTCAGTTGGATGTTGCCCTTCATGGTGTACAGGTGTCAAGTGGGGGGGCATTGTTAGGAATAGGTACTCCTGTGTACTTGCCACTGTACACATATTTTTACTTTACCTGTCTCATGAATTAATATTTAAACTCACTTGCCTTTATTAAATATATTCCTCTTTTTATTTTTATAATAGTTGATATTAATTTCATTAATTATCCCCTAAAATATCTTTTTCCACCGGCAGTATTTCCTTTTTTATTTCACGTTGAACGTCACTTATGTTTACATCGTCTCGCGGTCTTTCCAGTCTAATTTCTACATAGTTTCTTTTTACGCCACGAGATGGCGTCAGCTGTGTACAGGGAGGATTTGTGTATACAACTCCACTCTACCTTTACAGTAATTTCCAGAAGCAAGCTGACGTAACCGGTAGGGGGCGTAGTGTGAAGGATGCGTAGAAGACTGTTTCCTGATTAACCTTGACCTATATATGAGACGAGGATCTTGTCGTTCAATGCTTGTTCTTTTCACCTAGTTTCCTCCTATGACTGTGTTTGGATAAAGAGGCGTTTTCCCTGGACGTTATTTTCCTTTTCTATGATATTGTCTACGTACTGTTGTCTTTTTATTTACGTTAGTTTACTTCATGTTGAAATATAATGAAGCAGTCTTTTAATACGATAAAGTTAAACTCAGGAAAGTAATGAAGTAATGTGATGGAGCGAACGACAGTTCGCGTTTTTAAAGTTCCAGAGCTGCGTTTCTTCTAAGGTTGACTTTCCATGGGATATCGGCTGTTTCTTTGGTGTTATTGAGTGGATATTCAGACGACGTGTGGACGATCACTTTCGAGATGGAAGGATTTGGTTCCGGTTGATGTTCTACGGCTTGTTTGATCCTTGGACATTTTTCCTTAGCTATAGTGCCTTTTGTTCCGGTTCATTACGGCGGTAATTTTTGAATCGTTTACCAAGGACTGTATGAGTTTGGATCAAGTTTAAAAGTTTTTCTTATGGACAATCAGTAAAGGACATTTAAGTATTGTAATATTGATTTTGACTTTAAATCATTTATATATATTTTTGGTAAAGGTAAATGAGTAATTATTTGTTTAACGTTATGCAAACAATAAGGAATGTGTTCTTGTTTTTGTTATGATTGTTATAAATAATGAATGAAGATAATCTCTGATTATTTTTGTTTTTAATACTTTTAAATAAATATGTGTTTGTTTTAAATAGTTATCATTTAATTTGACTCGGTTCATAAATGGGGTTTAAACCAGTCAACGCTCTATCACTGCTTTAAATAACTCTGCTAATTTTTACTCAACCCCTGGGAGATACATTTGTCTCCCAACACTAATGCCCCTCCCCTTAACTTGTATAAATGGATTTTTCAATCAGAATTGTCAGATTTCATTCAAATCTTTGAATAGTTTTGGAAGTTTAATGGCTAAGTATAAAAGAGGGGAATAACTCCTCTTAAATTATATAAATGCTAAATGGGTTTTTATTAAGAATTATCCGATTTGCTCTGAATTTTGGATATAGATTTTTTAATATGATAAAGCATGTACTTGATAGTTTAGGAGGTTCAATGATTAAGTATAAAAAAGGAGAAAGGGGAGAGCTGTTTCCCCTTCTTAATTTTCTTTTTCGAACGGAATTAACGAAAATACAAGGCTGTAATGTACAATTAGTATGCGTAGCCTGTGCGCTCAATGCCATCAGTTTAACTGGGCAAATTTTTATTTAAATTAATTTGTTTTCAGTTACCATGTATTTACTTATGCTTTTTAAACATGTAATAACAAAGATTTTAATAATCGATTGTAAAACATCTCGATTGTAATTCTCGAAATTAATCGATGACTTTATCGAATGTGCTTTGTTACGATTACGATTTTTATCGAATAGGAAATTTTCGAGAATCGCCCATCACTATCTGTAGCCCCTTGTATCACTTTTTTCAGTAAGGTCTGAAATAACCTATTTTTTTGTAATTGTTTTTAAAATAGAAATTTGACTATTGAGTACAGAAGCTATTTAAAATAAGTACATTCCAAATGTTTCCTGAGTGTGTGAGTGTTCAAAACATTCTTTTAGCTGTCTAAATAAAAGTTAAAAACTGCTATCTTTGATTTGCTGTTGTAAAAATATACACACAAAACCGAAATGAGATTTCAGCTCGTAATCGATTGAATAAATTTTACTGGCCAATGATACTTTACATACAACTAATTGTCTGGGTGAAGCGAAGGCTAATACACAGCACAGTATTACTTTCTAGACATATACAGCTATGAAACAATATTAAAAGTCAAACAAAACTTTTTTGTCCAGCAAATCTAAAAAAATACTTGTCAGATTTCGATTCTGTTTGTACCAAAAGGTTCATATGTAGGCAATGGTGACCATCCTCCCCAAACCTAATTATGTAAATCCCCCCCCATCCCCCGCAAAAAAAAAAAAACTTCATACTTTAACATTAATCCCTCCCCAACCTCTAAACATAATATCAGTTGTAAAATAAATTCTACTTATAATCTTCTGTACCTTCAAAAGATAGTGACTTGAGCATAGCAGAATGAGTTCTTAATGCCCTTATCAGGAATTTAAAGAAAGAAAGCACAGGAACATTTCTGGAAGTTAAATGTTGGAATGATTTAAAAGTGATATTAAAAAAAATCATGAATTTTTTTAACAGTAAAAAAAAAAAAAAAGAAATATTAAGAATTTAAAAATCCCCCCTCCCCCCTTAAAAAAGGACTTTTTGACAATATCCCCCCCTCCAAAACTAAATTGTATGACGCATCTTGCGCAGTGGCGTAGCTAGAGGGGGACGGAGGGGGCGGTCCGCCCCGGGTGTCACCCTCCAGGGGGGTGACACCCAATCTTTATTTGCAAATATATACATATAATCTTATAAGATTTTGGGGGGGAAATTCTGAAATAAAATGAAATTTTTAGCACATAAAGCAATAGAGTTAGTTTTCTTTTCTTTAAGAATGTGGAATTTTATATAGAATGATGTACCTAAATAAGACATGCACCAGGGAACAAAAACCTACCTGTCCAATGAGTAGGTAGCTAAAGCAAATTTTAAAAGAAAGAATTTTCTTTACATATAAACACCACATTGACTTATGCGGACTATGGATTGAGTGATATCGCGGGCTTTGAACGCGGCGACCAAATCCAGAAATTCCGTAACGAGGAAAAAAACCTAACATTCCGGCTAACATCGTTTCAGTTCGGCAATCTTCGGCACGGTATCCTTCGGTAGATTTCGGTAGATTTCTCATTTATTCAATAAAAGAAAATTGAATTGAACTTAATAAGCTTTGGAGAGAGGCATTATGGGTAAAATGTCATGGTTACAATGAGTTGCAAACTTCTAAACACTAAACATATGGCTGCAGGTATAGCAATTATATTGCTGGAACCTACCTATTATTGAAATAAAAACATGAAATAACATTAGTAAAATATTCAAAATATCTTTAAATCAATTTTTTAGGGGCTAATAATGTTTTAAATGGACCGGAATTTTTCCGAACAGATTTTTTTCGTTCTTTAAAATGGCTATCTCCATTTTTTGATATCTACAGGAGGGGCATCCTGGGGCAAACCTATTAAAATCACCAATTACTTTAAAATTGAAATAATAAACAACTTTTAAAGCCTATTTTATTAAAACAGTTTAACTTTCAAACATGTTTTAAAATTTTGGTTGCCACCGATTTAAAACGAAATTTATAACTTTTTCGACTTCTTTAATAACTATTTAAAAATCATAGTGTAAGGTATCATTAAACTTGTCTCTTTATCTAGAGTCTGTCCCAATTCATAAATTTAGGATTACAGCGACATCTAGCGATTTTTGGCAAAACTAAGTTTTTTGTCATTCTTAAATCTTAATAAAAGACTTAAGTGTCACATATGTCAGAGTCAGCATGCTCATTTGCCGTTTATTTTATCTTAGGTGTATTTGCTGTTATATTTACTCATCATTAATACAAAATACTGGTTTTAATTAACATTGCCATGAAGAATAAAAATAGATAATTCTACTCACAAAATCTTTTAAAATCTTTAAATCAATTTTTTAGGGGTTATTAATGCTTTAAATGGCAAGGCTGGTAACAGCTGGGTCCGAACCGATTTTTTCCGCTTTTTAAAATGGCTACCTCCATTTTTTGATATCTACAGGGGGAGCAAAGATATAGGGGCATCCTGGGGCAACCCAATTAAAATCACCAATTACTTTAAAACTAAAATAATAAACAACTTTTAAAGCCTACTTTATTAAAACAGTTTAACTTTCAATCATTTTTTCAAATTTTGGTTGCCACCGATTTAATACGTAAATTATAACTTTTTCGACTTCATTAATAACTAATGAAACATCAAAGTGTAAGATATCTTTAAACTTGTCTCTTTATCTAGAGTTAGTCCCAACTCATAAATCTAGGATTACAGCACCCCCTAGCGATCTTTGGCAAAACTAAGTTTTTTGTCATTTTAAAACCTTAATAAAAGAACTAATTTATTATAAATCAGAAACTTACAGTTGTTTAAAAGAGTCTTTTAATATCCACTAATGTTGGTTGCCACCGCTAAATTGTGAAATCAATAACAATAACAATTTTTTTAATAAGTTAATAAATAACATAGTGTAAGATATCAATAAACTTGTCATATTCTCTAGATTCTATCTCATTAAAAATCTTTTGGTTAACAGCGTCCCCTAGCAACGATTTCCTATACTAATACAAGAGTTCTCACAAAACTTAACTAAAAATTCTAAAAAATTAAAACATCAACAAATTTGAAGTTGATAATGAATTATTACAATTTGCGCCTTATTACTAATATTATTACCAAAATTAATTTACTTGTTACTTAAGCTTATAACAATCTCACTACTATTAATTCCTAAGCAAACTTTATCATGTAAGGTATCGATCAACTAGTCTCACTCTTAAGAAATAATTCCTGTACTCTAATAAAATATTAAATCGCTTCCCAAGCCTACTAGGGAATTAAATAGACTTCACTAATTTACATTTTAAAGATGCCTTTTTTTCCAATAAAAGAAAAAAATTTGTTTTCTTATCGGTCACTACGTTCAAAAAGTGTAACTTGAACTAATATCAAAGAAAAAGAAAAAACTTAGAATTAATATCAAAGACAAAAAAAAAAAAACTGCATAAATAAAAAAATAAACAAATAATTATAATTGCATAAGTTGATAAAAAATGCTATGCAATAGCTTTACCGCGGCAATCCCCGAGTGCCACACGTATTTTTTTTTTTTGTTTAGTTATATATGCAGGAGGACAAAAGACAAATAAGGAATGGCATGGTCACTTGTTATGATGACGTAGAATTGTGATTGAAAAAATATGATGGATTGAAGAAGAAGGGGGCTGAGACCATGATAGCTAGGGGGTGACACCATTTACATCCGCCCCGGGTGTCACCCATCCTAGCTACGCCGCTGATCTTGCGTCACCAAACCCCTCTCTGGTCACCCCTGTATGTAGCTAACCTACTGAATGCACCTACTACAAAAAACAGGTTCCAAATAGTTTAAAAATTATATTTAAAAAGCAGAATTTCTCTGCATACGTCACAAAAATTTTATGTGCATTACTTTCACTCACTGGATGTTCTCATAGACACTCTGATTAAAGCCCACAGAGTAAAAAAAAAAAATATGCATGTCGTAACATTGAAATGCAAGAATTCTATTTAAAAGAAGAAAAATAGTTTATTTAATATCTATTTAAAAAGTAAAAAGTCATAAAAACTTTGATTTAGAATTTTATGAAAAATTTGTGAAAATTAAATGCAATTAAATTACGTTTATATTAAGTATTTTGATTTGTGGCATCATTCCTCATTTCATTTATTTTTATTGCATGATTTCTTTTAGTTTACAATTATGTTATGCACTCAAATCTGATGACTCTTTTTACTTTCATTTTCTGTTGACACAAAGCTTTGAAAATTGAAATATGTATCTATTCTTGTGGGCAATACGTGAACTGGACATAGATTTATTAAATTTGATCCCTAAGGAGGCAAACTGAAAGGGGAGGGGGGTTTACTTATTACTTCCCGATGAGAGGCTTTTGCCTATTTTCAATCTTTTATAGCCAATGTTTCAAAACAGAATTTTCTGTAAATAAATCGTGAAAATTTTTAAATTAAATTAGGTAAAGAAACAGCTTACATATTCACTTGCAATCTACCATCTTGGATTTTTTTCTCGACACGAAAAACCCGTTTTCGCCAAAAAATAAATATTACCAAGTGGTCAGGCTTAGTGAAAAAAATTTAAAGTAAATACTAAAAAAAAAAAAAAAAAAAAAGAAAGAAAAAAAAACATTTTACAAACAAAATACCAGTTTTTCAAACGATATACATATGTAATTAAAGGGGGGGGGCGTAAAAAATCACATTACAAAAGGTAAGTTATTTAAAAGAGAATTCTACATCGAATGTCACCAAAAATAAAGCTAAACGACTGAGGCCAAAGTCTTAATCTATTATTATGGACCACGGGCAAATACGCAAGTCAGCCAAAGTTAACTTGATAATAAAAAATAACTGGTGTGAGTAATGAAGGATTCTGAATATTTTAAGTGACATGTTTACCAGTCACTCATTCCCAAGTGGTTAATTGTTACTTTTTATTTCCTATGGAAAAATCTATATTAGCTTCAAAAATAAGCATTTATTAAAAAATACTAATAACAGGGTTACCAGTATAGCACCAAATTTTAGCCAAATTACCAAAATATTGCCAAATTATGGTAAACTTGGTGAAATATTGTCAAATTAGGCGACAAAAATACAAAAATAAACCCATATATGAAGTCAACTATGCAATAGTTGACTATTTTTGAAAAACTTGAAATTGAAATCCAATTATATTTCGTAATTGAACTTGCCATAGTTTAATTTTTACTTTTTAAATTTATTTATTTATATATATATATTTTTTTTAATAAAATTTTTCTATTTTCTTGTGCATTTAAAAAACATATATTTTCAACATTTTAGTGAATTTTAATAAAAGCATGTTTAAAAAAATATATATGCTTAAATTTTAAATTAAATTAGTACTTTATTAGTATAAGGGCTTTGGTTAGGTAAAAAGAATGGATTTGGCGAGACATGTAAAGTTGCATATTTTCTGGCAATCTATTCATTATTTCTTATATCCAAGCAATTTTTTTTTTTAACTTGGACAATCTAATTTGCATAAAATAGTCACCTATTTTTATACACTAACAGAAGTAAATTATTTATAAAAAACAATCATATTATATATAACTAAATATTTATGGCTCAAATGTAATAAGCGCAACAAATTTTGTGAGATTTTTTATGCCAATTTGGTGAAATCATCATTTTTGATTACATTTACATATAGCGTGCTATAATAGCACATTTTTTTTATTTATTTAAAAATTAGAACAAAATAAAGTAATAAACAAAACATTTTCTATTTAAAAAAAAATATATAGTCAATAAATAATAATAAATAATAAACTCGAAACCTGGGCCGCGACATCTTTAAGTCGTGGAACTAGGTCAGGTCTTTACACTTTCAGAAACGGGGTCTTGAGTCTTACTTTTTTCTGCAGAGCGGGATCGAGCCACACTTTTTTTACTTACCCATCATACGTAGTATAGGGTAAGTCTTGCAATCGTTTTGAAAATCGAAAATTTTTTTTTGACGGATTTACACATTTTAGATATTGGAGTTTCCGAAAGACATATTTTTAGAAAAAAAAAAAAATTTGCCGTCCATCCGTCTGTGTGTCTGTCTGTCTGTCTGTCTGTAACCGCTCTATCTCCCGAACAAATTGAGATAGAGAGTTGAAATTTTGTATGTACTTAGTATGTAAGAATGGTACAAAGCCTATTTAATATCAGTAACCTCGATTATCCGGAACTATTTTTTCCGGGCTCTCGAAAAATTCGTTCTGATGAAAGGTATATAAAAGTTTTTGAATTTTTTTATTTTGAGGACTGGACGTAAAAGGCAATAAAATAACACAAATTTTGCATAAAAAACGAGGGCGATCGGATTATTAGTTGTCGAGATATGTGTAATCCTTTTTTCCAAATTCTTCGATTTTTCATGACCCTGTATTTCATTCAAATTTCAATTCACAGGTATGTTTTTATTGGAAAAGAGACGCTTAATTCAACACAGTAAATTTTTAGTTAATATGATTTTTTTTTTTGAGTTATAAGGATGTTTCTTTTACGCAATCCGCTACTACTCGAGTATTTTGGCGTCTTATATAATTAGTCAAAATTGGCTCATCAGCAATTCATTAATGGAGCATTATTATATGTTAAAATTATTTTTTTATGCGTTAAAATTTTATTTTGGAGTTGCCATAGGCACGCGTTTTATTTTCATATTTTATATTATGATGGGTAAGTATTACAATGGCCCCCCCAACGACTAGTTTTCAGGGTGGGCCTGGCATGGATTTTGTTCTTCCTCGGTCAGGGACCGACCCAGACCATAAGCAATGAGTGATCTAAGGAGGGGTGAGTAGGAAGTAGGAACCATCTGGTCTAGTATGGGATTTACAAAATACATTGTGAATCCTCATGGGAAATAACTTGGGCAGTCGTTCCCAGCATAAGCTGGATTGTGACAGTTTAAATCCACTCTGGCTGGGTTAGGTCTTTTCTCTTTTAGAACCAAGTTGTGTCCTAATCTTATTTTTTTGCAGATTCAGGTAGGGCCAGACTTCTTTTTCTTTCAATTCGGGCTTGGATGAAACTTCATTCTTCCTAGAGCTCTGCACTGGCCATAATTTCCAGGTCGGGGTTCGGATCAGAAGAAAAGCTAAATGTTTGGTCCCTCTCTTATATAGATAGTATAATAAGCATTATTGCTCCGATCACGACCTGGCATTCCTCTAAATGTTTTTTCATAAGGTAAAGGTCTGCACAGGCCGGAATTTCTAAGTCCGGTCCGAAGGAAATTTGGCCCGGCCCATTTTTATTTTTACATTTCTAGGCCCGTATCGTACAAAAATAAGTGAAAACATTCCTAGCCCGGTCAGGTCTGGCTCGACACAATTTCTACTATTTCGAAGAAGAAAAAAATCAGATTTCCATCACACAATTAACATTTCTTTAAAGAATACTGCATATATATTTATTGGATGATTTTATTGTATATTTTACAGAAAATACACAATAGCAATATTAATGATTACTTAGATTGTCAGACTTTCAACATTTAAATAAAGATTCATTAAAACATTAATATGGTTTAGAATAAAAGTTAAAAACATATCATAACATTTAAAGCTGTATTATAAAAAGAAGATTTATGAAATATTTCTACATCATTTTATTAAAGACTTCTCAAATCCAAAAGAGTTACTTTCTGATACACTTTTTGATACATTTCTGCATTCATTTCTTTTCGGAAACACATGAGATTAGCAGGTATTTTTATTCAGAAAATATATAATCGAATGGATTTATCCATTTTTTGATACAAGCAATTTAAGAAATTACTGCCAAAGTCAACGTTTTGGATTGAATTTCCAGAAGTGACAGCATGGGAAGAAAGAAAAATATGCAATCACATTATATAAATCCTTTATATCTCAAAAAGTTTATATAAGTATTTTGTTTATCAAAAATGGAAAACGCTATTCGGTTCCAAATCTCATCAATAGTCAGGCTTGTCAATTTTGTCCCTTTACAGTTAGAAATTAATCAGAAAATGTGTCAAACTTTCGCGTCATTGAGAAGTGAATTTAAGAACCACTAAGAAGTTTATTTCCAAAGATTACATTAACATAAGTATAAGTTCTGTATTGCTATTAATACTTTTATAATTCATATTATATGCCCTACACCAGGCATGTCAAACACGTGGCCCGCCGACAACTTTTCAGTGGCCTGCCAAGCCTTTGGCATTTTACCTGTGCTTTTAAACCTGTTTTTTAAAATTTACTACTACTAATAATTTTTTTTTTCAAATTTCAAGAAATAAGAAAATTAATTTAACTTGTTTACTTTATCCTTAACGATTGATGTTAAAATTGGTGTTCAGCATTTATAACAGCAGAAAATTAAAATTAATTACGATCCATATTAGAGCGAACATATAGGTACATGGATTTTTCAAAATTTTGTGATCATTTATTAATGAACCAATTTCTTAAATTAGGCGTGCAGTTAGGCATATTTTAGCTGTTGACTGGAAGGTGGGTGCACAGACAATCACTTTATCAAAAAAAAAAAAAAAAAAAAGGGCTGAAATTTCAGAATTACTTATTAGAATTACTTACTGCTTATGCAGAATAACTTATGTTTTCCTGCACCCAAAGATATGAAAACATGGAGGATTAAGAGCAGGAGAATGCTGGTTTTACAAATCAACTGCTAAAATCAGATTTTCAGGTTTTCCCCCCCCAAAATATAACTTAGCAGGCTAATTGCATTTTAATATGTAGAGTTTAACTAATTTTAAAATTTCAGCCGTAAACTTGATGAGGTGATTGTCTGTGCTGCCGCTTCCTGGTCTATATGTTCAGTGCCATACTTTCGTATGACATATTTTCGTAGCTGAAAATATTTTGCTATTTTTGAAGTCAAATAAACATAATTTCAACCAAAAATGTGTTTAATTAATAAAACTAAATAAAAAGCACATACCCAAGATAGTTTTTTTAAAAATAAATTTGTTGATAAAAAATTTGATTTTTTTTGTTTTGCTTTTTTATTAAAAAAAAAAAAAAAAAAACAGAGGACTAATATTTTTGCCTGTGTCTTTTTTTAAAAAAGATTAATAGATAGCGAGCCAATTTTAAAATTTTTAGTATGTGGAAAATTCAATTAAATTTTGCAGATTTGGTAGATTAAAAGCAATGTTAAATATTTTTTTGAAAAATACCATAAAATAAACCATGAATTTTGCAATTTACAGTGGATATTTCATTTACCTATGTGTGCTTTGTAAGTAATGGATTTTATTCTATCCAATAATAATAATATGCTTTATCTATACTTTTTTATGTGGCCCGCAGCTTTATATATATGCCTAGTTTGGCCCGCAATGGTATACGAGTTTGACATGCCTGCCCTACACATATTCTGAAAAATTAAGTCTAATTCTGGCCGGGCTCAATGAGTGTAGAAAAATAATGCAAGCTTAATCTCAGCCTGGCACGAGTCTGCTAAATAAATATTAAGCTCAGGTAAGACACAATGTAACTGTCCAATGCCGAACTCTATACTGTACAAGTAACATTTCTCAATTGATTAGGGATGCATCGGATATCCGGCTGATTTTTCAATATCCGAAATATCATCTGATATCTGAATCACAATCACCGGATATCCGACTTCTCTATCGGATATCCAGCAGAATGCAGCAAAACAAATATAGATGAATAACAGTAATCGTTTAATCCCAAACAATGCCCAAAACCTTTTGTTTATAATGCAAACGATAAAATAATAAGTTCCCTATCAATAAATAAAAGGTAATTCTCAAATGTTACAGAATTGCCAGCTTTCTTTACTATTTATATCTAAACTCTGTAATAAATTCAAGAATTTACGTTTACAGTATAGAACCACTTATTCGGAATGGTTGGGGCCAGATGTATTCTGGATAACTGGTTTTTCTGGTTAACTGGTTGGGCATTAAAACAGCATCCATTTGACAAGTTTTATAGAATGTATGTGGTTGTGCTATTTACTTTTAATTTTAAATTAATTATTAGAGTACTTAAACTTAGAATCAGATGAAATAAGATCAAAATGTTAGAGTATGAAGGAAGTTAATTTGTGGGAATTCCTTGAATTCAAAAATTTTTCTGTTTTCACTGCATAAAAATGAAAACATCTATAATATAAATAAATATACTTCTATTTCAAATACTAGATACTGTTATCAAATTATAGAATTGTTTCAAGCAATGTATATGTCAAACTGTCAGTGTATGGTACTTTTTTCTACAAAGATTCTAACATCAGTTTATTAGAAATATCATTCCGGATAACTGGTTTTCTGGTTAACTGGTTTCCGGATAAATGGTTCCGTCTTTTAGAAAATTGTATCTGTACTTTCAGACTGCAAAACAAAATTTGAAGTCAAAATAGCAAATAAAGCCTTTTTGCAAAAATATATAAAGATAAGAAATGCACAAATAATACATGTAAAGGTAGCAAACAGTCGTTTCAAATCTAATATTGAGATTCTTCATCGGTACAAATCTCAGCATGCTAGAAAAACCAAAGCAACAGAGAAGCACAGGCTTATATACCAACTATGGGAGTGAATGATAGTAGATTCAAAATGGCTATTTACTACCTTTACATGCATTATTTATGCATTTCTAAACGTTGGTTTTCTGTTTTTAGTTTTTATAAAATTTAAAATTGTTTATTAAACTATGATTTTATTAATTTTCTTTCTTTCTCTTAATTTAAATAATGGGTTAATTGGATTTTAAGTTAAACAACTAAGCACACATATTTTTACCTCCTTCTATCTTTGATTAAAGAAAGTAATGTAATCAATTTTTTTTTCTCGATGAAATTTATGTTTTAGGGATCCAATATCCCAAAAAACATGTTTATTCAAATTCTCTGTCTGTCCCAGTGTCGCCATCATACCATAAAAAAGTGTATGAAGTTATACATAGAATGAACCAAATAGTTGTGCATGTTTTTGGCTGTAGCCAGCAGGTCCATCTTCAATATGAAAACATTTCGCTGTAAGGCGGTGCTGTAATCACAATTTTTGTGCCATTTTCATTATTCTGCATCAAACGCTGTATGAAGTTATGCATAGAGTTGAACCAAATTCCTTTGGATACATTTCTGGGAATGGCGGTAAGATCTTCCTTTAATTTGAAAATATTTCGCCGTAAGATGGTTCTGTAATAATCATTTTTAGCTCACAAGCTATCAAAGCCTGAGAGCTTATGTGCCTGCCCATTCTGTATGTATGTATGTACATGTGTAATGCTATAACTCATGATAAAAATATCCTATTCACTTGAAATTTTGGATATAGGTATATTCTGATAAGGTGCTTCCCTGATTAGTTTTAGGAGTTCATTTGATAAGCATAAGCAGGGGAACGGGGGTTAATACTCCTCCCTTAATTTATATCAATAGGTTTTTCATCCAGAATTATCAGTTTTTGTTCAAAATTTAGACATAGGATCATTCTGATGAGGTGCCTCTGTGATTAGTATTAGGTGCTCATTGGATAAGTATAAAGAGGTGAAACAGGGGGCTAATTCCCCACCCTTAAATTCGATAAATGGGTTTTTCATGCAGATTTGTCAGATTTCGTTCAAATTTTAGACATAGGATCATTCTGATGAGCGAACCGCCATGATTAGTTTTGGCAGTTCATTGGATAAGTATAAAGAGGGGCATGGAGGCTAATCCTTAATTTCGATAAATGGGTTTTTCATGCAGATTTATCGGATTTCATTCAGATTTTAGCCATAGGATCATTCTGATGAGCGAACCACCATGATTAGTTTTGGCAGTTCATTGGATAAGTATAAAGAGGGGCATGGAGGCTAATCCTTACATGTGTAATGCTATAACTCATGATAAAAATATCCTATTCACTTGAAATTTTGGATATAGGTATATTCTGATAAGGTGCTTCCCTGATTAGTTTTGGGAGTTCATTTGATAAGTATAAGCAGGGGAACGAGGGTTAATACTCCTCCCTTAATTTATATCAATAGGTTTTTCATCCAGAATTATCAGTTTTTGTTCAAAATTTAGACATAGGATCATTCTGATGAGGTGCCTCTGTGATTAGTATTAGGTGCTCATTGAATAAGTATAAAGAGGCGAAACAGGGGGTTAATCCCCCCACCCTTAATTTCGACCAATGAGTTTTTCATACTAATTTATCAGATTTCATTCAAATTTTAGACATAGAATCATTCTGATGAGGGCACTTCATGATTAGTTTTGGCAGTTCACTGGATAAGTATAAATACTATTAACGGGGGGCTAATCCCTTGCCTTTAATTTAGATAAATGGATTTTTCATGCAAAATTATCAGATTTCATTCAAATTTTAGACATAGGATCATTCTGATGAGAACACCTTCATGATCAGTTTTGCATGTTCATTGGATAAGTCTAAGAGGGGGGGAAATGGGAGGTAACTCCCCCCCCCTTAATTTAGTTTAATGGGTTTTTTACACAGAATTTATTGATTTGCTTCAAAATTTGGATATAGGCTCATTCTGATAAGGCATTTCTCTGATTTGTTTTGGGAGTTCATTTGATAAGTATATAAATGGGAGATCGGTGGACTACTCCTCTTAATTTAGGTAAATGATTTTTCTTACAGAATTAACCGATTTGCTTTAATATTTGGATACAGGTTCATAGTGATAAAATGCTTCTTTAATTAGTTGTGGGGTTCTTTTGTGAAGCATAAAAGGTATACAGGCGATTACCCCAATCCCCCTTAAATTTGATAAATGAGTTTTTATGCAGAATTACCAGATTTGCTTTAAATTTTGGATGTACATTCTTTCTGATAAGGCAAATCTCAGAATAGTTTTGGAAGTTAAATGGTTAAGTATAAAGAAGGGGAATAACTGCTCTTAAATTATATAAATGGGTTTTTATGAAGAATTATTCGATTTGCTATGAATTGTAAATATAAGATTTTTTATGTGATAAAGCATATCCTTGATTAGTTTAGGGTATTCAATGATTAAGTATAAAAAGGGGAAATGGGAGGGAACTATCTCCCACCTTGATTTTTTTTTTTCGAACAGCATTAATAGGTTGTATTATACGATTAGTATGCGTAGCCTGTATGCTCAATGCCATTAGTTTAACTGGGTAATATTTTTTTTATTGTATTTTTTTTTTCATAATGCTTTTATACAGTGAATTGGCAGTTTGTGCAGCAATAGGAATTTCGTATCCTGCTAAAACTAGCTATTCACAAACACCTGATGTATAGCAGAATAACAAAAAATATTAATTTTAATAAATATCATGATCGAGATTAACTCATTCTTAATCTAATTAATTGACTGCAGTAAAAATTCTGGATGAAAATCAAAGTTGGTATAATATTGAACTAACAATATTGAAGTAGTATTAATATTTGTACATATTTTTTGAAACATTGAGATCTATGAAATAGATGAGAGTCTTGGGATTGGTGCATGCAACTAGTTATTTTCATGACTTCATTATAAATATTTAAAATTAAAAGTATTTTTTTCTTATAAATTTCAAAGTGATTTAATTTAAAATAAAACTAAATGCAGCTTACGGTAAAAAAGTATTAAATAATTAAAACATGAAAAAAAATCGCCAATTAAACCTATGTTGGAGATAACTCTTCAACCATTTGTATTTTAGCAAGACATTTTATGTCTACATTATAAAAGCATGCTATGTATTTCTTTGTGAAAATACTTTACAATTATAGACATATTAATAAACGTGTAAAATTTGTTCTAAAAATTATCAGCATTTCATTTTACAAATTATTAGCAATTTTCAGCAGTTTATTGACAAATAAGCAGAGTATTTAAATGTTTGAATTGCATTTTCTATTCAATATTATTAATATACACATACAAGGTTTGAGTTTCAGGACCTGATGGCAGGATTCGTGCCTAAAGAATCTTGTGTCATTCCTGTTTCCAAAAAATCACTTTTCGAAAATTTTTTCTTTGTGAAGGGACGATCAAGTCTCAGGACCGACTGACTATTTTCTTGATATTTTCCGCTATCGATTTAAAAATCTCACAGTTTGCTCTTACAACAATTATACAAAATCCATGATTTTTTTCTGCGTTTCACTGAAAAGCTTTGTAATTTTTCTCACAAAATTTTCTTGCTTGCTCGTCTTACAAAATTTTGCATTTTTTTTTTTCTTCTGGAGACCAACTGGCAAATTTCACAATTTATTCCTCTCAACTGATTGACAAATTTAGCTATTTTATTCTGCGACTGATTGGCAAATTTCCCTTTTCGTTTTTGTGACATTCTGATGAAATTACCAATTATTTTCCTGTGTCCAGCTGAAAAATTTGTGTTTTGTCTTTGTTATTGACTGGCGAATTTCATGATATTTCCATGTGACAGATTAACAAATTTCATGATATTTTACTGTAATTGATTGACGAATTTCGCTATATTTTCCCACTACCTAAGTTTCCTCAAAGTTCAAATTTTTTCAGGCCGGTCGAGAATTTGTAAAAATTTATTTTTGCGATGATGGACAAAATCAACGATATTTTTTCTATGACCGATTTACGTATTTTGCGAGTTTTATTCTTGTGCCGAAGCAAGAAATAACTAAAAGGGCAGTAATGGTCACTAGAGTCTGAGCTCCATCACATGAGTCTGGAATTAGCACTAAACAAAATGAAATTAAATCTTGTATTGCAAATTGGTAAGAAAAAAAAAAAGAAGAAGAAAACTTGTTTTTTTAACAATTAATGGTTCAACATTAGATTTTTTCATTTTTCAAAATCATCGCACATTTTGTCATCAATGGGCTCAATAATCATACCTCTTTTTTATTTATTTATTTAAAAGATGATCTTTCATATGATGTTTCTATTTGGATTCGTTTTTTTTTCATATCTGATAATTTGCACCTGTCCATTTAGTAACTTTTCTACTCTCTTCTTTATTAACAATGACATTTTGATTTCCTACACAAATAAAAATTCTTCTAAATTTAAAGAATTTTGTAAAATAAATAAATAAAATATAGGCATGTATTGCCCAAAGCAAGATGTTTAAATGTTTCCCCATTGAGTTATTGAAAATCAGTAAAAACATCATTTTTATGATGATCAAAACATGATTTATGTAATAAGTAGAGATGCACCGAATAGTGATTTTGGTCGAATACCGAATATTCAGCCGACAGCTAAACCGAATACCGAATATTCGGCTAGCCGAATAGTAATTGTTGGGCCGAATACCAAATATTCGGCTTTCCAAATACTTTTTACATTTCAAAGTTTAAAGATATTAAAATCGTGTGACGTGATTGTTAGACAATTGCTTCTTTTTGTACTAAAATCTACCGCCAGATGGCAGCACCAGACATTATTCTGTTTTCACTGGAAGAGAACTTTAGAACAGTTAGTTGATGTAATGACTGAGCTGGGTTAGGCAGCAAAATGCTGTCAAGGATTAACAATCCATTATCATACATTATGATTCCAAAGGAATAATTACTGTTCATGAAGAACTGCTTCAAACTGAAGCTAATATATGTTTCAAAGTTATTTTTTGTTATTTTGTTGTATTCTGTAAATATTGTGAAGACTGTGCATCTGTTCTTTTGTGTTGTGAAGTGTTTCCAAGTATTTGTTCATCATTATTCTACTTTATTTCTTCAAATAAATGTGTGCCAACTAAAAGGTAAAGTTTTTAACTCCTTTTATTATTGAGGAACTTACTTGCTCACGCCTTATGGAATAACATTCCAACATTGTTGATTATGAGACTGAAAAATGAGTCTCAAAATTTAAATATAATAATATCAAAACAGAAAATATAATATTTAAATTCAAAAGAAATAATTATTTTCTGAATATTGTATTTTTTAGAAGTGAATGATATAAAAGAAAATTCAAAGAATTGTTCTTGTTTTGAAACCAAAACTATTATTTGTTGATATGAAAAGAAATTATTTTGCTTGTTTCTTATTGAAATTTATTATTTATTAGTTGAAAATACAAATACATGTTTTAAATAAAGAATTTTGAATATTTAGGAAGATTTTCTGAAACCAGAAGTAACTTTAAAGTTGTTCTCAAGAATTCTATTATGTTCTTATTTCATCATTAGCATTATATATGAGTTTATAATATTTTATTGTTGTAAATTAATAAGATAAACACTATTTTATTTTGTGTGAAATAAGCAAATATTATTATATAATGATGTCTAGTCTTAAAGAATCTCATTATATTGATAAGTTAACTGATGATAATTATTCAGTATGGAAGTTTAAAATTGAACAATTGTTAATCAAAGAAGGTTTATATGATGTTGTATTTGAACCTAAAAAAGAAAATGATGACAATTGGGTGAAAAATGATAGAAATGCTAGAGCATTAATTTGTTTAAATATCTCAGATTCTCAAATTGTTCATGTCAGACATGCTAAAAGTGCTAAAGAAACATATGATCAATTGAAATCTGTTCATGAAAGGGTAAATCTTACAAATAAACTTTATCTTCTTAGGAAGTTGTATTCCATTAAATATAATGAAAGTATTAAAATGCAGGAACATATAAATTCTGTCTTAGAATTGGCAGAAAAATTAAGAAGTATAGGTGAAGTAATACAAGATGATAATTTAATAGCTATTTTGCTTTGTTCTTTACCAAATTCTTATAGTACCTTTATAACTGCTATTGAAAGCAAATATGACACAGATTTATCATTAAAATATGTTCAAAACAAGTTAATTGATGAATATCTTAGAAGAGTTGAAACTAAACAAATTTCAACAAAATTTGAATCTATTGCTTTAAAGGGTAATAGGGATAAACCAAAACATTTGAATAAACAAAAATTTTGTTCTCATTGTAAAAGAACCAATCACAACCGTGAAGATTGTTTTCACTTAAAGAATAACAACAATAACAAAACAAAACCAAATTTTACTCAAGATAGATCACGTCAACAGTTTAAAAAACAAAATAATTTCTCTGCTTCTACTGCTAGTCAAAATGAAAATCCACCAAATTCTCAAAACTATCATGAATTAATGAAAGAATCAAATTCTTCAGGTTTTGTTATGAAATCTCAACAAAATGGAAATCAAAACAAAAAGTTAACTTTTGTTATTGATTCAGGCGCATCTGTTCATTTAGCTAATTCTTTAGAACTATTCTCAGAATTAAAGAATTCAAATAAAGATACAATTACAATTGCTAATGGAACTAAATTAACTGCAAAAGGAAAGGGTAAATGTACTTTTAATATTGAAACAGTTAATGGTCAAACAAATAAAGTTACACTAGATCATGTGCTTTATGTTCCCGAGTTAGACAGTAATTTGTTGTCTGTACAGTCTTGCACTGAGAAAGGTTTTGTTGTAACATTTAAAGATGATATGTGTTTAATTAAAAAGGGTAACATATTAGTTGCAGATGCAAAAGCTGATGAGGGGTTATACAGATTAAAAATAAAACCCACAAATGAAAAAGTATACAGCGCTTCAGAAATATTACCTGTATGTTCTAATGTCAATTGCATTCTAAAATGGCACCAAAGACTGGGTCATAGAAATTTGGAATCCATCAAGAAAATTCAAAAGAATGATTTAGCTTTAGGTATTACTCTGAATAATTGTTCTCATAATACTGAATGTTCAAGTTGTATAAAAGCTAAGCTAACAGAAAAATCATTTCCAAAAGAAACGCAATACAGAAGTAGAAAACCACTTGATCTGATATATAGTGACGTTTGCGGTCCTGCTGAAACAAATAGTATGGGATCAAAAAGATATTTCGTTACGTTTATCGATGATTATTCTCGTTATACACAGGTATATTTTATTTCCTCTAAAGATGAAGTATTTGATAAATTAAAGGAGTATGTTGCATCAACAACAAATAAATTTAGATTGAACATTAAATCCTTGCGTACTGACAATGGAGCAGAATATTGCAATGAATATGTTAGTAACTACCTAAAGAACTTAGGAATACATCATGAAACAACAACGCCATATTCGCCGTCTCAAAATGGAGTCGCGGAAAGAAAGAATCGCTCTCTAATTGAAATGTGTAAAGCCATGCTTATAAATGCTAAATTACCAAAAACATTCTGGGCAGAAGCCGTAGCTACAGCAGCTTATTTGCAAAATCGATTACCCACAAAATCAACTGAAAAGACACCATATGAACTGTGGAATGGGCATAAGCCGAATATGAGTCACCTTAAAGTATTTGGATGCAAAGCATATGTGTATGTTCATAAACAGAAGAGGCAAAAATTTGATGAAAAAGCCACTGAAGGAATCTTTGTTGGTTATGATTTAAGAAGCAAGGGATATCGAATTTATACAGGCGGAAGAAAAATTGTGATAAGCAGAACAGTAAAGTTTTTTGAAAATATGAACGGTGAAAATTTTTTCCCAGAAAATGTAGAAGAGCGAACTTCTGATTTAATTCATTTCAATTTTTCAGAAGAAAATCTTGAAAATGATTGTGAATCTATTCCAATAGAAAATGTTGCAGAAGAAATAGAAACTGATGGCAAATCAGTAGATATCCCAACCACAGAAAAAAGTGAAGAAAATTCACAGAGAAGAATTTCTAGCAGAGAGACAAAAGGAATTCCACCCGAAAGGTTTTCTTACAAAACTGAAGACTGTTGTTCCAAAAATCAAGATCCCGAAACTTTTAAAGATGTTCTAAAATTACCTGTAAAAGATCAACAGAAATGGTTTCAAGCTATGAAAGAAGAATTTAACTCTTTAAAAGAAAATGAAGTATTTGAGCTTGTTACTTTACCAAAAGGTAAGCGCGCAATTGGCTGTAAATGGGTTTATAAGACAAAATGCGATGAAAATGGAGAAGAAATAAAATGCAAAGCACGACTAGTTGCCAAGGGTTTCACTCAACAACTAGGCACTGATTATGACGAAACCTTCTCTCCTGTCGTCAAACATACAACTATTAGAGCTTTTCTGACCTGTGCAGCTTATCGTAAAGCCAAAGTATTCCAAGTAGATGTTAAAACAGCCTTTCTACATGGTAAATTAGATAATGAAGAATTATACATGCTTCAACCAGAAGGCTTTCAAGATCAAGAAAACAAAGACAAAGTCTATAAATTAAAAAAGGCTATATATGGTCTCAAGCAAGCCGCCAAGTGCTGGAATGAAGAAATAGAAAATACTCTAAAGGCAAATGGATTTAAACAAAGTGAAGCAGATCCATGTTTGTTTACGAAAGAAAAATCAAAGAAGACAATTCATCTCATACTATATGTAGATGATATGTTGATAAGCTCAGAAGATGAAGATGAAGTCAATGAAGTAATAAACTATTTAAAGAAGTCTTATCCTATAACATCATTAGGAGAAACAAAATACTTCTTAGGTATAGAGATTCATAGAAAAGAAGATGGAAGTTATCTGCTGTCACAAACAAATAAAATAAATCAATTAGTTAAAGATTTTCAGCTTGAAGAAGCCAAACCAACTTATACCCCAATGGAAACAAACTATTATAGTTTAGAAAAAGAAGAAAATCTTTTATCATCAAATGATAACTATAGACAAGCTATCGGAAGTCTATTATATATTTCTTCATGCACAAGACCTGACATTACAGCTCCTACGCATATACTAAGTCGAAGATGCAATAATCCAAGACAAAAGGACTGGAATGCTGTTAAGAGGGTAATAAGGTACCTAAAAACCACAAAAGATCTTGCACTTCATATTTCCTCAGAAGATTATCCTAATATAGTTACATACTCAGATGCTGACTGGGGTCAAGATACTACAGATAGAAAATCTACCTCAGGAAATGTAATCTTCTTGGGCAATAGTTGCATTTCTTGGTTCTCAAGAAAACAAACATGTGTTACATTATCGTCAGCCGAGTCGGAATATGTGGCACTCTCACAAGGAACTCAAGAAGTGTTGTGGATTTTAAAACTATGTAAAGATCTTAAATTACATCAACATTATCCAATTAAAATTTTTGAAGATAATCAATCAACTATTAAATTGGTTGAAAGTGAAAAGTTCAAGTCGCGAACTAAACACATTGATACAAAGTATCACTACATACGAGATTTGAAAATGAAAAATATAATAGATGTCAAATACCTGTCAACAAATGAAATGATAGCAGATATAATGACAAAGCCATTGCCAAAGACCAAATTTGAACATTGCAGAAACCTTATCCATCTGGTGTCAGATTCTATCACAAAACGGGAGAGATGTTAGACAATTGCTTCTTTTTGTACTAAAATCTACCGCCAGATGGCAGCACCAGACATTATTCTGTTTTCACTGGAAGAGAACTTTAGAACAGTTAGTTGATGTAATGACTGAGCTGGGTTAGGCAGCAAAATGCTGTCAAGGATTAACAATCCATTATCATACATTATGATTCCAAAGGAATAATTACTGTTCATGAAGAACTGCTTCAAACTGAAGCTAATATATGTTTCAAAGTTATTTTTTGTTATTTTGTTGTGTTCTGTAAATATTGTGAAGACTGTGCATCTGTTCTTTTGTGTTGTGAAGTGTTTCCAAGTATTTGTTCATCATTATTCTACTTTATTTCTTCAAATAAATGTGTGCCAACTAAAAGGTAAAGTTTTTAACTCCTTTTATTATTGAGGAACTTACTTGCTCACGCCTTATGGAATAACATTCCAACAGTGATATCATAAGTTATCACATTAGATATGTACATACAGAACCGGCAAGCACATAAACTTTCAAGCTTTGATAGCCTGTGCTGAAAAATAAAAGCTATCTTATTATGTAAAAATATCATATTCTGAAAATCTATAGTGAAAAGTGTTTAATTGTTCATTATAGCGTGTTTTATTGCGATCACGTACAAATTTATTTTGAAAAAGTTTCAAGCTTCAACTTTTATAGTTACATATTTGTTTTCTTTTATCTTTTGATAAATTTTTTTCATCTATAAAATTGATTTGGAAAATGTAAACATTTTGTAATGTGAATTTTTTGTCTTTTAGCCAGATGATAAGAAGTTAGATGTTGTCAGAAACATTTTCCTGAAACTGGGTTATGAAGTTATTTTTAATGATACAAAGAGTTGGGATGTCTTATGGTCTCATACTTATCCATTTTACAGTTTGAAAGAAATGATGATGAATCTGAAATCATATCAAAGGGTAAATGAGATCTACTTTATTGTTAAAATGTCTTTAATATTCCCTTTTTATCTCTCACTTTTGGCCTCTATGGTTTTTAATTGTAGTACTATTTATTATGCTTCTATTTTGGTTGCAATAGAAGTCAATAGATCTCTCTCTATTTTTTAGTTTATAGCATGAAACTAACATTATAAGAATATATTGAGCGATTGCAAAAATTTATACCATTTTCCATATACAACGAAAACTTGCAATTTTGACTATACTGACTGTGCTTTTATAACTATAGGGGAGTGTGGAGTGGAATAGCACAGTAGGTTTTTCAGTACTTTTTGGTTAGCCCAGTTATATATACGGTTGAACCCTGTTATAATGAACTTCAAGGGACCAAAGGTTTTGTTCGCTATATCCGAACCGTTAAAAAATGTTAGAGTTCACAAAATGTGTATACTTTTAGCTGCTACCTTTATATCCAATAATGATGCATAAAGAAAAAAACACAAAATCTTAAATGTGATCATTAATGAATTAAATTGACTAAAAGGATAAATGGGCAGACAATTTAAGGAAAGTTCCTGACTGTATAAAGATCTTTCCATTTTTTCCAGGCTTGAGATTCTAACATTAATTATTGCTGGCCTGTTAAAAAATTGTTTTATTTTATTGTTTTTTGTTTGTTTACTTTCTTCTGAACTCCAAGGATTATAATTTAAGGAAAAAAGCATTTGCTTGTTGCATGCTTCATAGAAAACATTCTTTTCAATGCTGTCATATCTCGAATTATTCTTAAATAAGTTAGTTCATATGCTAGCATTAAATACGTTAATGAAAAGTTGTGCTAGGGGTAATGTAAAATGACTTGCAAGGGGCGTGATGACATGTGTAGAATGGCTACTGTAAAAGAGAAAGTATGTAGTTCTTCCTACCCTTTAATAAAAAGATTTATTGCTAATTTGCACCATGTTTCACTAGACTGCATGCAATTTTGCCTTTTCTTATAAAATTGGAGTCAAATCCTTTTCTCACAACTGCAAAAAAAAATTTTTTTTTAAATCATGGTCAAATGAAAAAAAAAAAAAAATGTTTGTTATAACCAATTCTTAAGATTTTGGAGGTTTGCTATAAAAGAATAAATTGACATTAAATACAATACGAAAACGGCAGGACCAAAATTTTAGTTTGTTATATACCGGGTTTGCTATAACTGGGTTCGACTGTGCATAAATATTTATACAGATATGTATGTAGCCAATCATATGTATATACATATATGTGTACATATTGCTATATGTACATACATATGTATATACACAATATATGTATTTATATACAGAGTGTTCCAAAAGTAGCTATCCATGTCTGTGTAAACATTAATCTATTTTTCTTTCACAGATGTTTGAAAAAAAATGCTCTCTTTTTAGATGAAAGAATATCCATCGTTCCTGGAAACAGGGTGAAACAACAAATGAAAAGGTGCATCATCTGTGTCATCAAAAGTATCATTGTTCCTGCAAACAGGGTGAACAACATATGTAAAAGTGCATCATCTGTGTCATTGAAAGTATAGAAGACAGCCACCAACAAGGTCCAATATCAGCTAAACAAATTTAGATGAATTGGTAGCGTAGACAATGAAAATCGTCCTGGATGGCTATTAACATCTGACGATATTGGTTCATGAGAATTTGTTCACAAGTAGCCTGATGGTACAGCTGATGCACCTTTTCATATGTTTTATTACTCAATTTCCAGGAAACGATGCTTATCCTTACTTTTAAAGAGAATATTTTTCAAATACCTGTGAAAGAAATCAATAGATTAGTGTTTTCATAGAAATGGATCGTTATTTTTGGAACACCCTGTATGCATCTGTATAGACACTGGTGCTCAGCTATCCGAAAAGTACTAGTTTTTCTCTTTATGTATCATTCTAAGCATTTATTAAATGAAGCAGTGGTAGCTCAATCTTCAGTTGAAAAAATTGCTGTTCTGCTTAAGCTTTCAATTGTATATATATAAAAAAGATTATTTCAAGAATCAAAAGTAAATTTGTTTTATATAATTTTTATGATATCTGTATATTAATGACTTGTTCAAGCATAGATGTATTAGTTTCCCTATTTATAGAACATTATACTGTGTAATATCCATAATTTAAACTAAGCCTAAAAGCAGCCTTGTTGTTTATAAAAAGAAGTTTAATATAAAAGTGGGTATTGGGAGGAATGAGAATGAGACATCCATTTCCTTATTTTTAATAAGGTATATGTAAATTGCTAATAAGCAAATATTTTTTAAAACACAATATGTTAATTATAAATGTTGATAATATATTCATTTCTTTCAAAATGTAAATAAATTAAATTGATGATTTTCTTATGTTATCTGTGACTGACAATCCTGAATTTTCCTTTCAGTGATGAAGATATTGGAATTTGATATTGTTGCATGTACATTATCATCTACAATCTTTGTTAGACTGCATATGTAGACAATGCTGGACTATTTGTGCCTAATCACACTTTGATTTATAGCTGTCCTATACCTCCCTATTAGTGAGGAGGTATAGGGGCACATTTTGAAACTTAAAATTTCTTTAACTGTAAAATTATTTCTGCATATTATGTTTTTACATTGTTCGAAGACATTAGAAAGAGTTTCTCTTTGTATTCTATAAATTTAAATTTTTGTTTTTAGGTCTAACAAAGTTGATTTTCTTATTTTTATAAAGTGTCCCATTCCTCCCCATTCTCCCCCATTGCTAACTGACAGTTATCTACATGTGATGTGAGTAACAATACTGAGTGCAATAACAGCACTGAGACCAATATATAAAAGAAGTTTTTAGTTGCTTTCAGCAGCTTGCAAGGCAAATGAATCATGCAAAACAAAGGTGAAAAATAGTCCCCATTATCAGTGTCAGATTTTAGTGTGCTCATTTATTATTACGCTAATTATGCTTATCTAAGTAAGTTATATTAATCAAATTAATAAATGTTTCACTAATCATGTAAGAGAATGTGATAAACAGCATTTTGCCATGAATGCAAACTAAAATTATTGTCACTGTATCCTTCCATGCTATTAGTTAGAAATCATGTTGTGAAATAGAAAGACAAATCTCCAGTTATATATAGAGTTTGGTGGTCAGGAATGAATGTAATGTAAAAAAGTTTTTCAAATTAATTTGTATGCAAGGTTATTATTCAAAATGGAAAATGAAAAGTAAATTTTTGTTCTGTTACATTAGTTTAAAAAAGCAGTGAATGTGGTCATGCTACAAAAAAATATTCAAAACATTTATTTAGATTGTACCCCCACTCTTATGACAGTTAAAAAATGAACTTGTCAATTTCAAAATGGTGATTTAAATCTAAATGATAAAATTTGCTCTAGGAAATTTTCTGGCATTGATATGACTTAATACATAATTTAACGAATAATAATCTACAGATTACAACTAAAGATATTGCTCACAGACTAAATGTTGACAATTCAACTGCATTTCACTATTTAAAAGAACTTGGGTACACTTCAAAACTCGGTCCATCAAAAATCAGTCATGAACTGTTGTAATCATCCAATTTACGAAAGAGTATTATTCATTGAGACTAGCTGGCTTCACCCACTAGTGGACCCCTCCTTTTATACGTAAATAGCGGAACAAACAAACCTCAAACTGTGTCCCTGCTGTCTATGGCACTGTGTAGCAGACATACTGTGCACAAATTGCCGAATCCTTACATCAGGGTCCTTGAATTTGTATAAAATGTGGTACTCTTGAATTTGTAAAAAAAAAAAAAAAATTGAACCTGGGCTCTTTCTTTTAAGCTAATCTCAAATTGAATCATCGTCAAACCTAATCAGACGTAAAGACAGACATATACAAACATTAGTAGTATATAGATTTCCTATAATCCAGGTGAGTTCATGTCTAAAATTTTAAAATAATGCATAATTATATTGCTTGGTCAGGAAACTTGAGTCAAAGAAGTTTCATCAATCTTTGAAGTACTTTCCTTTTTTAGAATGATCATCAAGAAAGAGAAAGTAATACAGTGACCATTATAAAATCATAAAAATAAAAACTATAGAAAAATATTCATATCTTTGTGCATTCTATATAAAAAAAAAAAAAAAAACAAGTTGGAAATTGCATGTGAAGCGTAGCAAATGAGGTGCGTTCGTACGATAACGGAGTTTTAAAAATATGACTCTCATATATTAATCTCATAAAATTGTAAATAGTTAATTACAATTAAATTGCGCACCAAACAATGTTCTTCCTGAACCATTATGTAATGAATACTTTTGTGTGGCCTTGTAAATCAATAACAAATGTTTTTTGCACCACAGAGTATGCAAAATGTATATACTTTATAGATGCATACTGATTTTATTATGTTCGAATAAGTGTAGCACCATTAAAATACATTTGAAACATTTTTTCCCATTGAAAGTAATGTAACGGAATACTTTTGATTGTCCCTGCATGTCGGATCTATGCATCCGTTTTTCACAAAATTTGAAATGGCACGACAAAATTATGTAATAATTATACCTTTTTAAATTTCGAACGATTAAAATGCATTTGAAACTTTTTTCCTCATTGACCGTAATGTAACGGAATCCTTTTGATTGTCCCTGTAATTGATCTAAGCATCCGATTTTCATAATATTTTAAATGACTCGACAAAATTATGTAATAATTATATATTTTAAATTTCAAACGATTAGGTTGGGTAGTTTTTGCCTTGTTATATGTGGACAGACAGACAGATGGGCTGAACAACAACTATAGGTGCTATGTATTTACAATTACGAACGCACCTAAAAAGAGGCATATTAGATTGCATAAAGTTTTGTTAAAAAGCATTAAGTGCACATTATTATATCTGCATTAATTTCTAAAGTTATGAAAGCTATTCTTGTGTTATCTATAACAGTAGTGCCTTGAAAGAAATACTCAAAGGAAAAAAAAGAAAAAAGAAATTATTTGAACATAAATTTAGATATTTTGATGAAAAACCCCATAGGGGACCTTTGTGGTTGGCCTGAGAGAGGGGGGGGGGAGGGTATTGCACCCCAGAACAATGAAATGTCCCCCCTTGAAAAATTTGAGGTTTCATAATTTTAAAGGTCAAAAATTGCAATTCCCCCCCCCCTCCCCCTGGATCTCTTTAATATCACCTCCGGAATAACAGAAGTCCCTCCCAAAGAAAAGTGTCTGAATTCAACACTGATCTGAATTGAAAGTTTCATTGTTTACATCTGTGATAATCTGCAATTTTTATGGAGTTTATAAGGATGTAAATTTAAAGCTTATCTCATCCAAAATTTAAAAAAAAAAAAAAAAATGTGTGTTTTCTATCAATTTGGTATATTGGTAAATCTGCATTAAATAAACACTAAAATCTGAAAGAAAAAAAATAATAATAAAAATAGTTTTATCCTATATTTCTGGCATTGTAAAATCTTGGTTTATAATGAAAACTTATGGACATAGTTAGAAGTTTCTCGCATTTTATCATGATTTGATTCTCTGGATTAGTCTAGTTTTGAAACTAATATCCTCCTATATAAATTTATATATAGAGAGAAAAAGGTAGAAGTTGTATTACTGATAAATAATGTCTGTTTTAAAAAGAATGACACTTATTTTGTTTTTTGTTTTTTTCTTTCAGGTAAATCATTTTCCTGGAAGTGGATACTTAACACAAAAGAATAATTTAGCAGCTTTACCCATCACTCACATTCCAAAATCTTTTATACTTCCAGCTAATAAAGTAGCATTTTTGAGTTATGTAAGCATTGAAACTTTTATTGTTCTATTTCAGGTTTGTTTAATGTAAAAGAAAATGATGATTTCACTTTTCTAATTATATGTTGTAAAAGTAACTTAATTAAAATTAACAAAGGGTACTGAAAATCTGAAAATGTTCTTTTATTATTAATTCAGAATAAAAATAAAACTTTTACATGAATATGCAATAGACTCCTGACTATCCATCCTAATGTGGCAAAAAGGCCAGTTAAATAACAAAAAAAAAAAATCAGACAGGCCAAAGTTTATAGGCATATTTATATATTGTATATCTCTCCTTCTTACATTTAATCACTCAACTAAACACACTCTTTTTTATATTTTCTGATATCTTAGTACAAACTGGTACTTTATAAATGTTTTATATGTACTGTATTATACACCCTTAAAATTTTATGCATAAAGAGAAAATCCAAGAATAAAAATACTATACATTTTTCAGTTCCATTGCATAAAATCAAAATGCAATTAAATCATATGCCTCATACAATATCTCTACAGTACAAGATGTTTTAAAATAAACAAAATCTTAATGTAAAATGTAAACTTAAAAAAAATTAAACAAAATGACTTAAAATGTAAACTTGTAAAGTTTTGAATTTATTTTTCTAATAAATGACAATTTATCACAAATGCCAAAGGTTAAGACTGAGGTAACAAACAAGTGAAAACTTATGTATATATTTTCCTTCAGGCATGACTTTTTTTTTCTTTTAATCTTCTTCTTTAGCAGCATATGGTATGTAAAAGGATCATAGATCTTAGATCTGCATCTAAAATCTTGACAATTACTTCTAATTTTTTTTATTAATTTTTTTTTTTTTTTTTTTTTTTTTTTTAAACTAGGCAGGACATTTAGGAGCTCTACTATATTTTAAACTAGTCAGTGTAAATAATAAAAGCCCCATGAAGCTATTTTTTTTTTAAATTTTATTATTGTTACAAAATATATACAGTAGACTCCCTCAAATCCGCACTCCTAAAATCTGCAACTGTCTAAAATCCGCACATATTTTACGGATGTAAACAATGAAACATTAAGTTCAGATATAGGTGCAAAATTTGATTTTTTAAATTTTATATCAATTCCATACATTTTTTAATTTGTAATTTTTGTTAATGTTACTGAATTCATGTTTTTTCATGAAGAAAGAATAATTTATTTCTGAAAAAATAAAGATATTGCTGATATCATTGGTAATCTAATCATAATCTTACCAAATACATTTATGTATTGATTAAGCTTTTTTAGTTATTAAGTCTGGCTAAACCTGAAATAAAGCTTCATTATTTTATGATCTTGATGTGAATTAGTAATGTACCTTTATGAGGCAAGTTTCCTTGAATAATTTAGGGAAAACACATTCCGTCTTTATAATGAATATTTAATTGTACATTATTGCTTATTAATTTGGCCTTTGCTTTTAGTATTTTTATCATTCTAACAACTGTCTAAATTTTTATTATTTTAGTTTATTACTTATTTCAATACTTTAGCATATTGTAAGCATTCATTATACTTTTGATCTTATAAATTACATTCAAGTTACTGTATAAAAAATATAAGCAAAGCAATGACCAGAAATCTGCAAAATTCTAAAATCCGCAAAACCTCTGGTCCCAAGCTGTGCGAATTTGAGGGAGTCTACTGTAGTTTTATTTTAATTACATTTATTAATAGTTTTCTATTTCAAATAAGCTGTATTACAAAAAAAAATTTTTTAAATATGATGATTGAATACTATGATTTTTTCCTCCAAAATTAATATATATATATCATAGATTATTTTATTCTAAGTTAAATTCTGTTAAAGCAAAGTCTGATCGAATAAATTTAAAGTAGTTCCTAGCATTCCTTGATAAATGTCTACAAACAAAATGTAAACATTATAAATAAATTTCATTATAGCAAATTGACTTCAGAGGATTCTATAGATTTCAATCTAACACTATTTGGCTATATGTATAAAATATGAACAATTCAAAAATATATTCTTGTATGCAAGTCAAAGCTTAGATTCAAAATGAAATTTTCATATGTGTATTTTTTAGGCTGAAGACAATAATAATATATTTTGGATCATAAAGAATTCTAATCATCGTGGGATAAAGATTTATACTGGACAAGAAAACTTAGATGCAGAAGGAACCTTTGTCCAAGAATTTATTAAGGATCCATTATTAATCAGTGGGAAGTATGTTTTTGAGGTTTCTCTTCTATTTTATTTAATTTTAATCTATAAGTAGTAATTCTTTTCTAAGTATCACCTTTGAGCAGAATTTACTTCCAAGTATCAGGTGTAGTTTTTATGGATGAGATTTCCTTTTATATTTATATGACTGCATTTGCTTTTGTCTTTAAATAATAACTTGTTTGACGGTATGATAATGAAAATAAAATGTTGAGTATCTATATCAGGAGCAGATCGTGCTATTTGAACTGAGCATTGCTCATTTGCATCATTGTTTTCAAATATCTCTTTTTATTTCCATTCAAAGAAACACAGAGATTTTAAAAGTTATGCATTTAGCCCTATCTTTAAATGTTGCTTATCTAAGTTTTATAACAGTTGATCTGCAATTTTTTAAAATAAAAATTTTATTTTTAAAAAGCTAAAGAAATGCCGAAACACTAATTTGTTAAAATTAAGAAAACTCACAAAACAATCCATTTGCAACTTTCAGATAAATTGTAACACATAAAAATGATTTTAAAGAGTAGGAAAGCATCAAATTTTGAGGGGGGGGGGGGGTAGTTTTTTTGGGAGAGATCAAATATTTAAATTGTACCATTTTCTACTGTTTTAGATGCAGATTTTTGACAGAATCCTGAGATAAATAGTACTTATTCAATATAAAACTTTCAGATAGTTTATAACACATAATACAGATTTTAAAGAGTAGGGAACAATACATTATCAGGGGGTGGGGGATCAAATATTTAAAATTGTATTGTTATCTACCATTTTAGATACAATTTTTGAGAGAGCCCTGAGAAAAATATACTTACTTTATATAAAATTACAAAAGTGTACTCACCCTTATTTTCGAATAGTAATTTCAACAAATATCTTAAATTTTTACTTAAGTCCACCGCTCCCTTGGCTAATATATCTAGGTTCGTTCAGAAACAGTTTGCCCATTGGTGGTGGAATGTGGAATTAAAAGATTCAATATTTATTTATTGCTAGATATTGTAGGCAGGGAAGGCCCGGTTCGATTTGTATGATTTGAGATTGGGTCTTTCTATGAGATTTTGCAGTACAAATTTCAGGTTAATTGAAGAATACTAGCCGCCCTTGGCAACCGGTTTGGTCTCCCTTTAATGTATGCTAAGCATTAAATCATATTGCTTTTATTCATAATTTATTTTAATTGCTTAATTTTTTTGCCAAATTAGAAGATTCAGCCAGAGAAATAGACACAGATGCCATACATGTACTACATTGGTGCGATTGCAACAAAATGCAATTATATGTGCCTCACATGGCAACACGGCTATTGTTATTTATTTATTAATAAATAAACTGTTTGTTTACTTTTATTTTTTTTCAATGACATAAATTGTTTTATTCTATAATTATTAATTAAACTTTTTTTATTTATTATTATTTCCTTTTTAAAATAATAGAAATTAGTTTAAAAATATGTACATAAATGATATTTGAAAACAAAGTTTTTGCCAAATTGGCATCAGAAAAATAACGTGCCAATGTGGTGCATATATGACATCTGTGCTGATAAATCAAGAAATCAGTATTTTTATGCTAGCCTGATGCAGATAATAAATCACTAAATATTGAACCTGTGGCATTTTTTTATATTTATTAATTATTTAAAATATAATATTGTAATCCTTTCACTCATTTCATTGATAATATATAACTTTAATTTGAAACTGAAAAGTTTAAAAATCATGACTTCTATTTATTTTTTTAAATAAAAAAAACAATAAATAAAAATAAAAATAATGATATTTTGAAGCTCCATAATTGCAGCGAAGGAACGAAACATACAGTAACCAATAAATTTTTCATTTGGACGTTGCCATTGAACAATTAACAATTAATCATGATTTTTGTGCCACATACATTAGTGTAATATATAAGATTATTATGGATGTGGGCAGTACTTGGTGGCTCAGCTAGTATCAAATAAAAAATAGTTTAATAATATTTTAATGATATTTAATAATAAAGTATATAAACAATGATGATAAAATAATTTTTGTCATAATGTATTCAGCATTTGATTTTATAAGTAAACGTGTCATGGAGTATTGGACAATTAATACTTAATTATGTATCAGCAGTTATCTTGCTTCTATTAAATAAATAAAAGAATATACTTTAATGAAATTTTTCAAAATTCATTATATAAAATAATATTTGTATACCACCATGCACTTTATTATTTCAGGAAATTTGACATTGGTGTCTATGTTGTTCTGGCTAGTATTGATCCATTACGTGTATATGTTTATAATAGTGATATACTGTTAAGGTAAATTAGATATTTTCACAATCCAATTACTTAGGTTCATAAGTCTGAAAAATTTTTAATAATTTAATTGGTTTTATTCTTTTTTATAGATTTTGTAAAGAAAACTATTTTCCTCTAAACATCAATTCAGTGGATTCTTATGTTGTTGGAGATGATTATTTGCCAATTTGGGAGGTGAGATTTATAAATATTTTATTTCTTCAGTCATAATTACTGTAGAACTATCATAGATCAGTCATGAATAATTGAAAAGCAAGCTTTCAAATAAACAAAATGAAACAGATTTAGATAGAGCAATTTTATATTTTAGCTTTTTGCTATGTTCTGTTGAAGTAATACCTAATTTATCTTAAGGTTTATTTTAAAAATGTGAGTACAATTAGTTTTTTCAAGAAGAGTGATAAAGCAAAACTCTATTCTCAGGGCTGCTATTTGCTACTAAAATGCTACTAAAATATACTATTTTTAGCAACAAACTATATTCAATAGTCTTCCTTAAATCTAAAAAAACTTCTATTTAAAATAGAGTATTCATGCTTTTCAATCCATAAATATAGCTCAAAGATGTCAATTATTCAAATTTTTATGGGAAACTACTGATTTTCTGGTTGACTCCCTCTCATATGTTTTACAGTGTATTTCTCCCATTTTTTCTCTTTTTATTTAATTTTTTAACTGCCCAGGGCTTGAATTTCAGGGCGGGATGGCGGGATTCGTGCCCAAAAGAACAACGTGGACGGGAGGCTCCCACCCAAAAAATTTTGCATTTTGAAACTATGATCAATTCCCACAACCGTTTTGCGAATTTTATGATATTTTCGTGCGAGTAATCGACACTTTTTGCGAGTTTTTTTTACTGCGAAAAATCATTGAAAATTACGATTTTTTCCGCGACTGATTGACAAATTTTGCAATTTTTTTCCTGCAATCAATTGACGAGTTTCGTTGTATTTTCCGCGGTGAAATAGAGGTGATTCTGTTCTGAATTTCCACCCCCCCCCCCCACACACACACACACACACAAAATTATGAAACAGTGAATGAACAATTATGAAATTCCAAAAATTATAAAACAGTGATGCCACAGGCGCGCTATTGCGTATAAATTACTCAAAAGATCGGAGATGACACACAAAAGAAACAGCTCTTACACGTTTCACATGACGCGTGATTTCATAAAAGTTTGTTAAAAAACGGCAAATATTGTTAAAAGATCGCGAAAAAACAACTAATTTCTGGCAAATTTTGTCAAAAGATTCACGAAAAAATGCCTAATTTCGTCACAGAATTCTCTAAAATGGCAGTTTTTGTCAAAAAGGTCGCGAAAAAACGTCAAATTTCGTTAAAAAATCGTGATAAAACATCAGATTTCATCAACGCGAAAAAAACGGCAAATTTCCTCAGAAAATTCACGAAAAACATCAAATTTCATCCAAAAATCACAAAAAACGACAAATTTCGGCAAAAGATTCACTATAAACAACAAATTTCCCGAAAACATCGCGAAAAACGACAATTTTCGTAAAAAATCGCGATAAAACATCAGATTTCATCAAAAGATCGCAAAAAAACGGCAATTTTTCTCAGAAAATTCACGAAAAAACAGCAGATTTCGTGAAAAGATCGTAAAAAAAGACAGATTTCGTCAAAAGATAACAAAAAAATGCAACTTTCGTCAAAGGGAACCTCTCCCTCCTTCCTCCCCCCAAAAATAATATAACAGGGAGTTCATTTTTCTGTTCAACAAACTAATTTTCCTGCTTCAATATATATTTTTTTCTTTGCTGCTCTAAAATCAGTTTCTGACAGCTCCAAATCTTTCTGAGTGAGTGCAATTCCTGAGAGCAGCCATATATTAAACAAAAAGTATCCCTTTACTCAACAAAGTTCAATAAATTTGACTTGCCCCTTTTTTAAAGAAATGCAAACAATAGTGATACTTCTTATCTTCTACACTCAAATAAGTATTATTTTATGATTAAATTTGTATCTTGCACATTTAAAATACAGAAAAATAACATTATTAATTATAATTATTAATCATTAATTATAAATTATAAATTTATTAAATTAATTAGAAGTTTTATTAATAATTATTAAAATAATAATTAGACCTGTGACAAAAATAATTAGCACCGGGAGGGAATTTACCACCAGTAAAAACTAGACAGTATAAAAGTTTTTTTTACACATTTCGCATAATTATTCTGAATTGTCGATAAAAATTGTTTCAGTGATATTTTTTTATGTCTGTATTCTGGTAGTTCTTTAAATAGCACATAAAATAATGGCGGATTTTAAACATTTTTTTCTCCTTCCTAAACAGCCAAACTCCCCTCCTTCGAAAAATTGAATTTCGAGCCCTGCTGCCATTAATTTTTTGCGATCCATTTTAGATTTGTTCAATGTGAAATGTACCTTTGATTTGCTTCTACTATCTTCACTCATAGCTTAAATATATTTCATACCTGAAATTTAGAAATCAACCTGAAATAAATGCCACTTACAAATTGCTACAAAAGTTAGGAATATGTGAATGACCTCTGACCACATGATCATTTTGATTGGATACTGAAAATGCTTCATGCAACGGGATAAAATTCGAAGTTCCCGTGTGCAAAAGTTTCTGGCCACTTATTATTCTTTAGTATTTTTTTTTATCAGTAAACTGTTTTTTGGTTGTGTTTATGAATGAATCAACGTGTATAACATAGTCTGAATTCAAAATTGAAAAGTTCAACAATTATTGTTCATAAATGAGTGATTAGTTTGTCTCTAAAAGGCCAATCTTCTCGAGATATTGTGGCAAAGTTAACGATCGGTAAAATCAACCACAAACGATATTTAAAAATTATATAACGATGGCCGTGGCCTTCAGGACTTTCAGAGGTCTGGGAGACCCTGGAAAATTACTATTCCTGTGGACAGAATTATCAGGAGAAAAACCATTGATAATCCACATGAAAATTCCATTGCAATATACTGTGATTTACGGAATGAAAATATTGCTGAAATAAATTAGTCTACCGTGTTATGATGCTGACGTGATACAGAACTTTATGAAAGAGTCAGTGTTAAAAAAATTTCAGAGGTAAAAAAAATACTGACGTACCCTACTGGCATTTTCCAAGGAACACAAAATCTGGTCAAGTGAAAACTGGACAAAAGTTCTATTTTTCCATTAATCAAATTCGAAATTTTTTTGGTAGTGATGGCAGAGACAACATCCGATGACCTAACAACAAAAGATATGATTCGACCTATGTTATTCCTACAATGAAGCATGGAAGAGGACACATTATGCCGTGGGGAGTATTTTCTTCAAAAAGTGTCGGTCCGTCATTTGAAATCCACAGCCAGGTGAATGATACAATTATAAGATATCTTGCAAAACTATTTTCTGCCTTATTAGAGAAAAAAATTTGGTCACAACTATCTTTCTTAATATGATAACGACATAAATAAGGTATGCAAACCTCGATAAGCAATGGTTTTCGCACAAAAAATTTAGTTTTTGAAATGATCAGCCCAAGCGTCCAACATGAATCCAATAGAAAATTTTTGAAAAGAAGTTGACATAAGTCTGCGGAACTATAAATATTCCAACTCAACCAAAATTTCGTCAAAATTGCAAGAAATGTTGGGAAAGCGTACCATAGACGTTCTTTAACCGTTGATTGTATGAATTGCACGTTTCTGCGCCACAGTACTTATTATTAAAGCTAATAAAATAGTAGTATGATAAAATACTACTTGTAAATGTTGTTGATCATTGTAATTTTCTATAACAATACCACTTTTTTACAAACTTATGAAGAAGGCCAGAAACTTTTGAGACCATGCGTTTTCCTTTATACTTAATTTTATCAGTTAAATTTATTGATATTTACATGTTCTTCTATAAGTAAGCTCCTAACTATTATGTCAATAAAATGTATAAATATCACTTTGAGATTCCTCTTCATATGGGCATATTTACAAATTAACTGAAAAATTTTTACTGGCCAGAAACTTTTGACTGCCACTGTACATTAAGATACATTTTATTAAATAAACTTTCTAGTTGAAATTGGCATATGAAATAAATGGTATCAAAAATTGGTACTGAATTGATAACAATAATATAATTTAGTAATGCTCAGGGATCTCAAAAATTTTAACTTTATGGTGGTTATCATTTTAGGTTAGTATATATATTACTTTTGGATTTTTTTCCACACTGAACCCATTTTTGCATATTCTTAATTTTATAAAGTATATATATACATGTATACATATATACAGTGGACTCCCTCAAATCCGCAAACCAGAAATCCGCAACTCTCTAAAATCCGTGCATATTTTATGGATGTAAACAATGAAACTTTCAGTTCAAGTATTGGGACAAAATTCGATTTTTTAAGTTTTGTATCAATTCTATATGTTTTTTAATTTGTATTTTTCTTAATAATACTCTATTCATGCTTTTTTTTCCATGAAGGAAGAATAATTTTTTTGGAAAAAAATTAAGATATTGTTGATAATACTATCAATCAGTATCTTCTTACGAAATATATCTATGCATTAATCTAGATTTTTTGGTTATTAAGCCAGTCTTGAAGAAAACTTGAAGAAAAAAAATCTGTATTTTATGATTTTGACGTGATTTAGTAATGCTCTTTTATAAGGCAAGTTTTGTTGAATAATTTTGGAAAAATACATTTAATTTTTATAATGAATATTTAATCATACACTACTGATTATTAACTTGACCTTTGCTATTAGTACTTTAATCATTTTAAAAATTATCTAAATTTTTATTATTTTAGTTTATTACTTATATTAATATTTTATTACATTGTAGGCATTCATTGTAGTTCTGGTTGCACTATTCATTGCACTCAAATTACTGTTTAAAAAATGTAAACAAAACAATGATAAGAAATCCACAAAATTCTAAAATCTGCACAGCCTCTGGTCCCAAGCTGTGCGGATTTGAGGGAGTCTACTGTACTTTATAAAATTAAGAATATGCGAAAATGGGTTCAGTGTGGAAAAAATCCAAAAGTAGCTGCAATACAACAGATTATTTTATGATAATAACATTAGTATTTATATGTATTTAAAAGCACATTAAATTGATATTAACAAATCAATGGACACAGAACCAACTATTTTGGCTTGTTTCATTAATCAGGCTTTGATTATAAAAGAAAATTATTTTTATCACATTTTTAAAGTATAATAATAGATTTAAAATATTGATAATAATAACTTAGAATATTTTTTTTAATTGTTTAACCCATTTGTGGCTATAAAATTCAGCTTTATGACAATTATGCTATTTTATATAAATTTATTATAAAGATTAGGTCAATTTTTCATGCAAAAGCTGCATGTGTTCTTTATCAATTGCATCTTTTGTGATAAAACTATTTTTTTTTTTATAAACAGATTTCCTGCTTTAATTCATTAAAATTGTACCAGCACATTTAAAGTTGGAGCTTATAACAAGATTTTCTTTTAAAATAGAGACCTGATTAAAGCAGAAATCAATGGGCTTGTTTCTCTTGATGTATGGAAACGCCAAATTTAGTGTATTTTTTAAAGAAATGCCTATATTTTTAATACGTTTTTGATCCTGTTCTGATTATTATAAATGGAAAAAAAAAAAAAAAATCTTTTAGTTTTTTTACAGTTATGCCAACTTATATATTCAGTTTAGTTATACATTCAGTAGAATATCCAGCTCATGTTCAGTTCAGACATTTTATTCAATTTCTATATAAATATATTCAGTTATATTCAATATTCAGTTTAGTTTGGGAAAAACTGAAATGCATTCTTTTAAAAATAATAATTAACAAATAAGGATTCTTTCCCTAAGCCCTCCACCCTTTTTTTAAGTGCTTTCGTAAATATATAAATACGTAGCACTTATAGTCGTGTTGAGTTTTCCATCCGTCTACATATAATAAAGCAAAAACTTCTCAATCAAATCACTTGGAATTTAAAATATATAACTGTTGCATAAAATTGTCAAGTCATTTCAAATTTTATGAAAATCGGATGTATAGTTTAATTACAGTCCCATCAAAAGCATTTTTTACATTACAGTCAATGGGAAAAAATAATTTCAAGTGAATTTTAATGATGTTATACTCTTTTGAACATAATAAAATTGACATGCATCTATGAAGTATGTTACTAAAAAGAAATATTCTGCACAATCTGTGATACAAAGAATATTTGCTATTAATTCATAGGGCTGTACAAAAGTATTCTATTACACAATAGGATAGGGGAAGATACTGTCTGGAGTACCTTTTAATACTTTTAAACTATTTTAAATTTTATGAAATTAATATACATTGCTGAGGTTTTCTACAAGTTACTTTGTGTGTAATAGAAAACAGATAGTATTTACAGCAGAGTTGGCAAGTTTCTGCCAGTAAGTGGCAAAAACTGGCAGAAACTAAGAATTAATACAAAAAAGAACTTTAACCTGCAATGATTCATAATTCACATATGTATTTAATATATAAAGAATTTAGTTAAAAAAATAAGCTAGCATAAAAACTAACACTGCGTTAAATGAGATTTGAATCTTGCATTTGTGAGTTTAAATGATATTTCCATCATTAAATAAAGCTAAGTTAATTTTATGAGCAACTGCAATAGAACAATCATGTGTTTTACTTCATGTTTAATCCAAATTATTATTTGTTATTTATTATGAATAAAATATATAAGCAACTGAATGCTACTAAAAAATTTCTCAGATTAAGTCTTGAAATGAATTTATGCCAGTTTTTGCCGGTTAAAACCACTTTCTGCCAGCAAAAACCCAATCCTGATTTACAGGGATACACAAAAGATTTCGCTACTTTACTGTATCTGATGTACCGTGTATATTATTACACCAAAATCTGAATATTTTAAAAACATTTTTATAGTACAAATGCACCTTGTTTAGTACATTTGACGGGCAATTTCAAACTTGTTTAAGTAAACAAACATGCAACTATTTTCGCTACTATTTTTGTACAAATGCTATTATTTTGGCTACTCCTTTTTTCATTGTAGGCTACTAAAGATACTATTTTTGATGCAGTAGTGGCAGCCTTTTATTCTGCATGTCTTCAAGACTTTAGCCAAGGTTTTAATCTTCCTATGAAATTTCTGTCTGGATTACTGTAAATATGGTGCTATATATTTGTCAAAATAACCAAGATTCAAAAATAAAAATTATATTTTTACATCACTTAATTTTTTAATTGCATCAGCATATTGTTAAAATGAGTGTTATTTCTAAGAAATCTTTAAAATTTGCACTAATTTTGCAGCGTTGGATTATAAAAAATTAGGATTTCAATCCAATTAAAAAGAAAAAAATACCTGATATAGATTTTTCTGTTTGTTCAATTGAAGCTCTTAAAAAATACAATCACTTTTAAATATCTTAAACACATTGCAAAATTCTTTGTCTCATATGCAAACAGAAATTTAAACCTGACAACTAAAATATACATTTAAAAATATGTAGCCATTTTTGGTCTTGAAAAAAGTTAAAATCTTATTGCTTACATGTTTCTCATTTTTCTATTTCTGTGCGAAAAAGATCTGTTCTCACCTATTGATCTAATTTAATCCTATGAGTACTTAGACATATGCAATTCTATTAGAACAAATATTTCTTATTTTAGAATGAAATTCTAATTTAAATTTAATGCTGTATTCCACTGAATTTCCTTAGCAAAGTTCATTTTTACATTTATTTATTTTTTTAATTTGATCTATCATGTTGATCATAATTGTATCCATGATTTTATGTTAAGTTTTACAACTTTAATAAGTTTTATTAATAGATAATATTTTTTATAATTTGCATAAATCTCAAATGAGTATATTAGATATAAGTAAACTTTTATATGCAAATAAGAAATTAAAGAAAAAGTCTTCACTATCTTCTGGTAATCTGATATAAATTTGTGGTGGATGATATTTTCAGTTTGTTGTCTGCATTTAGACTTTAAATTTTGTGCCTGATTTACAAGGTTTCAGAAAGTTTTGAAAGCTTAAATTTTAAGACAGGATTATGAATTTATGATTATATAATCCTCTCATGCATAAGGGCCTTATATGAGGACAGGTGTTTATTGCATTATTAAGAAAAAAAAATTGAGCATTCATTTATGGACATCTTATTTGTAAACAGATAATAGTTAGCATGCAGCACAGTAAGAAAATTATTTTATAATGGGCTCTCATTTATCACAAATAAAGATTTTTTTTGCATAATGAAAAATATTTTATGCTTGTGAGGGTTAACTGATACAAATAATCTACTTCACATTTATTTTCAAAAAGTGATATTGGATTTAAGGTGTTCAGTGAATTTTACTTATTATAGGATTTAACAAATTTAGTTTTTGTTATATTTGAGGTTTTTATTAAATTTGAGGTCAAGAAATCTACTATTAAAAATGGAATACTGATAATATTAGTTATTTAAAGAAGTGAAATAAGAAGTGCAAAACAACGTGAACCTTTGAATTAAAAAAAATTAACCTTATGTCTGTCAAAGAAAATTCTGTTCATTAATAATTAGTCTTAAGAGAGGCTGTTATTAATGAAATATTATAAATTTTTTTAAAAAAAATTATTATTAATAAATTAATAGGAGAAAAGAATTTGACTCAGGAACCTCTGTGTGGACCAAGCTCATTTAGTTCGTTGCTGCATCTTAAAATCATCTCTGCAAGTTTGAATGGATGTCCCATGAGCCATTTATGTGAATCTCTGGGTCTACATGGTCTTAGGTTGTGCAAACATTTCAAATAGGCAAAAAAAAATTTTTTTGTGTGTGTGTGAATTCTTGTTAACATGTTGGGCTTGTAATATTTTCCAGCTGGGGGCAAATATATCAGTTTGGGAGGAACATTTAATTCAATTAGTTAATTAGTTCTTGACTGACAATTGGTCAAGAACCCCACAATTCCTGGAATCTGTGATGTGCAAAGCTTTAACTACAAACGAAGGAGAATTGTGCAAACATCAGAATTTTTTATCTTAAAAGGCCAATCAAAAACACCCGAATGATAATGTTAAGTCTATGGGGCAATTATTTTCAAATATCTCGCTCAAATTTTAATATTTTTACATGTTTTTTTTTTTGCATAGGATAACTGAGGAAGATCGACAACCAGACTAGCTTTTACTTTTTCTAATTTGGTGTCAGATATTATATACATATTTTAATTACTTTATCTTTTGGAACTGGTTCTGAATTGAAACTATCATAATATTAAAAAAATATATAACCAAAATCAAAAACGTAAAAACAAGCCGATTGTAGATTGTCCTCAGCTATCCTATGGAAAAAAAAATTCATGTAAAGATATTAAAATTTGAAAAGATATTTGAAAATAATAGCCCCATAGACTTAACATTATCATTCAGATCTTTCTGATTGACTAGTCTAGGCTCTTAAGTTATACTGCATTCATATTATGAAAGTTGAGTCTGTTACTTAACTTTTTTGAACCAGACAACCCAAATTAGGCTTCATCTATTCCTACTACTGAACATTTTGAGAGACTTGTGTTTCAAATTAATAGGAACAACTTCTGACCGTACATAGTTTATTATTGTTTTTATTCTTTGTGTTGTGTTAAAAAAATAAACAATTCAAACGGTCATTCAAAAAAGAGTTGAACTGAAGAAATTTGTGGAACTTGATTTGAAATTTAAGAACAGCACCAAGTAAGAAAAATAGTTCAAAAGGCAGAATTCCATTCAACTCATACTCAGATGAGTATCCAATAGTAAGGGAGTTTTTTAAACTCATTCAAGTCAAAAAAATTTATTCCGGGTTGTCCGCTTACAAAATTTTTCAAGTTTTAAGAGACTTATGTACCATAATCTGAACAGGATATTAGGTACTCTATTTTAATGGTGAACTTAATAAATATTATTCTGGGAAACAAAGTTACAAGGGGTAAAATGGATTTTACAGCATAAGATTTAATGTTAGAAAAAAAAAATGTAAGGATTTTATTATTTTTTTAAATTTAATTTGAATTTTAAATTTTAAAAGGAATTTATTTTTTATTCCTTTCTATATATATAATATGCATCTCACTCTATAGATATTCTGTCATTGTCATGTAACTGCTCTCATATTTTTAAACCGATTTTGATGTGATTGAGTATATGTTAAGGATTTATTAAAATCATGATCAAATTCCATTGGACATCTTGATCTGACATCCTGTTTCAAAACTAAATGGCGTTCCATTATAGTTTTTAAATTGAAAAAAAATTATAAATGCAAATTTAATTTTTTTCATGTTATTTAGGTTTTTATAGAAGGATTAAAGAAAAATTTTTGGATTCTCTTCTACCTTAAAAAATGAATGAATACATCAATTTGAAATTCTAGACTGGCTGCCATTTTGAAACAGATTTATTTTTTTTTTATTATTTTTTTTTTCATAATCTGTGTAATCTTGTATTTTTAGCAAATATGTTTTTTTTTTTTTTTTTCAAAATTTATTTTCATTATTGCTGCTCTCATGCTCCCATCAACACTGTCCTTGAACATTTTGCATTCCCATTCAAATTTAGTATTGACAAAAACAAAAACTATAAATCTTGTATAATTGGATTCCATGCATTTTAGTTTCATGTGTTTGTGTACTATTAGCTGAATTCTTAAAAACAAGGAAGAGTAAAACCACCTTTTCTTCTAGATAGAAACCAAAAACGGCATTTCTTTTTTTTTAAAAAGACATGGTTATTTTACACAATATTTCTTTCTGCCCTGGGCATAAAAAAGCCTAGCTATGCCATTGGCGAGGTTTTACTGCTTTTTGACATGAATCTAAGTATCTGTTTTTTTTTTACTGTTGCTGTAATAATTATACTTGATTGAACAAAATACTTTGTATATTTTCTACAAACCATTTAATAATATCAGACTTTCTGTTTTCATGTTCCTTGCTCTAACTTTATATCATTAACAGTTTTATTTATACTCTATTATTTTACTTTGTCTTTTATTCCATAATAGAATATGAATATATTTTTAAATTTCCATTTATAGGTACCAGCTTTAAAATATTACTACTCAGATTTTAATTATACTGCAAAAGAGTCACTCAATGCATACATCCATTCTAAAGGTTAGTAAAGCAGAATTGTAATAAATATTATTTGTATTAATTCTGCATTAAATTATCACATGTTAATCCTTTAACAGTCTTCCATAAGAGCAAGATTGCAATGTTGTTTTCCCTGTATTTAGTTTTAAATGATAAAACTAAATTTCAAATGATGATTCTTTCAACGTTCTGTAAAAAAACTTAATAACAAATATGAATGTTATCTTTAAAAATATTAAAATGTTGTTTAATGTATTAACGCTTTCTGGCATGGGCAAATCTGTAGTAAAATGACAAATTATCGACTGACATCGTAATTCACAAACAAATTTTTTAGATATTTTAAATTGCTTAATTTAAGCTTTTATTGTAAAAGCAAAATTTCACTAAAATATTATTGGTGCCGTTTGCAAGTTTGTAATTAAAATTAGGTTTCTCATACCAGGCACAGTGTGCCGGAAAGGGTTAAAAATCCATTAAACAGGGGTCAGAGTTGTCCTATATTTATAAAATTACCTTCGAAAATGCCCTATGTTGTTCTATATTTTTCTAATTGTCCTATATTTCCTATATTTCTTTACTTTCTCATATATTTGGTATTAAAATCATCGCTTGTTCTCACATGCATCACCTTGCTTGTGAAGTTAGTCTAACATTCAACGTGGTTCTGTGTTTCATTGCGATTATTTTAGTTTATCTTACTGTGTATGCAGCTGCAATACATCGTTTTTATTTATTTTATTTTTTAATGTAGAAAAGGCATATTTATTGCATTACATTAATGCAGTGATACAATGTGAACATAGATTGATGAAATTCTGTAATGCTTGGATAGATCAGATTGATGGGCATGGAAAAAAAAATTGCTGAATGGTGTATGAAGGGTAAAGATCATTACCATGTCCAGTTCCCATCAGTAACAGTAGTTATTTGCAATTAATGCAGCATCCCAAAAAACAAAGCACAAAGATAATTCAGAAAACAAAGCAATTAGCTTCAATCTCGCTTTGTGTATTTTACTGGCAGAAAAAGCTCGAGTTTAAATAAGTTTTTAAAAAAAAAGTGGATTGAGTACTTGGACTTTAAATGAGGGAGATATGATCTACCGTTCCAAGATTCTGTAGATAATTCACATGGCTCTAATTAATTATTTATTTCAGTCATCAGATGAAATGCAAAATTTATTTTTGAAATGTTTGCAGTTTCCTCTTTGCCACAAGGCATACAGTTAAATTCAAAGAAAATGCTATGTGCCATTGCCATACTTCATGTCCTTGACTCATATATTTTAAAACAAATCACTATCAGTGATGATTTCAACAAAGAATCCCCCGTTTGTCGCTCTCATGTATGATGAGATATTAAATGACCAGAACTTAAAACAATTAAATATTTTTGCTTAATATTGGAGTGAGGAAATTGGTGGTATTACCAAAAAATATATTGAAAGTGAGCTTTTTGATCATTTATCTGCAAAATGAATGTAATGAAAGCCTTTAAATTGGATCTAAATCATTTGCTCATCTCATAGGCGTAGCGTCGGGGGGGCCCGGGAGGGCAAGTGCCCCCCCAATCATCTGTACCCGGGCGCCAGAACAGATAGCGTAGGGGCGCCAAATGAAAACTTTTTTTTGTGTCTTTATATGCAAAAATTTTTGTATAGATATCGAATTTGAATAAAAAGATCTCACAAACGGAAAATTCAAAAGCAAAACTGAACCAAGTGTATCTTTATGCATTCTGTCATTAAATAAATCAATCTCTACTCAAAAACACTCTTCTGTGTGAAACTGTACTTCATCGACCATTGCCAAAAAACAAACGATTTCCCTAGGGGTTGCAGAGGGGGCGCCAAATGAAGATTTTGTTTGTCTTTGCATTCAAAAATGTATATGTATGAAATTTGCATAAGAATATCTGACAGCCTTAAACCAAGCGTTACTTTAGAGTTTGCAGAGGGAACGCCAAATGAAGATTTTGTTTGTCTTACATACAAAAATGTATATGTATGGAATTTGCATAAGAATGTCTCACAGCCTGAAACCAAGCGATTTCCCTACGGTTTGCAAAGGGGGCGCCAAATGAAGATTTTGTATGTCTTGCATACAAAAATATATATGTATGGAATTTGCATAAAAATGTCTCACAGCCTGAAACCAAGGGATTTCCCTAGGGTTTGCAGAAGGGCGCCAAATGAAGATTTTGTATGTCTTACATACAAAAATGTATATGTATGAAATTTGCATAAAAATGTCTCACGGCCTGAAACCAAGCAATTTCCCTAGGGGTTGCAGAGAGGGCGCCAAATGAAGATTTTTTTGTCTTTACATACAAAAATGTATATGTATGGAATTTGCATATGAATGTCTCACAGCCTGAAATCAAGCGATTTCCCTAGGGTTTGCAGAGGGGCGCCGAATGAAGATTTTGTTTGTCTTTACATACAAAAATGTAATGGAATTTGCATAAGAATGTCTCACAGCCTGAAACCAAGCGATTTCCTTAGGGATTGCAGAAAGGGCGCCAAATGAAGATTTTGTTCGTCTTATATACAAAAATGTATATGTATGGAATTTGCATAAAAATGTCTCACAGCCTGAAACCAAGCGATTTCCTTAGGGGTTGCAGAAAGGGCGCCAAATGAAGATTTTGTTCGTCTTACATACAAAAATGTATATGTATGGAATTTGCATAAAAATGTCTCACGGCCTGAAACCAAGCAATTTTCCTCGGGATGTCAGAGAGGGCGCCAAATTAAGATTTTTTTGTCTTTACATACAAAAATGTTTATGTATGGAATTTGCATTAAAATGTCTCACTGCCTGAAACCAAGCGATTTCCTTAGGGGTTGCAGAGGGGGCGCCAAATGAAGATTTTATTTGCTTTTACATGCAAAAATGTATATGTATGGAATTTGCATAAGAATGTCTCACAGCCTGAAACCAAGCGATTTCCCTAGGGTTTGCAGAAGGAACGCCAAATGAAGATTTTGTTTGTCTTTACATACAAAAATGTATATGTATGGAATTTGCATAAGAATGTCTCACAGCCTGAAACCAAGCGTTTTCTCTAGGGGTTGCAGAGGGGGCGCCAAATGAAGATTTTGTTTCTCTTAGATACAAAAATGTATATGAATGAAATTTGCATAAAAATGTCTCACAGCCTGAAACCAAGGGATTTCCCTAGGGTTTGCAGAGGGGGCGCCAAATGGAGATTTTGTTTGCCTTACATAGAAAAATTTATATGTATGGAATTTGCTTAAAAATGTCTCACAGCCTGAAACCAAGGGATTTCCCTAGGGTTTGCAGAGGGGGCGCCAAATGGAGATTTTGTTCGTCTTACATACAAAAATGCATATGTATGGAATTTGCATTAAAATGTCTGACGGCCTGATACCAAGCGATTTCCTTAGGGGTTGCAGAGGGGGCACCAAATGAAGATTTTGTTTGACTTTACATGCAAAAATGTATATGTATGGAATTTGCATAAGAATGTCTCACAGCCTGAAACCAAGCGATTTCCCTAGGGTTTTCAGAAGGGGCGCCAAATGAAGATTTTGTTTGCCTTTACATGCAAAAATGTATATGTATGGAATTTGCATAAGAATGTCTCGCAGCCTGAAACCAAGCGATTTCCCTAGGGTTTGCAGAAGGGGCGCCAAATGAAGATTTTGTTTGTCTTTACATATAAAAATGTATATGTATGGAATTTGCATAAGAATGTCTCACAGCCTGAAAGCAAGCGATTTCTCTAGGGGTTGCAGAGGGGGCGCCAAATGAAGATTTTGTTTGTCTTACATACAAAAATGTATATGTATGGAATTTGCATAAAAATGTCTCACAGCCTGAAAACAAGGGATTTCCCTAGGGTTTGCAGAGGGGGCACCAAATGGAGATTTTGTTTGCCTTACATAGAAAAATTTATATGTATGGAATTTGCATAAGAATGTCTCACAGCCTGAAATCAAGCGATTTCCCTAGGGTTTGCAGAGGGGCGCCGAATGAAGATTTTGTTTGTCTTTACATACAAAAATGTAATGGAATTTGCATAAGAATCTCTCACAGCCTGAAACCAAGTGATTTCCTTAGGGGTTGCAGAGAGGGCGCCAAATGAAGGTTTTGTTTGTCTTACATACAAATATGTATATGTATGGAATTTGCATAAAAATGTCTCACAGCCTGAAACCATGCGGTTTCCGTAGGGTTTGCAGAGGGGGCGCCAAATGAAGATTTTTTTTTTTTTTTGTCTTTACATACAAAAATGTGTATGTATGTGTATTTGCATAAGAATGTCTCACAACCATAAAATTCGAAAGGAAAACTGTACCAAAGCATCTCTATGCCTTCTGTCATTTAAATAGGCTAGTCTCTCTTCCAAAACCCCTATTTTATGTGAAGCTGCACCTCATCGATAATTGCAAAAGCAAAGCAATTCCTACGCCAAAACAAAAGACAAAGGGGGCGCCAAATGAAGATTTTGTTTGTCTTAGCATATAAAAATGTATATGTAGAATATATATTGAATTTGCATAAAAATGTCTCTTGAAAATTCAAATTAAAACTGAACCAAATGTATATCTATGCCGTCTATCATTTAAATAGGTTAGTCTCTACTCAAAAATCTTCTTCTGTGTGAAACTGTACCTCACCAACAATTGCCAAAAAACCAAGCGATTTCCCTAGGTTTGCAGAGGGGGGCGGGGGGGGGAATGTGTCTCGGACGCCAAAACAAAAGGCGAAGGAGGCGTCAAATTAAGATTTTTTTTTGTCTTTACATACAAAAATATATAAGTATAGAATTTGGTAAAAATGTCTCATAGCCAGAAAATTCGAAAGGGAAACTAAATCAAATGCATCTCTATGCCTTCTGTCATTTAAATAGGTTAGATTTTACTTAAATAGGCGAAGGAGGCGCCAATTAAAATTTTGTTTGTTTTAATATATACTATAAAAAAAGAATTTGAAACTAAGTGCGCGATGTCGACCCGGATCTACATAAATTTAGCTTTTGTAACTATTAACAATTACTAAAGATATAAGTTAAGCTTAGAATTTTTACAGAATTTCATGCTATCAATATAATGAAGGAGCGAATAAAATAAGTAAATTGATTTTGTATATCAATTTGATAAAATCTAAAATAATGATTAAAATCAGTGTATGTTATACATTAAGATGTTGAAACAAAAGTTAGAAAGAAACTATTATAATGTCAAAGTAATCTTCTATGTTGGGGAAGTATAAAAGTGCAGCTTAAGTCTGCTTGTTTCTTAATTTAATTAATTTTGTAAAGATGGTTTTCTTTTAATAATAACTTATAAATAAATATGATTAATCGAGACATTATCTCAGTCTGTTTTATTTAGTGATAAGTTTATGTGTGTCATCTTTTCTAGGAATAATTTCCTTGTAGCATATTTGTTACATTTTTCTGTTTGGGTTACAAATGATTTACAAGGAAAAACTTCTTATAGTCCTATTAAAATATTTCTATTTTTTTTTTTTTTTTTTTTTTTTTTTTGGAGGGGGGGGGGGGGGGGGCAAAGTTATTTTAAATTGAAATTTTGCGAAAAATTTATAAGTGACAGGGCCCTTGTAAATAATCACAATGCAAACTTATGTATTTATTATAATTAACATTAATTAATTAACCTATTTAGAGCGATGGTTATATTTAATTATTTTTTATCTCGCGATGTCTTATCACTAGAATTTCTTATGTGTGATCACAATGATTTGTCATTTTAAGTAAATTAAATAGTACCAAAGTTACTTTAGGTGCGGTTTGGAAATGTTTGGATAGAGAATGTACAATTTTAACCAGTTATAAAGAGTGTATTTATATCTTTCCAGCAAACTGCAAAATTAAATGTTTTTCGCTTATTAGAAAGAAAAAAAACTGTGTTGTTATATGGTACAGTGTCAGTATTAACCATTCAAAATGCATTAGGTCAATGTTTTGAGAATCTAAAGAAATTTTGTTCTATGATTTTCTTGGGGGGGAGGGTGTAAAATCCGAGAACACTGTTTCCCACTGGCACAAAATATCATTTTCTAACTAGCGCATGAAGCAAAAATATGAAATAATATAAAATACAACTCATGATTACCTTATTATTTTATAAGCCCAAAAACAACTTTTGTTAAGTTGGTAGTACTTTATCATTGATTTTATTTTAAAAAAACCGACAAACTAAAATTTTTTATCATTGCTAAATATTGTAAGAAATTGTTTTTTCAATGTAACTCTCAGATCCAAACTGCATTTTTTCACACATTTTTTTTTTTTTTATCCAAACAGGTGCTCTTATTTTTAATTTTATAACTGAATAGTATTTTCTACTTTTCGATAAACTCAGAAATACTTTTAGAAGAGTTGTCAATTTGGCATTTCGAACTGAATTTCCGGGGCGGTGATAGTGAGAGTGAGGCAAAAAAATTACCTCCTTGAGACAGTAATCTGCCTTAAGATGTAATTCGTTTATCGGAAAATCTATATATTTAAAACACCTGGCTGTTTTTTTTTTTTTTTTTCATCAGCCCTGAGCTTTCTACTGTCCCGATTTTGATAATTATTTTTTTAAATGAAAGCTGTTTATGTGTAGATGTGCCCATTCTGGCTAATTTTTAATTTATTTCAATTTTTATATTTTATTTTTAATTTTAAAAGCTTTTTCATGACATTTCTTCAAAACAGTGGCAACAGGTTAAGCTTTTCTCAAAATTTATTTTGTTTCATTATTTTCCACCAATCAGGAGATTGATCTCATCGGTGAATGTATAATCGCATTTAAAAAAAAAAATAAATACAAATAAAATAAAACAAATAAAGGTTTTTGTTAAATTTAATCATAATAAAATTATTGCTCATAGTTATTCTCTGCAATACACAGATTATTTACTGAGTAATATTATTAAGTATTATGTAAGTAAAATAACAGAAGATAAACTTTAATAAAATATACTATCTAAAGCGAAATTTTGTCGATGGAGAAAATGTCGTCATACAGAAACCAGATAAATTTGTTCCTTGAATATAATATACATTGTTATAGCTGTGTCAGTGATGATGTCATATTCACTGACTTTAATTCCTGCATCTAAATAAAGTGAACTTATATTAATGTGAATGTCCATGGTGTGCTCAAATGAAAATATTTCTATAAACTGCGCCATTTCTATTTAATTATAATGAATATTTTATGAAAAACTAAAGAATTCTTAAATAACTGCATAAATCACGCTTTTATTTAAGAAAAGATGAGTATTTCTGAAGGTGTAAATGATGTCATGTTAGAAAAAAAAAAGAATAAAACCTGTGATATGCCGGTATTACTATATTTCTATCTTACATAATATCAAAAAATAATTAAAATCATTTCATTGTATTAAGTTATTGTTTAAAATAAAAAAAAATTCTGCATTTCAGCAACAAATACAAAAATTGTATTCTTTTTAATAACAGAGATATCGTTTTTTTTTTTCTTTTTGTTGTTACCATATAACAATAAAATTAATTTTTACAAGTTCATGGAGGATACAAACCAATAAATAAATTAAATTTATTGCAAGTGCTGTAAATGTGTAGTGGGTTGGTTAAGCAGTTTAGTAAGTCCCTGTTTCTATTATAATTAAAATGTTTCATTGATATTATAATTATTGTACAGTTATCAAGCGATATTTAAACGAAGAAAAAATAAACTAAGCAGATATTTTTGAATTCGTCTTCTGGGGTATAATATTAACTTCCTAAATAATTTGGCATTTAAATAATATTTAAGGTTTAGAAACCGCATTAAAAAAAGAATTGTAGCTGAAGTTAAGTCCAACATAGTAATTTATGAGTTGTTTTCCTTATTTTTTGTTATTTTCTGAAGTTTGTACATCTTCATCATGAAAAGCTATCTTATCCCTATTTTAAGAGGTAGCAATTGTTTATTTCGCTCAGTATTTTACTGTCTATATAAGATTGATATATATCATACCTGATATATATTCTTTTCCGTCGAGTTTCGACGGGTGCAGCTAGTGTAGTATTAATACGATTTTAGATGTGTACCATTTATTTATTTTATAGGAGTACACGAAATTCTATTAGGTTACTTAAGCTAATAGATTATTTTGTAGCAAATTGTGATTTCCATAATGTAATTTAACAAAATTCCAGTTATTTTTAAAATTATATTTGTAGTACAAAATAAATATTTTGTTTAATATGTAAACATCAACATAAATTTAAAAATAATATTGTAAAAATTATTTTACTCTCAATGTTAATGTTAAATTTTTCATCTGACGTTTATTTTTATCTCCAATAAAGTGACTGACCCCTATTTTGCAGAAAAAAATATACTTCATCTTTAAGCAGCTATTACTAGGTCAGTTTTAATTGTAGAGAAATGGGACTTTTTTTGTCTTTCTTGTAGAAATAAAAACATTTGATCATAAATCTCTTCAATAATCACGATTGCAATTGTCATGCTTTTAAGTTTAAAATTTAGTCAGAAAATATGTCAGGAAGTTTTTTATTGTTATGCAAGGAAAAAAAAATATCTTTTCGAGAATCGGCTTAAATGTCTGTTTAAATTCTTTATTTTCTGCTTTTGGCAACATATATTTTCTTTATATATTTACAAATTCATTTTCATTAGTATATATAATACAATGAAGATTTGAAACTAGAAAAGTCCTGAAAATTTTCACCATGATTTTCAATAATATATTCAATTGTCTTCGGGATTTATTATTGTTATTATTCATCTTATTATTATTAGGTTTTTTTTTATTTCCAGTCCATATTTTCAATGAATCTTGTAGTAAAGAATATGAAAAATACTATTTTTTCTTCTAAAAGATATGTTTTCAAAAATAAATATTTTTGTAAATTACAAAGATGATTTAATTTTTTTTCTGTAAAATTTAAAACTTTTTAAAAAAAAATGAAAAAGAATTACATTTTTTAGAAAATATACCGATCTTCAAACATGATTAATATTTAACATTTTTAAATTAAAATTTATATTTTTAAATCAAAATTTACCTTTTTTTTTTGTATTATTTACCCATTATACGTAGCATAGGGTAAATATTGCAATCGTTTTGAAAATCGAAGAAAAGAAATTTTGGCGGATTTACATATTTTATTTAATACAGATTCCAAAAAACATTTTTATTTCCAGAAAAAAAAATGCCGTCCGTCTGTGTATTTGTAAATGCTCTATCTCCCGAACAAATTGAGATAGAGACTTGAAACTTTGTATGTTCTTAGTATATAAGGATGGAACGAAGCCTATTTAATATCAGTAACTCCGATTATTCGGAACTATTTTTTTCGGACTTTCGAAAAATTCGTTCTGATGAAATGTATATGAAGTTTTCGAAATTTTGTATTTTAATGAGTGGGTGTAAAAGGCAATAAAATAACACAAATTTTGCATAAAGAATGAAGTCGATCGGATTATTAGTTGCCGAGATATTTGTAATCTTATTTTCTACATTCTTCGGTTTCTCATGACCCTGTATTTCAATTTCAATTCAAAGATATATTTTAATTGAAAATGAGACCCTTAATCCGACGCAGTAAACTGTCAGTTAATATGATTATTATTTTTGGAGTTATAAGGATGTTTCGGTTACACAATTCGGTACTACTTGAATAGCTTGGCGTTTTATATAATTTGTCGAAATTGGTTCATCAGCAATTCATTAACTCCTTCGCGACGAGAGCCTTTTACGAAATTTTTAATGTTTGACAACAATTGTTTAAAACAGAAATTTGTGCATTATTAAATCAAGAAAATGCTCCAATTAAATAAGGCAAATTTTACAGTAAAATTTTGCTGTCGCGGATAAACAGGGATTGTTAAGTCTTTTTGCGGCACGTATACGTATCGCATTATATTTAATAGAGCATTACTATGTATATTAAAAAATTTAAATATACGATTAAATTTTGTTTTGAAATTGCAATGCATTTTATAAATATTTCATACATGTTTTATTTTCATATATTATATTATGCATATCCATGACGGGTAAGTATTACGGTGCCCCCCCCCCCCCCCCCCCCCCCAATGACTAGTTTTTTATTCATTTTATTTATTCATTCATTTCACATTTATTCATTCATTAACGGCTCTACATAAAAATTTAAGCGAAACAGATAAAATATGGACCATTTTCATTGGTTATGAACTTTCGCGAGAATAACAATTATAAATGTGTTTTACGAATCGATACTACTTTGACAAAATCACTATAGAAATTATAATATGCCCAGATTAGAGATCATATAATCGGACAATCATATCGTATGTGAGCACAAACTCAATTTCATAAGCAGAGTCGTGCTGGACTAAGTCTTATGTATATATTATATATATATATATTTTTTTTAATACCATAGTCGAGTCAGAGCGAAACTGGATCTAGTTGTCTACAGTGGGACAAGCAATTATGTTTTGAGGAAAATTAATAGATTAATCGGGCCTCTAAACAAATGTAAAGGACCGGGCCAGCAAAAAAATTGAACGAACCTGCCGTTCCGGATCGATAAAAAAAAAATTAAGCAGGCCTACCGGCCCGATATAAAGATCTCTACTGGGCTGATGAATCTGTCTTTCGCAAGAATATGTATAATTGTGCGTCACGAGCCGATGATAGCTTGACAATATCAATAAAGAATTTACGAAGTGTCCAGCATATAGATCGGCATCGGACAGTTATATGGCATCTGAATCAGGGCTTAATTTTTTTCAGCTCAGGCTTGTACCGGGCTAAGATCAGGCTTGCATTTTTTTACACAGTCGAGACGGGACAAAACTAGGTTTAATTTTTCTCAGGATGTAGAGGGCAAGGAATATGTTCTGTAAAAATGTTATTAGCGATAATGAACGTATATTAGTATAATCTTTGTAAGTACACCTTAAGGTTACTCTCAAATTCCCAGCTCAACAATGTGAAATTTGACACACTTTCTGACTCATTTTTCTTTATAAAGGTATAAAATTAACAGGCTGATGATTGGAGTAATTTGTAATCGATTAGCATTTTTCATTTTTTTAAATAAATAAATAACTTTTTGATTTATAACCTATTTTAATCACTTAGTGACAAGTTTTTCTTCTCCCTAGTACGATTGCGTCTTGAATTTCGATTAAAAATGACAACTTTGGCAGTATTTTCTCAAACATTTTTCGTCTTTTACGAAAAATGGAAAATTCCATTCGATTACACAGTTTCTGAATAAGAACGTCTGCCAATTTTATGTGTTTTCGAAAAGAAAGGAATTCAGAAATGTATCAGAAAGTAGTTAAATTGGATCAGAATAATAATTTACTGAAAAATTCGGGGGTCATCCATAAAATAATTTTTCCGTGGCTAGAAAGAAACAAAATAGAACTACCCAAAAAGAACTATTACAAAAGATACAGCTGTGTTTTAACTACAAATCCACATTAGAACCAACGGAATTAAAACGCTTGTCACAACGTGGGATAAGTTTTTGAGTCCAGTGTCATAGAAGTCTGCCACCTGGGAATGGAGGCAGGAACTTGTTACAGTTGTCAACTCACGTCTCATCAACCGTTAAAATCTTGTTGAGGTATTCATTTCCTTCATTGTAATATCGCTACAGAAACATCAATGCTGCTTTCCCACGTTTGTTTTTGTGTTAAGGTGCAAGTTGATTAGGCACCCACCTGGCGCACAGTTTCCAGATAAACAGATGTTTCGAGGTGGTTTCCTGCATTGAGAATCTTTTTCGCGCTATTTAGAGCGATACCACGCTGAGGGCAACGAGTACTTCAACAGAATCCAGTCCGGGTAGTTATGTTTTATTTCTGTTTTAATTCCGTGGAAAACTCGTTTTTCGATAACCCTCGTATTTCAAAATCTACTTTTTTTTATAGTTTCAAAGGTTAGGATTTTTTTTAACCACCTTTTTTTAAAATTCTAACCTACATCAAGTTTTATGAATCTTTATTTGAATATTGAAAAGTCTTAAATGTCTAAGCAATTATTAATGCTGCTATTGAGTATTTTCAGGCATTTTCAGGGTATTTTGTGAACACATAGTAATTTAAAGTATATTGTAAAATTATCCAATTAATACTTATGTTTTTTCGCTGATTTTTTGTACGAGCAGGACCTGGCCCTAAACTATGAAAATATAAACGGGCCGGGCTGGGGTGAAACTTTTAATATACATGCCGGGCCGTGCTGAGCCCGTGCCTGGAAATTCCTGTAAATGTAGACCTCTAGCATGCTCCACTGGGAGGACATGCTAAAGAGACGGTCACCACATGTACGAAATTTATTCTGCGAGCCATTTTTTGACCGACAATCATTTTCAGGGAATTTCTTTATCTCTCTTGATCGTTTTCCTCCCTGTTTTAAAACACTGTGAACTCTTTGACAAAAAAATGCAAATTTCTGTATGTTTTAGTTCTGAATTTCTTAATTAAAATTAAACCTTTTAAAGTTCCAAAAAAAAAAAAAAAACGCGAATTATTTAACAGAATGAATTTATATTTGTTAGTTCTATGACGCCTACCAAAAGAAAAAGATTTTTTATTACCAGGGTTTCATACAGAGTTGGGAAGAAAAAATCCCAGGAGTACATAAAAACTCCAAGGAGTCCAAAAAATTTTAAAGACTCGCCACTTTTGTTGTTATTTATGTGGCATGCACTTGCACAGCCCCAATTCCACAGGGATTCTGCGGGGGGGGGGGGGGGGGTATTCGCGATCTTTAGACGAAATCAGTGCTTTCCCGCGATCTTCAGATAAAATCAGCGATTCATCTGCGATATTTTAGCACAATTGGCGATTGTTTGCGATCTTTTGTCGAAATCGGTGGGTTTTTTTGAAAGATCTTTTGATAAAATCGGTGTTTTTCTGTTTTTCTTATTTATGAAATCGATGTTTTTTCGAGGATTTTTAATCAAAATTTGCATTTTTATATGATCTTTTCTCGGAAACGCCATTTTATTCCCGCAATCTTTTGACGAAATCGTCATTTTTTCCCGCGATTTTTTAACGAAATCGGCATTATATCCACAATCTTTAGACGAAATCGTCGTTTTCCCGCTGTCTTCAGACGAAATTAGCGTTTTATCTGCCATATTTCTTGACACTTTGGTGGCTATTAGTATGATCCTAACCAATCCACAGGGATGCCGCTGGACTTGAAAAATCCTGGGTCCCTTTTAAACAAAAAAGCGGGTCCCCACTAATGAGTCATATTTTTAGATGCAAAAATTGGACTTGTTCATTTGCATTAGAAAAATGAAATTCAATAATTATTGTTTTAATAATAAATAAAAATATAAAACCAGTATTAATTGTTTTTAAAATTACGAGAAATTTTCTTTACTTTTTTAAAAATAAATTTGCAAGATACAAATTTAACTATAAAATATTGAACATTTGAAAGTAGAAGATAACAAGTATCACTATTGTTTGCATTTCATAAAAAAAAGGGGGGGGGGGGCAAGACTGATTTATAGAAAAAGACATTGTTGCTGAAAAAAAAAAGAATACTTTTGTTGAGTAAAGTGTTGAGACTTTTTGTTTAATGAATGGGTGTTTTCCTGAGTTGCATTTACTCAGTAAGACTTGGAGCAGTCAAAAATGGATAGTGAATCACAAAAATCCGTTTTTCGAGCAGCAAAAAAAAATAATTTTGAAGCAAGGAAATTAGCTTTTGGAACAAGAAAATTCACTTCAGGCATTAACTTTTTTTTTTTTTTTTTTTTTTTTTTTCCGTGCCCTTTTTACAAAATTTGAGTCTTTTCACGATCTTTTGACGAAATCTGCCGTTTATTCAGGATTTTTTTTTCACGAAATTTACTTCTTTCGAGAATTGTTTAATGAAATTTGCCGATTTTTCACAAATATTTTGACGAAATTTGCCGTTTTTTCGCGATTTTTAGACGAAATTTGTCGTTTTTTCGCGATTTTTTGAGGAAATTAGCCATTTTTTGAGATTTTGGATGGCGAATCTCTTGAATAAATCTGTCGTTTTTTTCGCGATTTTTTGACGAAATCTGTCGTTTTATCGCGAATTTTCGACAAAATTTGTTGTTTTTTTGCAATTTTTTGAGGAAAATTGCCGTTTTTTTCCGAGATTTGTGACAAACATAGCCATTTTTTCGCGAATCTTTTGAAGAAATTTGCCTTTTTTCGTAATTTGTGACAAAATTGGCCATTTTTCGCGTATCTTGACGAAATCTGTCGTTTTATCGAAAAATTTTGACAAAATTTGCTGCTTTTCCCAAATTTTTTGACAAAACTTGCCGGTTTATCACGATTTTTTGACGAAATCCGTCGTTTTTCGCGTATTCTTTGACAAAATTTGCCGTTTTATCGCGATTTTTAGACGAAATTTGTCTTTTTTTCGCGATTTTTTGAGGAAATGCCTGCATTTTTTCGAAATTTTTTGAGAAAATTAGCCATTTTTCCGTGAATCTGACGAAATTTGCCGAAAAATAATCCTTATTTCGCAATTTTTTAAACGAAAGTCTCCATTTTTATGCGTTTTTTTTAACGAAATTACGCGTCCCCCGGGACGCATAAGAGCTATATTACTGCGTCCCATCGCCTATTTTTTGCGTATTTTATGTGCTATAGCGCGTCCGCGGCATCCCTGCAATCACTGCTGTGCTTCTGATGAATGACGTGCATAATGGGTTTACCGTGCGTTTTATAATCGCGATTTCTTTTTCTTTTTCAGGAGCAATATCGCTTGCGTGCAAAATCGCAAAACAATTTAAGGAGTTTCTAAGAGTATTTTGTTTATCTAAGTAAAGTACTAGTTGGGAACATTTTCTTTTCTAAGTAGTTTCTAAGGAGTCCAAGGAGTCTGTGCGAACCCTGTTATTACTTTTTGGGGGCTAAGGGGAGGGGGGGGGGCGCCAAATTGAAAATTTGCCAAGGGGCGCAGTTTTTACTTCGCTGGTGCCCCCCCAAAAGTTTTGGTCACGCTACGCCTATGGCTCATCTTTGGATCAAACGGTCCTAATGTAAATAAATCAGCTTTTAAAATTTTGGATAGAGAAGTACAATTTATGAGAAAATTTGGCCTAGTGTTGGAACCTTTAATTTACACATTGTTGATTGTTCACAATGCATTGACAAGGGTATCTATTAGATCACATGTGAGCCTTTCTCAAACATAAGATTTCCTTGAAATCTGATTTTATAAGAATCTGTGATTATCAAAGATTTTCTTGAAATCTAACATTGTTGGTTTGGAAATTTTCCATTATACCAAGAAGATTTAAGAATAACAATGGAAAAATTAATTTAATACATATTTTTTTAATATTGTATCTTGATTTACCATCGTTAATTAGTGAAAAATTATAAACTAATGTAAGATTATGTTTTAAAAATGTATTTTATAGCAATATATATCCAATAGAGTTATTTTCTAAATGTCCTATATATGTCGTATATTTTTCACAAAAATGTCCTATATTTTATGAATTGGTCACTCTTACCCCTGATTAAATCAATAGAATTATATTACTTTAAATATCGCTTGTATTGCAATGAAATCTGAAGGTTATTGAATGAAATAATTCGGGCTTGTCACTGAGAAGGTTAAAGAAACTTTTAAATATTTCAATTACCCAGTGAAACTCTAGTTATTCAGATTGTTGTGTTTTAGACATATCAAGATATACAAAAATCTGGATAATCGGCTAATTATATAAAAAAAGGTTATGTTGTGAATTTTTTTTTTCTAAAATCACATTTGTGTAATAAAAAGTTGAATCTAATGTATCCAATTTACATTAGGCATAACTTTTAATAAGATCACTTTTGCTGCAAACAATAGCAGTAATATGATATTTACTTAGATTTATTTACAAGGAAGATCTCCATATGGACATATTCAGAAAAAATATGAAAAAAATTACAGAATGTTCTTCTCATAAGGATATATATGTTTTTATTTATTTATTTATTTATTTATTTATTTATTTTTTTTGGGGGGGACAGAATTTTAATAGAATATCTGTAAAAAAAAAAAAAAAAAAAAAAAAAAAAAAAAAAAAAATTTCATTTATTTAACATTTTATTACCAGTTGGTGATAAAATAAAATTTTAAAAAATATGTTTTTATATCAAACACACTTAAGGAAAAAATGTTTCATTTTAAGCTTGTTTAAATAAATTTAATTTAAATAACTTTAGTTTTGACGGTTTCGTTTTTTTTTTTTCTTAACTATAATTATATCATATCTAAAGTCAAGGCAAAGCTATCTTGTCAATGGGTATTATACTGGAGAGATGTGTATATCCGCCCAAAGAAATAGTTCCTTACTAAATATTAAAGAAAAACCACTTTAAATTTGATTTTTTTTAGATTTTTCTATTAAAAATCGATTGACTGATTAAACAAAATCTATTTAACCTATTGTATGCTCATATATATGGAAAATACTAGTAATATTTAAAGTAAATGTATATATTCGCACATAAGAGTTCTGGCGAGATTTTTGGCGGTAGAAATAAATGAGGAAGTAACCCTTAACCCCCATAGCGATAATAGAGGGGTGACTTGCCACATGAAATTCCCCTGTCATTTTTGGAGAAAGACGATTTTTCATGTCTAATCAAATGTTTTACTTTATAAACTATTAAGTACAGAATAAAAATTTCTATGGATTCGAATTTTTCGGAAAATTTCACCTCAAGTACATACTAAACATGCTGATGGAAGTATGTAAAATAGCGATAACTATCTTTAAAAAAAAAATAAAACGAGTGAAAGAAGTTCTTTACGATTTTCTTAGAGGATAGACAATTCATGATATAATTTTCATGTTTCTGCATACAAAAGGCATTACTACTTTAATTACAAACAATTGATAGGAAGTTAAATTAATTTATCTTTTAATCAGTGGTATAGATTTAATATTTCAACAGTATGTTAGATTGAAAAACAAGAAAAAAAATCATCAATTATTCAGAATGTATATTTTAATTTTATACCTAAATGCAAGTTAATATGAGTAAAATTAAAATATAATTTTAGATCAATCAATTATCTTAAAAAAGGAAATTGCAAATAAATTATAGAACGAAAACAAAATTGCATATAAATTATAGAATTATAAAACGTTTAAACAATTTTTTCAATGTGGCCTAAAAATGTAAATTTGTAATTACTTAAGAACGCAGTGAGAAAAAAAAGTGGTTTTTATTCTATTTTGATAGGCATACATTTTTTAAAAGTGATATTATAATTCTGTGACGAAATTCATAATGAATGTGAAATTAGAATGGAATTTCTAAGGATATAATTAGATTATGGAATAATGCTAAATAATAATTATTTTATTTTTATTAAAAATGATAACATTTTGCACAAAACGTTTTATTTGGCTTCATAATAAAGTATTGCTCATCCTTTTGGTATTTAGTATTCATTTCTAGTATGAGCTTCTTGCCCCGTGCCGTTTAAAATCTATTATTATTTATATTTTAATATTCTACATTATTATTATAATCTAGCTTTCGTATCAGGAACTAAATAATAAAGGACTTACAAAAAACAGATATTATTCTACATAAATACGCATAAAGACAGCTCTCTGCATAGGCAAGAATGTTAGAAAGAAATACATATGACTAACATAACAGTCCTTGTGAGGACTAAAAAAAGGCTCTTTAGGAACCAAACCTTGCGCAAAGCAAAAAATAAAATTATATGAAAAAAGAAAGAAAAAAAAATACAGTAAAACACATACTTCACAAGATGCCTTTTCTGACAGAAAGGTGAAAAAGCGATTGTTACGTCACTAAAATCGTTTTTAATTTACTAATTTATTTATCGAGAAATGGGAAACTATTTTTGATTATAAATCGCTTCCATAATCAATCCTGTCAAATATGGATAGCTGAGGTTTATCTTTACATCGTTCTTTTTTTACTTTTTCGATTTTGGTTTCGATTTTTTTTTTTTTTAATGACACTTCCATTTTTGTAACCGATTTCAAAAGTGAAAGTAACTTTATAAAAAATACTTGCAACCAAAAACGAAAAAATAAAAAATAAGAGTTGTTGAGATGGATCTCAATGCAAAAAAGAAAAATATTAAAAATGCCAAAATGCAAACGAGCTATAAGAAAAGAAAAAAACCTCCCCGTAGGATTAACATTAGCTTCCGAATGTCTTCACCTGCAAGGACTGGGATTTTAAGGCTTCCATCCCGACAGATGAAGTCACACAGGACTTAATGTTAAACCAAAGGGGATGTTATTTTCTTATGTCTCATTTGCATTTTCACACTTTTAAATATTATGTTTTTTGCATTATATGGCTGAGGTCAATTATCGCCCATTCGCCAGATACAGAAAGTAGATATAAAATAAGCTAAATTAAAATAAAAAATAATAAATAAATAATGACTGAAGTCTTCATTTAAGACAATTTTTAAACATAGTCAGAAGCAATGCACAAAATTAACATTCAAGAAATATTAAATATTCAAAAATAGATTTCTATCAACATAAAAAAAACGCCAAAAGGTATAGGTGTAAATTAACGGTCGCCACTCGCCACGTGGCGATTAAAATTGTAAAAGTGGCGATTAAAAATCGGCGATCGATCGCCACCCTAGTTGCCTCTTGGCGATTAAAAAACTTATTAATTTGCTTTGTGAAATATAGCTTTTTTCATGGATATATACATCTCTACTTTGTTTATATCTAATTAGTGAATTTTTTAATTCTTTCTTTCTGGGATGATAGCAGATTTAGAAACTTTGTTGTATTTTCTATATTTTGGTTTTTTGCCATGAACTCTTTATTTTGATTATGTTTTCAAGAAATAGTTTTTTCTTATAAAATATAGTTATCAATTTTAATTCCACATGCATTTCAAATAAATTATACCATTTTTACCTCTGGATGCAAGGCGATTTTAAGGAAATTGCTGTATCTTATATCTTTCATTCTTGCCATATGCTCCCTAATTGTACCAGCTATAATTGTTTGGTACAATTTTTTTTTTTTATATTTATGATTAAAGTTTATGTAGATGTTAAGAAAGATTGAAACATTATAGCAAATTACTTTAAATACATAGGACAAAATTAGCACTCGCCACTAGGCGAGTAACACTGCAAATTTAGCATCTGACTTTAATGCCACCAAGTAGACTTCCTCCACCTCATCAACACACTGGTACTCTCTGATTGCCTTAATAAGACATCAGGAGTTTTGAAATCCAAGCCAAAGCAAAGAATATTTATATTTATCTGTACACTCCCCAAACTTAATAATTACCACTTGCCAATCTTGATGATATTAGATCCTACTAAACTTTAAGCTAAAATATCTAAGAAAGATGCAAAATTATTTTAAAATTTAAAAATTCAATTTCCCTGTTTGTTTTATACAATGCATTAATATATATTAAAATATAGTTTATAAAATTTTTATCTGCAGTCTTAATTAATAATTCATATTTTTCCATTCAGTGGAATGCCAGTTTTATTTTTAACCAAATATTTGTAACTTTGTTACTCACTAGCCGCTAAATAAAGAAAAAAAAATCATTTTGACCTATATTTAAAAAGTGGCTACTAACTTTTAAAAAGTGGCCACTAATGAAACTGGGTCTACCGGCCACTGGCTACTAATTGAATTTCCCAGTTTTCACCTATACCAAAAGGACTTACATTTTTTTTTAAATCCCCATTTAAGATAAATTGGAAACACGTGAATGTAAAAAGAAAATTAAATAAAAATAATTAAAAATTCTTTGCCATGGTAGGGATTGAAGAATCAAAGGAAATTTTTTTTTTTTTTAACAATCAGAAATGAAGAAAGTTTTGTTTAAAATTCCTTTACAAAATTCAGAGAGGGGCGGTGACCCCTTCTTTTCTCCTCCCCAGCCAGCATCCCTAAAGGGATTTTTTTTTCTTCTTTTTATGAAATAACTTTATTTTAAATGTATTTTGTGTCTATCATATTCATTACATTTTTCTTTTACATCACGTAATTACTACTTTATGGGGAAAAAATTCTGTTTTTTATGAGTAATATTTATTCAAATTCTCTCCTGCCCAACATTGCCCAAGCCCGTTAAAATTTGCATGAAACACGAGAAATTTAAAAATTTCACGAATTTCAAATACAACAAATAAAAAAAAATTTGTATTCTGTTGGAAGATGTAAATCTGATTACTTTTAGTAATGTGAAAAATAGCATCAAATCAAGAAAATAAGGGGTAAAAATGCCATTAAAAATGACAAACTTTAAAAAAAATGCTGAATAATAATAAAAAAAATTCTACATTGGTTTAAATTATTGCACAAACACGAAAAAGCTACAAAAATTGCATAAAAAATTTCAGAAATCATTTTACTAATTCCGAATAAATTTTATCATAACAATGATAACATTTTTTGTATTGTACTAAAAGTTTAAAACCGGATTTATTTTTTATAATGTCAGAAAATTGCCGCGGAATGCAAAAGACCCCGTTAAGTCTCATGAGAATAGAAGAAATTCAGAATTCGCAGATGCCAAATTTAGTACAGTATTTACAATTAATGCAACCGATATTCTTTCAGGAATATAAAAAAAAAAAAATCTTAATGGAACAGGAAAACAAAAGAATTGGTAACATCAAATCGCGCAAATTTATTCCTCCAACCAACGAGTAACAGCTAAATCTGATGATCCAAGAATATACTTCTGCAGTAAACAAATAATATAAATTAAATCTGAAAAAGAATTTTCTGCGTGCCAAAACTATCATTATATCTCCCAGTATGGAAATCCTAACGATGCCAAAGTTGTAAACAGACTCGCTTAGTATAATCTCCATTGACAAGTTAGGTGTTCCTTGAGTGTATAATTATGTGTATTTATTTTGAAATCTAACTATAAAAATTTACAATTTAAAACAAAAATTCAAAATTTAAATTAATTAAAATTGTTTGAATCTCAAAATTAAGTCCAATTGAGCATTGTCAATTCAATTTTGTTGTTATGGAAACTTCTTACATATTGAAATTTATAATTGCAGCATTCTTCATCTGGCTTTTATTTTTGAATACGCATAAATGTAGGAAGATATTTTTTTCAATATGAAAATATGGAGATATTTTTTTTGTAAGAAATTAAATAACTGCAGCAACAAGCAATATATATATGTGTGTGTGTGTGTGATATAATATAAATATATGTATTAAACTTTCTCATTGCTTTAGTTTAAATTCATTAAATACCATTCACATACATTCTAAAATATATTACCAATTTTTAGTTGTATTAAAATAGTTTACTTTTGGTGAGGAAAAATGCTGCTCACCAAATCATGTGAGGCATTCGTCTTTTCATGTCAAATTTTCAAAAGTAATTTTATTTACAGACATTCTATTGTAATTTTGCCACTAAACTTGACTGATCCTTTATTACATACTTAAGTAGTTTAATTAGTATTTTTTTCAAGATATTCTGAATATGCCCAGTAAGGAGACTTTCATTGTTAGATATTGTCAGTTCAATTATACTCACTAAAATTTATAAAAGAGCCGGAATCTGGTAGAGAAATAAAGTGGAGAATCAATTATGTTTTTTCAATCATATGTCTATTTATTATAATGAACAGCTACTAATTATTGTTCCTTAATATTAATTTTAACCAATGTTAGCAATTAACATTGACTGTGTAATAAATAAGTTATTTAGCTAATAGGGAATTTTTCTGAAGATGAGATAAAATGATATACACCAAAATTACAAAAGCCTTGTATTTTTTTTTTTTTTTTTTTTTTATTGTATCAGATTTTAAAACAAGGTTGTTAAAAGTACATTTTATGAAAAATATATAGTTGTTTATACTTACTACTTGTGAGCAAAAAGTACTCAGAATGATAGCATAATACATATCAAATTATTTCATCAAAATTTATAGCATTTCCTTCAAAGTAATCTTCTCTGATTGCAGTGCACTTCTGCCGACATTTTTTCAATCATCAAAACATGAGTTAAACCCCTTAGGGACAAGTGACTGGTATATGTGCCACTTAAATTGCTCAGAATCCTGTATTATTCTCACTAATTATTTTTTATTGTAAAATTCATCTTTTTTAATCAGAGCATTTTCAGGATTCAATTACAGATATTTTTCTGTTTTTAAAAATCGGTGGTTAACTATTAAAAATTAAGCAAAAGGCTCTCATCGCGAAGAAGTTTAAAATATTTTTGTGATATCTCTTTAGAGTTTGTACAGAATTTTCTTTTGTTTAACTAATACATTCAAAACAGTGATCACAAAGAGGCAGTTTTAACCATGGAAATAAGAAAAAGCCACACAGTGTCATACCAATTGAATATCAAACTTGTGGAGCCATATTTGTTCAATGTTTAATTAAAAACTCACTGCACTGTGAGAAGGTGCATTATCTAATGCAGAAAACCAAACCTATGAGTTTTCTCACCATAATCCAGGTTGTTTTCAATAAAGTGCATCACAGAAACACCACAAAACACCTAATTAATATTTTTTATTGACTTTCTAGTCAGATGTTAGGAATTCATAATGTACAACAATCAAAGAAAATAATCAGCATTATTTTTGATGTGGTCTTTTTGGTTATGCTTAACCTTTCAAGTACCATTCACTTTATTATTGAACTGTTTCTATGCCAAAAGCATCTGAAATAATGTGGTTTAGAAAGTAATCATGTTGAGAAAGCATCTCTCAGGCTAATTGAGCACACTGTTATTTTTTAAACAAATTCAAAATTCTTAAAACAATTCAACAAGTGACGTGCCACAATGCTAAATGATCTTTTAAAACTGCTGGACCCTAACCAAATTATATGAGAACTTATTCAATAATATCTCTTATTATCAAACATCGATCACCAGGCACCGATTCTCTGATATTATCTATATCTTGATTATTAATTTAAGTTAATGTTCTACTAGATCATGCATCATCTATGGCAGATTCTCTATCATCTTTTAACTTATACCAATCAAGTACTGCTGTGTTTGATATAGTCATCTTTAACAGCTTTTTGCAACATTTCAAATGATTTCTGTAGGTTGAACAAAAATTTCATTGCAAGAACAATATTTAACGCACGTTCTTTTGTTTAGTAATATTCACCATTTTTGAAAATCAACACAGGGAAAATTCTTATCTCAGTAAATTTATTTTCAGACGATAAATGAAATAAATTCTTAACTATTGCCAGATGTTTATAGAAGTCATAAAAATGTTTGATAAAAGGCTGCAATTATTTCTATAGATGTATTTTAAATTAAGCATTCTGGATACTTTTTTATCACAGTAGTTTACTGTGTTGATCTGCCTTATATTGTTCAGGGATTATAATCTTAAATATACCTCAAATTAGTGTTGAATACAAAATATTTTTTCTCTTGGAGGGATTTTTGTGCTTTCAGATAATTAATAAGCATAAAATTTCAAGTCATCTTTTTCATGTGCCAAATTGGAAAGGAGGGGGCAGGGAGATCTACATAGTCTCATAGTAATGACTTCTGGTGATGAAGAGGGTTACTTATGTAACCCATGTTAAAATTTTCTCCTGTTTTTTCTTTATTATTTTTTTTTAATGACCTTACTTTCTTTAATAATTAATTTTAAAAAATAATGTTTTTCCTTAAAAAAAAAAAAAAAAAAAAAAAATTCAACAGGTGTAAAATATAAGATTGGATAAATAGTGTCAGATAGATAATGACGATAAAAAGCAAAAAAACTTCTCATTTTCAGCAAAATTATAAGGTTTCTTTTCCTATAATCTCCTCTCTTAATATTTTTTCTTTTTTTTTTTTTTTTTAGCCAATATTGAGTTACATTGGAATTCCTTGAATATTTAAATTTTTTCAATCTGTATGACAAAATGACAATGGAGTCAATCAAGTTAAGATAAACACTGTGAATCTGAATTGATGCATTTTGTGCATTTTAACTATATTTTAATTTAGAACTTGAATCTTGGCATGTTGGAAGTAATGTGCTGTATGCCTTTTACAACATACACTCACTTCAAAAGTTAAGCACGAAGATGTAAAATACAAAAAAATCAACAAATACTGCTTTGATTGACACAAATTTAAGTAGGAAAGTTGCATATATATTTATGCATAAAACAAAATCAATAATTATAAGCAGAAATGAAAATAATATTAAATTTTTATAAGTTATCAGATAATGACATACTGGAGACTTAAACAGAATTATGTATAAAGTGAAAATAGACATCATAAAATGAAAAAAAAGTAGATTAATAGGGTATGTGATCCCCCCCCCCCTTCATCTGTATACAAAGTTTACACCTTGTGACCATGCTTTCAATTAGGTGGTCAACCACCGCAAAATTAAGCAATCGCCATTCTTCTTGTAGAGTAGTTTCCGGCTCAATAAGAGTGGCTGGAGGTGGGAAATGTAAACATACAGCATGGCCGAGAGCATTCCAAAGATTTTCAATAGTATTAAGGTCGAGCGAATTTGCTGGCCACGCCATACACGCAATCCCTTCACTCTCCAGGTAGTCATCAACGATGGGGGGACATGCATTATCGTCCATTAAAACAAAAGTAGGGCCAACTGCTGCAGCGTGCAATCTCACAATGGCTTCTATGATTTCATCTCTATTCCAGACGGCTGTCACAGAACCCAGTTTAAAGATGTGCAGGTCGGTGCGGTATCCTAATGAAATCCCTCCCCGCACCATAATGCTTCCGCCTCGGAATGTGTGATGTTCGGTGATGTTTTGGGCTGATTCCGTGTTTCTTGTTCACGCCATATTCTTATACGATTGTCATCTGGCTGCAGAGCAAATCTTGACTCATCAGTAAAAATGACATTGCCCAGTCAGACACAGTCCAATTGACATGTTCCCGGCACCACTTTATTCGTGCCCCTCTTGATTGGACAGGTAGAGGAACACAAACTCAAGGTAACCGTATGTACAGTCCACTCATATATAATCTTCGGCGTACAGTGGCTGCAGATATCGCCTTTCCAATGGATGCTGTAACCATAGATGTCACACATGTGGAGGGTGCTCTGTGATTCCGCTTGGCTACAATAGCAATGTATCAATCTTCCATGGGGGTTGTAATCCTTGGGCGACCAACTATGGCCCTTAGGACAACTTTCTGTGTAGTTTGGAATTGTTTCCATAAACGTGAAATTACAGAATGATGAACGCCGAAGAAAAGAGTAACATCTGTGATCGACTGTCCTGCTTCAATGCGCTCCACAGCACGTCAGCGCTCAGAATCTTCCATTCGTCTTCTGGAAGTCATAGAAACACGTATGTCTTCAAAACATATTGTACGAAAGTTTTAAACACCTTCTATCAGCACTTACAGTCAACTTCTGTAACCCTTCATAAAGCTGGCTTCTTATAAGACTGCCCTTTTTGCATATTTCTTGACACGAAAGCGCGATAGGCTGTTACATAACATATTTGCATACTTCCATCTACCTCTGCAGCGATTTGCATCCTCTTCAATTCTGATTTGCTTCAAGAAATTAGCATTTTCTTTTCCGTGCTTAACTTTTGGGAGTGAGTGTACATACTATAGGTTCATCATGTGTGGTATATGCTTTAATATGTGCTTACATTGTGGATCTGCATAGAGCAAATCATTGTGTTAATTAAATATGTCCAATAAAGTTTTTTTTTTTTTTTTTTTTTTTTATGCTAATTTAGAATTATCCAAATATAGACACAAAAAATTCCAATTAAATATAAATTTTAACATTTGTTTAAAAATGAATTTTAGGCAAATTATATCTTTATGAACAATTACATATAGTTTGCACTTCACATTAAAGTTTTTTAACTTTATAACTTCAACCTTTTTATTTTTTAAGGCTGATCTACTTGACTGGATAATTGTAATGTCACTGACGCTTGATATATCATTTTGAAGAGTATTTCTGTAAATAGTAAAAATGTAAAATAGTATTTCTTTTTTTACTTTTTAAAAAACTTTTTTCTTTACTTACTGAAGGAAAAAATAGTAAAGCATTGTGGCTTCAGATATACCAGATTATTCTGAATGTGTTTTTTATGGTTGAAGATGATTTGAAGAAAAGTGCAATGGCTTTTGGAAATGTAAGGTAATATAAATTTCATGAAGGGGTAGATTTTTATTGTTAGTAAAAAATATTTAAATTGTTGCCTTTAAATTTTAGGAATTTCTTTGAACTAGTACGGTTTGATTTCATAGTGGATGAATATATTAATGTTTATCTTCTAGAGGTAAAGTATTTTTCATACCTTTTGCATTTTATATGTGAAGGGGATTTTCGCTTTTACCCTTTATTTATTTTTTATTCTTTTTTTCCCCTAAGGTATGCAGAAACTAACCTTATTAAGTACTATATGTAGTAAGGTCCAAAATTTAAAAGTTTCTGTGGAAAAGAAAACAAAAAAGGGAATAAAAAAGAAATACTTTATTTTTAATAGAAGCATTTTTGCTAAAGGTTAGGGAAAAACTTTATATCTCTAATAAATTATTAATCATAGCAAATATTGTATAATTAAATTAAATATTTATAAGTAATGGTAGATTTTATCCAATTATTATTTTATATTTATTATTATTATTATTTTTTTTTTTTTTTTTTTACTGGAAAACAAAACAAATATTAAATACTAAAAAATTTTTACTGAAAAACTTTCCTGCTGATTATTTTTAAATTGGAAACAAAAGAAAGTAACTTTTTTTTTTTTTTTTTTTTTTTTTTTTTTTTTTTTTAATTCTGTATATTATGCAAAACAGTTTCTTCTTTTTTATTTATTATCACTTCTATTAAATATTTCTTTTAAAACTCCAACTCTAAACCTAAGCACACAAGACACAATCTAAGGATGGCTTGATATTCCATTATTGTAAAAAGTATTAATTTTCTTTCAGTTATTTTCCATTGATAAAGTTTGTAAAGAAGCACCTATGAGAAAATGTCTAGTGATGTCAAATACTCCCAAGTCATCACTGACCACTGCCATCAGAACGTTTTAAAAAATCTTCAGAACTGAGAACAACAATAAACATGGCTGTATCATTTGCAATTTTTAGAAAAATGAATTGCTTCTGAACATAATTCATAACTAATCCTTTAATTGCATTGCCTGAACTAGAATCAGGCAAGAACATTTTGCTTGTTTTCATTACTAAAACCTTTTTGATAATAGTAATTTGTAACTGTAAATTTATCTTTATTGATTATCAGACATTTCTCGATTAAATAAAGCAAATATTTTAGTATGGAAAAAGGGGGTGTTTAGCCTATATTTTTAATTTATGTGTTGCTGTGCGTAAAAACAGTGTGAGCAGTTAAAGAGTTAACTATTTTCTTCTTTTTTTATATAAAAATGTAATCTTCCATTAAAATTTTAGCAAAGATAATTGCCTATAATTCTATGTTTAATGTCATTGCCAATAGCTATTATTCATTTTATATGTTAATTCCCTTTTATATATTCTTTTTATTTTTACAACCAATTTCAGCTCTGCTGATTTTTGTAAACATGATTGATTAAATGATACAGTTAATAAAACTGTCAGTCATCTGGTATACCAGTGACTGGATATTGGCAGTTCAACACTGCATAGCTCATTACAAAACAAAAAAATTAATAATACTGTGATTACAGATAATGCGAAACCATAGATGTGACAAAATCTGTAATTGGGATGTTGTTCATATTATTTTGCAACATGCTGTACAATGTTGGTATGAGAACACCTGGTGGTGTTCACACACCACTACTGGTGTGTCATTTAATGGTGAATTTCATTGTTTGTACTGTATAACTTATCATATATATAAACTCTACAATGTTAAAATTGGTTTTAAAAAATGAAATGCCTTGTCAAATTCAGATTGTAAGTTTTTGGACCTTACAACATATAACTGAAGCAATTAGTTCATTTTATCACTGCATGAGGTTTTAAAACAATACTTATTTTAACTTTTATTTATTAATTGGCATCATAGATCAAATGCTAACATTAGTTTTTTTTTTTTTTTTTTTTCTATTAATCAGATGGTTTTTGCATGCATAATGTAACACAATTAATCTTTTATTAAAATCCAATAACACTGAATTCCAATTTTTATGAAAAAACAATTAAGAACAATTTATTAAAATTCACCAAAAGCATTGGAAGTTTGTAAAATTCATTTTTATATAGGTATATATATAATTCTGTAACATCTATGTTACTAAATGTATGAAATTTCATAATAGAGTGCCATTAAATTAACTAGAGTTCTGAATTCCTTAAAAATGTTCTTAATTTATTTTTAATTCAAAAATTCTTTATAGAAATTCGCTTAGATTTGTCTATTATAAAAAAAAGAAAAAACACTTAATTTTTTAACATGCAACCTGTGTCTATGATAAAAATCTTCATTATTACCATAAACAGTTCTGGTATCATCAGCTGAAGATTTTTAAATTTCAGGTTCTAAATTAATTGCTGATTTTGCCTGTTTAAACTTGAGATCTCCTACAAAATTGCAGGATTCCTCCCCAGAGCCGGATTAAGCATTTCTGGGGCCCGGGGCTACTGTGAATTTTACCCCCCCCCCCCCCCCTAAGCTATTGGAAATCTTGAGCCTCCTACCACGATACTGAATATCACCCCCTCCTCAAATACACACACACACACACACACCTTTGTTTTGTTTTTTTAATCCTAAAATACAAATCTTAGATATTGAATATGTATAATGTTAATCAATTTTTTTTTTTTTTTTTTTTTTTTTTTTTTTTTTTACCTTTTGGCAAAATTTGTGCTTTTTCTGTGATGTTTTTCCGAAATTCGCGTTTTTCCTGCCACCCTTTACGAAACTTGCGTTTATTCTGCGATTCTCTGCCAAAATTTGTGTTTTTCAGCGATTCTTTGACGAAATTCGCGATTATCTGTAAAAATTTACTTTTTCCGCGTCTCTTTGACAAAATTCACTCTTTTCCGCGATCTTTTGACCAAATTTGTGCTTTTCCCGCGATCTTTAACCCTCTAAGCGTTTGGCCCGTAAAATTCCGTACACTAAGCTCCAGGTTTCACTGCAATATAAGTAAAGTTTAAGATATTATAATTCTATAAATTTAATGAATTTTCAAAGCATTGAAGAATGATTAGGACTCTCAAGGATTACATTTATATTCCTAAATAAGATTTTTTATGTAATATTGAAAGAATCATATTTTATTAGCATTTAAAACAAAATGCAGAGAAAACATTACAATTTTACCCATTTGCAAGACGCTTGGAGGATTAAAAAAATTCGAGCTTTTTTTGCCATCCTTTGACGAAATTCGTGTTTTTTTTTTTTTTTTTTTTTTTTTTTTTTTTTTTTTTTTTTTTGCTGATTTCTGTCAAAATTCGCATTTTATCGGCAATTATCTGACGAAATTCGCGCTTTTTCGTGGTTTTTTGTCAAAATTTGAGTTTTTTCGGCAGTGACACTTTAACAAAATTGGCTCTTTTGACTAAATTAGCGCTTTTCTCACAAACTTTTTATGAAATTCGCGCTTTTTCTGCCACCTTTTTACCAAATTTGCGCTTTCTTTTCGCTGTTTTCCTCAAAATTAGCGGTTTTTTTTTGGCGATCTTTTGACGAAATTTGCGTTTTTTTAGCGGTTCTTTATCAAAATTCGCTCTTTTTCCACAATCTTTTGATGAAATTTGCACCTTTTTCCCGCGAACTTTTCAAGAAATTCTCACTTTTTCTGCCACATTTTGACAAAATTCGCGTTTTTTTCGCGATTCTTTCTCAAAAATGGCGTTTTTTTGGCAAACCTTTGAAGAAATTCGCGATTTTCCGAGGTTCTTTGTCAAAATTCACGTTTTTTCGCGATCCTTTGACAAAATCCGCTTTTTTCTGCGATCTTTTGACTAAATTTGCACTTTTTCCAGCGAACTTTTCAAGAAATTCTCACTTTTTCTGCCACACTTTGGCAAAATTCACATTTTTTTTCCGCGATTCTTTCTCAAAATTTGCGTTTTTTGGCGAACCTTTGACGAAATTCACGATTTTCCGAAGTTCTTTGTCAAAATTCATGTTTTTTCACGACCCTTTGACAAAATACGCTTTTTTCCGCGATCTTTTGACTAAATTTGCGTTTTTCCCGCAAACTTACCAAGCAATTCGTGCTTTTTCTGCCATTCTTTGACGATATTCGTGTTTTTTGTCAAAATCCTCGTTTTTTTCACGACTCTTTGACGTAATTCGTGTTTTCCGCGATCCTCTGTCGAAATTCGCATTTCCCCCGATGCTTTGACAAATTTTGCTCTTTTTCTGCGAACTCTTGATTAAATTTGCGCTTTTTCTGCGATCTTTTAAAGAAAATCGCGCTTTTCCTTCCTCCCTTTGATGAAATTCGCATTTTTTATGATTCTTTCTCAAAATCTCGTTTTTTTTTTCCATCGTTTGACTAAATTTGCATTTTTTCCGCGACTGTTTGACAAAATTCGCGCTATTTTCGTGACCTTTTTACAAAATTCACGCTTTTTTACACGACCCTTTTCGTTTCGTTTCCATCGCCATTTTTGTTAAGCCTGAAAATTTTCGGAAATACAGACAGCAATGACGTCAAATGGCAATTCAAGTTCAGTTGCAAAAAAACGGCGATTTCGCGCAGCTCTTACACCCCTGTAATTGTTTTAAACGAAACTTTGGTACAACTTAAGCGTCTGCTAAGGGCCCCTGACTGGTTGGGGCCCGGGGTTGCAGCCCCCTTAGCCCCCCTCTTAATCCAGCTATGTTCCTCCCCTCCCCCCCCCCCTTTACAATATACTGTGTATTGTTTCAAAATTGATAGTGAGTGATACATGAGTTATTAATAAAATATCAACATTCATAAAGTGCTGATTTGATAAATGATACATCTATACTAAATAAAAAGTTTGTCTGGCTAGGAAAATCTATTCTAGATAGAGGTATGAAATTTTGGATGAAGGTAGCCCAAGGCTCTTATGCATCTGAGGCTCAGATTCTTCATTTTTTGATAATTAGCTGAGATATTAATCAAAAACTGTGACTAAAAATCAGTTACTGACTAAAAAGTAAGTTTGTTTTTAAAGTTTGTCCAAAAGCAGAGAAGAATCAAAAGTGCAAGAGCAGCTTTTCATTTCAGCCTTCTTTCAAAACACTCATCATTAACACAATTGTAAATCTGGAAAAACAGAAAATATATTTTAAAATTTCTTACTTTAAGAATAATTAGAAAATTTTTAAAGCACCACAATCTGCTTAAAAAAATATTATTATTAACCCTTCCAATCCTTCCTTTTCATAATTTCTTTTCCTCCTATTTAACAAAACGTTCATCAGATGATCATTGGTGAAAAATATTCACTTAAAGCAGATGCTGTCTTCTCTACAATAATTTAATTTGTTCTTAAAAAAAAAAAAAAAAAAAAAAATACTAATCTTTCAAAAAAATTTGCGACTCCAGATCACTTCATATCTCTCAGCATCAGCTTTTTTTCTGCACTAAAAGTAACTAAGCATTCAAATGATTAGAAGTATTAAAGCAAAATTTTCATTCAGAATGCAAGCACACAGGTGGCTTCAGCTCATGTTTTTGCATCTAAATATCCACATTCTTGCATGAAATTTTTACACAGTTTCCAAAATCACTACATTTACAATGGATACAAATTTCAGAGAGTTTAAATGATAAGAACTTTAAATAATATATTAAAAGAGTCTATGCAAAAGTGAAAAAATGCTATTTTACAATTAAATACTAATATTTTTTTTTTCATGATTTTTCATAGAAACTTCAAAACTTTATATTTTTAATCAATAAAATTTATAGAGTTTGGATAGCAATAATTAAAATGCATTTTTCTTTCCAACAATACATCCATATGAAAAAATATGAATATTAATCCTTTAAAAAAATTTCTAAAGTCACTTTTGATGAATTTAGTTTTTTTAGGATTTCAGTGTGAAAAAAAAAGGATAACAAAATTGATATTTACAATTAAATATAAATATTTTAGCACAAAAATTATACATAGGCTAGAGTTTGGACAATAAGAAATGCATAGTTACGTAGTAATATGTTTTAAGTTTATAGTATTCAGTATTAGTTCAAAAAGAAAAAAGTTTTTTACAAGCATTTGTTATTTAGATTTTTGTTTTAAAATATAGAATCCTTCACTTATTTTAAGCTCTGTTATTATGGGCCTGGATTATGCTACAACAAATCCTGAATTATTAAAAAAGGATATTTAACTAATTCTATGATTTATCTATTTTACTAAATTAGGACTACCCAAACTTTTTGTGTGAAGGTTGTTTGTTTCTATAATTTCAGAATAGTAATCTTTATCATATTTAATCGCAGAGTTTCTGTCATTAAACAAGATAAATTATTACATGCTTTCTCTTAATTTACAATTATGTTTGTATGTGGCAGTCAAATCTTGTGACTCGCTTTTCACCAATTTCCTGTTGGCATAGATCTTTAAAATTTGGAATATATATGTATTCTTAAGGGCAAAATATGAATTAAACTTTATTTTTTTTTATTCGATTTCTAAAAGGGGACAAATTTATGTAATGATTGTGTTTGATCTCCTGTGGAGAAATCAGAATCAGTTTCAACAATGAGTATTTGTTGAAAAGTACTAATGACAGGGTTACTACAATAGCAGTACATTTCGGTAAACTTGATAAAATATCGCAAAATTTTGTTCAACATGGCAAAATATTGCCAAATTCGGCAACAAAAATAAGTTGTTATATATGAAGCCAAATTAGCAATAGCTGGCTAATTTGGCAAAATTTCTACTTAAATCTATTAATCTTCCCTAATCAACTTCACTACAGTTTTATTTAAACTCTGTTCATTTAAGAGTTTTTCCAAGACTTTTCTACTTTTTAGTGCATTTTAAAAAACATGCATTTTTTCTACATTTTTGTAAATTTTAGTAAAAACATGTTTGTTTTCTTATTCATTTATTTATTTATATTTATTATATTTTAAAATATGGCAAACTGTTGATCTGCATTCTGAATAAAGCCCACAACATCTTTGTATTTATCCCATTGCCTCCCCCCCTTTTTTTTCTTCATTAAAAAACAATTTTTAAACATCTTAGAATTAAATTCTGAAAAAAATTAAAGTATCTAAATGTATGTATGATAATTAAAAAAATTTACAAAAATAATAGTTTTGCTTTCATGCAGGATTTCTCTATGATTAAGCATTATCAATACTTGCTGAGAATTATTTGCCATGCTGCTCATTTGAGCTACACATTACAATCTCAATAAGCTTTTTGTTACCATTGTAGTGTGTCACTAATTTTAAAAAGTTTTTTTTTTACACAATAATGTTTGAAATTTTAAAAAACAAAAATAGATGCAAAAGAGAAAATTGTATTTTTGGATAAAAGCGAAAAAGAAAAAAAACATAAATCAAAGTGCCATTTTATTTTGATCTTTTAATTGGCTGGCCTGGCTTTTTCTGTTTCTAGAATTCATGTTAAAATGCAGGGTTCGCACAGACTCCTTGGACTCTTTAGAAACTACTTAGAAATGAAAACGTTCCCAAGTAGTACTTAGAACTACTTAGATAAACAAAATACTCCTTAGAAACTCCTTAAATTGTATTCCGGTCGGGGATACCACGGACGCGCTATAGTGCGTAAAATACGCAAAAAATCGGCGACGGGACGCAGAAAAATAGTTCTTACGCGTCCCGTAAAACGCGTAATTTCGTTAAAAAATTTCAAAATAACGACTATTTTTCGATAAATTTCATCAAAGAATTCGCAAAAAATGGCTAATTTCCTCATAAAATTTCGAAAAAACGGCAGATTTCCTCAAAAAATCGCGAAAAAACGACAAATTTCGTGTAAAAATCGCGATAAAACGGCAAAATTTGTCAAAGTATTCGCGAAAAACAACAGATTTTGTCAAAAAAAATCGCGATAAAACTGCAAATTTTGTCGAAAAATTCGGAAAATACGGCATATTTTGTCAAAAAAATCGCTAAAACGACAGGTTTCGTCAAAATTTTCGAAGAAATGGCAAATTTCGTAAAAAAATGGCTAATTTTGTCACAAATCTAAAAAAAAAAAGGCAAATTTTCTCAAAAAGTTGCGAAAAAAACGACAGATTTTGTCAAAAAAAGCGCGATAAAACGACAGATTTCGTCAAAAAATCGCGATTAAACGATAGATTTCGTCAAAAAATCTTAAAAAAAGATATAGATTTATTCAAAAGATTCGCGAAAAAATGGCCAATTTCGTCACAAAATCTCGAGAAATGGTAGATTTCCTCAAAAAATCGCGAAAAAACGATAAACTTCGTCTAAAAATCACGGAAAACGACAAATTTCGTCAGAAGATCGTGAAAAAACACAAATTTTGTCAAACAGGCATGAAAAAAAAAACCGTTAATGCTGGGAGTGAATTTTTCTGTTCCAAAAACTAATTTTTTTTGTTTCAATTTTTTTTTTTTTTTTTTTTTTTGGGGCTCCAAAAACGGATTTTCCTACTTCACAATCTGTTTCTGACTGCTCCAAGTCTTTCTGAGTAAATGTGACTCAGAAAAACACCCATTCATTAAACAAAAAGTTTCATCAGTTTACTCCTCAACAAAAGTATTCTTTTTTTCAGCAAAAATGTCTTTTTCAATAAATCAGTCTTGTCCCTTTAAAAAAAAAAAGAAATGCAAACAATAGTGATACTTGTTACCTATCTTCTACATTTAAATGTTCAATATTTTATAGTTAAATTTGTATCTTGCACATTTATTTTTAAACAAGTAAAGAAAATTTCTCTTAACAGTTTAAACAAAAATTGTTGGTTTTAATTATTTATTTATTATTAAAACAGTGATTATTGCATTTTATTTTTCATTTGCAAATGAACAAGTTCAATTTTTGCATCTAAAATAATGACTTATTAGTGGCGAGCCGTTTTTGATAAAAAAGGACCCAGAATTTTAGAATTCCCGGGGACCCAGGATTTTTCAAGTTAAGCGGCGGTTTTGCAAACAAGCATAATTGCTCAAAAAAAAAAAAAAAAAACGATTGTAAAGCGCACGGTAAATCCTGTATGCACATCATTCATCAGAAGCACAGCAGTGACTGGTTGGGATCATACTAATAGCCACCAAAGTGATTTAGTTTTCATGGCCATAAGGGAAAGAAAAGTGAAAAGAATAATCCAGATTCACCTCTAAACTTCTAATTTCAAAAAGTGATTACACTGTTTAATTCCTTCACAGATAGATATACAACTTGGATTTCTTCTTCATAATACGATTTATCATGCTCAATTTTGCTGATAACGGTGAATTCAGGGGTGATTCTCGTCTGAAATTTCTGAAAATTTAAGGCATTCTTTTCCGAAAATTTGAAATTGGGTTATCAGTTTCGCATATTTGCCAACTTGTACGGTTTTCCATGCGAAAAAACAATCGCAGAGATATACAAATTTCATGAAACCATTGCCGAAAAAGCGCACATTTCGTCAATATTTCGTGGAAAAACAACGATTTTGTCAATGTTTTTGTCCACGAACTTTGTAAAAAGATCGTTGAAAAACGCGAATTTCCTGTGCGGATCACGGTTAAAACGGCAGTTTCACCAAATATCGCAGATAAAACGCTAATTTCGTTAAAAGTTCGCGGGGGAAAACGCTGTTTTCAATAAAAAATCGCTTACAAATATTTAGTCAAAAGATCATTAAAAAAAACACTGATTTCATCAAAAGATCACGGAAAAAACGCCGATTTCGTCAAAAGATCGCAGAAAAACTGCCGATTTGGACAAAAGATCTCAGTAAATCGCCAGTTTTGCTAAAATATCACAGATAAATCGCTGATTTCGTCTGAAAATCGTGGGGAAGCACCGATTTTGTCTGAAAATCGCGGATACCCCCCCCCCCCTCTCGAGGTGGGTAACTCGCGGAATCTCTGTGGCATTGGGGCTGTGCAAGTGCATACCACATAAATAACAATAAAAGTGACAAATCCTTAAAGTTTTTTGGACTCCTTGGATTTTTTATGTACTCCTTGGATTTTTTCTTCCGAATTCTGTATGAACCCTGAAATGGCTGTTGACAAAAATGTTTTAATAAGAATTCTATCTAACATATATAGAAAGAAGTGATATTAAAGATATTATAGTATCAAACTGCAATTAAAAACAATATATGTACTGGAATTTACAAGAATTCTTATAAAAATACTAGTAAACCCTCGAACAATGAAAGGGTTAAACAAATATAAATAAAGACAAAATATGTCGAAAATGAGGTATATCTTTTAACATATTTAAATGTTAAACATAAAATAGTTATGTTTATTCCTAAAAAGTAATTCCTAAAAGAATTTTATTTTATTATGCCTAAGATATTTATTTTTATAAAATCATCATTAAAAACCTTGTTTAAGTTATGCCCAATAAAGCATTGATTTTGGTGAATTTCAATAAAGTAATTTCTCAATAAAAAGTAATATATATATGCCCCAAAGCAGAAACTGCAGCATTGCTACAGATTACTTCAGACTTTGCAGATTAATTTATCAGATTAAAAATAACTCCTGGGATTAAAAATATCACAAAAAATTTACTTTGTTTTTAGAGATATTGTGTTTCTTTTAGGTTACATTTTCTTTGTAAAATTCAATTTTTGCTTTTTTATGAGTTATTATAAATGTTTATGATAGTAACTTGGTTAGACACCAGAATTTCTGCTCTTGGGTATATACATATTATATACTCTGTGAATCATAAATATCAAAATAATAGGCTTTTTCCTTAAATATTGCTCCTAGACCCATACTTCCAGTTGCAAAGTTTCATAAAAGTAGGTGCAAAATATGATGGCATAACTTGCATTTCCATAAGGGGTTCTATTTGAAAAAAATATGAAAATTAAATTTTTATACAACACCAGTCAGATAAAAATTGCTTATAGAAAATTTTTTCTTATCCAGTCCTGAATTAAACACAAAGCATTGCATATTCATATCTGCAAAACTCACAGAGATACGGACATTTAAATAATTCATGTTTTAAGGATTTAGACACAAATTGAAATACAGTAATTCTTTAACATTCGTGAGTTTTGGTTATTCATGAAATGAAAAATGCTGAAAATTTCAACCAATTGTGATGATTGAACTTGGTTATTCACAAATTTTGTTTTATAAAGTAAATTCACTTTGTTTTACCAATTCTATGAACTACCTGACACGGAACACTTTATACTGTATTAGTATAATGTATTACTGAATGGATTGAGTTGTGAGAACTTCAGCCCTTGTGTTCAGGTGAGAAAATATTGATCAGTAATTTCCTTTATTTTTTCTGTAGATTTTTTTTTTTTTAAATTTTCTAAAATTTCAAATTTTTGTTGCAGGGAAATATTTTCTGCAAAAATTGCTGGGAAAATTTTAAAACATCAACAACAACCTGTTGAAAAGCGGTGGAATCCAATTCTTCACTGATGAGGAGTCTTATATTTAAAATAGAAATTGAGGCTGCAACTTTTTCTTACAAAGAAATTCATAAACATAAGATCTGTTCTACCAAACAATCACACATCATTAGTTTTTTCCAGCATACACTAGCAAATAAGTTTTGTGCAATTTGTTTAGAATTATACAAATTTATTTAAAGTACATACTTTTAATATATTATGGTTAATAATTTTATTTTTTGATCTTCAATTGCTCTTTTTCCTTAAAAAAAAGAAAAGAAAAAGAAATTATAATCTAACCTCCTTATATGTACGGGAAGATAGTCTCAACATTTCAACAATAAAAAATATATTTATTGAGTTAAAATTTTGATTTTTTTTTTTTTTTTTTTTTTTTTTTTTTTTTTTGTATGTGTGCGATGACTAACTATATATCTGCAAACAAAATCACATTGTGAAATTTCAAATGATTAGTATTTTTTAAAGTGGGATACTTTAAAACCATTATAAATCAAAACATTATTCATTGGATTCCATTTTTTTTTTTTTTTTTTTTTTTTTTCATTTAACTAAAGAGAAAAATATAATTTTAGTTTTGTTTCAGAATTTTTTTAAATGTTAATTTAAAAAATATTTAAATTATTTATTTAAAAAGTGATGTAACTTATTTTTAAAAAAAAGTCATATTTTCAAAAGTAAATATTTTTTCAAATTTGTCTAAACAAAATTATTATACAAAATTTACCAGTCAAAAAATACATGTTTCAAGTTTGCACCTTTTTTCTTTAACGATTCTTTACTTGTAACAGTTTAAAGATGAGAAATTATGAAAAAAAAGTATTTAAAAATTTAAACAAAGGTTAGCGCCTAATAAAATGTTTAAATGCTTAAAAAATAATAATTTCCATTTCCGTTTTCACCTCTTTTCACTGCTATTTATATGTCAATCAGTTATTTAAAACAATACTTTTTCTAACTTGCTAAATAAGAGTTTTCTCATAATTTTAGTCCTCAAAAGTTCAAGCTTTTTGTTGTCCTGACGAGGTCGTTGAAAAATTTGTGTTCTGGGGACAGGCCTGGCCCACGACATTAACTATTTCTGAAGATTTGGCCAGACCGGGCCTAACATATTTTTTTTCTACTGAACCCGGACTGGATTTCTTTTTAATAGGTCTGTGTGGGATGAAATTTTCAGTCCCAAGCTAGACACAACCTGTATTAAAATCATTGCCTTTAACTGATGTAATTTGTGCAAAAATAAGCAAAATTTGTCTCAGCCTAAACATTTTTACAAAAAACGCATATATTTTTAGATTGTCATTATTTTACAGTAAAACTTAAAAATTTATATTTTTTTCTTATAAGATTAGTAGATTTAAAAGTGAAAAAATCAAAATACAATAAAACCAGTGAAAAAGAACCTGCCTATGATGGAATCTTGTCCTAAATGAAAAATGTGTTGATCCATGAAAAATGAATATAATTATACCTGACAAATTGTCTATAACACATTTTTTCCTTTCCTGTGTGATTCCACCTTAAATGTTATACTGTATAACATTTTTCAAAGTCTGCAACACATGGAATGTGAATTAACAATATTTAAAGATAAATGAAACATTTGCATATAAATAGAGATTCATTAATAAAAGAAATATATCACAGCCTGTGGCATTTCTTTAAAAGTGAACAGTATAAATATGAAAATAGAAAAGCTAAAATAAGTATTTTTGGTCTGAACTCCTCCATATGAAACAATTCTTAACCATATCAATGTAAAAAACTATGTAGAAATTCAAACATGCTGGACTATGTCTTTAACCTTTTTTCCAGGCTGAGCCGAACTTTTTTTCCTATGAGTCAATTTGGGATCAAACCTAGAATCCGTGCTGACCACCAGCATATATTAAAAGCAGGCTTAATGTAAAATCTATACACTGCAATTTAATGCTCAAAGGAAAGGCACTGTCTTAAATCGACTTTTAATAATGTGCAATTTGTGTAGAAATCCCTATCTTGCATTCGAATGAGTCGAAAACTCATCGCTCTAAGATATGAATAAATGGTGTAAGTCACGAATATAAGATTTTAATATTTTTGCAAATTTTGAAAATATTAACATGAAATTTTTTGCATTTAATTCAGGTTTGGATAAGAAAAAATTTTCTAATTGGGAATTTTACTTTACGGGGGCTGTATAAAAAATTAATTTTCATATTTTATTCAGTTAGACTCCCTATGGAATTGCAATTTATGTCATTAAGTTTTGCATCCTTTTTTATGAAACTTTGTGATGGGGGGGGGGGGGGGGGTAATGTGTCTAGAGACAATATTTATGGAAATAGCATATTGTTTCAATATTTATGAATCACACTGTATGTATTTGTAACATATATTAAATTGGATTTTTGAACCCTTATTTAAGTAAATAAATTTTTCAGGTGAATATGTCCCCAAATCTGTCTCCAGCACATTTTTCACAGAATGAACTGCTGTATGAACAAATTATATTCAACACTTTTCAACTAATAGGGCTTGTCAAAAAATTCCATGATGTTTACAGGTATTAATACATTTAAGTCTATTTATATTTTTAAAGCAGCAAATTTTATTTGCTTATGCTCATCATTTTCTCACTTCTTTCATAATTTATCTTTTTCTCATCAGTTTTGTGCTGTATAATTTTCATAATATTTGATTTTTTTTTTTTTTTTTAATTTACAATTGCAAATAGATTGTATTTTACTTTTAATATTTCTCTCTCTCTCTCTCTCTCTGTCTTTGTCTTTTTTAAGCACTAAAAATTAGCAAATTAAGAAATGTTATTTTCATATCATTTGATGTTAATGTTGCAAGATCATTTCAGTATTTAAAAGCTCAAACAATAAGTTTTGTGTACCTAATTGAAAATTATAATAATTATTTACAGTAAAAATTGTTTAAGATATATCATAAGCCAGATCATATATTAAATGGGTATGAGTTACCTGTGATCCCTTGAAAAAGAAACCTGCATAAAATTACCCAGATAAGATGACAACCCCGCTTCAGATACAAAATATCCTCAGTGCCTTAATTCATATCTTAAACAGGTTTCACTGTAACAGTATTTACTTATAAATGGATATATTAAAGCAGATAAAATAAGTACAGTCTCCTCTCTCTTATAACATGAATTTTTAATGTCTTAATCCAAAATATAAAAGAAATAATATATATTATTAATGTGTAATGTTATTGAAAGATTTTATCTATGTTTTAAAGCCTTCTTAAAAAAAAACTTTCTTAGCAACCTCTTATAGTGCACAACTTTTTCTTTTTGTTCTGAAATTATTGCTACAAGTAATTTTATGGGAAAAACTAATTTAAAAGAATCCTTTACTTTATTGCAAACCAGTCTGTATGTTTTAGTAAGAGTGATTTAGCACAATGGAAGTGTTCTTGGGGCCAAACTTTGTTTTTAAATCCCACTGTTTTCAATATCATTTTTTATGCATAGTATATTGCTATACTTGGAATTGTCAGTTGTTACACAATGAAATGTGATAAAAAAAATTTCTAAATTTATAATGTCTAATAAATTAGTTTACTGGAATAGTCTGTGTTTAAATGTAATTAGATTATTTTACTTTTTTACCTGAATTTGTAAATTCAGCAGGTTAAGTAATTAAAACAAAGATTTTGCTTTAGTAAATTCTTTTACCTTATCATAAGTTAAGTGATTATCTGTTTTTCACTTATATTTTCTTTTCTTCATTGTTTTTACTTTTTTAGAGGTGAAGCTGAAGTATCTGACAGGGATATACAAATAAATTCTGAACAGTGTAGCTCAAAAGTATGCGAAGATTCTTGTGAAAATACTGTAAGTAAAATTAATTATGTATATGTATATCTATTTTTGAATAACTTATATAGCTTTCATTTTAGCATTATGTCCAAGAAATTTGATGACATTGCTTTACATTATTTAAATGTAAGTTTGTAATTGCAAAGTTTTTAAATGTTTAGTGTGATTTCGCATTGCCAAAATTTAAATGAAAATTATATTGACTTTCATTTAACATAGGAGGTCTAAAAAGTTACTTAAGACTTTCCATGTTACGAGAGATTTATTTCATAAACCTCATATCTTCCTATTAAAAATTACACCAAAACTGTTTACTGTGATAGGTTTTTTAATGTTTGGTTTCATTTTGGTTTTCATTATTGTTGCTTATTTTAATGTTCTAGAGAAATTCTTCTCTTGCATTTTTGTTACACCTTGAATTCATGACTACAGTTTAATATTTGCCTCATTGAAAAATGAAAAGACTAATATGTATATATATGCATAATACATGAATTGTAACCTGTAACATTTTTAATAGAAATTGATTTGTAGATGCTTAGAATATGGATGTTCAAATTACAGCTTGTCCTGTGAAGTAGTTTTTGAATTATGTTTACAAAATTATTTACATTGCAATCTGTTTCTCAAAACATAAAAATGAATTTAGCATTAAAAACTTTAAATTTGCATAATTTCTAAAATGGCTTGACATAATAATTTTAGGCATCCAAAAGTAGAATGTATTTTTTATTATTATTATTATTATTTATTGCAAATATGGTGTTAAAATTGGATGTTAGCATTGAAAATTTTAAAATTCATTACAATTTGTACATTTTAATATTGTATTTAAATATGATTGGTACCAGTTATATTTTTCTTATGATGATTTTTTGATAGTTAGTAGCAGGGGGAGAGGATCCTTTTGTGACATTGGGTATACATTTTATTTTGTTTAATATTGATATTCAGTATGACTCTTGTTATTATATTATTTAGAAATGTAAGCTGTGTAATCAGTGTATGAATAAAGAACTAAGAGACATTTTCAAAAGTGCTCATCGTGAATTTATGAACAGAGGAAAATTCATGAAAATAATTCCTATACCAACAGTAAGTTACTTCACCTCTGATCTTTCTAATGCATAGTTGGTTGTTAAGTCTTTTTTAATGTATAACATTGTTGCATGCAGAAAAAATTTATTATAAAAATTTTGTATAGAAATGTAAAAATAAAAAAAATTATAATTTTAAATGCTAGAGCCTGTTATAATGTAAAACCAAAAGTATATTTATTACATACTATGCATAAGAAATGAATAAATTCTTCTCAAAGAACTTTGTAATGTATTTTATTGCTTAAAATCATGCTGCAATACTCTTTATTAAACTTATTTTATTATGTTTGATTGTGAGTTTATTGTAAGTTAATAGTTTTGTAACCATTTAAAATTAGTGTAATTTGAAATAATTCCTTTAAAAAATGATTTTATTAGCCAAGGTAGAAAAAATAAATTCTGTAAATAATTATTACTTTAAATGTATGTATTGCATGTAGAATGTTATTGCAATGTTGTGTGTAGAAATAAATTGATAAATTATAAATGAATAACGATACACAATGATTAAAAAAAAATACGATAAGTGTTATAAAACATTGAGTTGTGTTAGTGAAATTGAGATAATTTTGGTACTATGCCAAATAGACAGAATATTAAATTTCAACCAAATATACCCTATCTCTAATGATAATGATTATCAGCCTTTTAATGAAAACATGTACTAAATAAAGTATAAAAAACAATTCTAATATATTAATGTATGCATATAATAGAGAGTTTCATATTAACTTAGACTAATAAGCAAGTAAATATCAGATCTGCTAAGTGCATTAATACCAGGGTGGCATGGTTTTAACCATAGTTTAAACCACAGTTTAAACCAACTGGTTTTTTCTGAAAAAAAAAACAAATTTATTTATTTATTTATTTATTTATTTTTTTAAGAAATCTAATGACATTTTCACTTTTTCTTCATAATTTACGTGTTTCAGATTATTGGATATAAATAATTTCTCTTTTTAACACTTTATTTCAGCAATAATATTGCATATAGTGGGTTTAGGTCATTTTTTATGTAAGGATTAAAATCAGTATGCATTGGTGAACATATTTATTTCTCTAAAGAAAAAGCTTCAAACATGTGAATTGATCAAAAATAAAATAGATTTATATTCAATATTTAATATAAAATATCTTAATTTTTTGAAAAATGCACATAATTAATAACATAACACAATCTATAAGATTTCAAGTTGTAAAAAAAAAATCCCCAATCTTAATTGGAGAGGTTATCTTAAGCATTAAAATCAAAATATGAAGTCAAATAAGAGAGTTTTCAAAGATTGGGTGCTACTTATAGCATTTTAATATATATATATTTTTTCCTGTTAGTTATCTGCTGAATCTATGACCAAAAATGTTGACTTCAAATTGTCATTCAAGAAACAAAATCCCAAGAAGTATTTGAAATTTATTATTTGAATAACTATGAAGAAGAATATTTTATTTATCAAACTACATCCAAATGTTTAATTATTAGTAATCAAAAGATTGTTTATAAAGATTTTCAGAGTATCAATGCTTCACTGTATAGAGCAGTTTATTCTTAGAGCATAAGTTACTGTTACATACTGTTTAAATTAAAATATGAATTTCTTCAATTTTCTACATAAATTCACTGTAAATATTTAATTTAAATTATTTTAAAATGAAGTTACACAACTTATAATCCCATAATGCCTATTTTTATGACTAAATATGCATGTATATGTAATAAGAAAGCATGTTAATATTAAAAAAAAAAGTGTTATTTTCAAACTTTTATTAATACACAGTGTATCATTCCTAATTTAGTATTTTTAAAATTTTGATATACATTCTTAAAACTTGATGTTTTAAGTATTTTTCAAGTATGATTGTTAAGTAAATTTGAGTTCGTGTAATTGATAGTCAAAGAAAAATAGTCCCTTAGACGTCATAGTACATTTATTTAAAATATATTCCAAAAGAAGCAGGGATACCTGAGCATCAATAAACATTTTTTGATAAACAAGGAAAGAGCTTGAATCTTACAGCTGTTCAGTTACAATTAAAACTCATAATTGAAATAAATCACAGTAATAAAATATTCTAAAACTTTACCTAAAAGTCTAAGCCAAATATTATCAATTTATGTGAAAATAGCTGAGCTAACAATACTCCTCCTGTCTCATTCATGACTTGTATTTATATTCTTAACCATAGCATTGGAATTCCATATCACTTATTAGTCAATTAGAAACAAAACAGGCATCTAGTATGCTCATAGATCTTAATTCAGCATTCTTCATTGCACCCTCTCACAGTATTCCCATCTACTAGCAAGAAAAACAAAGTATTTGACTATGGCTTCAATGTCTATTAGACCCCTTACAAAGTTTAAAAAAAAAAAAAAAAAAATCTAGTGAATCATTAAATTGATTGAAATGTATGCACATTGGATATTACAAATTCATTACACCACTCTTTTGCACTCATGGATAATAAATGTTGATTTTCACAAAAAGAAAAATCAGGTTCTTTTCTGTATGGTATTCTTTTACTACTAGGGGACTTTGCCCCCTACTCTCACCATCCTTTGCTGAGACACTGCAAACTCTAAAAAAACGCTAATTTGATCAGCTTTGAAAAGATTGTAGAAGATTGAACTATAATTTTTTTTTTTTTTTTAAAGTTGTGATCGCCCTTTAAATGGGTTTCCATTCATTTCCTTTTGATTGGAGAATTTTAAGGCTGGATCAGCTGCTGTTAAACTTTTACTGATTGTTTTCATGTTTTATTAAATTAGCAAAAAGCACAGCTTTGTGAGGGCTCACATTTTTTTATTTTTTTTTTTTTACTTAGTAATATATTATAAGACAGAATTTTTAGTGAACATTTCGAGATAAGAAACAGATTCTACACTCCAAGATCTTTTTAAACGTTCTCTTACATCATTCATCAAAAACGGTTAAGTTCATATTCTTTATGGCCCGTTAACATTCATCTTTGTGGCATTCTGCTGTAACAACAACAATAGAATAATTTAATTTTCCAACATAATTTCACATAATTGTTCTAAACCTCACAGACATTTTTCTATGCTCATGTCATAGGTATTTACATACGCATGTTCTTACCTAATATGTTATTTATAATCAATGTTATACCTCATAAATGGATCAATAAAATAGTATTTGTCAGCTTAAAATTAGTTTTCATATAGTAAATTTAACATAAAAATGTTCAACAATTTATTTTATATAATTTGGATGATAGATGTCAAAAAAGTTTTTTTAAAAACTATTGTCACACATTAAACTTCACATATAATACATAGGCAAAATCTTAGTGAGTTCCAGACACCACATTCGTTAAAGCAGCAATCAATAAAAAACATAAAAACTTTACGTTCATAAAAAAAAAAAAAAAAAAAAAAAAAGATATAGCAATCTAGTTGTGTAGCAATCTGAAAAACTTGCAAAACTTGTTAAAGTGGCAGTCAATAAATGTATATGAAAAGCAAAAATAAATCACTGGATATAGCAAGCTATTTGTGCAAGAATCTCAAAAATGCACGAAGCTCATAATAACTGTTCTGTCGCAGATGCCATAAATGTTAATTAAAGCATCCAAAATTATGTTATTTTAACATTTAAGCTTTTGGAATATAATGCAGACATCAATTATCAATTTAAAATGCACTAAAAGAAGTCAATTAACTTTTTATACAATAAATTATTTTATGGCAAAGCTATGTACCCTTTTTCATAAAATATATTCAAACATTAAAAAATACAATTTCTTTCCTAGTTACATCATTTACAAAAATTGTCACAAGAATTAAAAATGAGAAGATTAAGATAAAATAAATAAATATGGACAATAGAATTAACAGTAACCAAAAATACCAAAAAAGTGATACTATCAGAAGAAATTATTTTTTGCCTTGCCGAATTCATTGTGGCCAAGTGCTTTGAATTCAATAAAATTCTTGTATTTTTTTTTTCTTTTAAAGCTATTTACAAAATTATATTTTAATGATAAATAACGAATCTAGACATAAATTTAAATTACTATTTTAAATTCCAAATCTAGAGGTGTGATAGTTTTTTCTTAAAGTGTACCACAAAAATGCGCAGGTTGTGGAATAATGTTAGGTCTTGCTTCGCTCATCCTAATAAGATCAGTTAAACATGTGAAGTTCACAAAATATTTATCTCCTAGTACTTTTTTAATTGTTGTAAGAAAATTGTTTTTAACTAGGCATTTTAAATCTGATGTAATTTTCATCAAAGTTTTCTTTCTTTTTTTTAATATTTATGTGAAAAGAAAAAGTAGAAAGAAAATATTATTTGTACTGCCTTAGAATTTACAACACTAGTTAAAAAGGTTATCTCAAAATATGAAATAAATGTCCCATGCAAATTTATTTTTAAATTTAAACTGTTTTGCAATATTATTATTTGGTCATTTAAAGCATGTTAAAATTTCCTTCATTTATGACTTTTAATGTGCATTAAAAGATTATTATTTTAAAGTTTTCTTTCTTTTTTTAATATTCACGTGAAAATATTTTTGTTGCTAGAAAAGAAATACTGTATATACTCATGTATAAGTTGATTTGCATAAAAGTTGATCTGATAATGTTTTATTTTAATTTTGTACAAAATCAAACCAAAGATTTTACTTGCCAAAGTGAAAAAGTAGTAAGTAAATTAAAATCATTTAAAAAAATTGCTAATGATAAGTTAATTTTTGCATATTTTATTATTCATACACATAAAACCCCCAGAATTTTGCAGTATATAAATGTTTGTTTTTTTAATTGACTCACATATAAGTTGATTCCCTCAATTTGCTTGCCAAAAATTGTCAGAAATTGTTCAATTTGTACATATGTTTGTATGGTATTTTTATTTGCACGGCTTTAGAATCAACAACAATAGTTTAATGTAAGTAAAAAAAAAAAAAAAATGAATAAATCGTTGAAAAAAATTATTTATGATAAATTATTATTATTTGTGTAGTTTTTATATTATTTTAAAATTCTTGCACATGAGCCAGAATTTTGCAATGTTAAAGTTTTTTGCTGTTTTAATTGATTTGCATATAAGTCGTGAGTTGTGAATAAGTTTTCATCTCTTCCCCTCTCCCAATTTGCTTGCTGAAAATTGTCAGAAATTCCACAACTTATACATTAGTATATACAGTATTTTTATTTGTGCTGCCTTAAAATCTGCAACAGCAGTTTAAAAAATCGTCTAGCATTGTGAAATAAATGTGTCATGTAAATAAATTTTAAAATTGAAACTATTTGGCAATATTATTATTTCAGCTTTTTAAATATGATGTAATCTTCTCCATTTATGACTTTTAACACAGATTAATGAATTTATTATTTAAAACAAATTCTTCTCTTTTATATTCGCATGTTACTGAAAATTGTGTCATAAAAACTATATTATATTCCTCCTGTTGATACATAATCATTTAATTCTAATTTAAAAGGTTTTTTTTTTTAAATATATATAAATATATAATTGTCATTTGTAAATAAAATTTTTGTTTCAAGGAAATATTATTTTTTGCTCTATTTTTACAGTTGACAACAATTAAAAATAAAAACCTTTTCTAAAATATGCAAAAAATATCTCTTGAATTACTGAAAATTAAATTAAAATCGAAAAAACCCTTAAAAAATGAGTAAAAAATAAAAAAAATTAATAAATGCAGTCTGGACACTGAGAGCTTTTAGTGTACATCTTTAGGAAAATTGATTAAATTATATCTGTATAATTTTTGTAATGGAATGAATTTAACTAACTTTAACATTAAGTTTTGCTTAAAATAATTCTTCAATTTAAAAACTGCCTGTATCAGTGTGTTTATTAAACATTTCTCTGTGATGCTATCCATTTTCATATATTTGTGTGCTATAATTTTCTTAATATTAGCGAAGAAAGAGCCTAGCTCACAAAAAATCATTTACAGCAGTGGTAACAGCTTAGGGTTTTTTTTTTTTTTTTTTTTTTCAGAATAGAAAGAGATCTGCTATGAGCAAAGTTTTAAAAGCAATTTAAGGTGAAGGAAATATTTTTGAACATTGGTTTGTTCATTGCATCAATAATATTCATAAAGAATTGTCTAATTTATCATCTATAGGCAAGGATCTGTATGTTTTAGTACATATCTGTGTAAAAGAATATATGCCTATAATAGTTTAAAAATACTATAGTGCATTGTTATTATTTGTTACGTTACTTAAATTACTGTATTTTTTGTATATATTTTTTTCACTATACACAGTTTTTTGATCGAAATTTACTTTAAACATTAAGGTGAAGTGTTTGGGATTTGATTGATTTCTAAATGCATGGTCATTAATTAGTCTTTGGGTAAAATCATAGAACAGCAGTTTGGTATTTAATTTTAATAAACTATTAAGCAATACACTGCAAGTATTGTGCAAGTTTAGTTGTAACTATCAGATAAAAATGACTTTATTCCAAATTTAGTTTTATAAGTCAAAGGGTTCATGTTACATTCGGCATAATTTACCTAAGAAAAAAAAAAAATATTGTATATGAATGTAAGTCAGAATTTTATTGCAATGATAGTTAAGATTTCATAAGCTGTTACTGATGATTTTTTAAAGTAGTAGATACCATATCTATATGCAAATGAAAGAATATTGATATAATATATCTAATAAGAAAAGTTTGTAATTCAAATTCAACAGTACATATAATCAGTGTGTAACATTACTATTATTATTTATTTATTTTTCACAGGCTAAAATGGGAAAAAAAGAGTTAAAGAAGCCAAATCATCTTTCACTAATGAATACATACATGGACTCATGGTTCAAAGGAAAGTGCTTGCAAGATTCAAGTTGGTGCCTGTAGAAGTGGTGCTTTTGCAGTGCCACAGATACAGTGATATTTTGGCTAACAAGTGCATCTTTTGAGAAAGATTTATTTTATTGTTTTTCAGTCTAGCCTAATCAATGTCTATTGAATGTATACACTGACATGCATTCATATTGCATATTTACTGGATTGAAAATTCCATTTTGATTAACAAAAACTTTTGTTGATGAATGTAATTCTGGAATGAGTTTTATCCGTTCATTGCAATTCTTTACAGTAACATTTAATCCTTTCCTCCAAAAATACATCTTTATTCTCCAGCAGCTAATTATATGTAATATAAAAACAAGATAAACGCAAAGAAAAATCTATAGTACAAATTGATTAAATATGCTCTAATTTGAAGTGCTTTTAATATATCAATGATATTGAATACCTAATTTAGAATAACTAATTTAGAGCTATTAAATCAACAATGAATTTATCTTTGCTTACTACTGTGATATTTATCTGTAATGTTTGTGTTTTTTAAATTGTACATCACTAATAAAATAAATTATTTTCATCATGTAAATAACAGTACAAAATAAATTATATTTCTAATCTAAAAATCTTTGTTTGATTTAATTTTTTATGTATTTGGTTTTTATTCTTTATACTTTTTAAAAAATTAGTTTTTATTTAACCTAATTTGATTCATGTATATAAAGATGGAATTTAGAATTTTCGTTTTACTCACTTCTTGATGTACTTGAATTGTACATGTAATGTACAATTGTGCATTTCTATTAACAGTACAATATTTTCATAACTTGATTATCAAGTGATAGATTAATTTTAATTAATTTTCATTACATGTTAAGAAAATAATTTAGAAATCCTATATAGCTGAAATAAATTTCAGGCATGATTTTAAAAAAATAATATTATGGGACTTAATAATAAAAATTTGTTTGTTACAATACTGTAACATTTGCAGTAATATGCATTTTTTTTTTCTATCGCCATTTTCTTTTTTTAAGTGATTGCTGCAAAATAAAAACTTCTTAGATATAATTTTAAAAAATTCAAAATATGCTGTATTTCTTATTCTAAATTTAAGTGAAATTGATTCATTGCACAAAAAACAATCTAAAAGAAATGTGTAAAAAAAAGTAGAGAATTTCATGAAAAAATGGAATATATCTATATTCAAGTTTTGTGCTGTTGTACACACACCAGGCAAAAAAAAAATTTAAAAAATTTTGTTGAATTTTGTTATATCGCATTTGTTATAAAGATATGGATAAATGATAATTGTTAAGTTTTTGTAGTGAAATATGGTACCATAATCAATAGATAAAAGAATTTATAAGTGAATTAAGGATAGAGATGTACCAAAAATTCAATTAAGCTGAACATCAAAATATTCAGTTTGGATGAATCAGTGGTTGAAAGCAGGGATGTAATGGAGAGTATACAGGGGTATATGCCGTATAACTTCTGGATTTTTTAAAGAAACACTGTATACCCTCTGTTTCTCAAAAAAGCTATAGTATACCAGTGGTGCAGCCAGGGTAGGGGTTTTCAAACTAAATATACCACTATTTTTATATGATTAACTTTGTAAAATTTATTTGCAGATTTCTTTTTATTTAATAAAATGAAACAAAACTGTAACAAAAAAGTGATATCCAGTACCTCGAAACCCCCACGCTGGCTGTGCCACTGTAGTATACACACTCTAGGGCAGCGGTTCCCAAACTTTTCGGCTCGCGGAGCCCTTTTTGGGAAGAATATCTAAGGCGGAGCCCCTGAACCCAACGATACTCTATGGTTTATAAATAATTTTTTTTATGCCTATGGAGCACAGAAAAATCTGATGGATAAAAATCCGAGCCAGAAATGATTCTCAGTTTGGTCCTTTCCTGATACAGAAATTCTAAATTCCTACTAGAAATTTAAAAAAACCTTAAATATAAAAACAAAATCTTTTTACCAGAGCGGTGTTCAAGCAATACTGTTGACACGTTGACTGCCAAGTGAAAACTGTTAATGCTCACCAGAATGCCTGTTGTGTGTGTATGTGTGTAATTTGAATATTTGGAATATAAAATCAATATATTTTAATCTGACTCATTTTGCAACACACAGGCATGAAAGTTTTCCTCCTAAAGGATGCCACCTTTTTTAAAGCAATTTTAGACATTCTCTGGATTAATGAAAAAATGCAAAAAAAATTTTAGAAGGCTATTAGAGGGTGGGGGCTGAAAAATTGACTGACATTTTGTGGTTTTCAAACCCTTGGAGTTTGTTCTTGAATTGTTGTGAAACAGACACAAAATGAAAAATTAGCTTATATAAGCATCTGAAAGTCTGTCATATAAATGAAAATGTTCAAACTGTCTTAAGAATGATTTTTTTTTTTTTTTTTTTTTTTTTAACTTTAAAAATTCAAAGTGAAAGGAAGTGTTTTTGGAATAGAATAATTTGTACTATTTATAGAACACTTTTGGGTAATTTCTGTGATAACTTTTTCGGATGTATGTCTGAAGCAAACGATATTGTTAATAATTTCTAAGTTATGAAAAAAAAAAAAACAGTAATATGTGCAGTTACATTTAATTTGATTGTATATGTAGCTATTAAAATGATGCTTAAATTATACGAGTTTGGTACCACTAAATAGATGAAGAAATTATTCCACCTTTTTCTCATTCCCCACTTTCATGCCTTAACACATAGGGAGATTCTCATCCTTGCTATAAAAAATGATAGCCATGAGTAGTTCTTGAGTGGTCAAGGTTTATTTGATAGCCTACTAAATTTGTCATTTATCATTAAAATCATTTATTAAGTTTTATGTTTCTACCGTATAATCTCTTAAATTGGAAATTTTTTAAATATATGTAAGGATGAGCTTGTGAGATTATTGGTTTAGATTTTCTGTCTATTATTTTTTCTATTATTTTATTTTCTGTATTTTTATTTATTTTCTATTATATTAGATTAGAATTTTTTGAATTTTAATTACAATAAGAAAGAAAAAAAATTAGAAAATATTTCATTTTTAAAACACTTAGCTCATACAATCGGCACTTACATAAATTTGCAAAAACCACATATGTGTGATGCATCATATATAAGGAGTCCAATAATCAAACTCCAAAACCATTTTCATGTAACTCGTACCGTTTTTGATAGCCGAGGCCTGAAGTGTTGAAACACCATGGCTATCATATCTGATAGCCAATGGCCCAACAGAAACATCACTGGATTCCACAAATGACAGCCATGGCAGTCCAAGTGTTAATGGGTTCATGACATCCATTTTTAAAATATAAAATATTCTTTTGGGATTTCCAATATGAATTCTGAATTAAAGATGAAAATGATAACCATGTCTGGATTATGTATTGCATGGGGGCTTACGTAAAACGATTATTTAAGGCGAAAACCACACCCACACACAGAAAAAAAGGTAAGTTATACAGTTGTTAAACTGTAATACTTCTGTATAATTCCAATAAGCTACTCCCTAAGAAAAGGAAATGGGTAGTTCCAGTCACCCATAAGAAAATACGTAACACGTTTTCACTAGTACCACCTACCCGTATTAGAATTATACGATTATGGAATATTTTTTCGTGCTTCTTTAAGTCTCTAGTACTACTTTTTAACATGCAACGAAAATGAATCCCCTCTCAGCTTCTTCTTTTTTTTTTTTTTTTTTTTTTGAATCATTTTTAAAAAATACATTTAGAAACAAGTCATCGTTTTAACATTTAAGTGGGCGGGGAAAAATCTATAATCTGAATTGTTAGGTGAAAAATGTTCACTTTTTTGGGTACTTTATTTAAAGTACTTGGCTATTAATTATAGTTTTGAAAGAAACTTTTTTCATCATTGTTTTTGCCTCAAAACAGATAAGCAGGTAAAAACTACACATGTTAAACGAACTAACGAAAACTTTACTAACGAAATAGAATGTATGGGTGGGATTAAATTTATATCAGGGCAGGCACTCATTGACCAAACGTCTAAGCAAGAGGTGGAGCTGAGCAAAATTTCAAATTCTTAGTGTGATAACAAATGTGAAGAACCAATATATATTCTTTATTATGCTACTGACTTATTTCTGATTGGAAAATTTGGCAGAGACCAATTAAAAGAAAATTTTACAAGGGTTGTAATGCTGAAAAAATGCATTTTCTGCAATATACATTGCTTCTGAAATTAAATACAATTATGTAAAATAGCATAGAAAATTTAAAGAATTAAGAAATTATAAAAATAAAACAAACAGATTAAAGAAATTAAAGTTACGAAAAGGAAAAAAAAAACTATATGCACAACGTATATAAATATTGAATGAATCTAATATTGAGGGGTTTGTTAAATTATACAAGCTATTACAAAATAGGGGCATTTTAAATAACATTTTTTCTAGGGGCATTTTTTCTTGTTGTACAATGAAAAACAGTATAAAAAATTTAAATGTACAAATAACATAAAACATTGAACTGCTGTTCAAAACTTTACCACAAATCACACAGAGAATCCGATCATCATATGTTTCAATAAATCTTATTTTATAAGTAATTTTCATCGTATTTTAGATTTTTATCGAGATTGCCTTCCCCCCAGTGTGTGTACGGTTGTGTCTTGCTTTGATGACAATACTTGATTTGGGGTGTACGGCTCAGAAATAATTTCATTGTACAAAAGCTCCTTTTTTGCTTCATCTGATTATGAAGTGTGAGAAGTAAAGAATTAAATACAAACATATGAATAGGCGTTCAAAGAACAAAGCTGCTAAGCAGAGTTAACAGCACTGGCGGGCCTTTTCTGTTTTGAATGATGTTGTGCATTCGATTTAGAATACTATTTCTTGTATCCTAATTTAAATTGAATTTTTTAAACACACTAAATGCAGAAACATATAATAAAGCATTTCAAACCAAAAATATTATACAGAAAATAAATACATGTATAATGGAAACACTTGAATAGTTTTGGGTTGTATTATTGTATTTTCCATCCCAATTAAGGTATATTTATTTTTGACATGCACACACACAAATTCCTACATACTTTTGAAAATCTTTAACTTGCAATATGCTAATTTCTTTCATAATTTGATTATTTTCCTGGAACACCGCAGAGCCCCTAGAAAGTTCAGACGGAGCCCCAAGGGCTCTGCGGAGCACACTTTGGGAACCTCTGCTCTAGGGTATATCTCTCTGCTCAGAGCATATATCTTCTATTATTTTTACGACTACACATCTGGTTGAAAGTAGCAAAGCTACAGCTGTTGCTATTTTTTCCCAGTAGTTTGTAGTATAGCATTGATGTTAATTCAGGAAAAGCAAATTGTGTTATATTGTAAATTATTGGATCATAACTTACTATTGTTGTGGAAAATGCATTCTGCTCAACAATTTACAAATCTTAACAGAAAACCTCTGCTACAGTGTTTAGCAATGCATTACATGAAGTCATATATTTTTCAATGGATATTTGCAGGAAAAATCAGAATTGCAAAAAATTTACAGGAGGGCGGAGGGAGGGGGGGGGAGGGGTAAAAAGTCCTTCCAGCCAGTACCAGTAGGAAGAGGTAACTTTCATATTCCTTGCTTTTCTTTAAAAAAATCAGGTTATATGAGCTCAAATATAAAGCTCAAATTAGTGGAATATGATAATATAAGACTCAATACTTGTTTTTGTCAATGCTGAATATGAATGGGAATTTTGAGAAATTAATCAATTTTATACAAGCCGGTTTTATTTAAAACAATTTATATTCCCTATAATGAAGAGCCATTTTAAAACAACATGATGGGTGAAATTAACCAATGAGGTTGATTGAGAACTTAGTCAGTCTTATGCTCATGCTCACTCGCATTGAAATTGATTTACATATGCGAGTTCTGTTACAGGCAAACAGATTTATCAAAATATGTTACCCGATTTTAAAAATTCAAACTGTTGTATATAAGCTATTTTTTAAGATAAAGACAAAACAAAAATGTTCCATAATCCTTGTATTAAGATCAGACTTTTTAGAAAAAACTTTTTTCCTATTTTTTTTTTTTTTTTTTTTTTTCGTACATTATTATAAATTTAAAAGTTTTTTGGTGCTACAACTCAGTCATTGTTTAAGATATAGACAAAACAAAAAAGGCTCCGAATTCATTGTATCAAGGTCAAACACATAAGAAAAAAGCCTTTTTCAATTTCTAATTTTTTGTACCTCAATTTAAATTTAAAATACAAATAGCCTCTATTTTGAAATAAGGTGGCAGATGAAGTTGGCCAATGAATTCGATCGAGACATCTTTATGTACTATGTACAAACCAAGTTAAATCCAAATCGGTTCATTAATATGTGTGTTATAACGTAACAATAATCATATTTCAAAATGTCAGGCACACGAGAAATTCAAAGTGCTATAACTTAGCCAATTTTTAAAATACAGTTGAAACAATAAATGCTCTGGAGTCTTTGTGTCAAGCTAAAACACATAAAAGAAAAATCTTTTTTTAACTTCTAATTTTTGTGTGCCTTCTTTTAATTTAAATTTTATATATTTTTTAAAAATGTAAAGGGCCGTCATTTTAAATAAGATTGCAGATGAAACTGGCCAACGAACTCGGTCCAAACATAGGTATATACTATGTACACACCAAGTTATAATGAAATTCTTACATAAATATGCATGTTATGTGACAAAAATTAGACTGTTTCAAAATGTCAGCCACACTAAAAATTTAAAATGCTCAGCTATTTTTCAAGATATAGACAAAACAAAAAATGCTCTGAAATTTTTGTATCAAGATCAAACATATAAAAAAAAAACATTTTTCAATTTGTAATTTTTTTGTACTTCATTTTAAAATTTAAAAAAACGAAACGGTTGCCATTTTGAAATAAGATGGCAGATGAAACTGGTCAATAAACTCTGTTTAGACATTGGTATATACACACCAAGTTACGTCTAAATTGGTTTATAAATAAACGTGTTTGTTATTACATGACAAGAATTGTCGGAACATTTCAAAATGTCAGCCACACTAGAAATTCAAAGTGCTATAATTCAGCCATTTTTTAAGATAGAGACAAAATAAAAAATGTTCTGGAATCTTTGTATCAAGGTCAAACACACAGAAGAAAAATATTTTTCAATTTTATTTGTATTTAATGCTTAATTTTAAATTTAAAAAAAAAATTTTTCAATGGCTGCCATTTTGAAACAAGATGCGCAACTTCTGCTGCGGTGGCATTAATATGCAAGTACCGTTTCATGTAATAAGAATAAATTTACATACACATCTTCAAAATATAGTATTGCTGATGTTGATTTTGAATACTAACTTTGATACCTCATCAATATAGACCTACACATGTGATATTCCTCAGTAGAAGTCTTTTCAAGTAGAATTGGCTGGTATTTATGTTACATAATGAAGAAATCTACTAAAACTCTCACTCAACTCAATTTTACTTTTGCTGATTAGAATTTTAGTCATCAATGCCACAGCAATGTCTCAGTTTAATTTGCACAGCGTTCGAAATCCTTTGTGGTCCGCTGGTCCGAGACCACCGATAATTCAATCGGACCACTAATTTGAAAAACTTAGTGGTCCGCAGGACCAGTGCCTTTTTTCAGGCCCTTAGAAAACCAAAACCGATTGCACATGATTTTTTTTATTATCAGTGATGCCACAAACGCGCCATAGCGCGTAAATTACGCAAAAAATCGGCCATGGGACGCAAAAAATCGCTCTTACGCGTCCCACGGGCCACGTAATTTCATTAAAAGATCGCGAAAAAACGGCAAATTTCGTTAAAAAATCATGAAATAACGACTAATTTTCGGCAAATTTTGTCAAACAATTCTCGGAAAAATGGCTAATTTCATTCCAAAACCCGAAACAGAAGGCAGATTTCTTCTAAAGATAAAAAACGGCAAATTTCGCCCAAAAAAATCGCGAAAAACGGCAGATTTTTTCAAAAAATTGCGGAAAAATGGCAGATTTCTTCAAAAAATTACGAAAAAAAGGCAGATTTTTCAAAAATATTGCAAAACAATGGCAGCTCTCTTCAAAAAAGTGCAAAAAAAACGACAAATTTTGTCCGAAAATCGCGAAAAAACGGCAAAATTTGTCAAAAAAAATCGTGAAAAACGAAAAAATTCTTCAAAAGATTGCAAAAAAAAAGACAAATTTTGTTTAAAAAGTGCTAAATAACGACTAATTTTCGGTAAATATTGTCAAAAAATTCGCGAAAAACGGTATATTTCGTCAATAAATCCCGAAAAAACAAAAGATTTCGTATGCGAAAAAACAGAAATTTCAACAAAAAAAAAAAAAAAAAAAAAAAGCACAAAAAATATATATGAATGCCAGGAGAGAATTTTTCTGTTTTAAAACCTAATTTTCCAACTTCAAAATTGTTGCTGCTCCAAAAACTGATTTTCCTGCTTTCCAATCGGTTTTTTATTGCTCCAAATCTTTCTGAGTGAATGTGACTCCTGAAAGCACCATTTCATTAAACAAAGTACCCATTTACTCAACAAAAATATCCCTTTTTTCAGCAAAAAAGTCTTTTTCAATAAACCTGTTGTGCCCCATTTTAAAAGAAATGCAAACAATAGTGATACTTATTATCTTCAACACTTCAATAAGCATTATTTTATAATTAAATTTGTATCTTGCACATTTATTCTTTAAAAAGTACAGAAAATTTCTCTTAAATTAATATTGGTTTTAATTATTTATTATTATTAAAACAATTATTGTATTTTCTTTTTCTTGTACAAATGAACAAGTTCAATTTTTGCATCGAAAAATATGACTTATTATTAATGGGGACCCGCATTTGTAGAAAAGGGACCCAGTATTTTAGAAGTCCTGGGTCCCGGGGACGGGACCCAGGATTTTTCAAGTCCAACTGCATCAATGACACTATCTACAATTCCACCACTCTGGCTAGAATCTGGAGAAAAATCTAAAAAAAAATTGCATTAAACCCTACAGTCAGTTGAAATAAGTAATGGCAAATAAAATATCTAATAAATAATTTGATAGTTTTTCTTTACGTACTGTTTATTTATTTTTTAGCAAATTATATTTTACATTTTATTATGGAAAATTTTGGATAAATGCAAAGTAAGATTGATTTATTTTCCAGAGAGTGTGTGTGTGTGGGGGGGGAGGGGGGGGGGAGACCACTCTAAGTGTTAAAATTATTTAATAGAGTTTTATGTAACAGACCAGTGCTGATGTCTGCGGACCAGTAAATTCTCATGCTTACTGGTCCTTGGGACCAGTGACTTTTTTTTAGGAATTCTAACGCTGTTGCATGTTTAAATAACTTTGTGAAAATTTTAATTAGCATTATGTACTTTTTTTTTTTTTTACTCACTGATGCAATTCGTACAATAGAATTTTGATTTTGGAGTGAATAGAAGGAAGAATCGCCTGATAATTTTACAATTTCTAGTCTGCGGCTATCAAAAATAAAGACATTTCTTTTCCGAGATTCAGAATAACATAATTTCAAATATTTGGAGTTCGAACCTCAGTCAATTGCATTGCAAAATTTGGAAAACTTGTCTCATTCGTGCTATCATTAGGAAATATTTGAATGGCCAATCCTGTTCAATTCATAATAAACAATATTTCGTATCAAGCATGTTCATGTTAAAAAAGACTAAAATCATAGTAAATACCTATACAACTTGACGGGACAACTGGAAACCGCTTGTGTTAAAAGTAATTTGTTTTAAGAGCATTCATGTTAATGAGATTTGACTGTATACAGCTAGGTTAGAATTTTTGTGAAATACACTTGGTAAAAGACTGGAATTTTCACTCTCTTGTATGAGTAGAAACCAGGGTTGCAGAATCGGTAGGAAAAATGTCTGAATCTGAGTGAATGTAAAAAAAATATATATATATACGGTGCAAATTTTACTATTTCCGTATCAAATCAGTTCTTAGAGCTTTAAAAGAAAAAAGAAAGTGAAAATATATTTTCCCTTTTACTAATTTTTGAATTTCGCGTCCCACAAACCTGAAAAATCCAACTATCAAAATCTAAAAAAAAAAAAAAAAATTTACTGTTTTGGATCTGTGGACTTGATGAAATCTTTACCATTTTAATGTTCATGTCCTTCAGAGCAGAAAATGTTCGATGGAAAGGAAAAAACAAGATAAAGATGAAAACTTTAGTTCGGAAATAACACTGATAAACAAATTTTGACGAATTATCTGTTTATCTATATACATTGTTTGTTTCTTATAGACTTCAAGCTGTTGAAAAAGAATATATTTGTAAAAAATTTTTATCCTCCAATTTTGAGAAATTTCATTTATACGTTTTGGAATATGTACGCATCGTATAGGCATTTTAATTATATTATTCTCTTTCATGCATTTGATTCACACACACATTTCTTTTTCTTATTACCAAGATAGAAGACACAGCAAGAGAGTAGAAACAAATGTCCCCCTACAGGGCTTGAATTTCAGGGCGGGATTCGCGCCCAAAATTTTGAAATCCCGCCCAAAAGAATAACGTGGACGGGAGGCTCCCGCCCAAAAAATTTTGCATTTTTAAACTATGATGAACTCTTACGACCGTTTTGCGAATTTTATGATATTTTCGTGCGAGTAATCAACAAATTTTGCGAGTTTTTTTACAGCGAAAATCATTGAAAATCACGATTTTTTTCCGCGACTGATTGACAAATTTTGCAATTTTTTTCCTGCAATCAATTGTCGAGTTTCGTTGTATTTTCCGAGGCGAAATAGAGGTGATTCTGTTCGGAATTTCCACTCCCCCCCCCCCCCACACACACACGAAAAAAAAATAACGCATTCAATTTCAAAAATTATGAAACAGTAATGACGCGGACGCGTTATTACGCATAAATTACTCAAAAGATCGGAGATGACACACAAAAGAAACAGCTCTTACACGTTTCACAAGAAGCGTGATTTCGTAAAAGTTTGCTAAAAAACGGCAAATATTGTTAAAAAATCGCAGCAAAACAACTAATTTCCGGAAAATTTCGTCAAAAGATTCACGAAAGAATGACCAATTTCGTCACAGAATTCTGTTAAACGGCAGTTTTCGTCAAAAAGGTCGCGAAAAAAACGTCAATTTTCGTCCAAAAATTGTGAAAAACGACAAATTTCGACAAAAGATTCACTATAAATGATAAATTTCCCAAAAATATCGCAAAAAACGGCAACGCGCAACGGCAAAATCGCGATAAAAATCAGATTTCATCAAAAGATCACGAAAAAACGGCAAATTTCCTCAGAAAATTCACGAAAAAAGATCAGATTTCATCAAAAGATCACGAAAAAACGGCAAATTTCCTCAGAAAATTCACGAAAAAAGATCAAATTTCGTCCAAAAATCGCAAAAACGACAAATGATTCACTATAAACAAATTTCCCGAAAATATCGCAAAAAACGGCAATTTTCGTAAAAAAAATCGCGAAAAAACGGCAATTTTTCTCAGAAAATTCACGCAAAAAACGGCAAATTTCGTCAAAAAATCCCGAAAAAAAGACAGATTTCATCAAAAGATAGCGAAAAAATGCAACTTTCATCAAAGAGAACCTCTCCCTCCTTCCTCCCCCCAAAAATAATATAACAGGGAGTTTATTTTTCTGTTCAACAAACTAATTTTCCTGCTTCAATATATATTTTTTTCTTTGCTGCTCTAAAATCAGTTTCTGACAACTCCAAATGTTTCTGAGTGAATGCAATTCCTGAAAGCAACCATATATTAAACAAACTTTTACTCAACAAAGTATTCATTTTTTAAGAAAAACTTTTTCAATGAATTTGATTTGCCCCTTTTTTAAAGAAATGCAAACAATAGTGATACTTCTTATCTTCTACACTCAAATAAGTATTATTTTATGATTAAATTTGTATCTTGCACACTTAAAATACAGAAAAATAACATTATTAATTATAATTATTAATCATTAATTCTAACTTATAAATATAAATTTATTAAATTAATTAGAAGTTTTATTAATTATCATTAAAATAATAATTAGGCCTGTGACAAAAGTAATTTGCACTGAGAGGGAATTTACCACCAGTAAAAACTAGACAGTATAAAAGTTTTTTTTACACATTTCGCATAATTATTCTGAATTGTTGATAAAAATTGCTTCAGTGATTTTTTTTATGTCTGTATTCTGGTAATTCTTTAAATAACACATAAAATAATGGCAGATTTTAAACATTTTCTCTCCCTCCCAAACAGCCAAACTCCCCTCCATTTATAAATGTTGGTAGGGAGACTCCCCTCCTTCGAAAAATTGAATTTCAAGCTCTGCCCTAATAAATTTTATGTTAACGACCTTGAACAGACAGCTCTAGCCATCCCCACAGTATTTGAACACAAATCCATGACATTGAAATTTTCACGGCGAGTGTACTACTATTTCTTTGTTCTGTAAGACCTTTTAATTAAATTTTGATTATAATTACCCTATTTTCCTCTACAATATGTAAAACATGTCTAGAGGATGCGTTAATGAACCCGATTCTTTTTGCTATTTGTACGGGGAGCTAACTTTGAAAAGGCATCGATGCGCTTTCACGCCGTAAATAAAGACTGCCTATCATATGTATTTTGGATATAAAGTAGGTGAACAAGATAAGAAATGGACACCTCATTCTTGTTGTACACGATGTGCTACAAACCTCCGGGCGTGGATGAAAGGTACAAAAAAGTTATGTCCTTTGCTATACCCATGATATGCGCATGCCGAAGGATCTTATAACTGACTGCTACTAATGTATTACAAAAATTAAATGATTCTCTGCAAAAAGTAAACATAAAATTAAGTACCCAAACTTAGATTCAGCAATGTGACCAGCATTACATAATGATGATTTACAAATACTGAAACCTCCAGAGAATTTTACATATGACAATGTAGCAGTAGAAATGGAAATTGATTAAACTGAAACTTGCTCTACATCTGATATGAACTAATTCTCCTGACATAAAGGAAGAACCACACCTAATTACTCAAAAAGAATTAAAGGTTTTTGTGAGAGACTTTTATCAAGAGAAATTTATCAAAGAAAAACTCAGAATCACTTGGATCAAGATTGCAAGGTTGGAATCTCCTGAAAAACAATACAAACATATCTATATCGAGATTGACATAAGAAATATTCGACATTTTTTTAAAGAAAAGATGATTTATGCTATTGTAATGATATAAGTGGCTTAATGTCTGCTTTAAATTGTCAATATAACTCGGAAGAATGGACTATAAGAGAGCAGTCACAGATAAGACATTTACCGCTACATAAAGTATGAAATTTCTTATTAATATCATTTCTTTTTACAAAAATTCTTCAATATTTTTTGGAAACTTTATAAACAATGCATACTTTCAATGTTTTAAATATTAATTTTAAACTTTATAAGTGTTTATTTAAAAGTTTGTCATTACTAAAATACCAAATGATAAATTTCATAAGGTATATGAGTTGAATAAATACTACAAAATTCAATTTTCAAGATTTTGATTTTTTAAAAAATCTGTGGTTGATAGAAACTTTTTAAAGGCATATACTTTTACTTTTACAGCACCACCTAAGATATAAAAGTCACCACATACTTAGTTAAAAACACAAACCTTGTTTATCAGTGTAATTAGAGATAACATCTACTATAGTTTTTAATTAAAAACTGTAAATATAATGTTCTGCTGGTCCAAGACCACCAAAAATTCAGTAGTTTAGTTTCACTTTAGGTATACATTTTTGAGTGTATGATATTCTGAGTGAGTAAAAGAATACTGTCTGAAAACAGTGGATTTTAATGAACATAAAAAGCTCAGAAAACTTTCATCTGTGGCTCCAACAAGAGTTCAAAATTTTAAAGATATCATTGTATATTTATAATTACTAAACCTAAAAATTATCATAACTATATGAGAATGCACATTACAATATTTATTACATTTATTTTAATGGAGATTAGTTTACTAATTTTTATTTAAATTCAATGAAAACAAAAAATTAGTACATATTTTTCACACTTAAAAAATTTAATTATTTTGATATAAACCAAATGCAAATTCTAACTGTCCTGTAATGTAATCTGTACAAATATTAGTACATTTTACTAATCTATGTCTTTGTAGCCTCTTAATATTCTATAACAAAACACAAGCTTTGCAGCTTTCTGTACACAAAGTCTATTTCTTAATTAGCTATGCATATATGAAAAGTTTGAAAAAATTTGCTTTATGGGTGAAACTATAAGGAACGAAGACTCACCATTAAATGTAGGAATTCAGGATCGGATTTATTTCTTTATTATTTCAGACTTTTCACCAAATTTTGCCTTTTACGTCTTTTTGTTTGAAGAAACTCTTTGGAAAAGAGTATAATTTAAACTTGCTTTGTAAAAAAGTAGTCAACATTACTGTTGATAGATTTGAAAATTATAGAAAATATCTATGATTAAAGGGTATCAGCAGTTTTAGAGAAATGACTAATTCTTTATTTCTCTTTTTGTTATATATAAATATTCCATATAAATTCCATATAAATATAATATATATATAAATATTCCAATTACTTAAAATAGAATTTTTATCAATAGTATATAGTTTAAGGACCAAGAGTTTATTGTATACCGTTAAGTTTTTACCAGTAAAAAGAAAAAATGATTTCCTTTAAAAAAATTCCAGAAGGTATATGGCGTACACCTCACTATACCTTCCACTACATCTCTGTCCAAAAGGCTACTGGAACAGAGAAGCCATTTTCAGCGCAATTTTATGAAATATCTTTCTGTCGTAACAATACTCACAGTAGTATATATCACTGAATTATGTTGTTCTATAAAAGTATAAAAACAGAGTACAATTAATGTCATAATTTTATTATAATTATTTTTATGTACAATAGAATATGCTGAAGTAAGTATTTATATTAACAATTAACATATATGAACAATTTTATAAATAGTGCATCAATGTTAAAATACAAATCAGCGAGCCAGCTAGTACTACGAACGGCAACCATGTTTTAAGGATTGCAACAAAACTAACATATTTTCCATGTATCAACATTAAGAAGCACAACTTTACCATATTCCAAGAGCTGGAATTGTTATAGCTCATAAGATTAAGAGCTGTAGCAACATGTGAATGACAATTATCGCAACATAAGTTATGCATTCTGCCCTTATAAATCTCTGAAGCTTCTGTAACAGCACGATCCCATGTTGATCGTCCGCCTTTTACTTTATTAGGATTTAATTCCCAATATTTAGTAGGCTTTCCAAATGCCATGTTATCCTCCGATACATAATAAGGACCAGCAAAATCTCGTATTACACCAGATGATAAAGCAATTCCCATGTGTCCTAATATTGGAAAAATCCATGTTAATATAGGAATCGGTGTCCATACAATGCAAAAGGGATACCTCGACTTGTTGTGATCCATTAATGGAGCCTCCAGTTCTGCAGTATCGGTGTCACTAAATGAATCAACGGTAATCTTTTCATTCATAACAACTAGTAACGCACAAAATGATTAACAATTTATGTCTGATCAACTTTAAAAGTGAAAAATGGGCATCCCCAGCTTTTTTTTGAGTTTTGAGTTAACAATGCTTTGAGGTCTATAGCTACAAATGGCTGTTACCTCGAATGATCCATAAACCACAGAAACAAATACAGAACACTTTATTATTACAAGAAATCCAGTACATACATTTAATACACATCACAGGGACAACACCCGCACACCCATGCCGCTAGCTGGACTCGAACCAGGGTCCAGCGGTGTGGGAGGAGCTCACGCTACCGACCACGCCCCTGGATCGGCTCATCCCCAGCTGTTAAGAGCAGTACAAACAAAACAAACAACAAGAATATGAACCACTAGAGTTGCAACAACCCAAAATAAATTTGAGTTTGAGGTTATTTATTTATTTTTTTTTTTTTGGTTGCGTTCAAGGCGCGAACTCAAGAGGCAGGAACATGGAGTGGATCTTCATCGTGCACTGCTCGGTTCTGTATGTTCAGGAACAGACATGGAGCTCATGGGCACGGAGTAAGAAACAGGAGGGGAAAGGTGCATGACACTTCGAAATTCAAGAGTGAAATTTTGGTAAATAATGAGGGAGCTGTGATACGATGTAGGCTGGTTTTTAAGTAGTCTTTCAATATGATTGTATGTTTAAGATGCATATGTTCGAATTAAAAGATATTTTATTTTATTCGTTTATGTTTCATATTGATATATCATAAAATAATTAAGATGAGATATAAGTGCTGTGTTCCCTGGATTAAAACAGGCTACAATAGTAAAAAAAGAAAAGACGAAGGAAAAAAATTAAGTTTATTCCGTGCTCCACAAGTGAGTGATGTTTTTTAGGCTTTAATATAAAGCTATTTACTTGTAATTATATTTAAATTGAGAAATTTTCATTGCCTATAGATCTTAATTTATATGTTTTTTAAATGTTATGTGGAATAATAAAGCACCGACTTTGTTTTGTGTCTAAATACAAACTTATTTAATATGAAAAAAGACGTGTACATTTTACAAAAGATTAATTAGCCAAAGATATTTTATACATTTTTATAGCATTTGTAAGCAGTATTTATTACTTCTTTATCCACGGTCTATGGATTAATTAATATTATACAAATTTATTGGTCCATAAAATCAGTGTTGAATTCAGACACTTTTCTCCGGGAGGGACATCAGTGGCTCCGGGGGGGACTCCGACTCCGACTATTTTGGTCAAAAATAGGCCTGACTCCGACTCCGCAACCCTGCAAATCGGTTTGCTGTTATCTCTCTCCTGCATTACGGCAAAAAATGTGCTCGTGACATATGACATTGCTCTATAACAGTAGCCAATCACAGCGCAGGATTTCTTCCCATGTCCGTATCCATGTAAAGGTTGTCTATATGCCTCCGGGGGGGGGGAGACATTATAGAGTTCCGGGGGGAAATTGTACTTTTGAACCATTGAAAACACAAATTTTCCGGGGGGGGGGGATATCCCCCTAGGTCACTCCCTTAATTTAACACTGCATAAAATATAAAACTGCTTCGATTTCATCTCGCCAACTGAAGTTTCCGATTCCTTTTTCTAGAAATTTTACACAAGCTTTAATACTTATCTTGAGATACAGATGTTGCGTAAACCGTAAAAAAATGCAGCATAACAGTGCCACTTGTTGAGCGATTTACACCAAAAACTGAACAGCATCCGTTTATATCAGGGATTACCTATGAGACTATACTATTTAAATTTTTATTACAATCCGTGCATTAGTTGTTAAGATATAGCTGTTGATTAATCGTAAAAAATGCAGCATGGCAGCACCACCTGTTGAACGATTTACGCCAAAAACTAATCAGCAGCAATTTATATCAGGGGCTATCTAAATATCAATTTTTTTTAAATTTCGTGTATTTTTTCTTGAGATGGAGCACGCACAAAATATATTTCACAGACAGATATTTTATAAGAACATGTTTTTTTAGAATCTCTGACCCCTAAAACGTGTAAAATCCGTCGAAAACCGGAATTCGAAAATTTATACAAATCCAATACTTTCTTCTAGTAAAGATAGCAGGAAATAAAAAAAGAAATTGGTGTTGGTAGAATAAATTTGGTGCTCCCTCAATCTCCTGGGATGGGGCGACTCCCTCCCCCCATTTCACACGGGCCTGAATTGTCCGGATGGGGATTTAAAAGCAAAAGTTCCTGAATGAGCTAAGAATAATTTTGATTAATAGATTTATTTTTACTGCTCAGTCACAAATAAAAGATAGAAACAAAGTAAAAAAAAAAAAAAAAAACTATGTTTAAATTATTTTAAATGTGTAATCTGGAGATCCTATAATTTACAAATTTTTTTTCTCTCCAAATAATTAAAATAAAAATTTGCTTTAATTCTTCATGTACTAATTGCATATTTATCCAAAGTTATGAATTATTAAATTGTTCAAAGGTTATAAAAACTATACGCGAAATTAAAATTTACTCCAAAATATTTGATTAATACTTAATTTCTAAAAATTATAAGTCTATTTCTTTGCGATATTCAACTTACTTACAACAGTTATTTTAATCCGCGATATTCAATGTTTTTTAAATGGCCTGCCCTTTGGGTTTTTTCAGAATGATCTCGTATTTTAAATGACTTAAGAAGGAAAATGAAGCGCCAAGTACCTTTAAAAAAATATGTATGTTGTGAAGAAAACTTCAATTAACCAGATTTTAATTTCTACACTTTCTAAAAATTCAGATTTTTCGTAATTTTTTTTTTAAAAATGACCATTTTTTCCATTGAAAAGCACTGCAGAAGCATAGATCGACAGCCCAGATGCAGCGGTGTCGCCCCCTATCGTCAAAAAATCCGCATGGCAAAATTTTAACACTACTTTCCCCTCCTGCTTCTTACTCCGTGCTCATAGGTGTTGTAGGTTGTAAATGAAGATGATCTTGATGGTTGAATAGAGCAGTTCACATCACGTGACTTTTACCGGAGAACAATGAAGAAAGCTGTAGGACACACAAACACAAAAAGCATTGATAAAGGTAGCGATGTTTGTTCTACAGCAGCAGCAAAAACCTGTTCGTGACGTCACCTTGCACAGCTCTATGGAGGGAGCGCTAATCACAAATATAAGATATCTTAAGATCCCCGTGTTTGAAGTGGACCCTCCCGGAATTGGATGTCTGTTCACATTGAAAAACTTACCTAAGATATCTCAGCGAATGATACTGTATCTCTGAACTGAACAAATGTAACGTATGCTCATGCGCTTGAAATAAAGACGGCCACATCAGCCAATCAGTAAAAGCTAAGCTTTATAGCCAATAAGAGTGAGTGGTTGTTCCTCTATCTAGCCCGACCGAGTTGAAACTCTCTGAGAGAGTTCCAGGCCTGAGATATCTTAACTATCCATAATGTGAACAGGGTATAGAGCAGTTCACATCACGTGACTTCTACCGGTTATTGTGGAAACATTGGAGAACATTGGACATTGAAGTGGAGAGCACAGTGGAGAACATTGAAGAAAGCTGTAGGACACACAAACACAAAAAGCATTGATAAAGGTAGCGATGGTTGTCCTGCAGCAGCAGCAAAAACCTGTTCGTGGCGTCACCTTGCACAGCTCTATTAGGAAAGGGCAGCTGACATCACTGTGGGCAAAATTACTGTGGCTCCACGCGTAATTTTTTTTCCAACCACCTTCGTCGTTCCAAGCTCAAGCTCGCACTCTGATTGGTTGTTGCTCTCGGCACTGTTTTCATGTAACTTGGCGATAATCATTACTTGGCTTAGCGATAGATGCTTACGTCGAGGAGTTTGATTTCCTTCCGAACCGAGTACAAAATAACTTTTCTCTGGCAGCATTGGATTGGATGGAACGTTTCTTACTGAAAGCTGTACTCTTTAAAAGTTTTTACACACAACTTTTTACTTTGTACTCGGTTTACTTCGTATTCGGTTCGGAAGGAAATCAAACTCGACGGAAGCGTCTATCGCTACGCCAAGTATGATTATCGCCAAGTTACGTGAAAACAGTGCCGAGAGCAACAACCAATCAGAGCGCGAGCTACCCTTTGGAACGACGAAGGTGGTTGGAAAAAAAATTACGCTGGCTCCACTGTAATTTCCTGCCCGTCTTTAAGACACCTACTGTGCATAAGAAGTCAAGGCGATCTGATTAGTCTACACTTGGTCTAATTTTTCTGCGATTAAAAGCTCTGTTGTATGATTGGACAATGTCGCCGTGATGATTCCTGTAATGATCGTTAAAGCACAAATGTAATTGGTAGATTGATTGAAGGAAGCGTTAATTTGTAAACATGCTCTTTCCTTATAATTAGATTACTCAAACGGGGAGGAGAAAAGTTGATTCTCTGCGTCCGAACGAATCTTCTCCATTAGAGTGGCAAATGGCCAGCGATCCAGTTGTCAATTAGGATGAAAATGTACATTCTTAAAATGCGTGTATATCTATATAAATATATATTAGGCTTTCGAGAACATTTCAAAATTTATATCTGATTTTTAAACACCAATTAGTATTTTTTTATCACTAAGTTAATTTATATGATTAAAATAAATGAAAATAATAAAAAACTTTTTTTCAATTATCTTTAAATATTTTTAACTTGGAAGTTAAACATAAAAATATGTGTATCAAAAATAGTAATTGGTATCTTCTCCCTTCCCCCCCTAAGCAAAATATAACTTTTTTAAATGGATGTACAATTTAAAATGATTTTTCAATTTTCCAGGAAGTTTCTATTAACATTTAAAGTAAAATTCTTCCTCGGATTTGCAACTCCCCCCCCCCCTACCTTTACATTCAATGACCTCTTTTTTGTTCTTCACACAGTGTATCAAAATTTCCAGATGTTAAAAATATTTTTTCTCCTTACTTTCTGCCCATCTTTCTTTGCAATGACAATAAAATATTATGTCAAATTTTCCTTATCCACTAAACTTAAAACATGTCTTTCCCAGCCGTAGTTGTTAGTTCTTCATCTCCCACGCTCCCCCTCCCACGCTAAAAATAAAGAGAGTAATGTGGTAAATACAAAAAAATACTTATTTCAGCTTTTCTAATCTTTTTATTTGTGTGAGTAAAAAAAAAAAAAAAAAAAAAAAGAAAAAAAGAAAAAAAAACATTAGTAATGCACATTTTTTAGATTATTTTTTTTTAGCCAATTACTCAACAAAGGTACACAAAGCATAAAATATTTTACCAAGGTCAATATTCTTAATAAATCGTTGGTCTTTTTAAAAAACAACATGAATGAAGTGATAAATAAATCCACTTATTTACACTTGATAAAATGTGTGAATGAGTAAATTTGTTGAAGAAAATATAATTTTTGCTCATTTCATTTTTAAGATATAACAGGAACGAAATATATATTTCCATTCCATGATTTTAGTAATCTGCCTTCTATATCACTTCGCGCTTCAATGATTTTAATAGGATGACTGTAAAAATACTGGTTTCATTGGCTTGTTGTTTTGGTAATATCTGAGTTACTTTGATTATACAGTAAAGCATCGTTTATACGACGATCACTTACACGACGTTTACATTTATACGACGTTTTAATATGGTCCCGATTCATTCCTTTTCATTTTAATGTAAAAATAAATCCTTTATACGACGCCCAAAATCGTTTATACGTCGATTTTTCAATTTTGTATAGGTTTATTTTTCTTGTGTATTTTACGAACGAGCGGAAGTTGGCAGCTATGAATGACACCAAAAAGCGTGTTTAAATGCACTCCACATTATAAAAATGTGGGCTGGTGTTTGATTAGTCTGAAAAATCAGCTTATGTATAAAAGATTACACTGAGAGGGGTCATTCTTTTTTTGGGGATGGTCAGCTTTCCCGACCTGTTTTAAGTTGCAAATAGACTATCCTTCTAACTGTTATCAGTGTTGGCGACTTTTAGTTGGCCACGCGGGGTTTTTGATTTTTGACTTTAAATGGAAAGGAAATAATGTACTGCAAACGAGAAACCTTTCGGTGAAACATAAATAAAGGTACGCATATTTAAATTGCTTACTAATCCCCCCTTTTTTTTGTTGTTATTATTATTATTATTATTATTATTGGTTTGTTTAATTTATAAATTCATGAAAATCATCACGTTAAACATTAAAATCAAGTGAAAACAAAATTTATTCTAGTTTTGGAAGTGAAAATCGATTATACGTCGTTATCGTTTATACAACGTTTTTCAGTAGTCCCTTCGGCGTCGTATAAACGATGCTCCACTGTATTTGTAAAAGTATTTATATATATATATATATATATATTCATAATATAAACTATCTATTCAGGATTTCTAAATGTTTTTTCTTAACCCCTTGGGGATGAGCGATTTGTATATGTGCCGCATACATTTCTTGGAATCCTTGCTTATTCTCACCTGTAAAATTTGCCTTTTTTAATCGGAGCATCTTCTCGATTCAATAAGGCACAAATTTCTGTTTTATAAAACAGTGACAAACGATTAAAATTTTGTAAAAAGGTTCGCGTGGCTAAGGAATTAACATAATATTTAACTTTAAATGAGGAATAACTTTATGTACTGATAAGGGTTTTTCCTCACAAGGTCCAAACAATTCTTTGAATTACTTAATTACACATCAAACAAAATCCCAATTACAATACTCGTATATGCATTATTATAGTAGAATAGCAAGTTCTACTTGCTTTTTGCCACTCTAATGAATGTTGCAACCAGGTCACAGCAGAATCAAAAAGTATTTGGAGAATAGCAGTTATTCCCAGGGGCGTAGCTACAGGGGGTGGGGAGGTGCGACACCCCCCCTCCCCCCTCACATTCGGTATGCTCATTTTATTCGGTAAATTTATTTTCGTCCAAAAAATGTAGCATTTCTCACTGCACTTTTCCTTCTAAGAAATTAAAAAAAAAAAAAAAAATTAATGTTACAAAATATAAAACAATGTCAAAATATATTTAAAATGTTTTCAGACTACACATATTCTACATTCGGTAATTTCACTTTCGTTCAAAAATTGCATTATTTCGTGCGATATTTTCCCCTTATAAGAAATGCCCCATTAGTGGCCGAGAGATTATTTCATTCGGTAAATTCACTTTCGTCCAAAAACTAGCATTTCTCACTGCATTTTTTCCTTTTAAGAATTTTTTTTAAAAAAATTAAAAATTATTACAAAACTTAAAACAATGTCAAAATCTATTTAAAATATTCTCAGAATACTCATACTTTACATTCGCAATACCCATTGCATTCGGTAATTTCACTTTCGTTCAAAAATTGCATTATTTCGTGCAATATTTTTTCCTTATAAGAATTGCCCCACCATAGTGGCCGAGAGATTATGCCCCTGAAACTGGTAGACGGCAGGTGTTGGGTTCGAGCCCACTCGCGGCCGACGGCCTAATCGTTCGGAGTTTTCGGTAGTTTTCTTCGAACCTTGGATTTCTTTGCGTAAATGCGTACTAGATTTACTTAGAAAGAACCCCACGGAGGGCACCTATCCCCATTAAGGCCTATATCCCACATGCTGATAATTGGCCGTCTTAAACGCAAAACAAAAACAAGTAAGAATTTTCAAAAAGAATCATTACAAAACATAAAACAATGTTAAAACATATTCAAAACTATTAAATAGTTTTAGAATACTCATACTTCACATTCGGAATGTTCATTACATTCGAGGATTTCACTTCATTCAAAAATTGCATCATTTTGCGTTGTATTTTTCCCTTCTAAGAATATTTTTTTAGAAAATTAAAAAAATTATTACAAAACATAAAGCAATATCTAAACATATTTAAGACTATTAAATATTTTCGGAATACTCATAACCAACATTCAGTAATTTCAATTTTGTTCAAAAATTGCCTCATTTCGTGGTAAATTTTTCCTTTCTAAAAAAATTTAAAAATATATTTTTAAAAATATTACGAAACATAAAACAATGTAAAAAGTGATGAACAGTAATTGTCAATATTTAAAACTATTACACATATTTGGAATATTCATACCCCAAATTCGGAATACAGATTACATACGGTAATTTCACTTTTGTTCAAAAATTGCATCATTTCGCCTGTAATTTTTAATTCTAAGAATTTTTGAAAATACATTAAAAAATTATTAAAAAACATAAAACAATATCAAAATTTTTTTAAACTATTAAATATTTTTAAAATACTCATACCCCACATCCAGAATACTCATTACATTCGGTACTTTATTTCATTCAAAAAATGCATCATTTTTATGTTGTATTTTTTCCCTTCTAAGAATTTTAAAAATATATTTAAAAATGCTTAACAAAACATAAAACAGTGTCAAAACATACTTAAAACTACTAAATATTTTCTTAATTATTAACGCTCTACTATTTACATTGTTATTATTATTATTATTCATTCTGAGTTTAATATCCTTTTCCGTCATTCTCTTGTAAAAATGCAACAAGATAGAGACAAATCCTTGTCTTGTTTTCAGAGAAGTAACGATCCCCCCCCCCCCCCCCCCCACACACACACACACGCTCCCGTAGTCTTTTTTCCGATCTTTTAACTGAAGTTTGTAAAAAATTTTTAAAAAAAGTACATATATGTAAGTTACATGTTTGTTTACTTACATGTTTGGAAGTAAAAAATCGTAAATTTCGTCAATTTGCAATATGAAAATTGAAAATTTCGTCAGTCACTTAAGAATCGCAAATTTCGTTGATCAGGCACGGAAAAATTGAGAATTTTGTTCATCAAGTGAGAAAATGTATCAAATTAAACGAATTCCGAATTGAATTCGGAAAAAAAAAATAGTAAATTTCGCCGTTCGGGCACAAAAAAAAATCGCAAATTTTGTCGATCAGGCTCAGAAAAATCACGAATTTTTCACGATTGGACGCGAAAAACTTCAGATTTCGTTCATCGGGCAGGATGATGCGCGAAAAAATTGCAAATTTTGTTCATAGGTTGCGGAAAAGTGGCTCGTTTCTTCTGTTTACCGCACGAATAAAACGCGGATTTCGTTGACTGGACATGGAAAAATTGCCAATTTTGCCGATTTATTGATGCGGCCCTCGATCACCTTGACATATTTGTTAAGTGGACCTTCTCTTGAAAGGGTTTTGATCCTTACCGTAGATACAATTATTTTCACAATGCTCATTACAAAACCTAATAAGGCTTTAATATATAAGAATAGAAAATTAAAAAGTTAAATCAGAATCATTCGGTGATTTTCAATTAATATTCGGTAAATTCGATCTCCCCCCCCCCCCCCAAGCAACATGCTCTAGCTACGCCACTGGTTATTCCTACAAATGTGTACGCTGTTCGCAGTACAAACATAAGATATTTTAAGATTGCCGTGTTTGAAGTGGTACCCTCCCGGAATTGGAGGCCTGTTCACAGTGGAAAACTTACCTAACTAGTAAATCTGCAGATCAGGAGCCTCAACGTCAGCTTTGCACATCATTTTTTTTAAAACACACTTTGGGTAATATTCAACTTCCTGGAAACTGTAATTTAAAATTTTCAAATTACGTAATTATTTATAAGAATAAAATAAGAATAAGAAGTTTTCAGCCATCAAAAGCGTTAAATTAAAGATTTAGTTATGTTAGGATATTCTGAAATTTTCATGATCTATTATTTTTGTTTTTTTATTATAACATAGTTGATTTCTTCAGGGGGCCCCACCCCCCTGAACCCCCCGTAGTCTCATTAACTTAAATTTGTAATTTTCTATCAATTTGCTAATGGTTATCTGTATTTGCTAATGGTTATGTATATCTTGTATTTCTTTATACATTTTGATTTATAAGGATAAGTAACAGTTTTAGTAAACATTTTTCATTATCCTCATACTTCTACACACCTGCCCACCACAAACACCTAAATCTAATGTATCAGGAACTTTAGAAAGTGTAAATTCAGTAATCTAGGGTTTTACAATTTTATTTCCGTAAAAAAGAAGTTTTGATTGCATTTTGTGGCAGTTATCGCTGACAGACAGACAGACAGACAGAACAGACTGACAGGCGGAAAACAATAAATTTTGTGTCGCCAAAATAAGCCTTTACTGAAGTTTCGGCAATGACGTCATTATTCATGAGTTATTGCTATCCATGTTTCTAATATTTTTTAGGACTACTATGAAATACCTGTTTTATTTCAATTATGACGTCAAATTTTATCAGGTGAAATAATTGTTAAAAATATAATTATTTTATATTTCTTTTACTTTTAATTATGCCCCCATTTTCGTCAGAAAAATTCGTATTAACGAAACAAATTTCCGTGTTTAATTTTAAACAAAGTACTATATTTATTTTTATTTTAGTTCTGACGTCATATTTATTTTTTCTTAGTTTAATTTTTCGAATGGAAATTGCTCAATTGAAACTTATTGCCGTTGAAAAAATATTCCATATTTTGATTTTTTTTTGGCAACGATAAAGGAAATTGGTTAAATTTAATCTAAAAAAATCGCTATTAATTCTGCATGAAAAAGAAGGAAATTTTGAATTATTAAAGAAAATATGTGAATAAGATTAATAAAACATAGCCTATCTTCTTTTCTGGGTTATGTTGTAGTTATACACAAAGATACAAGCACATTAATTCATCAGTTTTGACGTTGACTTCATTTAAATTTTCGTACACGCATTCAAATTTATAACATTATAAAAATAAGGATTATGATGAATGGTTGCTTAGCAACCATTAAGAGAAAATAAAGAAAATGAAATAAATACTTTTGAAATAAGTAAATCTCTAAAGCAAATTAGTTTATATTAGTGGAACATATTTATAAAAAATCCTAAAAATTTACAGTAATAATTTAAAAAATCTGACAAATGTGTAGACAAAATTTCAAAACAATACGAATAATTTAACTGGTAATTTTCAGTATCCCTTTATCATTGAATTCCATTAATGAAATGTGGCATTTTCTCTCAAGAAAAAAAAAATTAAAAATCATTGGATTTACCATAGAAAAGCATTATTGCGCAAAAAAAAAAAATTCTATATTTTCCTAACGAATGAATCAAATCTTACAAAAAACTATACAGCTTAATCCCAGTGCCTCACTAACATACCCACTTAATTTCAAGCCAGTCGGATGCTTTTTACGGAAGTTATCGCGGAACAGACAGACTGACAAACTGACAGAGTGACAGACAGACAGAAACCAAAAAAATTTCGTGTCTCCAAGGTAAGCCTTCACTGACGTTTCGGCAACAAGGAAGGTCTCCATACGGGCATACTCCGAAAAATCTGAAAAAATTACACAATGTTCTTCTCATTAGGATTTAAAACGTTTATAAAAAAAAAAATTTCGGCGGAATCTCCGTACCCTGTCCGTAAAAAAATAATGAATAATTCGTTATTTGGCGATTTATCATCGGTTGGCGATGAAAAGCAATTTCAAAAAATACTTTTTCATGTCAAATACACTAAAATGGAAAAAAAAATGTCATGTTGAACTTCTTTGGATATATTTAATTTAAATAATTTTGGTTTTGGCAGTTTTAATTTGTTTTAAGGATAATTTTGTTATATCGATATTTATATGTATTTATATTCAAATTTAATCATCAAAAGTTGCAATTTAAAACGAAATTCATAATTTAAATTAATTAAAATTGTTTCAAGCTCAAAGTCCAATGGAACATTATCGATTCGATTTTGTTTCCATAGAAACGTCTGGCTTTTATTTTTGAATACGTTTAAAGGTATGGAAATAAATTTTTTCTATGACTAATTTGATTTATTAAAATATTTTTTCCAATGATAATTTAAATAACTAACCCCAACTGGCAATATATATATATATATATGCATACATATATGTAATGCAATATTTATGCATATAATACATTGAACACTCTCGTTGTTTATGTTTAAATTCATTAAATACCATTTACACGCATTCCAAACATCCAACATTTTCAGTTACATTAAAATCGTTTGCTTTTGGCGAGGAAAAGTGCAGCGCGCCAAATCGCTTCACGTTTTCGTCTTTTCACGCCAAATATTCGAAAGTATTTTATTTTTTACATAATTTTTAATGTAATTCCGCCGCTAATTTTGACTGATCCTTTATTACATGCATAAGTAGTTTAATTGGTATTTTTTTTCAAAAAAATCTGAGTATGCCCACTATGGAGGCCTTCCTTGTAAGATATCTCAGCGAATGTCACTGTATCTCTGAACTGAACAAATGTAACATATGCGCATGCGCTTGAAATAAAGACAGCCGCAACAGCCAATCAATAAAAGCGCAGCTTTATAGCCAATGAGAGAGAGTGGTTTTTCCTGTATCCAGCCCGGGCAGGTTGAAACTGTCTGATACCCCGTTCACACCACAAACTTAAGATATCTTAAGGTCACCGTGTTTGAAGTGGACCCTCCCGGAATTGGATGCCTGTTCACATTGAAAAATTTACCTAAGATATCTCAGCGAATGTCACTGTATCTCTGAACTGAACAAAGGTAACGTATGCGCATGCGCTTGAAATAAAGACGCCCACAACAGCCAATCAGTAAAAGCGAAGCTTTATAGCCAATGAGAGAGAGTGGTTGTTCCTGTATCTAGCCCGAGAGAGTTGAAACTCTCTGAGAGAGTTTGTGAAACTCTCTGAGAGAGTTCCAGGCCTGAGATATCTTAACTATCCATAGTGTGAACAGGGTATTAGAGAGTTCCAGGCCTGAGATATATTAACTATCCATAGTGTGAACAGGGCTAAGCTCGTATCCAGGGGTTATAGATTCCTGCTCGTGATGTCACATGCTTCATCTGGCGCCCAAACATAAGGCAAATGTGGTGTTTTCACATTTGTAAACATAGTGATTTGCGCTTCATTTTTTAAGTACTTAGGAAAATAATGAAATAACAAGAAAAATCAAAATTAAACAGAAAGACCACACGTGCTTTAAACGGCAAACGGGGAGTTATGATGTTTTATTTGGGCTCCAAATGTGCACCAGATTAGAGTATCAGCCGTTGCTGTGACGTCAAGGGGTTTCGAATCCTTCACGCCTCCAAAGTATGTTTATGATTTTTTTTGATTGGTTGCTTTATATTAATAAATAATATATTTTTATTAAAGATAAATTTTTATATTAAGGGTCCTGTCCCTGCCCGCGAAGACACTCGCAAGCTAATGCTATTCCTATGGGGAGGCATTTTTCTAATAACGCTTTCTCATTTTGACATTTTAAAATAACTTTTTTGCATTGGATAGCTGAGGTTCTTCTCAAAATCGCTCCTTGATTACTTTTTCGATTTGATCGCAGATATTTTTTATAAAGTTACTTTCACTTTCTGAACCAGTTCTGGAAGAGCATTTGCGGCTTCAGCCTACATCCCTGGTACGAATCCTGGCCCGGACCGGACTTTTTTCACCCACTTGGAAAATTTACATCTGTTATAATTCATTTACCGATTGAGTAATCGTGTTTAAAATCAATCTAATATGTTTTCGTATGCAGCGTTTTCTGCAGTTCCAAATATTGACCTTCGATTTATTTTGTTGAGCTGATCCATAGTATCAGACCAGATTCTGTGATCGTTGAGGTTAGTTGGGTGAAAAAGAAGTCCTCCAGCATTCGTTCGGGATGGCTCTGTTGGAAGAGCATTGGCGGCTTAAGCCAATACATCCCTGGTTCGAATCCCGGTCCGGACCTCCCCCCCCCCCCTTACACACACACACTTGGAAAATTTACATCAGTTATAATTAGAATATTTATAAATTTTCTATTTAAAGTATTATACAAGTATTATATAAGTATTTTGCTTATACTAGCATGATTTTGAGTGCCATTTGTTTCACATGTTTTATGATGTATTTTGGTCTTTTATTTACTCGGTATTAAAATATGCAATCATTAAATAATAAATATATGTACTAAAACTTTCTCTGAAAAATTATCTAACAGCAATTGCATTAAAATCCATCCTGCATAGTAGGTTAAAAATAAAAGTCGTAGTATTTGATATGACAATCTTGGTTTATTAACAGCATTCTATTTATCAAGATAAATAACCCTAAGCTGGACGGAGTCTATGCCGCTGAGAGGGAGCTTTCTCGGGTCCTCTAGGTTCAGCTATGATGTACCTTAGTCTATTTCTCTCGGGCGACACGCAGCAGATGCACCCTAAGGGGTGTTCGTAAGTCGGTATGCACTAGAGTGGGGACGCAAACCTATAAGCGAGACTGTGTCTATGCGGTCAGGGGGAGGCTTTCCCCGTCCCCCATGGCTTCCTGCAAGGGGTACCTACTCTTTCCGTCTGGCTCTAACATATGTCTTTCCTCATTCATAGGATTTGATCTTGGGGGTCAGTCGCACAGCAACTCCTTCTTGGGAATCCTCAGCAAATGGGTCTTGGGCTCCGGCATCATAATAGGCGCCGCTGTCCGGTGTGTCGCTTGGGAGACCGGGGGGTAGGAACCAAGCGAAGGAACCACTCGGTACTCGTCGAAGTGATAAGTGCGGAGAATGGTAGCAATGTGACGTGCGCTGGACAGTGCATGGTCATAGACCGTAGACATCGGACGATGAGGTAGGACGGAGCAGTGCACCCATGTAGTAACCCCCTAGAGGTTTGACATGGACCTGCGCCGAAATCCTGCATCGAAAGAGCCATGGGGACCTGAAATGGCCCAGGGACAGAGTCGGAGACTTCCGATTAACACGATAAATATAAATCAACTAAAAATCATTTTTAAGTAAGTAAAAAAAAAAAAAAAATTAAAATCACCAATTGAATAGTTAAATTGTGTCAATCAATCTACCAAACAAAGCACAACCAGTAAAACATAAGTACAAAACGCACAATCACGTGATCAAATCGCCCAGCAAATTTTCTGAGCAGCGCACGTCAACTTTTGAGTAAGATTGGATGTCAAATTTTAAAAACTGAAAGGGCTATAATAGAGGAAGTAAGTCACGTGATGCGTACTTGAATATTTTGGATTTAATTGGGTGGTCATAAGGAATATATTTCTGTTACGAAAACCATATTTTGGAACGATAAAGAAATATAGTCAATGATTTAAATTTTACCTGTTTTGAACCATAAAAATAATGCAATAATTAAATTATTTTAAAATTTCTTCTTCGGTAAGACCTACTCCAAGCAAAATCTTCTGAGTTCACGCGCTGCGTGAGCTGCACATCAAAACAAAACCTTTATTAACATTGACACAAAGGCGGATCTATGAAGTTTGCTCCGCAAAAATCCATGCACGTAGAATAGTAGAAGAAGAACAAAAACGATGTTTCCACTTTTGACCCTAAAATCCTACCTAGTATGGTTGCCATTTCCTGCAATTCATGAATGGAGAACGGTAAATGTGGCTCTCCCAACATACTTCCTCCTACTTGAGATGAGTTCGGGCTCGTTTTTCGAGGCCCGGACCCGCCCGAGCTTGAAAGATTTTTTACCACCAGAGCCCGAACCCGATACCAAAAATATACGAAACAAAATTGAATGGAATTTAAAAATTGTTTCAAAAGTGATATCTCATTTAAAAAAAACATCATACATAGATATAGATATAATTTTTAAATGAAAATTTAAATTGTATCTTATCCGTATAAAATAAAAATGTACTTCATATTTAAAAGGATTCTCATACTTTTTCCTCCTTTAACAAACAAATTTGATGGACACGTTTGTGTTTAATGAATAAATGCATTTTCTGTAAAAAGTGTACATCTTTCATTATAATCGATTCCTTTCTCATAACAATCTTCTGCGATTGACAGTGCCTGAAAATCAATGTAAATTAAGAAAATCGACATTGTTATTTTAAAGGTCTGATGCTGTTATAGAAAAAGAGAAAACACTGATCGATTACATTCTATCGGAGTAACATGGTAATCATATTTACTTACGGAGGAAAATGACTTCGAAAAGGAACAGCGTCCCCAGCATGAGAAGAGTTTATGATGACAAATACATATAATAATCACTGAAGATATTTTCATATGAAAAACGACTATAATTCGTACACAATCGTATATTAAATAATTTGCCAACCTCCAGCTAATTCTCGTCTACAAGAAACAGAAGAAAATATTATTTTGGCGTTATGCAACTAAATAATAAATAAATGAACGATCCCATTAAAAAACATCTTCTGCTAACGAAAAGCTAACTAAAAGCAAATTCATTGTTGTGTTTATTTTGATTGGCACCGTATAAATAGATCGTCACCGGAAGTTCCGTAGACATAAATCTGTAATTATCACAAATTTTCATTTGAAAAAGTAATGAAATACTAAAATAAATAATCAAGCATTCAGTTCCCCCCGTCATTTTGATAAAAACGAATTAAAATGAGTTGGAAAGGAATAAGTACGCAATTTTAAGTGGAAAATGTTCTTTCAATCTTTTCTACACATGAATAAAATTTTCCGGCTTTAGAAAAAATGAGTCCGGGTCCGCCCGAGCCCGAAGACTAGAATGAAAATAGAGTCCGAGTCTGTCTCGGGCCCGCTCAAGCTTTCGGACTTGTACCTAGCCCGTCTCATCTCTAGTTTCTACTATTATATCTTCATAAAAGCTATCAGATAGGGTACTTTCAGTGTTGAATTCAGACATTTAGGGTTTTCTGAGGCTCCGGTGTGTTTATGCATGGGGGGGGGGGATATTACAGAACTCTGGTTTCTTTCACTCATGATCGACCAAATTTGCACTTTTTACGAAATCAATCTAGAAAATTCACGATTGTTCTACACCGAATCAACAAAATTCGCTATTTTTAAGAAGCCGATCGACGAAATTTGCAACTTTTCCTCAGATGATAGACAAAATTCAGATTTTTTTCCCGCACCTGATCGGCTAAATTCTCGATTTTTCAGCGCGTAATCGACGATATTTTCGATTTTTCGGCTCCTGATCGACGAAATTCGTGATTTTTCCGAACCTGATCAAAAAAAATTTGCGATTTTTCCGAAGCCGATTGATGAAATTCGCGTTTTTTACAAAGCCCTTCTTGAAATTTGCTATTTTCTTCGCATGATCGACAAAAATCCCGATTTTTACAAAGGCGAATTTCGCAATTTTTACAAAGCTGATCGAAGAAATTCGCGATTTTTCCACACCTCACCGACGAAATTTGCAATTTTTCTGCACCTGATCGATGACATTCGCAATTTTTCCGAACCTAATCGATGACATTCGCGATTTTCCGAGTCTAATCAACAAAATTCGCGATTTTTATGAAACTAAGAAAGGAAATTCACGATCTTTCCGCGACTGATCGACAAAACTCGCGATTTTTATGAAACTAAGAAAGGAAATTCACGATCTTTCAGCGACTGATCGATGAAATTCGCGATTTTTATGAAGCCGATCAATAAAATTCACGACCTTTAAGAATCCGATCGATGAATTTCGCGACTTTTACGAAGCCGATCGATGAAATTCGTGATTTTTACAAAGTCGATAGACGAAATTCGTGATTTTTACACAGTCGATCGACAAAATTTGCGATTTTTCCTTGCCTGATCGATGAGATTTTCGATTTTTTTTCGCACTAGGATCAACAAAATTTGTAGTTTTTACGAAGTTGATCGACGAAATTCGTGATTTTTTCGAGCCTGATCGTAGAAATTCATGATTTTTCCGAGTCTGGTCGACGAAATTCGCGATTTTCTGAGCCTGATTTACAAAATTCGCGATTTTTCTAAAACTAAACGAGGCAATTCACGATCATTCTGCGACTGTTTATCGACGAAATTTGAGTTTTTTATGAAATCAATCGACGAAATTCGCAACTTTTAAGAAACCGATCGATGACTTTCGCGACTTTTACCAAGCCAATCGACGAGAATAGCAATTTTTCTTCACATGATCGAGAAAATTCGAGATTTTTTTGCGCCTGATCTATGAAGGTCAACACAATACACTTGGTTCAACACACTTGGTCAACAAAATTCGCAATTTTTATTAAGTTGATCGATGAAATTTGTGATTTTTACGACGTCGATCGACAAAATTCGTGATTTTTCCTCACCTAACTGACGAATTTCGCGATTTTTCCGAATCTAATCGACGGAATACGCGATTTTTTAAAACTTATCGACGAAATTCGTAATTTTTCTTCTCATGATCGAGAAAATTAATTTTTTTCCACGCCTGAGCAACGAAATTCACTTTTTTCCCGTGACTGATCGACGAAATTCTCGATTTTTACAAAGCCTATTGACGAAATTTTCGATTTCTACAAAGCTCATCGACAAAATTTGCGATTTTTACAAAGCTGGTCGACGAAATTCGCTATTTTTCCGTTTCAGATAGACAAAATTCCCGATTTTTTCGCACCTGATTGACGAAATTCGCAATTTTTACGAAGCCGATCGACGTAATTCGTGGTTTTCACAAAACCAATCGACGAAATTTGCGATCTTTCTTTGTATGATCGACAAATTTCGTGAATTTGCCGCACCCGATCGACGAAATTTGTGGTTTGGTTATAGTTAAATCGGTGTAATTACCAATTTTTCTGCGTGTGATGAACGAAATTCGCAATATTCCTGTCTCCAACAAAGGAAATTTACAATTTTCTGGAATCCGATCAATAAAAAAAACTCGATTTTTCCGTGTCCGATCAATGAAATTTGCTATTTTTTTTGTCCTAAACCTGACGAAATTTACTTTTTTTATGCGGCAAGATGAAACTCGCGATTTTTTTCTCTTGATAATCTGACGAAATTCACGATTGTTTCGCAGCCGATCAACGAAATTTTCAATTTTTCTGCGCGTCATCGCTAAATTCGCGAGTTTTTCGTCCCTGATCAACAAAATTTTCGATTTTTTTTTTGTGCCCGATCAACGAAATCCACTTTTTTTTTCACGCGATAAACCGAGAAAAATGCTATTTTTTTTTCAGCGATGAATTTCATTTGCAATTTTTTTCGTGCATCATAAACTAAACTGATGATTTTTTCTTGCCTTATCAACGAAATGTGCGATTTTTCGCGTCCGACCGACAAATTTTGCTTTTTTTCTGTGCCTGATCCGGAAAATTTGCTATTTTTTTCCGAGACTCATGTGCTAAATTCGCGATTTTTCCGTATCTGATGAGCGAAATTTGAGTTCTCTCCGAGCCTCATCTACTAAATTCGTTTTTTTTCTGCACTTGATTAATGAAATTCGCGATTCTTCTGTGCGATCAACGAAATTTGCGATTCTTAAGTGACGAAATATTAGATTTTTCCGCGGTTAATTGATGAAATTTACGATTTTTTCCTGCGACGTGTGCACAAAAATTGCAGTTTTTTCTAGTTGTAAATTGACGAAACTCGCGAGCCATAGGTTGTGCATCCTTATTTTAAACTGTTGCCTTTACATTCTGGAGTGGAATATGTATAACAGTTGAAAATCACAACAAACAACAATTATTTTCTCGTCATATTTATTAGTAATCTTCACAAAACAATGCATTACAAAATAATAAACAAGTGCGTTTATGGGCATTCGCATGATAAGTAAACAGGACCTTATCCTGAAGCACCATGACATGGAAATACAGAAAATAAAATCTATTAAAATGTTTTATACATAAAATGTCTTTAAATGATGTTATTTGTATAAAGTTATCAGATAAATTTTGATTTACTCTAATCAATGAAAAATAACGATGAAATTATGTTTTATATAAACTGTGTGTATTGAGAAATCACTTTTCTTCTTTCTTTTTTTTAAATAAAAAGCCTCCGAGAATGGTTTAAAAAGTTCTCGTATTATATATTGACAAGAACATTTTCCAAATTGTAAAGAATAATTAATAATAAAAAATATCTTTTTTCTTTAGAATGGGAAATTCTTATACATATATACAAAAAGAAAAAAAAAAGAAAGAGCAATATGAAATAATTTTTAGGATGCAAATGTGTGTATGTTTACATACATTAATTAAAAATTTGCTTTACTCTGTTAAAATATGAAAAGTTGTAAAATTAAGATACCAGCATTCTTTAACCTGCTACTTGTAATAAATGGATGGCAATAATTTCATCGACAACTCTTTTCATCGATACAGCACTTCGTCGACACATGATTTCGTCGACGTATCATTTGGTCGACGAGTACACTTCGTTGTAATACCTTTCAGATATGCCCTGTACATAAGTATTAATGTATTAGTAACTAGATGTCGCTGTATAAAAACATTTCATATTTATTTACTTAGAAGGTGTCACAAATAAAAATTAAATTAAAGAGTTGACATGTTTCGGTTCATTAATAAGAACCGTATTCATAACATATAAAATCAGTAGAAAATTAAATGACACTGGATATAAATATAATTAATGAATATATTTATATATATTTATTATATATATATATATATTATAATAAATGAATTATATTTATATCCAGTGTCATTTAATTTTCTACTGATTTTATATGTTATGAATACGGTTCTTATTAATGAACCGAAACATGTCAACTCTTTAATTTAATTTTTATTTGTGACACCTTCTAAGTAAATAAATATGAAATGTTTTTATACGTGAATGAAAAAAGGTGAAGTGATTTTGTTTTAGTTTTTGAAAAAACGAAAGCTAACAACAGTTTTAACATAGGTGTCGCTGGATTCGTTGTCAGCAGCAGTTGGTTGGAATTTACATGTCATTTATTGCCCACAACAATGGAAGTAAGGAAATCAATAAAAGCTACGTACACAATAGATGTCTAATTTATCTAATCAGTGTACATTTATATGTTTAAATGTATATTGAAACAAAAATTACTTTTAAGGACTTTCTAAATTTTGCGAAGGGTTGTGTAAGGAAAATTTTCAGACTTTTAATTTGGTATAAAATAAATGTTATGGAATTATGTGTATATATATATATACAGGGTGTCCAGCAAATAACACCCTGATTTCAAAATTAAATTTTTCAAAAACAAAGATCAATAGAATTATGCAGTAAACACTTTGTTTATCAGGTAAGCTGTAAAAATCTTATACACGGTAACTATAACGAACGATAACTATTTTGAAAAGATTGTGTTCTGATTGCAAAGAATGCTTTGATTTGACATTTTTCTTGCTTTGGATTGCTGCCAGGGAATGTGTTTTTCGGCTTAAAGTGCCATATTTCATGGTTTTTTTAAATTAAATTTTTGAAATTTCGAAATTCTAAAAATTTATTTCGAAAAACCTTTAAAATGTTGCACTGTAAGCTGAAAAATTATTTCTCTGCAGGCAATCTAAAAAAAGAAAAATGTCAAATCAAAGCATTCTATGCAATCAGAACGCAATTTTTTCAAAATATTCACTGTTTGAAATTCCTGTATAAGATTTTTACAGCTTACCTAATGAAAAAACCGTTTACCGCATATTACTATCGATCTTTGTTTTTGAGAAATTTAATTTTGAAATCAGGGTGTTATTTGCTGGACACCCTGTATATATATATATATCATATTAATTGAGAGTTTTATATTCATTTAAGCCCTTACTCCCGCCCTCCCCTCCCCCAACCCCCTTTCCTCATTTTCACTCCAGATTTCACTCGTGGAGTGATAGTATTTTGATATTGTTTTATTAATTAACCACTTAGCTTATCCATATTTTTGAAAAAACTTTCAAATAATGCCTATTTTTTTTTCACGTCTTTTACAGAATTTTTAATAATGTCTCATTATAAATTTATTTTTACTGTAATTCTAATATGTATTAATTTATATATTTTTTCGCAATTGTATTTATGTTTTGTAATTTTTTAAAAATGTATTTTAAACAATAAAAATTCGGACAAAGTACTTGTTCATTCACTTCCTCGTGGTATATCCATGTAAATATATATATATATATATATATATATACATATATATATATATATATATATATATATATATATATATATATATATATATATATATATATATATATATTGGGAGGGAGGGCTAATATATGAAAAATTTTAATATTTTGTTTCATAATTTAAAAAAAAATCCGTGTGTTCACAAATCAAATTATTGAAAATCATTAAATGCAAATTACACACCATGTATAGACGAAATACAATGTCGAAGAAATGTATGTAAATGTCCACTTCCGTAGTAAGTAAGCTAACTATAATTGTAATTTGACAAATGGTGTAATTATAAGGCAAATTTAGAAAAAAAAAAAAGTTCCCAGATGACGTTCTTGTTATGGTATACATATTGAAACATCATAAGACATATTGCGATCTCTTCTGTTTTATTAAAGATAATTCAGTAATTATTTTTATTATATTTTTAGAAAATGGTAGAATAAAGAAAGAGAAAATGATAATTTTGCAAACTTCACTTTCATAGATAGAAAATGTAAATCCGAATGCCCTTAAGCACAAGAGTTATTTTTGAAAAATAAATTTGAAAAATATATTTTTTAAATAAATACTTAATATGCCAGTGCTTTTAAAATAACATAAATAAATAAATAAGTACCATAGCATGTGGTTACGTGGACACAGTTACGAGTTTCTTGTACTCAACTCAAACATAAAACGTTTTAAATCAGTCACAAATTTATAGTGATACTAACTAATGCGTTAAAGTAAAAATAAATATACAAAATTTAATGTACTTAGGATTGATTTAACGCGTGCTTTTTGTTTAGGGTCTAAAGTAACCCAAAGTTATGGTACTGTACTGAGTACAAGGCAATTTTTTCATTAAATAACAAAGTGATTGTACAAATTTTGTGGAAAATATTTTCAGAAACACATAAAAGTTATAAATAAAAAATATGGGCTCTAGAAGGTTGCCAGAACAAAATACAAATAACTAGATAGCAAAAACAAAACTGACTTTATTTTCCTTAAAATTATATTAACACAGTTTGTGCCGGTCGTGTAAAAATACGGGCTTTGAAGTACCCCTATGATTGATTCTATTATGTGATGAATGTTACTTTTCCCCCCCTAAAAAATATCAATAATCGAGGCCCAATTCATCTCTGAAGTTACGACATGCATTATTTCGCGACCCCCTTGAACGTAGAGAACATTTTTAAATTTTGCATACAAAAAACCCCTTCAATATTACAAATGTTTTTCATTGGGTTTTTAAAGCAGAAACCACATTTCATGAAACATTTTTATGTTTCCTATATAAAAACACTGTTTTTTGTTTTTGTTTTTGCTAGTATGTACAGTTGTTGTATATTTAGTTATCTCAGTACTTTCTTATCAATATATGAAGATGTTACATTATGTGATTGATTAACAGCTTGTTATTGATATAGTTTATATTTACCAGGCTAAAAACAGATCTTTCACTAGACAATGGTGATATTGTCTTACATTGTAGATATTTTCCAAAGGGATAAACGTAAAAGTACAACGAAAAAATGTTATGAGATAAATAGTTTCGCTATGAAATTTATTTGTAGTGTTTTTGTTTGCTACGAGGGGGATCCAATAATTATCGTCCCTAATGAATATAAAATATTTGTACTGCGATGGTTGATGTGGACATGAACCTAGGTCCATGGATGTGGAATATTTAAGCCTAATGTTTTAGATGGTTGAATGCTCAGTTTCAAAATCGTAGCTGCTATATTAACATATTTTTGGATGCAGGGTCCTCGCGAATATTTTTACTTGGTGGGGGAGAAGCCTTAAATTTCCAAGTCAAAATTCGGTATTTGCCAACTCAGTGAAAAGCAAACATAAATAGTTCTCGGCGTTTGCCAACTTGTTTTATAATTTTACCAAGTTATCACAATTATAAAATGTAATGCAGTTTTTATTTGTAAAAAGCTTGATAATATTTCTAATTATATTGGTAACTTTGGTCAAATCTATCAGAAATAGAAAATGTAGTATAGTTTTTTATTAAAGTTTTGAACCAATTTGTCAGTAAAGTTTGTAAATTTGCCAACTGTAACAGCATGTGCAAACGTTTGGAGGAGGGAGCTCCCCCCTGTTGCCCTCCTTCAGCGAGGCTCCTGTTTGAAGGGAAGCATAGAAGGATTGGAAGTGAAAGGCTGGTTTGGAGCTTAGGGGATAGATTTGTGACAGTAAATAAAGTGTGGTTACTGTTGCATGGACTCGGGATCATAGTGATGTTGCCACATCTCATCTACTGTCACAAATCTAGCCCATAAGTTCCAAACCAACCTTTCCTCCTCACACTCCCCCTTAAAAAGGCTTTAAAAATAGGTTTTTAAATCTTACCCATCCTTCCACAATTATGTTAATATAGTATCTACGCTCTTACGCTGAAATTGAGAATATGGCCATCTTCGCTATTCCACATCAATCATCGCAGTACGAATATTTTATAAAAACTTAGGGACAATAATTAATGAACCATCCTCGTATAATTCTCTGAATTTCATACAGCTTACAATTATGAATGTTTGATTCTGCCTACAGTTTCCTAGTATTCCTATTCCTATTTCTGCTTTCTTTCAGAAAATCATTTGCACGAATATAATAATAATATATTTTAGAGATTTTTACGATTACAGTAAAGAAGGAAACATCTTTTATCATAAGAAAATATTCCCCAACATTTTATCGCTTCAGTTTCGACCACGAATTATGTGTAAAACTGCCAGTTTAACGGTGAATTCAAGCACTTCTGGAGTGAGAATGACATCCATGAGATTTTAAAGACAGACAACCAGATACAAACAGATTAATAAACACTAACGTACACATATAATAATGCAGTATTGTTTATAAATGTAACATATGTATCAAAAATTTAACTTTGAATGTAATCAAGGAGCATTTGGCAACCTTCTAGAGTATAATAAAGGAAAGTAACAATCAAAGATCAACCATTTATAGATGCGTTTTTGTCAATCCCATACAAGTATACATTGGGAAAATACCCTGAGTAAAATTGTACTTAATGTTCTCTTTATATAAACAAAGTGAAAGATAACTGAAATTGGTTTCCATATTTACCTGCTTCAAAAAATCGTTTTTGATAACATAAACATAATAATAACCTAGATGTCTTTTCTCAGTGACATAACTACGTTAATGTAATTATACAAGAAATGAAAAAAGTGCATTCTGTGGCCTCTCCTGTATTCTTGACTTTAAAAATAAAGAAAAGTAAGGATGTTTTGAAAAATTATGGCATTTGCCACAATAGACACTCTACTGATACGCCACTATTTTGTTTCTCGTTGGTTGAATTACCGTGCACCTCTTGTGGGAATTATGCATTTTTTTGCCATAAGAGCTAGATTTGACCACCTGAGCATCAGACAAATTAATTGATTACAACCAGCCTACGTTGACTGCAACAGTTACAATTCATGCATACATTTCGCTCAGAGAGACTTTTGCAGTAGTGCTTAGAAGATATAACGTGGAAATCAAGCATCCAAAAAATACTATAAAATTGAATCCAATAAATGCTGAATAATTCTGAACGATAAATGGCGATCGCAGCGACATCTGGTAGTTCAAACGTAAACATTGTATGAGGATTAAAATGAGAAATGTTTCAGCCAGTAAAGAGCTAACAGATGTCGCTGCGATCAACATTTGTCATCCAGCATCGTCCAATGTTTATTGGATTAAATTTTTTATCACTTTTTAAATTATCACTGCGCACTGTAGCTTTTAAACACCATACAAGGGTTTCACAGTTCAAGGCTCCTTCTACGATATATATTGGGTCGTTCGGAAAGTCCTTTTCGTTTGCTAAAATCAATTCGTACCAGAAAATTTTATCCTTTAATCTCTAAGGATTAGATATCGAAAACAATATCTAATAAATAAATAACAGAATTTTCCGGTACGGATTGATTTTCCCAAACGGAAAGGACTTTCCGAACAACCCAATATTTCAGAGTTTGTAGTTATAGCGGATTTTGTAATAATCCTGATCTCGCTGAATTTGCAAAATAACAATTCAAAAGTTATTTTATCCCTTTAAGCGTCCTAACCGGGTTTTTTCCGTCATGTAACTTTTGGAAACAAAGACTATTTTTTACAAAAAATTTATATTAAAGCTAATTTTTTGAAGTAAATAAGACAAACAAATATGTGAGTTATCAAATAAAAATTCTCATACGAATTGTTTTGTAGCTAGTATTTTATGAATCGGTAAACATGAATGGGAAATATTGCAGGGCGCTTAAAGGATTTTAATTGCGTGTAAAATTACGTGCATATACAAAAAAAAATAGAATAGGAGAACAAAAGAATCTAGTTTTTTGAAGCAGGCAAAGATGGTAATACAATTAAGCTTTACGCACAAAAAATAAAAAATAAATAAAAATAAAAATAACAAAAGTAATGAGAAAAATAGTTGCAAAAACAATTGAAACGAAAATTTATTGTCTAAAATTATTTGTCTGCACTTTAAAACAAACAAATTTGCTTAAAAGTACCGTGTTTACTCGAAATCTTCGTGTTTTCATATCAAAATTTTTTGTAATATGCATATATACAAGATAATCCGCTTTACTTTTTACTAATAGCTATAATTTTTACTGTTAGTTTTAGAGATACATTTCAAATTGCAAAAATGTTTCAAATGTTGTTCATGAAAATCCCATTATGTCAAAATTGTAATTTTTTCTTTTTAAATTACACAATTGAAATTTTTGTAAATTTATGCTATTATATTTATAAAATCGTTCTTCATTTTCTAACAAGTGAAGCGGTAAAATTTCTATTTTTGTATGGTTGAAACTTTCCATTTTTTGCTATTTTAAATTTTATGAATTTTTAACATCCGGACTCTCGTAGTAAAAAAAAGATGGATGAGCAAAAACTTTGATGTTATTGAATCAATTTTATTTAATTTTGGAATTTCTTTATTTCTTTTATGGGAGAGAGGAACTTAAAAATTATACTTCGCCATGAAAAAAAAAAAAAAAAAAAAAGAATCAAAAAAAAAAAAAAAAAAAAGAAAAAGAAAAAAAAAGAATCTTATAAGCATCAAATAGCTAATTCCTAATCGTCAATTTCAGAGGCATAATTTCCATTTAAAAATATTTTTTAAAATATTGTTCTACATCATATAAACATTCATTAATGTCATAATAGTTTTTTTTTTTTAAACGTCGCGAAATTTTAAAATTTTAAAATTGCACTTGATTTTTCGCTTTCTCCAGGTGCTAATAAACAAAACATTATTATTATTATTATTATTATTATTATTATTATTATTATTATTGTTATTTTTTTTACGACCAAACCATGAATTATTATATTTTGAACTTTATGAATTTTTGATAATTTATGGCGCTAAAAACGCGTTTAACTCTTTTTAGAAACGGAAAGCGTATGAAAAATTCTTCGTACCAAATTTCGTAGCTATTGTTTACTATCTTCTTATTATAACTCTATAATAATAAAAAAACTCACTTTTTTTTTTTTTTTTTTTTTTTTTTTTTTTTGCTTTTATTATCACAGGATTCCGAAGTAGCCAATTGCTTTACAACATCTTCAAATCCTCCTCTTCTCACAATTCCCAATTATATGAAGATGAAGTGACTAAATCTGTAAAGTTATTTTTATGTAGTTTTTAAATATTTTTTTTATAATAAACGTATTTTAGTGTTTTATATTTGAGCCCATTTTCCTGTAAGTAGACACCTTTCCCTTTTATTAAAAATCTAAAATATTTTCTGCATTACATTTGCCTTTATTTCTTTTTAAATTTTAAAATTGAAAAACACACTTAAGCTGCAGTGCTGTACTTGCGTTAGTTCGAGTAAATACGGTCATGTAATTCAAACTTAACTGATTTACTAGCTCGTTTGTTAAATAAACAAGCTATGGATCAAAAAATATCTACAAAAACTCCTACGAGGTATTTCACTTGTAAGTTTATAAAGAGAGGTAGGTTCATTTTGCAGCATCGTAACAGTCCATGAGGAGGGATGACGTGTGTGATCACTGCACTATGACTACATTTTAAACATTTCAAATATTAACTTCACTACATAGAAATTGAACGTCGACTAAAATTAGCGTCCTCATTTTGGCAACACGGGGACGATTGGCAAGGGATTCACTGAACACTGAGACAGCCAGCATTTCATGTATCACAATCATCATTCAAACAAACATTTAAATACTTAATATACACTGACAAATACATCAACAGAAAACATAACGCATATAAAAGTGCTACAATATCGATACAACATTTTTACACATCTGTCCTGAGATTTCTTGATTAAAATCACTAATATTAAACAACAAACGTTTAGTAAACGTACACAGACAGTCCACCCTTTTGCAAATCAACTGTTATTTTATAAAATTCACAGTCATCTGATTTTTTTTTTTTTTTTTTTTTTTTTTTTGAAACAACATTTTTTGCAGCAAGAATATAAAGTGAAAACACTAAATAAATTTCAGTTAAAAAATTGTAGATATATTTCTTCATTTGATAGTCTTGAATCGAGAAGTCCAGCTAGGTTTGAAGGGTGCGAAATTTTATGAATGGATACAAAGATATCTTTACTATATGGGTCTAATTATCGCAGGTCATGTTCTCAAAGTTAACAGTTTTAGTGGGCAGGAAAGTGCATTTTGTGCACACTATGAAAATATGAATGGAAAAAAATTTCCATTTTATCATCAAAATCCATCCAGTGGGAACATGTCATATATTTTTCCACACAACTTAGAAGATCTTAGACTGAGGACCAGGCAAAGAATATGGGATAGGCATACGAAGCACGACGCAGTAAATTAATAGCACTGTATTTAAATGATATTTTTTCTTTATTTAAACTTTTAATTTCTGTCCTGAATAAAGTGATTTTATTTTATTTTATTTATTTACTTATATTTTTAAATGTAAGTGCTTATGTGTTCTATTTCCTAAAACTGGAGGCTCCGATTAAATTCTTATTTAAGATGCTTTTATTTACATAGATTTTTAGTAGATATCAATCCAAAATGAATGGTACTTTTCTCTTTTCTCAGGGTCCCCACCAGTGGTCGAAAGTTCTGCTCTCGAAACTGGTAGACGGGAGGTGCTGGATTCGAGCCCAATTTCGCCCGTCGGCCTAATCGTTCGAAGTTTTCGGTGGTTTTCTTCGAACATTGGATTTCCTTGCATAAATACGGGTTAGGTTCCCTTAGAAAGATCCCCCGGAGAGTACTCCCTTTAGGGTGCAGATAATTAGCCGTCATAAAAACAAACAACCAACTCTTTTCATAGGGGTAATTTGATGACTAATTGGAGGACTGTTTGTTTTCCTACTATTTTTTTTTTTTTTTTTTTTTTTTTTGAATGTATATAAAATGCATTTTTTTTATAATTATATTATTTCAACGTACGACTTTAAATCATAAAATAAATAAATGAATATTTCAAGAACTTTTTTTTTTTTATACGGATACACAAGTTCATTAGCCTTGGATTAACTAACTATAATTTTTAATGGCGAAGGAAATATTCAAATATGCCTTTCCTTTATCAGTGCAGACTTAAAATATTCTGATTTGTAAAGGGAGAACTGCCTGTGTCATAAGTTGCACAAAGGCAAATGGTTCTCAAACTATTGGAAATAAAAATATATTTAAACACATAGTCATTTTATTAAAATCTTTGAAATATTAAAAGCGAAATTTTAGCACCGAGAAAAATTCTGAGCAATTGAAAGCATGACTATTTATTTTTGTCATGATATATTAAAAAAATAAAATGATAAAATAAAGTAAAACACCTGATCTTAATATCTTATATACAAGCAGAAAAGTTCAATATACAAGTTACTCATGTAAAGTTCATTTGATACATTAAAGTTTGAGAACCACTGCAAAAAGTATTTAACATGCACAGAGAATTCAAAGTGCTTAAAACCGTACAAATTACATAAAAACATTTACATAAACAGTATAAGTACATAAAAACAGATCATTTCATGATCATCTTAGTTAAAAGTAAATCCACAATCAACATTTTCAATACTTTTTTAAGCACAAAAACAGGCAATTATTTGGAATACATTTATCAGAGCCTTTAATGAAAATTAGTGAAATTAAAAAGCATTTATACTTTTGGAAATGTGTAAAAAAAAGTAATAATTAAAAAAAATAGGTAAGTTTAATTACGTATTTTCAGCCTGATTTTCAATTGATAGGGTGATTTACAATTCCACTTGCATAGGAAACCAGGGTCGCACCTTTATTCACTCAAAAATACAGAATGTTTCGTTTCGATCCAAAAATATGTATTTTATATAATTTAAACAAAAATAATAATACTGCAGTGGTGTAATCGTAAAAAGAACAGAGGGCATGCGCTGTAAACAGAAGGTATACGCTCAAGGCAGAGGTTATACCCTAGAATGTATATACTATAACTTTTTCAGAAACAGAGGGTATATGGTAGTCCTTAAAAATACAGAGGGTATACGCCGTATAGCTCCTTATACCCTCCACTACATCCCTGATTTTAGAGGTAGCACAACATTTTGGCAGCCAATTTTAGCGTCGATGATTTAAGTATATAGTATAGATTAGATGGTAAAAATAACAAAGCTTCCATTCATCTGGCGTTTTAATAGGGGTATTTCCATAGCAATGTTGCATGATGTTGTGGGTGATGTTGCTATGGCATCTCCTTCCCCTGCGGGTCAAACAGCTGACTGGATATTTCGTTGTCTCTATCTTACAATCTATCACATAAATAAAACTCATCGATGGTAAAATTAGTTGCTCAAATATTACGTTGCCTGCCCGATTAAAGCTCAGGGGTGTATCCGTAAAAGTAACAGAAGATATACGCTCTAAGCAAAGAGTATAAGCTCAAGGTAGAGGGTATACCCTAGATTGTGTATACTATAAGCTTTCTTGAGAAACAGAGGGTATACGTTGCTCCTTTAAAAAATACAGAAGGTATACGGCGTATACCCCCGTATACCCTCCACTACATTTCCTGTTAAAGCTCCAGCAATTCGGTCTGACTCACGATTTCATTTAATTGCAGGTATGAGAAGAACGATTGGCCACGACACTTCAATCTAAATGGACAAAATCTCTGATTGGTCTATTTGGTAAACAAAGTGTAGATGACCCAGCTTGCTTTATACTAAACCTATTTCCGACTGTGAAGATATTTTAAGGAAATTAAAAACATATGATTTGTGCGAAATGCAGTGAGGGAATGAAAAGTTCTGAAAATGTACAGAGTTCCGGTCAATGAGATCGTATTTAGTATCAATTACATTCGGAAATATAGAGTAATTAGTTCAGTACTAATAGGATGTCATTGTTAACCACTTCTACTACTTCATGTGATAACATTACATTTCAAAGAAAAAAAAAGTAAGCAAGGTAAAATGTACATATATATGAGAAAAAAAAGTTCTATAAAGAATAAGAAGGGAAATTTTATTAAAATATTGTCATTATTGTTAGGAGCAAAAACTCGGGTATAGAGTGAAGTGAGGAACCTTGTGCTTTCGGCTGATTGAAATAGATTACGAGCCTGGTTTCACATGCGAAAAGTGTTTGTCGCAGTGTGCACGTGAATGATTGAATCATCCCGCTCTTAAAAGCACCGAGATGCTTCCCACTCTTAAATGCTCTTAGAAGCATGAAATTTGCAGGCAATCTGAAATAACATTTTAAACATTTAAAAATGATTTAAAACCATAGTTGAGTTATTGAAGGGAAAGTTAACGTTACAGAGGATAATGGCTAAATCTATATAATTCTTAAAAATGCTTCTGTAAAAAAATTCTCACACCTGGCATTCCATATTAGCCTTGCCAACATATGATAGTGAGAAGTGATAGGCTGGATATCGCTCGAAGTGTTTCACTGGACTTTATGCACGCAACCTAAGGTCGAGGCTAAAATTCGGCTGCTGGAAATATGTATTGGCAATGTTTAGCATAGCAGTCTATGGAGTGCGAGTTATTAATGCTTGTTTGTTAAAAATACCGGAAAAGAATTTTTTGTTGTAGCAACATATACTTAATGTATTGCAATATAAATTCAAAATTGTTGTTTTAAGCAACTAAAATTTGAAATATTATGTGGATAATAGCTTTTCAAATGTAGCATATTTTTTTTTATTTTTTATTTATTTTTTTTTATATTATAAAATTATCCATTTTATCCAATCTTATCCCTAAATCTTTTTTCCTCCAGCCACAAATTTTGTCGTAGATCCGCCAATTCAGTTTTAGATATGCGTGATTTACATTAAGTTATGCAGTTTAAAATATAATTTCATTGAAAGGCTCTGATATTTAAGATATAATAAAGTAAAATTTAATAAATTTACAATAAACGCACATTTGTAGGTATCGTAACATTTTCTTTAAAATCTCAAACTTTACCATCTTCAAATATACCAAAATGCACTCATTTTATACTCTAAACACATTGGAAATAATCAACAGATTATACCAGAAAAGAGTGTTTTTCACATAGATATAATGAAAGATGAATATGAATTTGTACTTTGACAAAAATTACATAAAAATTACATTTACACATTGATATTTCAAACAAATGCACTGTAATTAACATATTAAAACAAAAAAGCTAAAACAGTTGAACTTTTAAAAGTATTTTTAATTTTATTTGTAAAATGATCATATTTTCTCTTAGGTCCATTAAAATCAATTAAAATGATAAATACAGTAGACGCTCGATTTTATGAACCCTTTTTTTTACGAATTCTTCGTTTTTACGAACTGATGTAATGGTCCTGACCAGCATCCCATTGAACTAATGTTATTCCCATTTCGAGCTTTCGATTTTACGAGCAAATTTTAAGAGTTCGCTCGAGTTCGTAAAATCGAGCGTCTACTGTATTATATTGTCTTTTATAATAACGTAAAGCATATATTAGACAAATTATTTAAGAACATAGGGTGACCCCCGCCAGTAGTCTATCAAATAAAGTCAATGCTACTGGGGTTTTATTCTATTTCTTTCTTTTTAAGTTTTAGAAGTAAACTAACATGGTTGCTTAAACTCTTAATAATTCCTATAATGGAGAAAAATGAAAATCGCTGTAATTATATAACAACAAAATTATGAATATATTAATACTTTTAATTTGCTGTTTTCCTAGAGATTTATTAAACAAAAGAAGTTAATCGAAAATCTAAAAATGAATCGTTAAAATACCATCTCTGGTCCGTGATTAATAATAGTAATTCTTATAAATAATATTAGTTGAAATAAGCAAGATGGAAATGGATTATTTTACCTTATTGCAATTATACCCAGCTATTAAAAAAAATTTTTATAAGGTAGGGCGTGTTTACAAACAAACACTTCCGTCAGCCAATCTACCACTATGTTTTTGTCGTTAAAATCGTTGCAGGAATCGTCTTTGCGACGTCAACCAATCAGAATATAGACTCGTCAAACGTAGACCAATCAAATTTATCTTATGTGTACAGTAGGAGTCCTAAAGAACGGATAGATGTTTCCTGTTTATCCACTGCAATTCGACCCACAGTGACATCAGCTGCCCTTTCCTCATACTTTCTAACAAAACAATTCCATAAAATGGCTTTTCTTGGAGCAGACGTTGTGACAACAGGTGAACTCACATTCAAACAATATTATGTCTAGTGCCACATATAAAAACTCATTTTCCCCTGAAATGGCGCAATATTAAAGAAAAAAAAATTGATCTACTACTGTAAGGAAATCAATTACTGGCGGGTTCACTGTAGTCTTAAAAGTATTCACAGGCTTTTTAATAATGAAGAACTTATGACAGACTGATGAAAAGCACAGTAAAATTTTCTTTTCTTTTTTGCTAAGGTACAAAACTATTTTTTAGAATGTAATATGAATAAAACTGAATGAACAATTAAATAAAAAAATCTTACAAGTACAAGAAATGTAATATTTAAAACAAGCATTCAAATTTTATACCTGAGAAAACATTTGTTAGTAAGAGCGCCGAAGACGACAGAACAAAATTTAGAGAGGTGAATTATTTTGAAACAGATGTAGTCTAGGCTTGGTGATTTATTATTTTATTGTTTGTTTAGAAATTGCGCTAAAACATCATTTCTGAAATAATTGTCAAGTCTGACTTTCTCCAGACTAGCTTGGGAAATTTTAAGTTGTCAAAATGGTATTCAGTTTCAAAACTTTCTTAAACCAGCGTTGCTTTTTAAAAAATGAAGAGTATTATCTAAGAATAACCTAAAAACAGAATTTGTAGTCTGAAAACACGCTTCAAAAAATGTTTAAACATAACAACATAAATAAAATGCACAGATTTACCAACTGATAATCAAATTATCTATCACTTTTTCATCAGTTAAATACCCTTTTTTTCAAATATGTGAACGTAAATACTATGTAATAATCCGATTTCATCGGATATGGATGAGAAGGGGGGGTGAGATATAAAATTTCTTAGTTAGTTTTTATCATAGTGTTTAATTATTTTAAACCTTTTTGGGATGAATAAGTTTTTTTTTTTATCAATATCACCAGATTCAGTTAATTACGTTTCAAACCTGGTCACCTCTCTTTCCGTCGCCCATAATTGTTAGTTTTGTTTAGTGAGGTAATCGTTAAAATTACTTCTCGTTGCCTTTATTTTGACATTCTTTCTTTTTTCCAATTCTACTGCAATATTATTTGGGTATTTCAAAATCATTTCGTAATTTTATCACAACCACACAATCCTTCTTAAGGATGCTGTAATTTATGTTTTTCGTCTCGTTATTTCCCAAGTTGAATGAATTGTTTTCTTGGTTACCAGATGTACTACATTCTCCTTTGGTTTCAGCTATTGTGCCTTCTATCTTTGTCATATTGATTTCTTTTACATCTTCCTCGGTACTTAATTTGTTTTCTTTTTCTTTGGTATTACTTTCTTCATTTTTGTTATCCACTTTAGTAATAGTGCAGCTGTCATTGGCAGTATTAATGGCACTGTTTCTTGCACTGCAATGTTCCTCTTTTTTTAGGTCTGTCAAGATATCTTCAGAGTTCTTTTTGTTTGTTTCTTCATCCTTTACTCCGCTGGAATTAGTTTTTGTTTCGCATTTTTCATTGTTAGTTACCTCTTTGTTTGGTTCACCATCATCAGGTTTCAACGAAATGTCATCATCGGTCAGATCATCCATGCTAAAATCATCGTCCAATTTTACGAAAATAAGTTCGGTACTGCTTTCATCGTCGTCGTCTTCGTCTGTTTCCATTTCTTTTTCTTCATTCTTTATCATGTTTTCCTTATCTTCATTAACTTCCCTTGCAGTGCTGTTTTTAGAAAATGATGTACCATCATCTTGAATGCTCAGCACTCTGTCTTCTTCAGTAAGCATTTTTTCACAATCATCTCTTTCTATATCCTTTCCTAAATTTTTAAGATTTTCGAAAGAATTCAGTGTCATTTCTTGTTTATCCTTAGAAATTTCAGCTAAAGTTTCATCGGATTTTGGAGCAATTACCGTATCTTCAGTGGTTGAATCTTTACTTAACTCGTTAAGATTATCTGCAATAATTTCTTCAGTAGGTCCGTACTTATTCTCATTCGATTTGATATTCATCACTGATGCATTAGAACATACGCTACCTAATACTTCAACAGTAATATTATTTTCTTCCAGGTTTACTGCTAAGTTGTTTTCGCCGACATCGTCTTCCGTTTTAAACACAGGATCAAAATCCTTCTCAATGTCATTTTCAGTCTCAAGTAACTGAAAAATTCTGTCCATTTCGGCCTTTGAAACAGATATATCTTCCTTGTCTTCATCATTTAATTTAATATCGTCTATCTTTTGGTTCATGAAATCAAGAATTCCTGAAGCGCATTTTTCAGGAACAGCTATATCTTCTTTTTTTTCATAATTTAATTTCGTGTTTTCCACTTTTAGATTCATAAAATCGAGCATGTCTATAACACATTTTCCAGAACTATGTGTGTCTGTTTTCTTTTCTTTCAATTCAGTATTTTCTACTTCTTGACTTGTAAAGTCGAACATTTCTGTCGTAATTTTTTCAAAAAGTGACACACCCCCTCCGTCTTTTAATTTAATATCTTCTTCTTCCTGATTCATAAATTCAACCATTTCTGAAGCACATTTTTCAGAAACAGGTACATCTTTTTCCTCTTTCTCTTTTAATTCAGAAACTTGTACTTTTTGATTAACAGTGTCAAGATTTTCTGCGGAGCACTTTTCAGAAACAGTTGTGTTTTCTTTAATTTTGTCCTTGGATTTAGTTTCTTCTATTTCTTGAACTACAAGGCCGAGTATTCTAGATGTGCATTTTTCAGAAACTAGTTTATCTTCGTCATTTTTATTATCTGTTTTATTTTCTTTTACTGTTTCGTTCGTTAAATTGAGATTGTTTTCGGGACATTTGTTAGATATAGATGGATATTCTTTCTTTTCGGCATTTAAATTATTATCGTCAATTTTTTTATTTGCAAAATCGAGATTTTCTTCAGTACATATATCAGAAGAAGTAATGTCTTCCTTCTTTTCGTCATTTAATTTAATATCTTTCAGCTTTTTTTCAGTACATATGTCAGAAGCAGTAATAGCTTCCTTATTTTCGTCATTTAATTTAATGTCTTTCAGCTTTTCTTCAGTACATATGTCAGAAGCAGCAATATCTTCTTCCATTTTGTCATTCAATTTGGTATTCAGCTTTTCTTCAATATTTTTGCCATTTAAATTAGTATTTTTCGATTTTTCTTCGGAACATTTGTTTGAAACAGCTATATTTTCTATTTTTTCGTAATTTAAATTAGTGTTTTGCAGCTTTTCTTCAGCACATTTACTTGAACCAGCAGTAACTTCTGTCATTACGCCATTTAAACTAGTATTTTTCAGCTTTTCTTCAGCCTTTTTGTTTGAAGCAGTTGTATCTTCCGTCTTGTTACTTAAATTAGTGTTTCTCAGCTTTTCTTCAGAACATTTGCTAGAAGGAACTGTATCTTTTATTTTTTCTTTATTTAATTTAGCATCTTTTAATTGTTGATTCAGAAAGCGTAGTTTTACTTTAATGCTTTCACCTGAAATTGACTTGTCTTCTTTTTTTTCATCATTTAATTTCGTATCTTCTACTTTCTGATTCATAAATTCAAGCATTTCTTTCGCACATTTTTCAATTCTTGATGTTTCCAAATTAGCTGACAGATTAGAGTCATCTGTGAAATCATAAATATCTGGCAACATATCAGCTATTAATTCTTTCTTAGCATTTTTAGGTGTTCTGGTCTTCTCCTTAATTTTATCTTTCTCAGGTTCAGGCACTACATTGACTTTTAAACTGTCAGAAGTGGAAACAATCACAGAGCACTGTGCAGAAGTTACAGTTTCCGAACTCTTTTTGCTCAAATCCAGACCTTGTGAATTCGATTTATAACATGGAATTCTCTTATTAGATTTTGGCTTCACAAGGCATAAAGGAGAAGTCTGAGTTGGTTCGTGTTGAGGTTTTCTTTCGCTAGTAACAACAGGATCAATTTTCAGTTGCGCTATGGAGTTTGCAATAGAAGGACTAACTATAGGTTTCGTGTGTATCTTTTTGCTTAAATTTAAACCTTCCATTTTCCGAGATCTTCCTCGTCTTCTTTTCCTTCCTAATCTAACATTCGACAATTTCGGTGGAAAATTAGGATACCCCGGCATGCCTTGCACTTTCTGCTGAGATAAATTGTATGCAGCTGCAGCGTCAAACGTTTGTGGAACTCCACTCATTTGAGAAGCAACTTGGTAGCCAGATGCTTGCATGATGGACGTCAGAACATCAAAACATTCAAATGCTTGACACGACAAAAGAGGTGGAGCTTGGAAAACAGGAGGAGGAGCATTGATAGTTTCTTTCGGAAATACCGGTGTGACTGGCATGAACGCCACCGAACATGCTTGTAGATTTTCCGCTTTTGGTTTCTCAACATGAACCATCTGCTGGGAAGTGGTCAAATTCTGCGCTACCGGTGATGTGGGAAGAGAGGGATTGATGAAGTTCGCATCTATAGGAGTAGTGGCTGAAGTTTCTTGGACGATTTTATTTTCCACTTTCGCTGGCTTCGATTCGGATTTCAGCTTTCCTTCCCGTGGAAGCACTGGCATCATAAGGGATTCTGCCAATTCTATATAGGAATATAAAAAAATATATTATTAATAGCAGGTTTATATAAATCTCAATTTTCGTGAACTCATGTACAGTACTGTTAAAAATCTGCAGCATTTGTTGCATTTTCACTCCGCCGCTTATATAGAAAACGGTTACTTGACTTACAATATGGAGCATTCTCATTAGTCGGAATAGCGATATTCTATGCGAGCGGCGGAGTGAATGTGAATGTTCAGCAAATGCTATAGATTTTTAACAGTGTAGAATTTCCAGTAATTCAACCTTGAGCCGTACGCCTACCACTTTTTCCGAATAGAATAGAAACGTTCATCTTATTTAATCGCAAAAAAATTGTCATTAAATATGGAGAACATTAGAATTCGCTGAAACCAAAGTGATATTAGAGGCTAGAATTCCTTCTCGAAAGCAGAGTGTTTTTTTTTCATTTAATGTAAATGTCAGATTATGCATATATCCATAACTACTCATCCGATCATTCCCGCTCAGCATCCTCCCAAACGGTCCTTGTGTTGGTCCTTCCTCTTTTTATACACAATGGCTTTTATATTCAATTTGGATTATTTTTAATGCATAGTTTTTGTTATTCTTGTTTTGTATATCATGCATACGTTTCAAACATTTTACAGACATCTGTACCCTGGAAGCACTTGTGTCTTGCTATAGAAAAAATAAATACTCTATTACTAAGCATTGCTCAAATAAAATTTGAAAATTTTGAAAAAAAACTGAAATTAAATTAAATACATATTTTTTCTTTTAAATTAAAGTGCGCATTTTCAATTAACTAACACTGTTTAAAAATAATTCCCAAAATAATAAGATACACCATTTATATTTAATGCATATTTGTTATGTTAAAAAAACTTTCAACTTTAAACACGTACACATACGTATGCATGCACATGCTTATACAGTACATACACACATATATGTATAAATAATTTAGTATAGTTAGCATAATGTTTTACTACGCATTTTTTTTACTTGTGATTTCTGAGAATTGAAGTCTTGCTTGTATAGATATGTGTTTAATACTGATCGAAGTATGAAATTAAAGTTGCATAACGCAGAATTTAACATATTTGATAAAAAGAAACATCAGTGCAAAAAATATAAAGCGTTGGAATTCAAATTAGATTACGGTATCTGCCTACGTAAGGAGCGCTTAAAATTCGATTAGCATATAAAATGCCACTGGCCTTCCAAATCATATCTTGAGGAAAATCACATCTAGATCAGATTTTAGTGGTTGATTGGTAGTCTTATCAATCTGTTTTCCTGCACCCAAAGGTATAAAAATGTGGAGTACCAGGAACAAAAAAACGCAATGCTAAACCTATCAGTGGGGTAATCCTATCTACCTGCAGGATGGATGCACAACCTTTTTACCAGAAAATCGGTTGACACCAGAATATTTGAAAAGTCTAGTTTCTTTTCTTTAATAGCAAAGTTTCTGTCATTACTATAAGGAAAATTATTCTGCATAAAAATAGTGGTATAATTGTGGCCCGCGGGCCAAAGGTTGTGCACCCCTGGTGTACAGGGCAAAAGTAGTCATAGGAAATAATACAGATGCACAAATGACAATAATCCTTTTGCAAGCTATCTATGCATGTGAAATCTATTTTTTCTGCACATAAAGTAGCACATCGTACAACATATTAGAAGAAACTTCATACCAAAGCTTAAGAACTATGTATTTTACCAGCAACAATGGATATGATCTCTAATATGAATGACGAATCTTTTCCTAAAACATAGAGTGTACCTTTTCTTGATTCAAGGTCCGCCATAGAATTACTGATTTGTTGGTAATACAATATGCTTCATAAAGACCAGCCTAGATTTTAAATTGAATAACTCCAAAACAGTGATAGATAAATGGATAAAATAAATATTATGTTTAAAAATGTAAAAATTAAACACAGGAATGTCAAAGTTAGTTTTAAAATATAGCCGATAGATGGCACTGTTCAGCAATTGCAAATTGAAGACTTACAGTGGGCTATTTCCATGAGTACTTGTAGTGTAAGTCACAGGCTACGATTTTTGGCTACCAGTATTATAGAAAGAAAAAAAAAATGTGATTAATTTTATTGGCACATTCTCATTAATTGAATAAGGTCAAGCAAACTTTTCGAAAATAACGGTGGCTAACAAGTATAGCAATTAATAAGTTATGTGTCTTACACTACAGAAACCATAGAATTAGCCAGTGGTGAAATGACACTCCCTAGCAAGCAGTCATAGTGATCCCATCACAATTAATTCAAAATTTTCCTTTTTCACAGCAAAGCAATATTGCAAAAAGAGTGAAACTGGAAGTCACCTTGTAATGCTTCTATAGCAAGCTTAAGCATCATATATTTACGTTCAGTGTTGCTGGTTTGTTAAGAAAACCTTGTCCTGCAATGCGTTTTAAACAACGCTGTTGCACGTCTTAGATAGTCAATGTGTAACTCAATCCATGTTTCTTCGAAGATGACTCTGTTACGGATGTATTGCCCAAGAAAGATATTAGGATGGTTCAAGTACAGTCGAGCACTGTTTTTCATGAGTCACAATTTGCCTGGTGTATCAAAAAAAAAAAAAAAAAAAAAAAAAAAAAAATCTCTGATGGAAGTGTGCTGACAAACTGTTCCAAAACCACTCTGTATCAAATAGTAGTAATATTCTACTGTTATAGAAAAAGGTCATTGATGCTTTCTTTTAATAATGCAACTCAAACAGTCCCTTTTATAGGAAATTACATGGTCACAATTGCTGATTTTTGGTACTTCAAAATCGCCAGTTTTGTCCATTAACCCCTTCGCGACGGGAGCCTTTTACGAAATTTTCAATGTTTTGTCACCGGTTTTAAAAAACAGAAATTTGTGCTTTTACTTACCCATCATACGTAGTATAGGGTAAATCTTGCAATCGTTTTGAAAATCGAAAAAAAATTTTTGGCGGATTTACACGTTTTAGATAGTGGAGATTCCAAAAAACATATTTTTAGAAAAAAAAAATTGCCGTCCGTCTGTCTGTCTGTCTGTCTGTAAACGCTCTATCTCCCGAACAAATTGAGATAGAGACTTGAAATTTTGTATGTAGTTAGTATGTAAGAATAGGACGAACCCTATTTAATATCAGTTACCTCGATTATCCGAAACTATTTTTTTCGGACTCTCGAAAAATTCGTTCTGATGAAAGGTATATAAAAATTTTCGAATTTTTTGGTTCTAAGGAATGGACGTAAAAGGCAATAAAATAACACACATTTTGCATATAAAACGAAGTCGATCGAATTATTAGTTGTCGAGATATTTGTAATCTTGTTTTCCGCATTCTTCGATTTTTCAGGACCCTGTATTTCATTCAAATTTCAATTCAGAAGTATATTTTAGTTGGAAATGAGACGCTTAATCCGACGCAGTTAATTGTTAATTAATAGAATTATTATTTTTGGAGTTATAAGGATGTTTCTTTTACGCAGTTCGGTACTACTTGAGTAGTTTTGCGTTTTATATAATTTGTCGAAATTGGTACATCAGCATTTCTTTAATATAGCATTACTATGTATAGTAACAGTATTTAAATTTTGTTTATGAATTGCAATGCATTGTATAAATAGTTTCACATGTTTTATTTTCATATACCTATCCATGATGGGTAAGTATTACGGTGGCCCCCTACGACTAGTTTTAAATCGAGATAATGCTTTGACTAAATAAGGCAAATTTTTCAGTAACTTTACTGGTGGAGATAAACAAGGATTCTTAAGCCTTTTTGCGGCACGTATACGTGTCGCTCGTCCCCAAGGGGTTAACAAAAACCATCTAAAGGGAAAGCGCCTCATCTGTAAACCATCAGTAAAACAGACAACATCAAATCCATCGATCATTTCATGCATATCGAACCTTTCTTTTTGTGGTACCACTGGAATATTGATGGCCTGATGACAATGGATTTTGTACAGAAACAACTTGAAGTTGTTTCTGTAACTCTTTGCCCACCCCTTGATATTAATGTGTAATCAGCTGCAACTCTTCGAAAGCATTACATTGAACAAAATTTGCAATAGCTTCCGTAATGTGGTAAGACACACTGTTGATTGGCTGTAGTATCTGAAAAAGCCTTAGCCATTTCTGACTAAGTACAAATTTCCACTTATGATCAGAAACCGAATAATCTCTTTAATCTCGTACTATTACACGCAAAAATTTTCAAGCGGCAAAAATCGCCTGGGTTTTTTCATTTTCTATGCATTTCATTGGCTATTCGAGAAAAGCTTTTCCAGTTATCTGGATTTCCAAGCACTTCATTCGCTGTTACTGGCGACTCGCTTCGTTTCAAGCGTCAAAGGCGCTCAGACAGAAAATAGTTGCTTGCTTTCTGAGCAACTCCCCTGGAGTCATAATTATAAAAATACTGAATATAAAACTTACTTAAAGTGTAATATTAATTTATTTATTAGCGCAGTGGCCATGCCACGTTGTACACTCAGTACGAACGAACATCAACTAACAGCAACTCTACATCGTTGCCAGATGCACAAGTCATCTTCAGTTAGGAAAAACATGGATAATGTGCAAACAATAAATAACATTCTTGATTATTAAAATAGGACAAGTAAGAATTAAAATATTAAACTTAACACTCCCTCCAATTCTTACTTGTCAATAAAAAATAATTAACTTTTAGCAAGACAGTTTATCAGAGTTCTTAGTTTTTCAAATTTGTCTCTGGGCAAAGCCTTTGTAAACATATCGGCCAATTGTTCATTACTATTCACATAACCAATGTTCACAGTTTTATCCTGGTACTTTTCACGGATGAAGTGGTACCGAATGTCATTGTGCTTTGTACGTTTATGATACACTGGATTTTTGATTAATTTTATGGCACTTTGATTATCTATATGCAAAGTGACATTTTTTTCACAAAATGATATTTCATCTATAGAACATAACAGCTGGCGGAGCCATATCACGTCTTTCACTGCTGTAGATGCTGCAATATATTCGGATTCTGTGGTTGATGTTGACACTGAAGTTTGCCTACTAGTGTTCCATTTAATGGCACCACTTGACAACATGAAAACATATCCAGTGGTGGACCTTCTGGTGTCCAAGTCACCAGCAAAATCTGCATCAGAATAAGCCACAAGATAAAAATTTTCTGATTCGGACACATACTGGATACCATGACACTGAGTTCCTTTCAAGTACTTCATTATTCTTTTCACAGCATTCCAATGTACTTGACTGTAGTTGTTTTGGAACCTACTTACAAGGTTTACAGCATATATGATATCCGGACGGGTGGTAGAAGAACGAAATAGTAATGATCCAACAGCTTCACGATATGGTACACTATTTTCTTCTAAATTTATATCTGGCTCAGATGACAGAATTACATAGGGATCTGCTGGAACACTAGCTGGATTACAATCTTCAAGGTTGAACTGTCTTAAAATTTTCTTAATGTAAGCTTGTGAATGGATGAAAATTGAACCATCTGTATTTTGGTTAATCTCAATTCCAACAAAACAGTTTGATTTACAAATAGTGGCTTCAAAGTTCTTGTTCATATTTTTCATGATGTCATTTAAAATTTCTTCATCTTCACATAGTAAGAGAACATCATCAACATACAAAATAAGAAGAACTTTCTTACCTTGGAAAACGCCATGGAATAAGCAAGGGTCAGCCACACTTTGATTGAATCCATAATTTAGTAAGAAATCTGAAAACTTCTGGTTCCAACATCTTGACGACTGTTTTAGGCCATATAGGGATTTTCTTAACTTACATACAAAGTCTGGATCAATAGGCAGACCTGGAGGAGGTTGCATATATATTTCTTCTTCAATGTCACCATGCAGAAAAGCCCTTTTTATGGTCACACTGCAATATTTTTAACTTCTTTTGAGCAGCAATTGCCAAGATCACTCGTATGGTATCATATATAGTTGTTGGTGAGAATGTTTCATTGAAATCAACTCCCTCCACTTGTGCGTATCCTTTTGCACACAGGCGAGCCTTAAAACGCTCAATCTTTCCATTTGGTAAGTACTTTATGTTGAACACCCATTTTGATCCAATTACATTCTTCCCTTCTGGACATTCTACCAACTGCCAGGTGTTGTTTTTCTGTAATGATTCGAGTTCATCTCTTATTGCATCTCTCCATTCCTTCGATTGATGGGAGTTAATTGCCTCTTCATATGTTTTTGGAATTTCAGCAACATTTACATCATAACGTCTAGGAATTCTTATATTTTCTCTCGGTCTAAGACTGTAAGAGGAAGTTTCATCATCTGGGTTCTGCGAAGCATTAAGTATATCATTTTCATTCATCAGTTGGTCGGTTTCAGTTTCTGACTCGCAGGTAATATCTTGGTATTCAGAGCTACTTACTGAAATTGTCTTTTTCTTTTGTGAGTGAATCTCTGGTGCATATGAGCTTTCATTAAATGTATCATTTCTGGAAATTTTTATTGTTTTTGATGCAGGATCAAACAGCCGGTAATTTGTTGAATCTCTTTCATAGCCAACAAAGATTGTTTTTATACTTTTGGGCTGCAATTTCTTTCGCAATTGGTCAGGCACATGCATATAAGCTTCTGAGCCAAAAGTTCTCAAGTATTTAAGTGATTTCTGCTTTCCTGTCCACAATTCGTATGGAGTAGATCCAAGTGACTGACTTGTCGGTACATTATTTAGGATATGCACAGCTGTGTTAACTGCTTCAGCCCATATAAATAATGGTAAATTCTTGGTGTACAGCATTGATCGAGCACTTTCCATAATTGTTCTTATATTTCTCTCCGCTTTTCCATTCTGTTCAGGAGTGTAAGGAGCTGTAGGCTGAAGTTCAATACCTTTGCTATGCAGAAAGTCTTTTAAATTATGATTTATGAATTCTTTGCCATTATCCACTCTAAGGACTTTCACTGTTGTTGAATGTTTGTTTTCACGCAGAGACACAAACTTCTTGAAATGTTCAAAGGTATCACACTAATGTTTCAAAAATGCAAAAGAAACATAACCACTAAAATCATCTTTGAAGATTGCAAAATAATTGGCACCACCTAGTGATGATGTTGACATTGGACCACACAAATCACTGTAAATTAATTCACCAGGCTTGCTGGATTTGTATTTTCTACTGCTAAACGAAAGTTTATGTTGTTTGCCATATTGGCAGCCTCCGCAAAGGAATTTATCAGCACCTGAAAAATCAATCTTATCAATAATTCCTTTTTCGCTTAACTCTCTTAGGGCCTTGAGATTAATATGACCCATTCGCTCGTGCCATAACTTAATACTATCTGTAGCAGCTGCATTAGCTTCAATGGGTTTTAACGTTTTGAATAGCATCTCATATAAGTTGTTTGAAGTACGAACAGCTGAGGCAATAAGGTTATCATCACAATTATAAATTTTAGCACTATCACCAGTTTTGATAATTTTCATTCCCTTATTTGCTACAGTTCTTTCAGAAAATAAATTTTTCTTTAAACCTGGCACATACAGTACATTTGTCATTAAACCTTCAATCCAGGTATTGTTTATGAATTTCAAAATTTTTACCTCCCCTCTTCCTTCAATTGGGAGTTCTGTGTTATCTCCTAGGCGGATTTTATCGCTTCCATCTAATTTCTGAAAGTCACTTAGTGAGTGGAAATCGTACGTCATATATACTGATGCTCCACTGTCAAGTATCCATTGATTTTCTTTATAGTTCTCCAACTCTTTCACTTCAGCACTAAAGGCATTATAACATATGGAATCATTAGGCTCACTTTTGTTATTTCTATCACTTCTTGGTCGAGATCGACAGTCTCTGGCAAAATGCCCCTTTTTCCGACATGAGTAGCATGTTACTTTTGATTTATCCAGCTTGGCTTTTGGTTGATTGAACTTTTGGTTGTAGTTTGTTGATGGCTTTGCAGGTCTGCAGTTTGCAACAAATGCTGATTCAACTCTGTCATTTTCATTTAAACTTGCTTCCTCATCAATTAACCTGGCTGTTAAATTTGACAGATTCTGTCTACTTTCATCAATTGACAACCATGCTTGCCGAAAGTTGCGATATTTTGATGGCAAAGTTCCCAAAATTTTCGTTAGGAGGGTGATATCATTGATCTCTTCACCGGAGTTTTTAATTTGATGGGCTAGGTTTTCTGCTCTTGAAATGTACTCTACTGCTGTCTCATTAGAATCCATTTTGAGTTGATGGAATTTGTCTAACAACATCTTGTTGAAATCAGACTTTTGCTGAAATACAGAGTCTAGCTTTGTCAACATGCCACACGATGTAGTATAGCTCTCAATCAGGCTTATTTGTTTCATCTCCATCGCTGCGGTAATCGTAAACATTGCAATGACATCTTCTTTTTCCCACTTCTCGAGTTCAGCGGCGGCATCAGGCTTAGTTTTCGATCCACTAGCAACGACAAACACGCCTTTGGCTTTCAGTGCACAGTTTATTTGAAAACGCCACTGGGAATAGTTTTTCCCGTCAAATTTATTCATCGAAGAAAAATCAAGACCAGCCATAGTTATTTCATACTAAATACGATGTCACGCTAACTTTGCAAACGAATTTCCCGTTAGGCTTAACAACCGGCGTCAGTTCGATTACGCACTAAAGCAACAAATGCTTTTAAATCAAACTTATCTTTGGTTTCTTATTAAAATCGGTTACATGGGCGTAAATCCTGGGCCCATAACCTATAAAAATACTGAATATAAAACTTACTTAAAGTGTAATATTAATTTATTTATTAGCGCTGTGGCCATGCCACGTTGTACACACAGTACGAACGAACATCAACTAACAACAACTCTACATCGTTGCCAGATGCACAAGTCATCTTCAGTTATGAGGAAAAACATGGATAATGTGCAAACAATAAATAATATTCTTGATTATTAAAATAGGACAAGTAAGAATTAAAATATAACATGAAATATAACTTAACAATAATATAACATGAAGACGCCTGGAAATTGAAGCGACTTTGACCCCACGTGTAACAGCAACATAACTTCCTTTGACTTTTTCCATTCTTCCATTATAGAATTTAGAGTGATTATTTTTCTGTTTCTGATCTCAAATGTGAACTGTTGTAATTCGCCAAACAACTGACGAAATGTTTTTGTATCACTATATTTTACAGCATAAAACTAATACTGACTAGTTGGATGTGCCAATCCCAAAATTTTCTTCTATCTCCTACGTACATTTTAATATTTAAAAAAAAATAGTTACTCATGTTAATTCTTTAATAATTTTAATTCAATACTATACCAACTTTTATTTTCATCTTAAATTTCTGCTTCAGTCAACTAATCGGAGTAAAACAAATTTCCGTCTCTGCACGAGCCAATGGATAATAGAATGATAGGCAGATTTTTTTTTCAAATTCAGGGAGGTCCTATTTGCCATACCAAAAAAAATCATACACAAAAATTTAGTTCAGTTTTAGGTATAATTTCATACACTTTTAGGTGGTGCAATATTGAAAATGGCACAAAAATCGCTATTGCAGCGCTCCTTTCCGGTGGATTTTTTTCAAATTCAGGGAGAACCAACTAGCAATAGCCATACACTTACACCAAAAATTTGATTCAATTCGATGCATAACTCCACACATTTTTGGTCAGTACAATATTGAAAATGGCACAAAAATCGCGATTGACGCTCCCTTCCGGTGGAATATTTCAAAATTGAAGGAGGACCTGCTTGCCACAGCCAAACACATTCACAAAAAATTTCGTTCAATTTTATGCACATCTTCATACACTTTTTGATGGTAGAATGACGACAGACGGACATACACACACACACACAACACACACACACACACACACACACACACAGAGACACACACACACGGACAGACAGACATTTTGTAAAAATATGTTTTTTTGAATCTCTTTCACCTAAAACGTGTAAATCCGTCGAAAACTAGAAGTCGAAAAAATTTCGATTACAATCCTTTCTTCTATTGAAGATAGAAGAAAGTAAAAAGATGCACTGTCGACGTCCAAGTGTGAATAAATCGATTATATTCCAGTACTTGAAATATATACTGTTTCATGGAATACACGAATTAGTCATTTCATTGACATTGTTTACACTTCCTCCAGTACGCAAGATGTCCTGTCATTTATCGACAGCAAAATAGGAAAAATACAACTAGAATGAAACCTCCAAATAAGGGACACGCCGAATAAGAGACACCTCTATTTAAGGGACAAAAGTTCCGGTCCCTTATTTGGAGTTTCACTGTAATAAAAACTCCGAATAAGGGACATCTCTATTTAAGGGACAAAAATTTCGTATTTGGAGGTTTCACTGTATTTATAAAACTCCTTACTACATCTGCATTATACCTCTAGTTCTGTATAAAAGTTATAGAAGCTGAAATTGGAATTACTATACTAATCTTTTTTATGGCTTTTTGTTTGATGATTCTATCTATCACTGTTTTCGAATTATTTAATTTCAAAATTAGTTGATCATTTTTTAAAATATAGTACACGATGAGTCAAAATGATTTTCCTCTTTACAAATGACAATAATTTTCTTATAAACAGTGATATGTAGAAATAATTTGAACATAAACCAGAAGTAATCAGAAAGATTTGTATGCATACTGCTTTTAACTGATCCTGCTTGGTATGAAAGTAAATCTAATTTTAATATTTTCTGGGAGATTCCGAAAATAAAGTTCGTTGTGCGGTTCTTTTTTCGTTTGCCGAGGCAATTGTTACATACGACAATTATTCGGATATATGAAAGATACCGATCATCCCAAAACTTGACACGATGTTGAACATCAGCAATTATGAGCATCCTTCACAATGTCTTGCTCTGACTTGAAATATAATACCATTCAGATTATTTCTATTATGTACTATCACAAACTTTCTAGCTTTAATTTTTAATAGTATAACATTTTTATGCTACCGGAATGGCAACAGGCCGCATGGGGAAAAAATCTGAAAATACAGGATGTCCCAAAAAGTCGTTTACAAACTTAACATGCTGGTCTGTCATATAATGATAAACAAGATTTACATAGGAACTTGTGTCCAAAAATTCAAACTGCGACTGTTAGAGGGCGATAAGTGCACGAAAACGGGAGAGTGAGAAAAACAATCATTTCAGGCGTGGACGTTGAAGGAGAAGGATGAATGAGTTTAATAACGCAGAAATGGCCGACATGCATATTACAAATTTAAATTTTTTTCGCCAAAACTAACCTTTATACTATATTAATTTTCTTATAATAATATTCCGTACTTACTTCAAATTATTAAATTAAAATCTTGTTTCTAAATCTAATCTGTTAATCCTTATGCAGACGATATAAATTCTTAATTTGCCTTAAAAAACATTATTCCAGTATGTGTAAATTTAAAAAGATGGCTCTAAATTAAAAATATTCTTAATTAAAACTTTATTTCTTAATATTCCAAATAAAACTGATTTCTTCTATGTTTTTATCAACCCTTTTTAAGAAAGTCTTATTAAATTTATTCCAAAACCATACCTTTCAAAAAAATATCATTATTTTATTTTATCTATTTATTTATTTTTCCTACGTCAACCTTTGATGTGTGCATATTAATAAATTCATTTCTTTTCTTTTTCTCTTAAAATTAATCATTTATAAAAATCGTCTGCCTAAGATATTTAAAATTCTGAGTCAATTATAAATTGGTTAAATAATATTTTTTTTTTAAATAAATTTATCGTTTGTGGAAAATAATCTCGTAGCTGGACAAGAATTCTGTTTACATAAAAGAATGATGTTTTGAGGTTACAGAATGTTCCAGAACTTTCTTTTTAGTTTAAAAAGGTGGAAGTCTCGAGATGAAAAAGAAGATTTCTTGGGTTGCTTCTTCGATGAGGACAGCTCGCTGAAATAATGATGGAATTTTTGCAAAAGGAGCTTTTCCTTCCTCATTATTACGAATTTAATAAATGAATTTACAGCAGCCCATGACTAATTATTGGATCTTCTACATTTATTTATTTATTTTGTTTTTTCCCTCGCTTGCCATGACTGTGTGTTTCTTTTTAACCAGTGGAAATAATTCAAGTTCTCCTTAAATCGTCACATGCATTACGTGTATGGCGCCGCTGATGAAAATGGACGAGCCGCGACACGGATGTACCTTGAGCGCTTCCCAAACAGACGTCAGCCCAGTCATGTTTTGTTTGGACAATTGCACCGTAGATTGTGTGAATCAGGAGCTTTCCAAGTACGTAGCCATATCGGTCGAGAATGTATTACACGCACGCCTGTCGTAGAGGACACTGCTACAGGAGTTTGCAGAGCCGTAGCAAGGTATTTTGAGGCCCCCCCCCAAAAAAAACTTTGGGGCCCCCCCCTACCCCTATTTTCAACTGAGTTTTTTGAGAAATATGTATATTGAAGTTTCCATATGAGTTTCAAATTATAATAATGTAATGAACAAATTTAATAATTAGCGTAAGTTTTTAAATCATTATTAAAATTATTATAAAATTTATAACTCTGCATAAACAAGAAATAAATATGCTACCCGGGAGCAGAATCGATGCAACGTTGGGACGGTCTGCAGACTATTTTTCAACTGTTAAAAATTTAGCAAAAATTAAAAAAATTCGGTCCTAAATCCAAAAATTCGGACATAAAATATATCACGATTTTTGACAAATGGTCTTAGAAAAGAAGTCAATTTCGTCATAGATCGCGCAAAACACGCGAATTTCGTCCAAAAATCGCAAAAACGGCAAATTTTGTCAAAAAATCACGAAAAAAATGGCAAATTTATTTAAAAGATCGCAAAAAGGGCAAGTTTCTTCAGAACATCGCAAAAAGGGCAAGTTTCTTCAGAACATCGCAAAAAGTGGCAGTTTTCGTCAAAAAATCACGAAAAAACGGCAAATTTCTTCAAAAGATCGCAAAAACGGCAAATTTCTTCAAAAGATCGCAAAAACGGCAAATTTCTTCAAAAGATCGCAGAAACGGCAAATTTCTTTGAAAGATCTTAAAAAACGGAAGATTTTTTTAAAAGATCACGAAAAAACGGCAAATTTTTTCAAAAGATCATGAAAAAAGGCAAATTTCTTCAAAAGATCGGGATAAAACAACAGTTTTCGTTAAAAGATTAGAAACAACGGCGAATTTCTTCAAAAAAAAAAAAAAAAAAAAAAGGTAAATTTCATCATAAAATCACTAAAAAATGGAACATTTCTTTAAAAGATCGCGGAAAAAAGGCAGTTTTCGCTTAAAAAAATCACAAAAAACGGCAAATTTAATCAAAAAATCACTAAAAAACACATAATTTCTTCAAAGGTTCGCAAAAAAGGCGGCAAATTTCTTAAAGAGATTGCGACAAAACGGCAAATTTATTCAAAATATAGTGAAAAAACAGCAGTTTTCGTCAAAAAATCGCGAAAAATGACATCTCCTCAAAAGATTGTGAAAAACCGGCAAATTTTGTCAAAGGGAAGCCCCTCCCCGTCTTTCGGACAATGTATGAGGCATTAAAAATTCTGAGAACAAAGGCAACTTCTTTTTAAAAGTATACTTTTCTTTTATGTCTATCACAAATATTTGGGAGGTTTGAGTGCATATAATGTTATGCGAGGGATTGGTCTGCAGACTGTTTTTTAAGTTTTTACTTGTGTTGCAGACTGCAGAAAAAAATTCTGCTGCTGGGAATATGCATTGTTTAAAGATCAAATGATAACGTTAAAATAAAATTTGTCTAAAACAATTTTATAACTAAGCACATGAGGCTAAGATTTTATTATAAAGTATAGGAATTAAATACATTATATAAACATATAATTCCAGCAATTCGCTACTTAAGGGCTTGCTTCAGTTACGCGAAAAGACCATTTGCTAATTTATGGAAGAATGGAATGGAATACTATGAAAGAAATTTATATTTCAGTTGCATTTCAATATTTTTAAATGATTTTTTTTTTTCACTGAATAGCTGAAATTAATCTGTATGCAGGTTTTTTTCTCTATTCTGATTGCAAGTTTTTTTTTAAATTCATTTTCGAAACCGGTTCCAAAAATAAAAGTGTCCTCATTAAAATTATCTGTAAACAAAATTAACAACAATAATTATAATAAGTAAAAAAAACCAGCCTGTATACAGATCGATCTCAGCTATCCTCTAATTTTACAGAGTATCGATTAACCAAATTCATTGCATAACCATGTGTCGAATGACAAAGAATTTACAGAAACTGGCTTTACAAGTTTCTCTTAATTATAAATTCTCTTAATATATATTCTCTTAATTCTAAATTTTACAAGTTTCTCTTTAACATTAAAATTTTTTAAAAGTAAGAACTTATTACATTTTTTCCCCTTTTAAAATATGAAATGCTAGTAACTACAGGTTTCAAGACAATTATAAACTCTAGTTCATACTAACTTTTTCTTAAAATAAACAAAAATATTTTTAAAATAAGAACTTAAACGATAAAGTGAAGCAAAATTGTTATTTTGAAAAGAGGGGAAAAAAATGAATTGTACGTAAAGACGTAGCCCCCGCAACACTTTAACAGGCTCGAGGACTGTGCCAACTCTTGTCAGTTTCAGAGCCCGCTTAAGAATTAGAAGTAGAATAAGCCCGACATCACAGAGGGGGACCCCTATTATCCTATGAGTTGTTTTTTAATTTACTAAATCTATTTTTCGTATGCTTAAATTATTCGGAATTTATCATGCAAATTTTGAGTAAATAATGTTTTTACTATTAAATTAAAACTGACCACCTACATATTATACACATTGAAAAAATATATTTAAATACATACCGGGTGTCCCAAAAATGACTGATGGATTTTAAAATTCAATAACTTGCAAACGGTGACAGCTATTTAAATTTTTTTTTTTTTTGCTGGAGGGTTATGCATAATAACAGGAGTTTTTTTACCGTAATTTTTTATTTTAGTTCGCATCTCAAACAATAGGTGGCGCTGACGGCGATTGAAGGCCAGGTCGACGCTTTACTCAGCACTGATCACTTGGCCTTCAATCGCCGTCAGCGCTCCCTATTGTTTGAGATGCGAACTAAAATAAAAAATTACGGTAAACAAACTCCTGACATTAACATAACACTCCTGCAAAAATTTTTTAAATAGCTGTCACCGTTTGCAAGTTATTGAATTTTAAAATCCATCAGTCATTTTTGGGACACCCGGTAATTACACATAACCAATTAATTTTGTAAAAGACAAATATGGAACTACAGTTGAGAGTATTTGAACTTCAAAATATTTTTTTTTTTTTTTTTTTTTTTTTTTTTTTACAAATTGCAGCATAGTAAGAAAAAATATTTCATAATAAAAATATATATGTTTTTACTCTGATTGGATTTATTGAATTGAAAATTAGGTTTGAAAAGTAAATTTGGTGGGCCCTTTGTGAGCATGTGGGGCTTTATGGGCCTGTGAGATTATTTAGCATAACGGAAAGAAAAATAAGAAAGAGCGTAGAAAAATTTTAAATAGCACAATTTCTTATTGTGGCATGAATTTAGAACACTAGATTTTCCAAGAAAACATGTGTATAAATTAAATGATAATTTACTTATTATTTGTAACAAACGAAATAGTTTAACATATGAATGCAATGCAATCGGAGGTTGATGCAGGGATCTTTTCTTGGATCCCATTTTGTGAAAAATAAAGTTATTTTTATGAAATTTATTGTAATTTATAATGAAATTTGAATTCTAGTTATTGAAATTCGCATCAAACATTTATTAATAATAACTTATTTAAGTCTATCTGCTAAATTTCTCATTTCTGGTGAACTTGTTTCCTTTGCAAAACACATATTTTAAAACCTAACAATATAAAATTTAATTACAGTATATTTTTGTAGAATAGAATTTTGTGAAGGAGTAAGTTTCATTAAAAAGAATTTTGTGAAGGAGCCCTAATAAAACGCTTAAATGAAAAACATGTAAATGAGAAATGTGTGTTATTAAAATATGCTCTATTAGTATACATAAATTTTTCCAAGCTGTGCAAAATTTTCTAATACTTAAAATTTTTAACAATTGCTATATAAATTACATAAAGTAATAAATATGACTTACCAGATTAGTATAGGAGTAGATCTTTTCCCTCCAGATATATACTTAATTTTATAAATATTATACTATACGTATTACTAAAACAAATCAGAAAAAAAAATTATACAAAAGTCCACATCTGAAGTGCGGTGTTGTCTACAAACATGTACTTGTATGCAAAGCATTAGCCGGCTGCTAAGTACTTGAATAGGCCAGTACTCCCTTCAAGGTCAAGGAATCCGGTTACTAACTAAGCTGTTAACATTTTAAGGTGATTCTCTAGATGTTATTTGTGTCACCCACGTCGTGAAATCGGTGTGAAAAATTACCTATCTTCTAAGAACATAATATTTCGGTGTTTCAAAAGAAAACACCTTTTTGTCGCTAGCAGCTCTAAAGATCAAAAGGGTCGCTAAGTCAAAAACCCATAGTCAAAAAGAGAAGGGGGGGGACGAGTAAGAAAATGAGGATTTTCAGTTTCTGTATTTTTGAAATCTAAACAAGGTTTTTGATAAGAACAGGGCCCATTTAAGGCTATGGAGGGTTCCAGAATAAACATCATTCTGGACATTCCCCCCCCCCCCTTTCTATCTATCTGTAGATTTTTCTTTTTCATGTATATATATAATGTAGAAGTGGCACTAAAAATAAAAGAAATCTAAAAAAGAAGGCTCAAAATTGGACATAATTAAAGATTTTAACTTATCACGTTACGAGGAAACATTAATAAAAATTTCTTGTAGTAATCAGGGCCTGGCTATGTCACGGGCATGCAGGCAGGGCAACTTCATCGGTCGCCAGGGCCCCCGATTGAGGGGGCCCAGAGGGCAAATATAATATTTTTGTTAAGGCTAAATAATAAAAAATGGCCAAAAGTGACCAAAATTCCTTCTTTTCCTTTCTTTATTGTTACCTCTATTGGGGCTCTTTTCTCATCTCTTCTCTGCTTTCGAACCCTATGCCCCCCCCCTCCCCTGGATGTAACAGTTGCATCACAGTTGTATTTGCATTTTAATGGCTCACATTTAGCCTTATGTTTCTATAACAGGAGAAAAAAAATTTATTCGATAATTTCTCGAAAGTTATCTTTTTTGTTATATTCTGCATACAAATGCGAATAGTCAATTAGTATAAAGGTATGTTTTAAGACACTTTAGCATAATTTAAGAAAAAATCCAAAAGGTAGAAAGGGGCCCCCCACAATCTATGTCGGGCCCTGGTTGTAATAAAATTTTAATAGTTTGGTATCTAATGATGTAGTTTGTTTTCTGCGTATGTGGAGGGTATACTGGAAGCAGAGAGGAAAAAGAGAACCACATTTCCTTCCTAAATTTTTGAAAACGCATGAACTTCGGTCACTTTTGGCACATTTTAAGCATTTAGCATCCTTTAATGAAAATCGTGATTGTTGGGGGGGGGGGGGAAGCTTAAAAAAGAGGCACCTAGGGAAACTACCTGGCATGGTTCTGAATAAGAAAGGAGAGTTTGAAAAATTAAAAACACTATTTAAATGAAGTATTTTCTTACATTTTTCAAAACAAATAAACTTCGGTAAAAAGGTCGATAGAATGGATTAGGGGGCCCCCTGGCTTCGTCGGCCCCCCCCAAATGGGGGGTATGGGGGGCGGTCGCTACGGCCCTGGGAGTTTGCCATCAACACGCAAACAAGTCTCCGAGAAGGCGAACGTGTCTTGGGTGTAGGTCGTTCCACCATAATGCGCATACTGCACGAGGATATGCAACACCCTTACCACTTCCAAAAAGTACAGGCATTGTGCGCAGACAATTATCCCAAACGCATCGCATTCTCACGCTGGTATTTACAACAGCGGGACGCACAGCCAGATTTTCCTTCGTGGATTTTCTTTTCTGATAAATCGTGCTTTACACAGGATGGTGTCCTGGACCTGCACAACATGCACGTATGGGCGCATGAAAACACAAGATGTACACATGTGCCCATGCACATCAAAAACGTTTCACCATAAACGTTTGGGCTGGTATTATCGGTGTCATGTTGATTGGCCCTTTTACCTTCTACCTGAACGCCTCGACGGAAATACCTATCGCATTTTTTTAGAAAGAGTTCCGATGATGCAAGATCCGATGGTTGACGTTCCAGCTGCTACACGCCGAAACATCTGGTTTCAGCATGATGGGGCGCCTGCCCACTTTAGCTACGCTGTTCGAGAATACCTCGACAGGACTTATCCTAATCGCTGGATCGATAGAGGCGGACCAGTCCAATGGCCTCCTCGATCCCTCGACCTGACTTCCCCTGGATTTCTACCTGTGGGAACACATGAAGTCCATGGTGTACGAGACACCCGTAACATAGGACATGGATCTTATCGCCAGGATCGCGGAAGCGGCAGCACGTGTCCATGACACTCCTGACCAATTCGAACGGGTGCGTGAATCCATGCGCTGACGTTGTGAAACGTGCATTGTGGCGAATGGAAAGAATTTTGGAATATTTTCTGCGATGTAATGATGTTTTGTAATAAAAATCATATTAACACCGCTGTCGATATCATTTTTTTTCTCCTCATCCAAACCTGCACTTATCGCCCTCTAGCGGTCGCAGTTTGAATTTTCGGACACAAGCTCCTATATAAATGTTGTTCATCATGATATGACGGACCAGCATGTTAAGTTTGTAAACGACCTTTTGGGACACACTGTATACTTGTCGGTTGTCACTGCCAGATAGCTATATTTCTTACTAGTAATCTAGTATAACAATATGAAAAACTAGTGGAACCGAAGAGAAAAGTGGAGCTCAATCTAAAAAATGTTACTGTAAAAATTGGCAAATATTTTCAATCTAAAAAAGTGGGTAGAAAAGTAATAGAATAAGATTATCTGTAAAGCTCGTAAAATTACCTAAATTTTTGTTGATAGCTGAAAATGGACTGAGCTTTAGTGATACCTTAAAATCAATCAGGGAAAAAGAGGCATTTTTAACACACTCCATAGATATAAGCATATAGATGATTGGAAAATCATCTAAAAAAATAACCAGTTTAAAAATTTGGGTTCTTAATTCTAGGATATAAGCTGTTGTGATAAAGAATGAGAACCTGAGCTGACCGTTTAGCACAAAATGTGGACCAAATTACATTTCAGGGATTATTGATAAGTGGAAGATCAAAGCTCCAATTAAGCCCAAAACCTCAAACATATATGATTCAATCATATACTAAATATTTGTGTTCAGAAATATTTATCTCCATCAATTCTCCAACAGCCTGATTATATTAATGTTATATTTTAATTATTTCTTCATGTTTTATATTCGTTTAGCGTTGTGGAGTTTCGTTTGATTTGAGACACCACAATTATATATTCATACACCATATAACACTACTTTGCCCAGAAATCATTTTGAATAGATAATAGTATGATTCTGAATAGAAGGTACGAATCCACATTTTTAGCTATCATTAAAAATTTAGGTAAATTCATGAGATTTGCAAATAATTTGATTCCATTACTTTTCTATGAACTTTTTTAGATTGAAAATATTTACCAATTTTTACTATAACATTTTTTAGATCGAGCTCTACTTTTCTTTCTGGTTCCACCAATTTTTCATATGATCTCACAACTTTTTCAGATACTCGCAAAAACTTGATCAACCAACTTCAACTAACAAATCAACCCCCTCCCGATTAACCAACAAATGACATTAATCAAATGGCCTTCTCAATTGCCTCAATCAAAAACTTAAAAATAAAACTATTCATGTAGGATGGGTCAAGGCCCATGTAGGCATTGTGGGTAACTGATAAACTTGCCAAATCAGTGGTTCTGAATAATGTTTATGACAAAGTAGTTAGCCTTCCAGTTCCTGTGATTTATTTGAAGAATTACTTTCGAAATAAGAATATTTGTGATTGGCAGGATCGATGGTCCTTTAGCGATAAAGGTAGGGATACGTACATGGTTATTCTTTATGTTAGCTTAAATTACATCTGTTATTCACAAGTGGCTGCATATTTTGTTTTTGCACATGGGGCACTCCCTACTCTGCTCTACGAACGGGGAAAGCGAAATAATGATAAGTGTATTTGTGGCAAACGCGGTGACGTCGCGCACTATTTATTTGATAGTTGTTGTGTCTCAGCAGACAAGTTTAACCTAATTAGAAATAGAACCATAGAGTGGAACATAAGAAATGGTCTATTTTCGCATTTCAATTATAAGAAACTTTCTGCTATTTGTAATGATCTGAATGCACACTTTACATTCATTCGTTAAAAATTCTGATGTTGTAACTTGGTTTTATTGACAGGACAATGAACTTTAAATCTTTGGACTTTCTCCTGTTGTGTGACATAGTATATAACTTTGACCCTCAGCTAAAACTGTATTGAACTTTTCTAACTCTTACTTAGGGTTTTTTTTTTTTTTTTAGGTTTGGTTTTATTATATTTTTAGTTTTAGTTTTGTTTTGGAACATGTATGATTTATTCTTACATCTTATTTTATTGTGTGTGTGTGTCTTGTAAAGTTTAATAGTTACTTTTTCTTTGTTCCGACAGTCAGACGTTTGTCAAATTGTTAACAGGTGTTTTTCATTTTTATCATTTTGTGTATTTTAGTGTCATGGCACATTATTGCTGTATATTTTACTTATGTTAAGGAATGGCCCGTTATTTGTGATTTGGCTGGTTCGTAGTAGAAAATTTCCTCCGAGGATTAAACACCTATGCCAAGTTTTTGGTGGGTACCCTGGGTCAGTGGCGTAGCTACGGGGAGGGGGGGGGCAAGGGGGCGCCCGCCCCGGGCGCCGAGGCTAAGGGGGGCCAAATTGAGAGAGGTTTAAACTGAAATCATCTTACATATTTTAACAATAAAAAAAAATTGTTGACTCTTTTGTGTGTGTGTTAATGTATTCTTTAGTAAAATATTTTGATATATCCAATTAATGAAAAATGGAACAAATTATGTAAATATTTCTAGGGATGACAATCGGTAACGAAAATAATTATATTTCTGAATTGAGACGCAAAATGATTAAATAGGGGCGACAAATTCAGAGGAACTTTAAACTGAAATTATTTCACACATTTTGAAAATGAATAATAATTGTTGACTTCTTTTCTGTGTGTGTGTGATTTTTTTAAAAATAAATTCGGTGGAGGTGGAAGGAATGGCAAAATTCACAACTGTCAATCGCTGATGGAGGCTTTTAACTGTCTCACCTGAAATAAATAAATCAAAAAGCCGTTTGAAGACTTGAAATCACATTTCTGGTATCAATAACATTTTTCATTTGTAGCTAGCTGACCCGTCCGTCGATTTTTCCAAATGAATTGCGAATAATTAAAACCTGTATTCAAATTAAAAAAAAATCTTTCAAAACGAACCTCTCGGATGGGTCTCCTGTGCCTTCCGCAGCATAGAACGGGTATGCTATGCAGCCAAAAACCAAGCATTAAAACATGTATTCAAATTTATTTCTGTCAAAATGAATCTTTGGAATGGATGTGAGCTGCCTATGTTACCATGAGTAGGAGTGCAAGAACATCTGGTGATAATCGTAAAAAGAATTGAAAGAAAGAAAATTTCCTTGGAAGAGGTCCCATGAAATCTCAGATAAAAATGCCCCTGGTGGTGGAAGATAGAACTAAAACCTATAAACAATCGAAAACCAAATTGAATGAGAAAAACCCAGTGGAAATTGGGTCCATAGAACCTGCGATTAGAATACGTCATCTTCACATGAAGATGGAGCTAAAAATTTCAAGAAAATCGTAACCTAATTTTCAAGAATCAAAACCTGTTATAATCTATTTTGTAAAATCCGACTAAAAAGGGGCTTAAAAGTTCGATAGTCATCATACTTTAATATGTAAATAGAAGGGAGAAACTGTTGTGGACGGACTCTTAACACCTACCACTTCAATCTGTCCACAGAACACACTAGTAATTTTCGATTAAATTGCTAAAATACTTTTAAATTATGATTTTAGCATTCGACAGCGTTTAATAATTAAGTTGATTGCCTGCATGTTATATAATCTTTGATCAATCGATTTTCGATAATTAGTGGAGTGTTCGGACGGGAAAAATAGTTTTAATTCTGTTTTTAATGGATGTTCGTTTCTGTATGTTTCTCTCGTATGCAGGGCTGCCACAGGCGATTATTATTTTTTTACTTCTAATTGGTACCACTTTCCCAAAACAGAAATCGTTACCCACACTTTAATAACATTTACAATAGAAATAAAAGTCAGTATTTATATTAGAAAAATACTTATGGAAGCAGAATACAAAAATAGTCGACTGTGGCAGCTTTTACATATGAGGTCTCTCTCCTTTTGTATACTGTCACAGTCAAATGAAAAGAAAATAAAAAGAATATTGCCCAGTTAAACTGATGGCATTGAGCTCACAGGCTACGCATACTAATTGTACATTACAGCCTTGTATTTTCGTTAATTCCGTTCGAAAAAAAAAATCAAGAAGGGGAAACAGCTCTCCCCTTTCTCCTTTTTTATACTTAATCATTGAACTTCCTAAACTATCAAGTGCATGCTTTATCATATTAAAAAATCTATATCCAAAATTCAGAGCAAATCGGATAATTCTTAATAAAAACCCATTTAGCATTTATATAATTTAAGAGGAGTTATTCCCCTCTTTTATACTTAGCCATTAAACTTCCAAAACTATTCAGAGATTTGAACGAAATCAGACAATTCTGATTGAAAAATCCATTTATGCAAGTTAAGGGGAGGGGCATTAGAACCCCCGTTCCCCCTGTTTATACTTATTCAATGAACACCTAATAACAGCCACAGACTCGCCTCATCAGAATGATCCTATATCTAAATTTTGAACGAAAACTGTTAATTCTGCATGAAAATCCCGTTTATATCAATTAAGGGGAGGGGCATGAGTGCCCCCGTTCCCCCTGTTTATACTTATTCTATGAACACCTAATAACAGCCACGGTATCGCCTCATTAGAATGATCCTATATCTAAATTTTGAACGAAAACTGTTAATTCTGCATGAAAATCCCGTTTATATCAATTAACGGGAGGGGCATGAGCCCCCCGTTCCCCCTGTTTATACTTATTCTATGAACACCTAATAACAGCCACGGTATCGCCTCATTAGAATGATCCTATATCTAAATTTTGAACGAAAACTGTTAATTCTGCATGAAAATCCCGTTTATATCAATTAAGGGGGGGGATGAGCCCCCTGTTCCCCTTGTTTATACTTATTCAATGAACACATAATAACAGTCACGGAATCGCCTCATCAGAATGATCCTATATCTAAATTTTGGACAAAAACTGCTAATTCTGCATGAAAAACCCATTTATATCCATTAAGGGGAGGGGCATGAGCCCCCCGTTCCCCCTGTTTATACTTATTCAATGAACACCTAATAACAGCCACGGTATCGCCTCATCCGAATGATCCTATATCTAAATTTTGAACGAAAACTTAATTCTGCATGAAAATCCCGTTTATATCAATTAAGGGGGGCATGAGCCCCCTGTTTATACTTATTCAATGAACACATAATAACAGTCACGGTATCGCCTCATCAGAATGATCCTATATCTAAATTTTGGACAAAAACTTAATTCTGCATGAAAAACCCATTTATATCCATTAAGGGGAGGGGCATGAGCCCCCGTTCCCCCTCTTATACATATCGAATGAACTCCAAAAACTAATCAGGGAAGCGCCTTATCAGGATATACCTATATACAAAATTTCAAGTGGATCCGATATTTTTATCATGAGTTATCGCGTTACGCACGAACGCACGTACATACAGAACGGACGGGCACATAAGCTATCAGACTATGATAGCCTGTGAGCTAAAAAGTTACCGAGAGATTTTCAAAAAAATTATACATATATATATATTTTTTTTTCATATATGTGCTTTGAAATTTTCAAATTGAAATCTTAATTATTTTTTTTTCTGTTTTCGCTGACAAGTGAAAAATTTTAATTTCTTTCGACTGGGAAATCAAATTCAGATGAGTGTGCGAGTTTTGCCTTTTGAGGGGGGAAAATCGCATTTTTGATGAATTTTTAATTAATATTCTCGACTATAAGAAAAAAAAAAAAGAAAAGAAAAATTTTGAGTCTCACGTGCATTGGGATAGGATTTGCTTTGTACTACCCTCACCCAAAATTTCAGAGTTGTATGTGTAGTAGATATTTTTAATCCTCTTCGTCATACACACGGACACATGGATTGGTTTTTACGCTGATTTTTGCTGTTCTTAGCATTCCATATAAATATTTAAAATGAAAGCTTTCTTAAACCAATGCAAAAAGTATTTAGCTGAAAGAACAACAAGAAAAAGTATTATTTTTTCCTTGATGGAAACTCCCTTTTTCCGTCAAATTGTCATTGAGAAAAACAAATAATGAAATGTGAGCGACTACACAAAAATTTTCCTACTTAATTCGTATAAAAAAACGAAGTAGGGCTTTTCAGTCTTCCTAGTACGACCACTACAAAGGTCTGTTTTCGTCGTTTTAAAAGTTCAATTTATTTTACATAAATTTAAATTCAGCGCATATGCATTAGAGAAAACGACATCTATCTATGTAAATTATGGGAATGACTGAGAGATCAATGGAATAAAATAATTTGACTCGGGAACCTCTTTGGACCGAACTCTTTCGCCATTGCATCTTACAAACATTTCAGTGAATTCGATCGGAGGTCTTACAACTTATTTACGCCAATTTCGGGACCTATATGGTCGTAGGTTATGCAGGCTTATCATAAATGCCAAATCTAAAATTTTTCGTTCTAGTTCATGTAAATATGTTGAGGCTTGTAATATTTTCAGGTAAGGGGCGAAGATATAAATTTGCAAGAAACGTTTAGTTTATTTGCTTAATTAGCTCTTGATTGACATATGGTCAAGATCTGAATAATTCCTGGAATCTGAAGCATACAAAGATTTAGCCACAAACGAAAGAAGAATTGCCTAAACGTCAGTATTTTCCATCTTAAGTTTCTCTCGGATTTTACTGGTGAACATAATAAATGTCATGCTGAACAACAAAGTTCAAGGAGTAAAATGGATTTTGAGAAAAATAATTTATGTATTTTAACTTAAATTTTTGAATTTCAAAAGGATTTTAGTTTTTATCCATTTCATCCATAGCATATCTCTCTCTCTATTGATATCTGATCATTGTCATGCGGCTGAGAATATATTAAGGGTTTATTAAGATCTCAAACAAATTCGTTGGATATCTTGATTTACCATAAGAATTCAAGACCTTTTATTGTTTTCCCATCCATCTTTAAAATTGGATGCATATAACAATTTGAAATTCTAGGGTGACTGCAGTTTTCAATCAGGAGATTTTATTACCATAATCGGACGTATCATAACTTAGCAGTTTTAGTACATGTTATTTATTTATTTATTTATTTATTTGTCGCTATTACCATCACAGAGCCAAATTACCTCACAGGCCTATAAATCCACTGTTGCTGGGGGCTCAAATTTAGTAAAATGATTTTTTTTTTTTTTTTTTTTTTTTTAAGTCTTAAAATTGTAGTTTCCACATTATTTTCTAAAAAACAAAAATACGTTTTGATTAATTTTGAAACCGCATCCTAATATCTAATAATACCCCCCCCCCCCCAAAAAAAAAATGTATAGGAACTGCTCGGGGCCCTCAAACAGGTGCTGGGCCATGGGCCTTACGCAACCCTAATCGGGCACTGCATCCCACATGCTTAAAACAACATAAACATAACCGTGAACGTACCACTAAGTTTTTGAAATTCCCATTCAAATTCAATATTGATGGAAATTGGAAAACTTCAGTAATCTGGTTCTATGCAGTTTACTTTAGTGTGTTTGAGTAAAATTAACCGAATCCTTAAAAAGAAGAAAAAGTGAAGATGCCTTTTCCTCCCAGTATAAGTCAAAAAGGCTATTTTGTTTCTTCTTCCGAAAAAAAAATTGGGGGGGGGGGCGCAAAAATTAATCCTGCCCCGGGCGCCAAAACACGTAGCTACGCCACTGCCCCGGGTGGGTGATCCTCCCCCCTTCCAGAAATTCAACTCCAGGTGGAGAAGAGTTTATAACAGGAAAAGCTCGTCCGAAAATATTCCGATGTTCTACCACATGACGGGTTAAAAAAAAGTTTGCAATTTACTCCTCACCCGCAGGTTTATTTTCCTTTCCAGAATACACCCGGAAATCACACTAGAGGTCTGCACGGGCCGAAATTTCAAGGCCTGAGCCCGGCCTGAAAGTTAAAATTTTGGCCCGGCCCGAGCCAAAGACATATTGGCCCGAGCCGGCCCGGCCCGAACGAAAAAAATATTGGCCCGACCCGCCCCGGCCCGAGAGTTAAAATTTCGACCCGAACCCGGCCCGGCTCTGGTGAATTTCTACAGAACATTGATCTTTACTCTAACGAGAGTTCAGACCAAAAAAACTTATCTTAGTCTTTTTTTTTCTTTCATGTTTATAATATCTATTTATGCAGAAGTACCATAGGCTGCGATATTTACGCTTTTAACCCTTTGAGGGGCAAAGCACTTCTATTCTTAAAATGCTGAAATGACTGATTGACACCAGAATTTAAAAATGAATTTATTTCAAAATAGATAAAAAATTTTCTGTACGTACTTGATAAAATTAAAATCTTCTTTTCAAATTTCTGGTGTCAATGTGGTGTTTCGCAATAAAAATTAAGTGGTATGTATTTTATACCACCATCCTTCAAGGGGTTAATAAACCTTTATTTGCTGTATGTAAATGTTTCAGTTATCATTAGTATTATTAATACATAAAAAAAAAAAAAAAAAAAAAAATCTAAAAATGGTATATGGTAAAAGTAAAATCTTCTAAGACATTGGAAAAAAAATACGTTTCCTTCTTAGCAGATGTAAATGTTTAATAGATATATATTTTTCGCGTATTGTTGTATTCATTTTGCATGAATGAACAGTTTAAAAGAAATTTGCAGATTTCAGTTTAAGAATGCATTTCGATTCAAAGTGCTGATTTTCCGATTTATTTTTAATTTCATTTTTGCTCTCATATGCATCAAACTGGCAAACTGTCTTATTTAGAAAATACCCAAGGAGCCGTGATTGTCGATTCTTTGATAAATGCAGAAAATATTGCAAAAAAAGCAATCAAAAACGGCATTTTGAACTGATTTTTCCGAAGCGGGAGATCTCGGAACGAAAAAAAGTGTCCTACTGAGAAGATAATTGTTCATAAATCAAATTCTTATGAATTGAGCGTAAAAAAACATCACACGGCACCTTATACGTCTCTTCAAAAATCCCCCCCCCCCCCCCCCCCCCAGCAAGTTTCATGTTTCTACTTTTAAAAATGTGTCTGAAATTGTATCGGAAAATTTCGAGCTGTTGAAGGTGGAAAAGATTTTTTTCGAATACACCCTTAAACAAAAATTCCATCATAATCAGGTTTTTTTTTTCTTTTAATGTGTTTAATTCTATTTTAAGACTGAAGAATTCTTGTATAAACATACACTGTACTTCACACAAAACATATATTAAATAATAGTTTTCTCGGCATTTTCGCCGGATCAAAACAACTTCCATCCAAGCGGGAATCAAAACATTCTATTCTAAACTATTTTTTCCCTCGGGACTGGATGACGTCACGACAAAATCCCGATAGGGATCATTTCTTTCCCCAAGGAATGAAGTCGTAACAAGACGCCTAGTGATCTAAGATTCTTTAAAAAGAATAAATTCTGATGTTTAATTGTAGAATAATGACGACTTAAAAGTATATGTCTATTTTACAAAAATTTTTGGATCAAGCCAAGCCATCATTTATGAAACGACTTTTCCACGTCGAGAAAAGGATTTTCATACGAGAAGATTCAACAGGAACTGATTATTCATGTCCGTGAAGACTAGGAAGAACAAAATTAGTCTCGGTTTCGTACGGAAAAAATAAGTTAGACTCGGCCCGGCCCGATACTCCAGGAAAAAAAAATTAAGGCCCGATCCCGGCCCGGCCCGAAAAGATTAGTGACTAGGCCCGTCCGGCCCGGCTCGAGTTTTCAGAAGCAAGGCTCGAGCCCGGCCCGGTCCGAATGCCGTTAATGAAAATCGGTCCGAGCCCGGCGCGTGCAGACCTATAAATCACACAGACCCTATTAAAATGTTTATATTTAATAAATTATATTTACCCAAGCTCTCCATCAGAAAACCACACCTAAAATGATATTTATTTTCGGAAATAGTTGCGATTTAAAAATATCAACTCCCCCTTTGCTCCCCCTCCAGAAGTTCAACTCCAGGAAATAAAAAAAAAAAAAAAAAAAAAAAGATCACACAGTCCCTGCTTTAAAATTTTTATCTATAATAATAAAAGGACTAGTTTGTGAGTGTGTCCGCGCTGTTCTGAAGAGACTGCTGCACGTAGAATTACAAAATTCTGGGGAAAGTTACCTCTATGTATGACGTTTTGCACCTCAAAGCCCGATTTTCGATTTTTTTTTATTAGATTATTTTTATTAGCCTCCGATGCTATTTCTTTCAGACAAGCTAAAAATTGTCGTGTCATCAGCCCTGAATTTTCCACTCAACTGATTTTGATAATTATTTTTTTAAATGAAAGCTATTTATTTGTAGTTGTGCCCATTTTAGTTATTTTTTAATTTACTAGGGGGGCCCCGTCCCCCTGCTCGCTATGCTCGCCAACCCCCCCGCGTAATCGCTTCCCGATTCCAAATTATTGTCTACCCCTGCTTGCTGCGCTCGCCAATAACCCATGGTATGAATAAGCAGTTGCAGACCTTTCAAATGATGTGTCACACAATTGGTGTTGTAAAGAAATTACAAAATGCGCCCCCTCTGAGGGCAGAGGGGGGGGGATTACACACAAGGTATCCATAATATGAATAAGCAGTTGCAGACCTCTCAAATGATGTGTCACACAATTGGTGTTGTAAAGAAATTAAAAATGTGCCCCCCCTGGGGGGCAGAGTGGGGGATGACACACAACACATCCATAATATCAATAAGCAGTTGCAGACCTTTCAAATGATGTGTCACTCAACTGGTGTTGTAAAGAAATTAAAAATGTGACCGCCCCCCCCCCTGGGGAGAGCAGAGTGTGGGGGTGACACACAAGACATCCATAATATGAATAAGCACTTGCAGACCTTTCAAATCTTGTGTAACACGACTGGTGTTGTAAAGAAAATAAAAATGTGTCCCCCCAGGGGAGCAGAGTGGGGGATAACACACAAGACATCCATTATATGAATAAGCAGTTGCAAACCTCTCAAATGATGTATCAAACGACTGGTGTTGTAAAGAAATTAAAAATTTGGCGAAATATTACAGTTATCGCCAAGTTGGCGTCACTTTTGACAACTAATTTTGGTCGCCAAATTTGGCGATATATCGCCAAGTTGGCGACAAACTTGGCGATTGTTGGCGATGGTAACCTTTCCTCTCTTTATGGTAACCCATATGGCGATGCATAGACGGAGCCCTTTCCTGATTGGTCTGTTCGACTCATGGAAGGAGTGGACAACCCGGATTCGTTAGTTCCGGAAATCTTCCACATCAGCATCATTCCAGGAGTCATTCCTTTTAAGGCTAGTTTTTTTTTACTATAGAAGGATTTCCATTTTTATATTTTATTTTTGATTTTAAATGCTTTTCACGATATTTCTTCAAAGTGATGGCAACTCAGTTTAGCTTTTCTCTCGATAATAAAAAATTATTTTCCAAAATGATTGCGTATAATTATGCACTAATTAAGGTAAAAAAAATATATATATTTACTAAGAAATAATATTAATAATGTAAATAAAATAACAGAAAATAATTTATGATAAAAATTAATGTCTAAAGCAAAATAAGAAAAATTTCAAATTAGGAAAATGATGTCATTTAGCAACCAGATAAATGGGAATTACAATATTATTACGGATGCCTTTTTCATATTACTAATAACAGTAACTTTTAAAAATCATTTGAAGATAAAATGACGTCACTATTTAAAACATCGCATTTTTACTCATAACGATATTAGGTACTACTCTGTTATCCCGTCGACCAATTTCGCCAAATTATACAAATCGCCAAACTAATAGCCAAATTATACATATTGACATAATTTTTATTTTGAAAAACGAAAAAACAAATAATTAGTAGAATATTAATAAAAAGTCGAAATAAAAATCACTTAATGACATTTTAAACACATGAATCATATTTAATGTCATTGAATGTCACATTCACGATCATCCATTATTGGCATTTAATCTTATAGTTTGGCGATATTTTTTTTGGTCGACGGGATAACTTAGTAGTACCCGATATTACATTTCAATATTTCTTTTCATTATGGACACTGAGATTGAGATTTTACTTTCAGATGACTTCAGTTAGTGAAAATAATGTCACAGTAAAAATGAAATTAGTTTTTTTTAATACTAGGGGGGCTCCGCCCCCTGCTTGCTACGCTCGCCAACCTCCGGCGTAACCGCTTCGCGATTCCAAGTTGTAGGCTACCCCTGCTTGCTGCGCTCGCCAATACCCCATGGTATAAATAAGCAGTTGCAGACCTTTCAAATGATGTGTCACACGACTGGTGTTGTAAATAAATTAAAAATGTGCCCCCCCCCGGGGGGGCAGAGCGGAGGGGCTGACACACAAGACATCCATAATATGAATAAGCAGTTGCAGACCTTTCAAATGATGTGTCATACGACTGGTGTTGTAAAGAAATTAAAAATGTGCCCCCCTGGGGGGACAGAATGGGGGGTGACACACAGGACATCCATAATATGAATAAGCAGTTGCAGACCTTTCAAATGATGTGTCACACGATTGCAATCCCGGTTGGAATCTCTTCGCGATGCATAGACAGAGCCCTTTCCTGATTGTCTATTCGACTCATGGAAGGAGTGGTGGACCCGGATGCGTTATTTCCGGAAACCTTACACATCAGCATCATTCCAGGAGTCATTCCTTTTGAGGCTAGTTTTTTTTTTTTTTTTTTTTTTTTTTTTACTATAGAAGGAAAACTATTTTTCTGTGAGTGCATGTAAAAATAAAATTTCTGGATTTCGCCGGCACTCAGATTACAATTTTAATTGAAGATGTGCGAATATTTGCATGCAAAATTGTAACAGGCAAATTTGACATTTAGTTTGTACATATATTTATTATATATTGATTCAATAATGTAATTACTTTTGCTTTTTTCTAAACCAAATCGGTCGGGTCTTTTAAACATTTCATTCGTCGAATTCGACGGTATTCCACTCGTTTTATTGTTAAATTACATTTCCTTTTACTCAGAGTCTATAAAAAAGCGTTTAAACTAAAGAAAAAATCCGTTTTTGATGAATCTAGTCAATGAAAAAGTAGCACGTCAAATTGTATCTCTTTATTATTCCGCAATTCCAATGTCTCAGAGAAAAATTGCTATTCAATTGGGTATTTCACGCCGTTCTGTTTGCTATTATATTGATAAACACAAGAAAAATGAAGTTAGTTCATTGCAATCTAAACGGGGTCGCCCTTCTAAAAAACTTCTATCGATTTTTTTTTTTTTTTTTTTTTTTTTTTCTAATCAGAGGCGAAACTAAATTCTGCAATGGCAGAATCTACATTCAACTTGTCTTTTTTTTTTCTTCAATTCAGCATAATCTATTATTCCTAAAAAGAACAAAAATGTATTACTTAAATGTCAATATTTTATTGCGAAATATTAAAATCATTCTATTAATCCATTTCCCCTTTTTAGAATAAAAAACATTTATCAAAAGCTATAATTTTGTTTTATTTAATATTTTAGTCGATTTTTAGCGTTCTTTTTATTTATCGAAGCGATTTTTCAAAATTAGTCAAAGGAATACGGTTTCATTCTTTTAACCCAATATAGTAAATTTAGTCCTCTTTTCAATCCAGCTTATTCGGAATTCATGCAGAGAATATTTAACGAATATTTTAATGCTATTTTTAGTATTTTTTTCGCATTTTGCGGCTATTTTTGACATTGATAAAAAGAAAATTATTTAAATCTTTTTAGTCTAATTTGGTAAAGTTTGTCTGCTACGATTTTTGAATTTCATCAATTTTTAATGCGATTTTCAGTAAGATTTTTGAATTAATTTGTAACGATTTTTCGAGTTTTTGCGCTTTTAGAATTTTTTTTTCAATTTTTTCAATATTAAAGATTTTTTTATGCATCATGGTTATCACGGACCCGGGCAACGCCGGGCAGGTCAGCTAGTATTTAATAAATAATATTTACAGGTGGGCTCCATCAGAAAACCACATTTAAAATGACATTTATTTTGGAAATAACCACGATTTAAAAAGTACACCCTCTCATCGCCCCCCCCCTTTCCTGCCCCCACCCCCTCTTAAAATTTAACTCCAAGAGGAGAAATATTCATAATATAAAAGAATGGTTAAAACATAAATGGTTTTCGATATGTCTCGTGTTTCAGCAAATCTCATTTCGATAATACCTTACGACGATACTCCGGCATCTCGAGCGACTTGTGGCTCGCCGATGAATTTCTGCCTCGATAACCGCGGCACCTCGAGCAATTAATGTGGTTCCCCGGTGAATACCTTTTTCGATGACGCAGCTTCACAATGATTCTTGCTCTTGTCAGAGAAGAGATATGAGAATGTTTATCGAGAAGTGTTTATCGAGAAGTGTTTATCGAGGAAGCTTTGTTGAAAGTTTATCGAGGAGCGAAGTACAGAAAAGAAGACAATATGAGACAAAGATGAGAATATGACAATAGTCCCAAATTTTCAATTTTTTGGTATTTTAGCTCTACCAAACTGTCACATACCTGGAACCCTCCCATAAATATTATTTATTTAAAAACTTTTCAAAGATGGGGCTAGAAAGGGGACGAACACATTTTTAAAACCGTAGCGATTTTTACAATATATATCATTTTAGATGTGTTTTTTTTATCGAGCTATTCGATAAATATTATTTATCAAATATTAAAAAAATTAAAATGTGGACTGTATGAATTTAGGGGCGAAAGGTTGGTCCCAGGGGGGCGGAGTGAAGAGGGGGATAATTTTCAAACTTTTTTGGACCCATCATGTGGTATATCATCTTAAAGATCTCGGATTACTCCTTCATACTATGATATTTTCTTTCCCTCTTTCGTTCGCAGAGTGGGGGCAGTTTCCGAACCTTTTTACATTTTTATCATTTTAAATTCAATTTTTTACGAAGCCCTCCAGTAAATAATATTTATACTATATGAAATTTAGAAAAGCAGGAAATTGTACTCCAGCGTGTGACCACTTATTGGTCTTATGTGCCTCCGGTGTACTCCCCCACGTTTCGCCGCCTTAGGGGGGCAGTTTTCAAAATTTAGCCGAGCCCTAATGTGACATATTGTTGGAAAGGGCTGTGACCACTTACTCATGTTATGCAACTCCCGCGGTCCTTCAACACCCTTTGCTCCCAGGGGACACTTTTATTAAGTTTAAAAGAGACCCCTCATGTGACACATTTTTGGAAATGCCTGCGATCACTTATACATGTTATGTACCTCCGGTATCCCTCCTCCCCACTTTGCTTACGGAGGGCACTTTTCTAAATTTCTCCGAGACCCCTATGTTACATATGGTTGCTAAGGGTTGTGACTACTTTCTCATTTTATGCGCCTCCTGCGGTCCTCTCCTCCCCTTTTTCTTTCCTTCTTTCTAACCGATGACCAGGCCCTCCCCTCCCCCTTTTGCCACCTCGGAGAGCATTCTTATAAATTTAAGCCGAGACCCCTCATGAGGCATATCATTGGAAAGGCGTGTGGCTACTTTCTCATGTTATGCATCTCCCACAATCCTCCTCCCCAACTTTGCCTCTTCCGGGGAGCATTCTTATAAATTTACCAGAGACCCGTCATGTTATATATTGTTGAATAGTCCTGTGACCACTTATTCATATTATGCAGCCGCTATGCCCCTCCCCACTCTTATACCCAAGTTCCCTCGCTGACCTCCCCTTTACCCCCACGGGGAACGCCTTTTATATAAATTTAGATGGGGTTGCCTCATGTGGCATATGGTTAAAAAGCCTTATGACCACTTATTGATGTTATGAACCTGCGGTGTTCCTCCCTTTACTTTACCCTCACAGAGGGCACTTTCTTGAACTAAGTCGAGAGCCCTCATGTGACATATTGTTGGAAAGGTATGTGACCACATACTCACGTTACCCCCCCCCCACCCCACCCCGTTTGCGAACTAAGGGAAGGCATAAAAATTTAGATCGATACCCCTAAGGTGGCATAAGGTTGGAAAAGCTTGTAATCATTTATTAATGTTATGAACGTTCAGCGAAAATCACTCCACTTTGCCTTCTCAGATGCACTTTTCTAAATTTTGCCAGTATCCTTAATGTGATATATTTTTGGAAAACCCTATGTCCACTTATTCATATTATGCATCTCCTATGTCCCTTTTCCCACTTTTACCTTCCAAGGATCCGGTCAAAGGTTCGTTCGGTTCGAGTATTTGTTTGCAAGATTTCGCTGTGCATGCACACCGCGTTTATTATACGATGTCGTATGCAACGGGGATCCAGTTCGAGATTTCATATTAAAAGATTGTGTATAAATTAGGTACCCCGATGAAAGGAAAGGCCCACAAGCTAGCGAATCCGCCATGTCCTTATTAACGACGACTCATTCCTTCACCGCAAACGACTCTTGATAAAATCGAATCGGGTATGGTATAAAAGCAATCGCAAACTGGAGTCATTGACAAAAAAATTACACAATCGAAAGTTATCGAGATGTCCATACAATCGAGAAAATCGATAAAAACATCTCGTTATCGCCCATCACTTACGCATTATCGGACGTACTTCCTGTCAATCTACAGCTCATATTCAAAATATTAGAATAATTGAGAAAAAGTAATAAGAAAAAATTATTTGTCATTTATTTATTTTTTATACTAAATAAATGCAATTAAATTTCTTATAAATTAAATCTGGAATGTTTAGATAAGATTTTAACATTTATAAAATACAAAATACAGCACAATAAATTAGGTATACAGCTTCCTTAAACACACCAGAATATTAGAATAAAATTTAGATTGGTTCAAAATATTAGAATATTTTATTTTACGCAACAATATTACCTTATGAATATGAAGTAAATGGTAGTTAATATTTTGTAGCATCCCCTTTAGCTTTCATAACAGCGTACAATCGATCTTGCATACTATATACAAGGTGTTTACAAACATTTCTATCAATATTAGCCCAAATAGACTTTATACGTGTCACTAACTCAGTTTTACTTGAAGGAGGATTTTCTTGAAGTTTTTCTTCATTATACACCATAAGTTTTCGATGGGATTAAGATCTGGTGAATTTAGTGGCCAACTAAGTACCTTAATGTTGCGTTGGCGGAACCAATTCTTAGTTGACACCGAGGTATGCGGGGACGCTAAATCTTGTTGAAAGATGAAATCATCTTCAAATAAATCTTCTGATGATGGAATCATGTAATATTCTAAAATTTCTTGATATATCAGAGAGTTAACCTTTTCGTAGACGATGCATAACTTTCCGGGTCCTTCTGCACTCATACAACCCCAAACCATGACACTAGCAGCAAATTTTACGGAAAGTTTAAGGCATTCTTTATCAAATGCTTCTTGCTTCATTCTCCAAACTCGAATACCTTGATTACCATATGAAACACAAAACATACTTTTATCACTAAATAATATATTTTTCCAATCTTCATTGCTCCATAAACGTCTTGATTTACACCAATTCAATCTTATACGCTTTTGTCTTGCAGTCATGAGAGGTTTTATTTCGGTACACGAGATTCAAACTTAAATTTATGGAGACGTCTTAATGTTGTCGATGTAGAAACTCCAACTCCTTCTTCTTTCCATTTTCGGTGCAAGAATCGCACACTTTTAAAACGGTTTTTCTTAACTATACGCTTCAGTTTCCTGTCATCTCTAGCACATGTTTTTGGTTTTCGGCCACCATTTCGGCGATTATTTTGAAATTTTCCGATTTTTGAATATTGTGTTAGTATTTTACTAACGCTCGATTGCGAACAATGTAAATAATTCGCTATAAAACATTGATTTTTACCGTGCCGATACAAATCAACCATACGAAGTTTAGTAGATTCAGGAATATCACTCACACGGCCCATTTTAAGACGAAAAAGAAACAAACTGCAAAAAAGAATACTGATTTTAAATAAAATAGTCTGAATTTAATCAATGATGCCACCAGTTAAGAATTGGTAATAATTAAAGGAGAATTAATGTGAAATATTCTAATATTTTGAACCACTTGAATAAATATTCTAATATTTTGACTTTTCAAAATAATTTTTTTTGCAATTAATCTTTTAAAAAATGATATTAAATTTAAGATAACAAGTAAGTTTAATCAACAATAAGTTCTTAATAAAAATATCGTTTGCATATTTTCATTAAAAAACATTAAATTACCAAACGATATTTTCAATTTCTAAAAAAAAGGTAATTATTCTAATATTTTGAATATGAGCTGTATTCATTTGAATGAGGAGATGGTCAGAGCCGCAATACAGTACCATGCAAAGAATTGGATACATGGAAGCCTATGAATGATAATTTCTGAAAATATAATTTCAGTAGTTTTAAGAGCGTTTTAGTTTAAAATAAATTTAAGCTAAATACTGGCGTGTGATAAAGATAACAAGTAAACTACAGGTCTGAACAAAAGTATTCAAGTATGTTTCCATCTAATCTAATATATAAAGTTCTCGTGTCACAGTATTAGTTGCCATACTTCTCCGAAACGGCTTAACCGATTTTGATGAAATTTTGATAAGCATACTCAGTAGGTCTGAGAATAGGTTGTTATCTATTTTTTATACCCTTGATTCATTCCTGCGTCTAGCATTCGAGTATGAGCCCGATACTGAATATTTTACTCATTCAAAAGTGGTAATTGGTCCTATGGATAAGGAATACTCGCATTGTAATGCCCTTAAATTTAAAAAAAATGAGGCAGCCGGGATGTGTTGCGCATCAGGAAAGGTGCAATTACTAGCAATTGAAACACCACCTGAACCATAAAACTTAATTCTTATCGGTATGGATCCAGATTCTAACCTGTTCCTGAAGTCAATTCGAACATTCAATTTTATGTTTCTAAACGACATCGTTTGGAGCAACAGAAATAGTTAAAAATAGCGCTGTAAGTGGTCAACTGTTCAATTCATATTCAAAATGAAAGGCCAAATTTATCACAAAGTGGACTCATTGCTGCCATAGCTAGACAAACCACATAAATATTTACAGATCTACTTTATGAGCGGTGAGGACGCACGTCTGAATGCATGTTGTAGCTACAGTCACCAGTCACCTCAATTCACTTTTTGCAAGACGCATCGTCTGCGAGCTGGACGCTTTATTCAATGAACACAATGAATTTTTGAGAATATTCAAATCACACATGCACAAATTAGAAAGTGATAATCATGCTATTGTCATCAATCCTGACAAAACACATTCTGGCGAGCACATTTGTCGATTCAATGCACATGTTGTTGACGACGTTGCTGGAATTATAGTTGGCGATCCTTCAGCTATACGAGAAATCGTGATTCGTAGAAATAATATTCTCCAGTTCATTGCTGATACACACTGTTCATATGACAATCAATATAATATCCAATAATGTTCTGGAAGAAACAATACGGATATTGCATAAATGTTAAACAACGAGGTCCGACAACAGGTATTATATTCATTATGAACTTGATCATTACTCATTTAACAAGCACTTAATTTATTAATGATTAATTTATTGAACTTAACTATTGTTAATTAATATTTATTTATTAATATAGTATTACAGGAGCCGAAACAAATAAGAATGTAAGTTCGAAGGAATTTTTATGCGTATCGATTGATGGTAAGACGCGGTCAGGACAATGTCATTCTACGATGTCGTGAGCTTTGTCTACAATTCATGATTGACATATGTACGTGAAGATAGAGAGCGAACAACTATGATACTTGCGATATAATCAACAAAAACTGCGTGCGGAAGAATACATTCATTTGCGAGACGGATTTTGTCAACAACGCCGACGTCGCCGAAATTGGTAACTCTGTTATTCTACCATCATCGTACATAGGCAGTCCACGTCATATGCAAGAGTATATATAGGATGCTATGATTTTCGTGCGTGAATATGGACGACAATGTTTATTTATCACGTTCACATATAATCCAAAATGGCCGGAGATTACATCTTTGCTATTACCTAGACAAATTGCGATACATCATCATGACATTATAGCACGTGTGTTCAGACAAAAATTAAAGTCTTTAATAAGTTTCATTACAAAATTATATGCATTCGGCCCCACATGTCGCTGGATGTATACGCTTGAATGGCAAAAGCGTGGATTACCTCATGTACGCATTTTGGTTTGGTTAATCGACAAAATCCGCCCTGAAGAAATCGATAGTATTTCCGCGGAAATTCCAGATCCAACTATTGATCAATTGCTGTTTGACATTGATACAGCAAACATGTTTCATGGCCCATGCAGTAATCTGAATAGATCATCGCCTTGCATGGCAGATGGAAAATGTATCAAAAGTTTCCCCAAACATTTCACTAATGATACGATCACAAATGTTGACGGATATCCATAATTTCGTCGAAGAAGTCCCAATAATGGCGGACAATCATTTATTAAAAATATCAACAACACAGACATTGACAATGACAAACGTTGGGTGGTGGTATATTCGCCTCTGCTGAGGAAAACATACGATACTTATTACGTTATCCTTTATGCAAATGATAACTCTATTACGCTAGCAGCGTATCTGGAACAGCAGCAATTGAATAAGGCTAAAATAGATTTAAGAAATCATAACATTAAAATAATTCTGGAGTCTGCAAATGAAAACATATCCAGCCGTTTTAAAAAATCAAAACACATTTATTCCACAGAAACAAGAACTCCAAAAAAATTTAACTAAAAAAAACCGAAATTGCCAAAATACAAAAACAAACTTTTGCTTAATAGTTACATTAAGTTACAGTTACAGCGCGCAGGTGTAGATGCCATAAAATAATCAAACAAAATCTCTGAATACATGACATCCTCCCACCTTAAGTTGTTGAAAAACAACTTAACTTACCAAACATTTAAAAATTTCAAAGAATAACACATGCACAATAAACATTTCTAATATACTCACTAACACAAAAAATATATAAGATATATATACTGAAAGTCACATTTAAAGTTCAAAAATAAATTTGTTTACAAGTCCTTTCGTAGTTTTTTAACAGTTCTCTTACTTTTAGTTTTTAAAACATCATCTCTGAAAGTTTCATTGGAAATTTCAAGTGGGAAGATTCTGTGGACTGGGCATAGAAGTTCTCCTTTTGCTGTTCTCAAACTCACTAATCTGTTACTACCATCCTTTTTAGGTACTAATTTAATAACAACACCTAAAGGTCAGTCATTACATTTTACACTATCACTTCCAATCAACACAACTTTTCCTAGCTTAATATCTCTTTCCTGTTTCTTGTTTTCATTTCTTTAAATTAAAAGTCCCAAATATTCCGATCTAAACCTTTTCCGAATATCAGTTATCAACTGTTGACGATATTTTATTCTTTTGTTTAGAACAACTTCATCCACTTGATCTAAATCCGGAACTCCAATTTGCCTGAAATCTTGCAAAAATGAGTAGTTGATAAAGGTATCAGTTTAGAATCCGTTTCTGATACATGACTAAGAGAGTCTGAGAATTTATTGCAGACTTTGCATCACATAAAGCGGTGACCATTTCTTCATAAGATAAAAAAAGTCTTTCCGAGATCTCTTCATAGGATCTGTTTCATTACCCCAACTAATCTTTCCCAGAAACCACCCCACCAAGAGACAGTGAGAGGATTGAAAAACCATTGTATTCTTCCTATACTACTAAATTGTGCAATCTCAGCCCAATTCACTGTTTTCAAATAATTTGATGCACCGGCAAAATTGCTTCCATTATCACAATACACAACTGGAAGATTCTTAGAAGTTGGATTTGTTTTTCGTTTTTCTTTCAAAACAGATGGCTCGTCAAAAACAGGTTTGGTAACTGGCCAGTTTTCCTCAGTTTGTAGAAGCCATTTGGGCCCCTTCTACCATCTACTGCATGAAAGTTGGTCAGCAGAACACCCTCTTGAAGGTAAGTCAGCAGGATTATGTACTCCTGGAAGATGCTTCCACGAAGTTGGATCAATCAGTTCTCTTATCTCTTGAACTCTATTATTTACAAATACTGACCAAAGTTCTTCTCGCTAAATCCAACTTAATGCTGTAGTGGAATCAGTCCAGTATTGTTGCTTCACATTATCCCACTGGAGTGCACTGAGTACAGATTTGCATAATCGAGCTCCCACCGTTGCAGCCAGCAACTCAAGACGAGGAATAGTGATGGATTTTACTGAAACAACTGTCGATTTGGCAGCCAAAAGATTTATATGAACAACACCATAGTACTCTATGCGAACGAAAATAGCTGCTGCGTATGCAAATTGGCTAGCATCACAAAATGTATGAATGCTTAGATTATGTTGATTACTTATAACAGTAAAAAAACAGCGGCTAACAGACAAATTTTTTAAGGAACTTAAATCTTCAAACCATTTTAGAAATTCAAGTTTCAAATTATCTTCAACTTCTCTATCCCACGGGATGTTGTTTCTCCACATCTTCTGTAATAATAATTTGGGAATTAAGAGGAAAGGAAATAAAAATCCAATAGGATCAAAAACCATATGTGTAACGGAAAGAATCACTCTCTTCGATACAATTTTAAGTTTGTATGTATTCATCTAATCCAAATTAATTGTCAGTTCATCTTCTTTACGATTCCAAATTAATCCTAAAACTGAAATAACTTGTTCTGGGCCATCATCTCCTGTATACTTCTATCCTCTGAAGTTGAATTTTCCTTCAGCCAAGATATGATGACTCTCCTCGATGAAAGGTAATATTTCTGCTTCGTTGTCTAAACTTGTAATTAAATCATCTACGTAAAAACTTCGCAGAAGTATGTCAACTGTTCTCTGACTATATTTCAAATTCTGTAAATATTTTTTCAGATGATGTTCAAGCACAGCTTCTAAGAGAAAAGGGCTGCTTTTCACACCAAACATCACACGTGTATGCAGCGTTTTCTTTGGAGCTAGATTTTCTTTTCCATTCCACCAAAAAAATTTAAGAAAATTCCTATCTTCCGGTTGCACACTTATTTGTAAAAAAGCTTTCTCTATATCGGCAATTATGCCATATTTATGCTCTCTAAACCTGAGAAGAAGATTAGGGAATAGTTCCAATAAATTTGGTCCGGACTCTAAACAGTGGTTGAGCGATAGGGAATCTCTTAATCTGGCAGAGGCATTTAAAACTGGGCGTACTTTAGTTGTTCCATGTTGTTTTACAACAGGTTTGTATGGCAAATAGTGTTCCTGGAGAGGAGATGAAGAGTCAACTGGATCATCTTCAACTATACCTAACGATTCCCATTCTTTGAACACATCATCATAAGCTGTAAACAAGTTTTCTTGATGCATTTTTTTCGTCGATGATTCTAATAGTTTCATAGCAATCTCTTTATTATTCGGTATAGGCAAATGATTCTCTTTCCAGGGTAGTGAAACTTCGTATCTCTCATCTGTATTGATTCGAACAGTTTCTTCGAAATGCAATTTAGTAAGATTTTCTCTTTCCCTTTTGTTTTTCATTTCAACTGGGTCACTTATCCCTAAAACCTCTAAACTAAAAAGATCGGAAATAGTAGCTTCTCGTAAAAACATCGAAATTACCATCATAGCTGTATCTTCTTTTTCAGAAGGCAATTCAGTTTTCCCCATGAGAGTCCATCCTAGATAGGTTTCCATGGCTACTAATCCACTGGATAGAACTCTTTTCTTTCCAGTAAACAGTCTGACTGCAACATCTGCTCCAACAAGAATATCAAATGGCACCGAATTATTTTCTATGTCAAACATTTGTATATTCATAGATTGCAATTCTTCAATCCACGGTCCGTACGAAACAGAAGAAACATCATTGCAAATAATATCCTGATCAACTACGTAAGAATTACAATTAAAACCTCCATCTAAGCTTCCTAGTTCAATTTTGTATACATTATGAAACTTCTCATTGATCCTTTCTGCTCCAAAAAGTGCATGCGACAAATGTTGATGCCGTAAAGGTGCTAATCCTAACGCGGATACTATTTCTTTTCTAATATAAGACTTCTGAGATCCCGAATCATACATGGCTCTTACGATTAAATTACAATTTTTACCTTTTATTTTAACTTTCAAAGTCTGCAGCAAAACTTGTGGCGCGTTCGAAATACTCGGCAAATTTAGTGATTTATCCTGCTCTTTTACCTCTTTTTCCAGATTATTTGATGTAGGTTTATTTACATTTTTATTTGACTCGGTGCACATAATTGCATAATGCATCTTATTGCAGATCATGCATTTCACAAAACACCTACATTTTCCTACCCTATGTTCGGCTTTTAAACATTTGAAACAATAACCTTTATCTTTTAAAATCTTTATTTTTTCATTACAAGACATTTTTTGAGCCTTAAAGCAATTAGTCGGTTCATGTTTTCCGCTAGAGAAAACGCAAAGTTTCTCTGCACCAACTGAAGAGCTCAACAAACTAGCCGACGTAAATATTTTGTCTTTCTTTAATTTGCTTCCACTTTTATACGACGTTGCATCCGTCAAACCGAAACCTGTCATCTCTGGCATGCAAGAATCAACTGAAGGATAAAGTAAACATGCATATTCGTCTGTTGTAACACCAAACGTTTCAAGTGCACGAATTTGTTGCTATAAATTGTCATACAATGCACGCAAATTATTCGAGGAAAATTTTTAATTGGCATTTTTTAGAAATAATTTCAATAATTCTATAACATATACTTCTACTTGTAAATCATGGCGATCATAACGAGTTTTCAAACAGTCAATTGCTTTTGGATAGTTATCGCCTGTTGGCAGAAAACTTTCAATCACTTCTCTAGCACGAGACCCTTCAACTGTTGACTGTAACGAATATTGAAATTTATCTGAATCTTTAATACTAGAATAAACATGAATTTTTTCAAATTGGCTCCAAAAATAAAGCCATTCTTTAATATCGCCATCGAGTTTTCGTAATTCTAATTTAGGCAATTTAAACTTACTTTTATCAACAATAATATTTCCGACAGAATTAATTACGACAGAGTCATCATTAGTTGAATTTAAAACACTACTCATGTTTTGTTGACCGTTGATTATTCTCCTTGCTTTCATTTGAATTCGTGTAGCTTTATCCCGAAAATCTTCTACAACTTCAAATTCTGCATCAAATTCTTTCGCGGGTAAAAGTTCAAGAATATATGAATGCGTTTTTTCTAAACGATCAACTTTGCCTTTGAAAACATTCAGCTCTGCTTCCAGTTTGCAAATATCAACGCTTTCTAAGGCTATCAGCTCTTCTACTCTATTATAAGCTTTCCTAAAAGCGGCTCTTTCACCTTTTTAGGTAGATTTCGTAAGAAATACTACCTATTGCAATCGCACCAGTTTATATATCTATCTATCTATCTATCTATATATCTCACTTTTTTATGGACACGATAACTTCTATAATTCTTCACCAATCTCCACCAAACTTGTACATAAAATCAAAGAGTATAAAATCTTGGCTAAGTTCGTTAATGGGCAAAATCGGATCAAGGGGGGCGGAAGAGGGGGCGTTTTTGTGAAAACCGAAAGAACGCCATAACTTCTTAATTAAAGTAGATATCGAATCGGTTTAAAGTTTATATTACTTCTTAAAAATGGGCCAAAGGTATATGCATGACAGATTTTTGATAAATTTAGAAGTGGGCTCAAGGGGCGAAAAAAACAGGGATTTTGAGAGAAAAAAATTCATAACTTCGTCAATTTTCAAGATATCAAGTCCAACTAAATTTTTTGTAAATGTTCTTAACATTGTCTAAAACTTTTGTATTTACAAGTTTTTGATAGGACCAACTTTTACCAATGAAAAAAATTAAAAACGAAAAGAAAAAGGGCGCTGAAAAAAGAGAAAAATCCATAACTCGGTCAATTTTTAAGATATCAAATCTGATTAAATTTATTTTACATCTTCTCAAAAATATCTACAACTTTTATATTGACAAGTTTTTCATAGGACCAATTCGTATAGCAAAAATAAATTAAACAAAAATAGGAGTTGGGGAAAAAACCCTCAAATCCAAACTGCTTATATTCTGACTCATTTTTAAATTCATTTTTGATTTTAAACGCATCCAAATGGTAGATCCTTTTATTTAGAAACTGTATAAAGTGATGCATTGGTCAATTTTCTGATAAAGACAGAATGTATTTCAAAAAAGGCTACCAAAAAGGGTAGTTTGAACAGAATTTCCGAAAGTCATCGGTACTGAAAATTGAAGGAAGTATTCAAATAAGAAATTGCGTTTTTTTCTGACTCGTTTTTAAGTCCATTTTTGTTCTCAAACGCATCCAATTTACAGATCTTCTTATTTAGGAACTATATAATGTGATGCATTGATCAGTTTTTTGATAAAGACGGAATTTATTTCAAAAAAGGTTACCAAAAACGGTATTTTGAACAGAATTTTCTGAAATCATCGTGACAGAAAATTTAAGGAAGTGTTCAAATAAGAAATTGCGTTTTTTTCTGACTCGTTTTTAAATCCATTTTTGTTGTCAAATGCATCCAATTTACAGATCCTCTTATTTAGGAACTATATAATGTGATGCATTGATCGGTTTTTTGATAAAGACAGAATATGTTTTGAAAAAGGCTACCAAAAAGGGTATTTTGAACAGAATTGCCCGAAGTCTTTGTGATTTGAAAATTTAAGGAAGTTTTCACATAGCAAATTGCGTTTTTTATGACTCGTTTTAAAATCCATTTTCGCTCTTAAACGCATCCAATTTACAGATCCTCTTATTTAGGAACTATATACTGTGACGTATTGGCCAGTTTTTTGATAAAGATAGAATATATTTTTTAAAATGCTGTCAAAGTGAGTATTTCGCACAAAATTTTCCGAAGCAATAATGATTATAGAATTAAGGATGTATTCAAACAACAAATCGGTTATTTTATGACTCATTTTCAAATTCAATTTTTTTCTCAAATGCATTCAACTGACAGTTTTTTTGTTATTTAGGAGCTGTATAATGTACTGTTTTGGTCGATTTTTTTAATAAATTCAGAATCTATTTCAAAATATGTTGTCAAAATGGGCATTTGAGCTGAATTTTTCTTAAGATAATTCTGATAAAACCAGTTTTTTCAGAAAAATGAAATTAAAAATTTTTCATAAACGGCCAAATGAAGTTATTAAACTGGGTTTATCTCTAATCATATATATATATATATATATATATATATATTGGTTGAATATATATATTGGTTGAAATGAGCAATCTTCGAAATCTACCTCCGCCTATAGGCCCAGCCGACAGGGATTTTCTTGATTTCTTAAGACAGTGGCGCAGCGAGGGGGGGGGGTTAACACCCCCCCCCCCCCAGAGCCTTGACAAAAATACAGAAATTTCCATTTTTATGAACCAAATCATAAAAAACAAAACTAAAGTTAGAATTTTATTTGTTTTGTTCTCGAAATCTGCCGCTTTATTGCATCAAATTTTATTTAAAAATTTGACTCGTTTAAGCGGCAGTAATGTATTTTCTTTTAAAAATGGGGAAAGTACGTGGTAACCGTATCAGTATCGAAAACTGGTCACTCATTTCGGAAAAGGCCGGCATCCAATTATACTATAGGAAATCAGTCGAAGGCTAAAAGGAATGGTCATTTCCTGTCACTGCCAATGCCGTCTCGGGTTTTTCAATACTGCACCATTGGAGGGGGGGGGGGGTCTTAATTAGTTACATCTGTTTCTTGTTTTTTGGAAACGGGACTGGACACTCAAATTCCAGGAAAAACACAAAATCGCATGCTTTGAAGGATAGGCTTAATTTCACAAACATTCTGTTGTTAGTTGCTGTAATGCTAAGGTTTCCCTTATTGTGCGTTTCGCTATGGATATTAAATCCTATTCAGAGAAAAAATTATGAAAAAGATGGATATAAAAGATCATTTTTTAAAATCTTTCGAATTCCTTCAAGCATTCTTAAAATCCACGTATATAATTCGTTTATATTTATGTCTTTGGAAAGATATTAACAGCGCCGTGCGAAAGGAGGGGGGGGGAGGCGGTCCCCCCCCCGGGCGCAGAGATTTAGGGGGCGCCAAATTTCTAACTACTTTCTACTTACTACTATTTTAAAGGGACTACTTTCAAACAATTTTTTTAATTAATATTAATTCTTATTTAAAAAACGCCCGAAATAGGCAAGTGGGTAAACGGAAAAAAAGTTACCGGAAAAACAGTTATCGGAAAAAAAGTGACATAAACCACAAAAGCGGAAAAGAAGTTATCGAAAAAAAAAGGGACTAGGAATTGATTTTGGGAATTCATTATTGATTTTCAGGATTCATTGGTTAAGTATTTAGGGGGTATCAAGGGGAGGATCTTAATTTAAGTAAATGGTTTTTCGTGCTGAATTAACTGTTTTGGTTCAGTTTTTGGACATATGATACCCCCCCCCCCCCCCATCCATAACTTCTCAAATGAAATTAATAGTTTTTTTACGCAGATTTATCCGATTCGGTTGGAATTTCGGACATAAGATCATTATGATAAGACATATCTCTGATTAGTTATAGAGTTCTTTTGCTTATTATAAAGGGATGATGGTCAATTACTCCCCCCCCTCCCCCCACAAATTAGATAGATCGGTTTTTAAGATCGGATCAAAATTATCCGATATATTTCAAATTTAAGATATAGATTCTTTCTGATAAGGTGAATCCCTGAATAGTTTTAAGAGTTTAATGACTAAGTATAAAGGGGAGGGGGATGGGAAATAATCCGTCTTAAATTGAATAAATGGCTTTTTACGCAGAATTATCCGATTTGCTTCGAATTCTGGACATAGGTTCATTATGATAAAACATATCTCTGATTAGTTACGGGGTTCTTTTCCTTATTATAAAGGGGGGGGGGGGACAAGCAATTATTTCCCTCTCAAATTAGATAAATCGGTTTTTATGCAGAATTATCTGATGTATTTCAAATTTTAAATATAGGTTCTATCTGAAAAGGTGAATCCCTGAATAGTTTTAAGGGTTTAATGGCTAAGTATAAAGGCAAAAATAGAGGATAACCCTCCCTCCGTTTAAATTAAATAAATAGCTTTTTATGCAGAATTATCCGATTTAAAGAATTACTATTCAAATTTTGCATGTAGGTTTTTTATGATAAGGTGTATCCCGGATTAGTTATGAGGTTCTTCTGCTAAGTATAAATAGGGAAACGGAAGATTATCCCCCGCCCCTTAAATTAGATAAATTGTTTATGCATAATTATCCGATGTATTTCAAATTTTTGATATAGATTTTTTCTCATAAAGTGGATCCCTCAATAATTTTAAGGGCTTAATGGCTAAGTATAGAGGGGGAAACTGGGGATAACCCCACTTAAATTATATAAATGGCTTTTTAAGCAGAATTATCCGATTTGCTTCAAATTTTAGATGTAGTTTCGTTATAGTAAGGCGTATAAGCTAATGAATATAGTTAAAATAGGGAGGGATGCAGCAGTCCATTCAGGAAACCTTTTCGGGGAAAGAAGCTTGCTTTCCCTATTCGACGGAGGGGGATGTTCGGTGGATATCGCGGGCGGCTAGTCTCTTAGGAAATTTGTCGATCAGGGGATTTTCCGGTAAAGGTTTGCTGCAAAAATAAAGCAACATAAAAAACGAGTTGAACGCAACTGAACGCAAATAACAAATAAAAACAATTTTTCTTTATTTTTTAATTTAATGATTGAAAACTATTTGTCAGAAAACATTATAACATATTTTACCTTTTTTCTGATAATGATTAATTTCCATTCATTTTGCACTTAAAACTGGTTTATTTATTTATTTTTTTTATTTGTGAAAAAAGTAATATACTAAATTATTTGGTGTAATTGTCATTTTACTAACAAAACCCAAAACATTTATCATTTAAAACTGGATTTTTACTAATTAATGTCCCATATTACACATCACAAAATATAATATAAAACATTTAAAAAATATATGTTAGAAAATTTTAATGTACAAATTATGTTGTATGTCACGAACGAATGAACTAGTGAATTCATTAATTTGTAGTAATAAAAATAATTTTTTATTACTAGCTTATGTTAGTAATTAGAAAGTTAATTGTTTAAAAACCTGTAGTTCTTGATAGATTTTCAGGTTTGAACGCTTTTTGCTTAAAAAAAATAAACGGATTTAAATAAAAGAAAACGATTTTAAGAAAAACAGGATATTTTTTTCTTTGTTACGATGTTTATAGACTACTGAAAAATGCTATGCAGAAACATAATTCACAGTTTTAAATTCAAACAGCTATTGAGGATATATAAAAAAAAACCTTAAAACTATTCAGGGTTTTACTTTATGAGAAAGAAACTATAGCCAAAATTTGAAATACATCGGATAATTGTGCATAAGAACAATTTATCTAATTTAAGGGGGGGGGGGATAATCGCGACCCCCCTTTTTATTAGCAAAAGAACCCCATAACTAATCAGGGATACCCCTTATCTAAATGAGCCTAAATTCAAAATTTGAAGCAAATCGGATAATTCTGCGTAAAAAGCTATTTATTTAATTTAAGAGAGGTTATCCCCCCATGCACCTTCTATACTTAACCATTAAACTCCCAAAATTCTTCAGGCATTATATACTCTGACGACTAACTGACAACATTAATCGTGGCAGAAGATAGATAGCGAAGTCTTATTGTGAAAAGGCATGCAGGGATGAAATTATCTTCATTCAAAAGCTGAGAAGAATAGGTGCTATTGACCTCAAGGAACATACCTAGAAAATAATTGCACTGGTCTAGTGGAAATGAGCTGAGGGGGACACTGGGATTATTGGGCACTGAGAGGGAAGGAAGGTAGTTGGAAGAGAGACATCTGCTGGGAATGTACAAGAAAATACATTGATGTAAGATGGCTTAGACGTGCTAAGCGAAATGTAATATTTGAGTGTGGCTTCTATGTAGTTGTAATGTCGTTTTATTTATTTTTTTAATAATTGATCTATGGTTCTAATAAAGAACTTGAGGAATTAAAAATGTGTTATTCATGAACTTAACAAAAAAACCTACTTAGTAAAGAGAAACTCAGGGCGCGACACCATAATACTACATATAAGCCTTATCAGAAAGAACCTATATCCAAAATTTGACACACGTTGAATAATTCTGATTAAAAAACCATTCATCTTATTTAGGGCGGAGGGGGGAGGGACGTAATCGTCCGTTCCCAAAACTAATCAGGCAAGCGTCTTTTCATTATGAAAGTATATCCAAAAATTGAACTAAAATAGTTAATTCAGCATAAAAAAAATCATTCACTTAAATTAAGAGCCGATCCCGACCCCCCCCCCTTTCATAAATCTCCAAAATCAAAAATAAATCCCCAAAATCAATTCCTTGTCACTTTTTCCCCAGTAACAAGTTTATCTTATCCCTTTTTTCCGGTAACTTTTTTCCGTGTCATTTTTTTTCCCCCGCTTTTGTAGTTTGTCGCTCTTTTTCGATAACACTTTTTTCTAGATTTAGGCAAGTAGATATCATGATTAAAAAGCTATGTAACTGAGAAATGTTCTTCATTCTTTGATAAGATCTTTCAGAAGACGATTCTCACAATGGATGATTTGAAACGAATTTACGACGTAGTAGCAACAAAAAGGAGAAAAAATGGTTGCCATGCGATCAAAATCGCTTATAACTCGTTAACTAATTTATTTATTTTGTTTATCTATAAGCAACTCAGGGGTGAGTCTCGTCCGAAAATTTAAGGCAATCTCTTCCGAAAATTTGAAATTGGGTTATCAGTTCCGCATAGTTGCCAACTGGTATGGTTTTGAGCGCGGATAAAACAATCGAGGAGAAATAAGAATTTCGTGAAAGGATTGCCGAAAAAGCACACATTTCGTCAATGTTTCGTGAAAAAAAGACAATTTCGTCAATTTTTTTGTCAACGAACTTTGTCAAAAGATCGCCGAAAAACGCGAATTTCCTGTGCGGATCGCGGAGAAAACGGCAATTTCACCAAATATCGCAGATAAAACGCTGATTTCGTCTGAAGACCGCGGGAAAACGTCGATTTCGTTTAAAGATTTCTGATATAATGCCGATTTCGTTAAAAAATCAGGAAAAAAAACGCCGTTTTCGGTAAATGATTGCTTAAAAATATTTTGTCAATAGATCATTGAAAGACAAGGCCGCTTTCATCAAAAGATCACGGAAAAAACATCGGTTTCGTCGAAAAACCGCGAGGATAAAGCGCCGTTTTCAAGAAAAGATCGCGTAAAATAGCAAAAATTGTCTAAAGATCGTCGAAAAAACGCCGATTTCATAAAAAAACATCGATTTCGTCAAAAGATCGCGGAAAAACCACCGATTTCGACAAAAGATCGCAATAAATCACCGATTTTGCTAAAATTTCGCAGATAAATTGCTGATTTCGTTTAGAGGTCGCGGGAAAATGCCGATTTCGTCAAAAGATCGCGGAAAAACGCCGATTTCGTCAAAAGATCGCGGAAAAACCGCCAATTTTGCTAAAATATCGCAAATAAATCGCTGATTTCGTCTGAAGGTCGCAGGAAAACGCCCATTTCGTCTGAAGATCGCGGATAAAGCCCTTTCGCGAGGGGGGGGGGTGTAACTCGCGGAACCCACCCTCCGCCGATTTTCGAAAAAAAATTTCAACCAGAATCACCCCTGAAGCAACTCTATCCCCCCCCCCCCCAGAGCCGAATTCTGGCTGCGCCACTGCTTAAGATCTTCAATGTTAGCCATATTTACAATCACTGTTCCCTCCGAGGGTGCCAGAAAATATATTACGTTATCCTTTATGCAAACGATAACTCTATTGCGCTAGCAGCGTATCTGGAACAGCAGCAATTGAATAAGGCTAAAATAGATTTAAGAAATCATAACATTAAAATAATTCTGGAGTCTTCAAACGAAAACATATCCAGCCGTTTTAAAAAATCAAAACACATTTATTCCACAGAAACAAGAATCCCAAAAAAAATTAACTAAAAAAAACGAAATTGCCAAAATACAAAAACAAAACTTTTGCTTAATATTTACATTAAGTTACAGTTACAGCGCGCAAATGTAGATGCCATGAAATAATCAAACAAAATCTCTGAAGATATGACAATACTCATATTAACGTTGAGTTCTGCAGTTCAGTGAATAGCATCAAATACATTTTCAAGTATGTGAATAAAGGCAATGATATGGCTGTATTTTGAGTTAAAATACCAACGTGAATGTTCCTCCAGTGAATAACAACGATGAAATAACGTTCGACCAAATTGGCCGGTACATCAGCTCCAATGAAGCTGTTTGACGTATCTTTGGTTTCTCAATTCATGAACGGGATCTAACAGTTTTTCATCTAGCCATTTTAGCGATTGATTGTGGATCGTGCTATAAGTTCACCAAAAACTACACTCACCGAATTCTTTGAATAATGTAATCGTGTTATGTTGATTATTCTTGAAATTCTTAATTATTCAGGTTTACGATTTAAGTTCGGTAGAATGTATTATATTCTACCACGTGTTAGTGTCGGCCTATCTTAATTTGGGGAGCGACACAACAATCGTGCGGAAGCTTTTGGCGTCTTTGCATGGACATTACTTTATTCAGAAATACCACGCTATTTCACATAGGCTGAAACAAAAAAATGAATGCCCCGCAAGCAAGGTACACCGATTGATGCATGTCCCGGTTTATTCAAATCAAACGCCTTGGAACGAGTATTTACAATCAATCCAAGGCAGACTGAGTGTTGTTTTTTTTATCTTCGACTGTTGTTGGTTAATGTCATCGGTCCATTGTCATTTCAAGATATACGTAAAGTGAATGGACAACAGTATCCAACGTATAAAGATGCATGTCTTGCACTCGGCTTGCTGGAAGACGACAACCATTGAGAATGTATGTTTAGCAGCAATGAACTGTACAGCAAAACAAATTCGTCTACTATTTGCTATAGTGTTGACTACATATTTCATGGTCTGAGCAGAGACATTGTGGGATAATCACAAAAACTCAATGAGTGATGATATTTTGCATCACCATCGCATACGGTGCAACGATCTAACAATTCCATTCAGTGACGCTATATGTACAATGAAGCACTGATTGCTATTGAGGATCATTGCATTATCATTGCCAACTTATCACTCAGTCATTTCGGTATGCAATCGCCAAACCGAAGTGCATCTGATTTAATGAACACTGAAATGAATCGTGAACTAAAATATAATACTGTAGAAATGGCAGAGATTGTTACTCACACTGTCCCACTAATGAATGAGGAACAAAGAACCATTTACGACCGCATTGTGCTTGCAGGGCAAGGCAAAATGGATTTTTTTTTTTTTTTTTTTTTTTTTTTGACTTACTAAGTAGAACTGACAAAGCATTCCTTATTTTGCTAATTCTCGCCGAAATGCGATCGAAGAATGGCATCACATTGGCCGTTGCATCGTCTGGCATTGCGGCAACATTATTGGAAGGAAGCAGAACAGCTTATTCAATATTTAAGCTGCCACTAAATATTCAAAATAACCCAGATGCAGTGTGCAACATAAAAAAACAATCGTCCATGGCCACAGTGCTGAAACAGTGTAAAATTATCATCTGAGATAAATGCACTATGGCACACAAACATTCGCTTGAGGTGTTGAACAGGACATTGAAAGATCTTTAAAACAACGAAAAACTATTTGGTGGCACTCTATTACTCATTTCAGATTATTTTAGATAAACACTTTCCATCATTCCGCGTTCAACCTATGCTGATGAAATCAAAACGCCTGCTTAAAATCATCGCCTTTGTGGCGTAATGTTGAAAAATCACAATTGAAAGTAAATATGCGTTTTCAAATGCTTCAAGACCTATCCGCTGAAACATTCTCAAAACAACTGTTAGATATCGGCGATGGAAAAGTTACTGTAGATGAAACAGGATGCATAAAATTACCGACCGATTTCTGCAAAATCATTCATTCACAAGATGCTCTCATTAATCAGATTTTTCCCGATGCACACACACAATTCATTAATCATTAGTGGCTGGCAGAGCAATTTTAGCACTGAAAAATGTAGGTGCCAAGGAAATGAATCTCAAGATACAACAGTTTTTGCCAGGGGGCTTGGTGACATACTAATATATTTATTCAGTTTGCGATGCTACCGAAGCTGTGAATTTTACAGCAGAGTTTTTAAACTCATTAGTTTTACCAGGCATGGCACCGCATAATTTACAACAGAAGATTGGACTTCCGGATATTTTGCTTCGTAATTTAAACCCACCACGGCTGGGCAACGGAACACGATTAGTTATTAAAAAATTAATGAATAATATTGTCAAAGCCATCATTTTAAATGGCAAATTCCAAGGTTAAAATATATTGCTACTACGAATTCCTGCCTATTATACCCACAGATAAGCCAATTCAATTCAAACGTCTTCACTTTCCAATTAGATTGGCATTTGCAATGACTATCAATAAAGCTCAAGGCCAAACGATGTCTGGTTTAGATTTGAACACACCATGTTTTTCACACGGGCAATTATACATGGTGTGCTCTCGAGTGGCCAAAGCATCAAGTCAAGTTTGTTTGTATTAGCTAAAGATGGAATGACAAAAAATATTGTACACTCTACTGCGTTAAGGGATAGATATTGTTTTTTGTAAAATTATTATAATTAGCGATGTATATAATTATATATATATAATAAATTTTAATGAATTAAAAATATAAATGTTTGATGTTTTGTTATTTTTACATTCTGTCATAGTTCCCAGCATTTCATGCATCTTCCATTCGTATACCACATCCTCACACACTTGCAATAAGTTATAGCTATTTTTTTCTACTAAAATAATCCCTACAAATAATTTATATGGCAAAACAACGCTTGCCGGGTCAACTAGTCTATTAATATAAATTGCTGAAAGAGAAATTTCAACCTGCTAGGCATTTTCTTGCTAAACCGAATTTCCCATTATATAGAATATACAGGGTGTCCCCAAACAAATGGTATATACGCTAGGAGGTGATAGAAGAACACATCAAGACGAGTAATAGTAAATAGGAAACCAAGGGTCCTAAACGTTTTCCAAAGGAAATAGCCGCCATTAAAGTTTGGGGTCCAAAATTTCAAATACACATAAAAAACGGAAAAATTGGTCGATTGATTTGCGGTTTTCACTAAAATTTTTATGTTGGTATTTTCTTGAAAATAAATTATAAAGATAATTTTCGAAAAATGCCGATAGAGGGCGCTTTAGACTTTGAAGTAATGAAAAACTATTTTTTACCGTGATTTTTTGCATCTCATTAAATGGTTTCGTAAGCTTAGGCTTAAACTTAAATTTTGAGCTCAAAATCTGAATAGTTGGAAGCGGTTAAGTAGCATAAACTTAACTGTGTTCAGAGGGTTTAAATTTCAAATGATTATAAAAAACGGAAAAATTGGCCGATTGATTTGCGGTTTTCACTAAAACTATTCTTTATGTCGGTATCTTATTGAAAATGAATTATAAAGATAAATTTCAAAAAACACCGATAGAGGGCGCTTTAGACTTTGGATTAACGATAAAATCCATCCTAATAGTATTTTTTGCCGTTATTTTTTGCATCTCATTAAATGGTTTCGTAGGCTTAGATTTAAACTTAAATTTTGAGCTCAAAATCTGAATAGTTGGGAGTGGTTAAGTAGGACAAACTGAACTGTGTTCAGAGGGTTTAAATTTCAAACGAAACGGAAAACTATAAAAAAACGGAAAAATTAGTCGATTCGTTTGCGGTTTTTGTTAAAACTACTCTTTAAATCAGTGTTTTCTTGAAAATAAATTTTAAAGATAAATTTCACAAAATGCCGAAAGAGGGCGCCTTAGACATTGAAGTAGCGTATTACTATTTTTAACCGTTATTTTTTTAATCTCATTAAATGCTTTCAAATGCTTAGATTTAAATTTTGAGATCAAATTCTGAGTCGTTGCGAGTGTTTAAGTAGTGCAAAAGTGAACTGTGTTCCAGGGGGAGGGGGTTAAATTTCAACTCCTAAACACACTTCAGTTTGCGCTGCTTAAACCCTCCCAACGCTTCAGAATTTAAGTTTAAAATTTAAGTTTAAATCTAACATTTCGAAAACATTTAACAAGTTTTGGAAAGCATTTAATTAGATACAAAAAATAACGGTTAAAATTTGTTGTTCGTTACTCCAAAGTTTAAAGCGCCCTCTATCGGCATTTTTCGAAATTTATCTTTATAATTCATTTTTAATAAAATACCGACATAAAGAATAGCTTTGGTAAAAACCGCAAATCAATCGACCAATTTTTCCGTTTTTTATAATCATTTGAAATTGAAACCCTCTGCAGGCCCGTAGTCAGGATTTCCTTTCGGGAGGGGCTGAATTTTGAAATTTTTTCTGATCTTACAAAAGTAATTTGTATAAGTTACAGCAAAAAGTTTAAAAATAATCAAGGCTTAACCTAAAATGTATTCCTGCACTTGATAACCATGTCAAATATTGTTATTTCGTATTCAATTTTTTTTCAATTTCTGTTGCCAATTTTGACATTCAAAAGCACTTCCAGTTTCCAAACCGGTTCGGAAACCGGGGAGTTTAAAAAAAAAAAAAATCCTTGAAACCTAAAAATCACAAAACAACAATGAAACAACAATGTTTGAGATGAGCCTCAAGTAACCTATAAGAAAAAAGTTAAAAATATATTGAAATGCAAACAAATAACATGAATTGATTTAAAACACGATTAATATTAGCGTGGAAGAGGCTGGCATTGCGAATGCGAGGTCTTGAAACTTACTATCCATAAATGAAATTAATTTCTTTTGCTTTATTTTTTCCAAAGAAAAATTAATTGCTACACCCATATTTAATCATAAAAATTATATTTGTATTTCACATTCTCTGACTATAATAATTATAAATGCAGTACTCTTAGTACAATAAATTTACTAATGCAACAGAAGCAATCGTTGTAATTTCTTCTTAGCCATGATGCTGATTAACTTAACAAGATCTACTATAGTGTTTCAATGAATGGAAATGATTGCAAAGCTATCAGTATCTCTAATTTGCTTGCTTTTTTCAGTTAAACAAATCCTGGAAAAAATAATGGGAAATCTCTTAAACTATCTTCATTCGAAATTAGATCTTTTAAATTTTGAATAAGACTGCCTTCACGGAGAATAAAGACCCTTATACTGTAATATTCTTTAGCGGATGTAATTTGAGGGTTTATACGTGTTGTCTGTATAAATATTAGTTTTCGGATCTTTATTTTAATTTGAAAGGTGTCTTCCCGAAGTTTTGATGCACAATAAAATATCTCACAAAAGATTGCATTTTTCTCCATATTTATGTAAAACAATTAGGACATTTTAAACATAAGTTACAGCCGATATCATGTCACGAAATTTTTCTTGAAGAACTCACTATGACTTTGTCAGACAGAAAACCTTCTCACAAACAGACAGGCTTATGAGGAAATCATTCTTCTCCCGACTTCCAAAAAAGCTCCAGCTACCAAAGAAATCGTGCATGTGTTTTTCAAAAAAATTTCTGAGCAAAAGCAAATGTATGTAGCTCAACAAAAGTTAATATGCTTTCACGCCTCTCGATAAATTTTGTATCACAAATGCCGAGAAGTCATTTTCTTTTGTTAAATGCGGAACATTATGCAGTTGCTTCTTGAAACACTAAATTTGATTTTTAAAAACTTTTGCCACTGCTTTAACAAGTCCATGATTCGTATTATGGGAATCAGAATGGTGTTGGACAAGGCAAGATTTAACAGATGGCTTTCAAAATTGATGCATCTAATTTTGGATACTCTGGAAAATTTTAAAATGGACCCCGCCAACATGATTAGACTTTTAGCTGCTTCATCATACGCCTTTGTAACGCATTTATACATATCAAGGCATAGTTGATCACAATGTTGTAATATTACTTTTTTTGAATTTTTGGCAGAGAAGAGATTTATTGGAATAAAACATAAAAGAACTTTCTGAATTATTAGGGTTTGTGAATATTTTAATAGTTCACATATCTAACACAAAAGTCAAGCTGTTCCGCGCTTGAGTTTCATATGAGCAATTAAGCTACGCGTTTTATTTGCACTAACAAAACAGATCACGTTATTTATTTTGATAATTGATACTTTGGTAACTATATCTGAGGATATTTAAATGATTTTATTCTAAATGTCTTGGATGAAGTAAATAGCATTTCTACGGATATTTATAATATCGTGTTTCAGTTCATTCGCTCCAGACATTCCTCAAAATTTCAAAGAGCTCATAGCTAACAGTCTTTTTTATATAGATTTCTGTAACGTTAGAGTATCATCATCGTGGTCATCTCGAAGTGGCGTATTTTTCTCTACGCAAAGTAAGATTGTTTCAAGTATTGATTCAAGAGTTGCTCTGATTTCTTCTTTTCCTGAAGCTCTTTAAAACTCAACAATAAAATATTAATTTGCTATATTCCTGAAGAAATTTTAATTTTGTTTGCTAAAATACGATACGGTTTGTGATAATTTAAATGCATATGTTATAAGAATTGCCTAAGAAAACGCATTTCACCTTTTTCCAATGTCTGAAACATGTAGAAATTAGTTTCCTTCTTTTTTGTACCTATTTTTTCAAGAAAAAACAAAAAACAAGGGTTACAATAAATGCGTTTTGGTATATGTAAGAAAAGGAAATACTATTTCTGGATATTTCTTCCATTTTTCTTATTTTTATTTCTTTCCTACAGTTAGTAGAAAACTATATGGTTGTTTGGAAAGCAGAATGGAACCAAAAATGTTTCTCTTCGTGACATCACCTAAGTCATCTCCAGTTACATTGCAATATCGAATCAAGTTCTTGCCATACTGTAGGCTCATATCGAGTATTTGACAACCCCCTCCTCCCCCTCAAATTGTTTCGAACGCTAGCATACAAACAATCCTAAATTTTAATTTCTAAAGAAGACTTGCTGCCTGAAAAAAGTTGATATTATTGCAATTGGTTTCACGTAAGTTAGTTCAAGATTTAGTGCACCCATGGTGCTGTTTTATGATTTTGCAATTAAAAAAATGGTACACTCCTGAAAAAATATTTTTGCCATTTCATATCATATTTTCTAGTTACTTAAAATATTCCATTAACAGCATTAACATTTTTTTCCATCTTATCTATCCAATTGACAAAAAAACTGTATTTTCCATCATTAAAATTCGCGGTTCAGAAAGTTCTTTTTTAGAGCCAGAAATTGTATTTGATAAAATTTGCTTTTTTGAACTCAGAATACTCTTAAATTTCAATTACTAAATTCAATTTCTGGCTGTAAACTGAACCACTGTTGTTATTTAAATTTTTACTTCGTCCCTAGACACAATTGAAAATACAAATTAAATATTTCCAACTGAGCGAAAAATTGCCCAGGCCGGGAATCAACTCAAAATGTCTCTATACTGACTATCTAACCCGTCAGCACACACGTTTAAATTTGCAGATTGGCCTCACAGTGTAATTGGGGGTAAATTTTATCCAAATACTTGTGCTGACGGAATCGAAAACTCTCTCGGTGGTATTATGAAAAACTTTTTAAAAAAATCTCTACATAGTGGTATATATCGCTGAAGTTGATAGTTCTGCAAAATACAAAGAAAATTGACCAGACAAACAAGCAACTTTACGCACATTTTCTTACTACATTAAAGATTCACATACAAACAATTCACAGAAAAGTTGTTCAGTGAAGAAACTGGAGATGCCGCCGTGACATCTTTTCGACACCATATTTTTTTTTCCTAGTATCATTACTTTTCAAAAATGCATTCTAATAGTTTCTGTTTAATAAAAAAGTGTTTTACAGTTATAACATCATTATCAAAGATACTTTCTTAAAAATTATTTATTTTTTCACACATTTTACATTACAGGCGGGAATTAAAGTTTTTGGCTCCTTTCTCTGTAAAACATTTTAACATTGACACAGCTCTAAGTTTCGTTTATATCCTTGAAGATAAAGGAAAATCATAACATGCAAGTAAATGCTTAATATATGTCTCCTAAAGTTAATACGCCATATCTGTATTACACTAATTTTTCTTAGTCAAATTAATGATACGGAATTATACTTAATCAAATTTTACTACGCATAAAGGTAGTTAAAATTGCATTTTAAAAAGAATTTATATTTCTTCTGGTAAATATCTATTAAAGAAAATATCAAAATAACCGATATAATGAAAGATTAATGTAACTGTTTTTGAATAAATGGAATTTTTTACAGCTAAAAATGCAATTGATTTTAATGAAATGGAAGATAAAAACAAACAAAACTTATTTTATTATCATAGAGATAATTTTGTAAAGTCTTTTCAAACTTTCGGGAGGGGCTTCAGCCCCCTTAGCCCCCTCCCTGGCTACGTGCCTGAACACAGTTAAGTTTGTGCTACTTAACCGCTTCCAACTATTCAGATTTTGAGCTCAAAATTTAAGTTTAAGTGTAAGCTTACGAAACCATTTAATGAGATGCAAAAATTCACGGCAAAAAATAGTTTTTCATTACTTCAGTCTAAAGCGCCCTCTATCGGCATTTTTCGAAATGTATTTTTATAATTTATTTTCAAGAAAATACCAACATAAAGAATAATTTTAGTGAAAACCGCAAATCAATCGACCAATTTTTCCGTTTTTTATGTGTAGGGTAGATGTGCCAGTAATGGACCACTTTCCAGTAATGGGCTATCTCGCACTTTTTGGTTTATAAAAAAAATAATAAATAATAGTTAAACTTTTATTATTTTTTTCTGAACTCCAGCTTGCATGCTTTATAAGCTGGAGTAATTTTTTACACTTTTCGTCAAAACAATTAGGAAGCAGAAAATAAAGTTTCACAGTTTTTCTGTTTTTCACTGAAAATCTTAATGAACATGCTAAGAGCTAACTTTACTTACTTACTTTATATATTTTTTATTTTTCCGTAAAAGTTGAATGTTTTCGTTTGGTTAGCAATATAAAACATTGAATTTAATATACCAGTAGCCATTTACAAAATTTTATTTATTTTTAAGATTTTAGGAGGGGTGGTCCATTACTGGATTGCTCATATCGTGATTTTCCAGTAATGGACCACCCAAGTGACCAATACAAAAAGTGTAATTTCAGTAGAGATAAAATATTTTGATTTAACAGAAAAGCTAAATAATCAAATTTAATACTTAAATTTTACCTATTAGAAATTAATAGAGACAATTTCTTTATAAATAGTTGTTTTTAAAAAGTCATCCAAAATTGGTACAAAAACAAGCAGAACATTTGACAAAATCTAGATGTGCCGTTACAAAAGAAGTTGTTTTAAGTTGGTTTAGAAATGTAAAATCATATTTGGAAAAAGATATTATTAATATTTTCTTCCGGATTCTAAAGCATACTGAGAGAATTTTCAATGGTTTCTTTTATGCTCTTAAAACAGGGAAAATTTTGGGACCAAAATCAGTTAAAGATGTGTATTATGTAGTATCAAATAACGAAAGAGAACAAATCACTGTTATGGGATGTTTTTCAGTAAATAATGAGATTGTTCCATAGGTGATAATATATCCATATAAGCATCTCTGAAGGGAAATTGTGGAATCAACCTGTGCCAAATTGATAAACTATATGATTATCTGAAAATGGTTGGATAGTGCAAGAACATTTATCATTTTAAATGCATTCTAAAATTCCATATTGAATAGTATGGACTATCGGAAAGGTATGATAGAATTGAAGATTTGTTATTTATATTTCATATTTGCACAGCACATCATTTAGATAATGATATGAGTGAAGATTGGATACCTTTTTTTAATGCCTTATTTTATCTAAACTTGATTTCAGTAAAACATTGTCTTTATCTTATAAATCCTTTAAATTTAAATATTTTGTTTTATATCTTTACAATATAAATCCTTTAATGTAATAAACAGTTAATGATATCATTAATATTTTGTTTTATATCCACATTATAAATCCTTGATATAATAAATTCATAACTTAAATTTAAATATTTTGTCTTATGTTTTTTCATTATAAATCCTTTTATGTAATGAATTTCTAACTTAAGTTTTAATATTTTGTTTTATTAGTATGCTTTTGTTAAGTTCTGGAGCAAAATACAATTGAAAAAACAACTATCTGTTATTTTTTGTAGGGTGGCCCATTACTGGAACATAGGCGGTCCATTACTGGAACATAGGTGGTCCATTACTGGGCTTTTGGGTGTTTAAACATATTTCTATTATTTAAAATTAAATTTTTATTTCTATTGGGAAATGTAACTATGGGATTAGTTAAATAATGTTGAAAGATTAATATAATATGAAAAAAATTCGAATACAATAATTATAAGTATTAATAAAAAATTATTTTTTAGAAAAATTCCTTAAGGGGGTCCATTACTGGCACATCTACCCTATTTGAAATTTAGGACCCCAAACTTTAATGGCGGTTATCTCCTTTGGAAAACGTTTGGGACCCTTGGTTTCCTATTTACTATTACTCGTCTTGATGTGTTCTATCACCCCCTAGCGTATATACCATTTGTTTAGGGACACCCTGTATATCAACCGACAGATCAAATACAGGGCTGTTCAAAAGTATTGAAATACATATTTGGCTATAGACAGTAACTTTAACTCCCTAAATAACGAAGTTTTGTTAAATATTTCACGAAATGTTGGAAATTGTTTCATAATCTAGGCTTAACGCATGATTTTTCTTACTTGTTAGTTATGGCGTCCATTATTCAACAGTTTAATGTATTTTCCAGCTTAATTATATTTAGTATACAAAGTTTAAAAATATAGATAAATTTATATACAGGGCTATGCAAAAAGAAAAAAAATGAGTACTGATATACCAGCTTTGTAATGTCCTCACTTGGCAGAATGCCAAGCCGATTCCATTCACACTTAAGGGAATAGTTTATGAGGCCAAGATTGCTTCTACGTATTCATGTAAATGATATTAAATATTGTTTTCTATTAGTTCCGAATAAAATTTTATTTTAAATTAATTAGATTGTGCACCTTCTATCAGTTCTCGGAATAATTTTTCCAAAATATATATTTTCTCCTACATTTTTGTCAATTTTAATAAAAGCATGTCTTTTTTTACATTTATATTTATGGCTAAAACACAGTTTTAACGATTACTAGTCATCTGACTTGGAGGCTTTGCGAGAAATTCGCCAATTGTGACAACCTAAATATTCAAGGCACATGTATGTCATACACTCACTAGGATTTACTTGGCGTCAAAATGGCGTTATTTTGCCTAATGTGGTAATCCTGATATTGTTATTTATTTTTTGATAAACTGTTTATTTACCTTAATTTTTCTTTTATTGAAATTTTATAAAATGTTTTTTGTTCTACAGTTATTAGTTTTTAAAATTTAATATATTTAAAAATTGCTTTATTAGCCTCCGATGCTATTTCTTTCAGACAAGCTAAAAATGTCGTGTCATCAGCCCTGAATTTTCTACTGAACCGATTTTGATAATTATTTTTTTTTTAATGAAAGCTATTTATTTGTAGTTGTGCCCATTTTAGCTATTTTTTAATTTATTTCCATTTTTATATTTTAATTTTAATTTTAAATGCTTTTTTACGATATTTCTTCAAAATGGTGGCAATTTAGTTTAGCTTTTCTCTCGATAATAAAAATTTATTTCCCATTATTACTTTCCACAAGTCAGAAACTTTATTTCATCAGTGAACATGTCCTCGCATTTAAAAGAAAAAAGTTAATTGTTTTCGTAAAATTTAACCACAATAAAATGATTGCATATAATTATGCACTAATTGAGGTAAAAAAAAATATATTTACTGAGAAATAATATTAATAATGTAAATAAAATAACAGAAAATAGTTTATGATAAAAATTAATGTCTAAAGCAAAGTAAGAAATATTTCAAATGAGGAAAATGATGGCATTCAGCAACCAAATAAAATGAATTTACAATATTATTACGGACGCCTTTTTCATATTACTAATAACAGTAACTTTTAAAAAACATTTGAAGAGAAAATGACGTCACTATTTAAAACATCGCATTTTTACTCATAACGATATTACTACATTTCAATATTTCTTTTTATTATGGACACTGAGATTGAGATTTTACTTTCAGATGACTTCAGTTAGTGAAAATAATGTCATAGTAAAAATAAAATTTATTTATTTATTTATTTATTTATTTATTTATTTTTTAATAAATCTATTTTTCTGTAGTGCATATAAAATAAAATTTCTGGATTTCGCCGGCACTCAGATTATAATTTTAACTGAAGATGTGCAAATATTTGCATGCAAAATTGTAACTGGAAAACTTTACATTAAGTTTGGAAATATATTTATTATATATTGATTCAATAATGTAATTACTTTTGCTTTTTTTTAAGCCAAATCGATCGTGTCTTTTAAACATTTCATTCGTCGAATTCGACGGGATCCCACTCGTTTTATTGTTAAAATGCATTTCCTTTTTCCCAGTCTATAAAAAAGCGTTTAAACTAAAGAAAAAATCCGTTTTTGATGAATCTAGTCAATGAAGAAGTAGCACGTCAAATTGTATCTCTTTATTATTCTGGAATTCCAAAGTCTCAGAGAGAAAATGCTAATCAACTGGGTATTTCACGCCGTTCTGTTTGCTATTATATTGATAAACACAAGAAAAATGAAGTTAATTCATTGCATTCTAAACGGGGTCGCCCTTCTAAAAAACCTCTATCGATTATTTTTTTTTTTTTTTTTTTTTTACTTACTTATCATACGTAGTATAGGGTAAATCTTGCAATCGTTTTGAAAATCGAAAAAAAAAATTTTGACGGATTTACACGTTTTAGATAGTGGAGATTCCGAAAAACATATTTAAAAAAAAAAAAATTGCTGTCCGTCTGTCTGTGTCTGTCTGTCTGTAAACGCTCTATCTCCCGAACAAATTGAGATAGAGACTTGAAATTTTGTATGTAGTTAGTATGTAAGAATGGGACAAAGCCTATTTAATATCAGCAACCTCGATTATCCGGAACTATTTTTTTCGGACTCTCGAAAAATTCGTTCTGATGAAAGGTATCTAAAAATTTTCGAATTTTTTTGTTCTAAGGAATGGGCGTAAAAGGCAATAAAATAACACACATTTTGCATATAAAACGAAATCGATCGGATTATTAGTTGCCGAGATATTTGTAATCCTGTTTTTCACATTCTTCGATTTTTCATGACCCTGTATTTCATTAAAATTTCAATTCAGAGGTATATTTTAATTGGAAATGAGACGCTTAATCCGACGCAGTTAATTGTTAGTTAATAGAATTATTATTTTTGGAGTTATAAGGATGTTTCTTTTACGCAGTTTGGTACTACTTGAGTAGTTTGGCGTTTTATATAATTTGTCGAAATTTGTATATCAGCAGTTCTTTAATATAGCATTACTATGTATATTAACAATATTTAAATTTTGTTTATGAATTCAATGCATTGTATAAATAGTTTTCACATGTTTTATTTTCATATACATATCCCTGATGGGTAAGAATTACAGTGGCCCCCAACGACTAGTTTTCTAATCGGAGGCGAAACTGAATTCTGCAATGGCAGTATCTACATTCAACTTGTTTATTGTTATTTTTTTTTAAATAATAGAAAATAATTTAAAGATGTATATTTAACCAGTATTCGAAAATGAGGTTTTCGCCAAATTGACGTTGGAAAAAAATTGTTCTAAACCTTATAAGTATATGACATCTGCGCCATATTCATATCTAATGCATGCAAATAATATAAATAAATAATGTACACAATAATGTAAAGAAACATATTTAAAAAATTTCTATCTGGTATGTTTTAAAATCACGCCATGTTGCCGTTACTTCTAAAAAGATTAAGTTGCGCTATGTTGCGAGCGAAAAGTTATTAAGCTAAATTTAATAATCATACCTTTAAATCGTCTTTTTTATTATACTTGTCTTTTTATAACTTATTTCGTGTAACAGAATTACAATGTAATTTAAAAAACAGACAATTCAATTACAGAAACAAAACAGTATCCCCCCCCCCACAAAAAAAAAAAAAAAAAAAAAAAAAAAAAAAACCTCAACACATCTAGGGTTGTTTAATAAACAAACTCATCTCGAGATGGTACTAACTTCCCCATTTTTGACATGGACTCGCTCTTTTCTCCCATGCGCAGTTCTGTCCAGGTTTCTCTCAAACGCGGTTCATCAGTAAATTATATAGTAACTAGCAGTTACCCGTGACTTCGTTCACATAACATTTAAAGAAGAAATAATTGATCAATCAAGCAAAAAATTTCGATGATGAAAAGCATGTGTAATTAACTTTTTATCGCGAATTTATGGTAAAAAAACTTCTAATAATCCCTAGTTGCTAATTTGTTTGCTGGTCAAAATTTTCCTTTCAGCGATTAATACTAATAGATAGAAGCATTCTTGAATTCTTTTGTTCAGCCCTGTAGTTTTCCAAGTGCCTTTAATACACGAAAATATCTTTCTAAAATTTATTTCAAACAAAAATATTTCTTATTACTACCTAAATTACATTTTCAGAAATTATCATCCGAAGACAACCTTGTATCCAGTTCTTTGCGGGACCCTGTTTATCATTTTATATATATACTACAAACATTTCTTAGTTTACTAAATGCAGTTCAAAAAAAAAAAAAATGCATATTTTATTTAAAAACCACCTTTAAGTAAATTACGCTCATATTCAGTAACCTTTCCGGGATCTTTTGTGTAACCCTGTATATCTAAATTTAACTATTTATACTATTACCATTTATACTCTCCATTTAATATGCATACATTTAGCGAAACTTAAAAGCACATATCATAATTCAAAATACATTTCATCCATGAAACAGTCATCATCCATGATATACAGTACTTCGGATAGAATATATAATATTTGAAATCTTTTGTATATCCCTGTAAATGCTATGCACTTCGTATTATGCATGAAATAACTTACATTAAGCCTCAGCAACATATATCAATTTGATTATATATGAAATCGTTTACCATAATTAAAATATGTCGGAAACTGTTCCTCCCTTTATTCCTATGCAATGGAATTCTTCTGTCTGACCCTGTAAATGAATAGTAAGTGCCCTTTTCACTACATACTTTACAAAATGCATATTTTAGTGCACATTGTAAATGCATATAAATTTGAATATGTTCTATAGGCTGTAATATCGTTAAATTTAATTAAAACGATTTTTCCCCATAATGCCGTAATATAAGGAAATTTTTTGACTATCCCTGTAAATAAACTAATCATGGTAGAAACTTCATTTTCAATAGGTATTCGTGCTAGGTAAACGTTAATGTCCAAAAATTTCATGGAAATCGGAGTATATTTACGAAAGTTGGAAAGCGACCAGACAGACAGACAAACCGAAAGCATAATAACTTTTCAACTTTGTTCGAAAGTGTTAAAAAATCGAGCCAAAAATATATTAATCAGTGATTTTATTTTCCACCTTTTCCCCACAAAAAATTTCTTCCATTGATAATTATGAGTTTTGAATAAAAATATTCATTTGTATGTAACTTATAACTTATTAATTAGTATAAGTAAAAAATATTTCTGATTCATTTTAAATATGACGTCATTATTTATCTCGCTCCATTAGCTACTGATATTCATACCCCTTGTATTTTTAACGACTGCTATAAAGTACCTGTTTTATTTCAACTATGACGTCACGTTTTCATGAGTGAACCATTTTATTAAAAATATAATTCTTTTTCATTCTTTTTACTTTTAATTTATGTCACCATATTTTACACAAAAATTCCCATTAACAAAACAAATATCCTTGTTAAATGTATTATAGAAAATACACCTTTTATTTTTATTTCAAACATGACGTCATATTTTCTTTTAAATTATTTTATTATAGTTTTTCGCGTGGAAGTTTTCTATTAAAAATTCATTGCCGCTGAAAAATTATTATTCCAATTTTTTATTTTCTTGGCAACAGGAAAGGAAAATGGTTAAATTTTATCTGAAAAATGCCTATTGATTTGTATGAAAAATAATTAAATTTTGAATTATTAAGGAAAATATTTGAATAAAATAAATAAAAATTACCCTATTATTTAATCCGGACTTCTAACTTTACGTCTGCAAAATTTCAAAGCAATCGGTACAGTAGTTACGGTGTGAAAGCGGAACAAACAAACAAACAAACAAACTCACTTTCCGATTTATAATATTAGTAAGGATTGATTAAAGCACGATTTCAGTTGAATTAAATTTTACCTTAACTTTTGTATCATCGCGTTGCATATCTATAGCATACACAAAAGTTAATGTTACTTATAAAATGGGCTTTAAAAAACGATTTTATGCATTATTGCAATCTCCTATCGCATAGTTTAATATAAACTGTCCATAAAATTCTCCACATATTGGGATGGTGAGTTAATTTTTAAATTGACAAAGTTTTACTCATCATTTGAATAATATTAATAATAATAACCTGCGCCCGGGGCAAATTAAAACTTTGCCCCGGGGGCAATTTTTTTTAACCACACGCCGTTGTTTAAACGTACACAGTATGATAAGCCCAAAAATGACTTAAAAAAAGTAGAATTGGGCAACCCTACTCGGCAGGCACCTTGCGGCGACGTAAGTTTTGCCGATCCCACGGAAGCTAGCATGGGGGAGAAAATACGGACTTCTGATTGGTTGGAGGATACTTTAAAGAGCGTTTTGTTTTGTTTTCATTTTTGAGTTTATGTAACTTAATCATTTGAAAGATGATTAAGTTAAAGATCATTTCTGTTTAAAAACCTTTTGAAAGATGGATTTTAATTTTTTTTCGATTTTCTGTATTAAATAAGAAGAAAGATTTTTTAGAATTTTTTAGATCTTTTTATATTATTCTAGTGATCAGAAGCCCATATTTTCTTCCTTATGGTTTTTCTTCCTTCGGTGGAATCGGCAAACATGCTGGCGCGACATGACACATTCGACTCCACAAATTCCACTCCACTCCATTCGTCTGCTCTAGAGCTGCTTTTGCATGCGAAGCGTATGGAGTATATCGACGGACAGTCTAAAACATTTACTCTAGCACTTTGATTTTTTTTTATTACTAACTTTTAGTTAGGTGCAGGGCATTTCATAGAAAGTTGGACTCAGTTTGGGGACCTTCAGGATTGGAGGCCCCGGGACAGTGCCCCGGCAGTAGTTACGGCCCAGTGCCCTTTACGAGCTACCCTCGTCAACCCCCGTCCACACACACAAGATTATGAAGGTATGCTAATTTCATCGACTTTAAAAAATTTGAATTATAATAATAATAATAATAAAATGGCGATCTCCATATAAATGGATTTGCATTCATTTTTCTTTGATTGGAGTTTTTTAAGGCCAAATTAGCCGCTGTCAGGAGATACAAAGTCCGTTTTCGATTATTTGATTAAAAAATTAGTTAAAAATTTGAAAATAAGCTCATATAAAATTAATTAAGTAAACAGTAAACAGAGACTTTGTCTCTCGGTATTTATCCTGTATATCATACACTACCTGGTCATTGATGATCGTCCACTTGCGATTTTAGACATTTTGTTAAATATCTAGAAAAATGCATGAGGAATTATCCTGAAACTCTCAGTGTATAAACATAATAGTACAGGTCATACATTTCCGTGAAGATTTTTTCCCGAAACTTTATAGGGGACCGTCAATAAATTAAAAAAGAATGAATATCTTTTGAATAACCTTGTCAAAACTAATGTAGCAAAAGCGCCCAAACTTTAGATTATGATTAACCGGCTTATTGTAATAAACTGTGTTCATTTTTATGTCGATAACATGTATACTCGTAGAAAAATTAAGATTTTTATAAAAACAGTCCCAAATGTTTCCAAGATTTTTGCTTATAATTTGCAGAGTTCTTAATATAAAATAATATTCTTTTCTGAAAATGTGACAAACAACATTGCACATAATACCCTGTAATCAGAATTAAAAAATAATAAAAATTGTATGAAAAATGAGTAGGTTTACTAAATAATTTTTCACTACGCATGCGTCAACGATATCAAAATTTCATTTGCATATTATGTTAGTTAAATGATAAAGCAACTTTTGTGAAAGTCTCAAAATCATAGCTTTAAAATTCTGAAAGTAATCGTCTATAGAATAAACATAAAATCCGCTGTTCCCAAAATGAAGCAAAAAAATGAGGGATTTATCCAAATGTAGTAGTACGTCTCATATTGTGTATTCTATATTGACACTAATCAATGAATATATGGATACAACCCCTCTTGTTTTTACTTCATTTTAGGAATAACAGATTTTCAACTTATTCCTTTGACGATTATTTTCAGAATTTTAAAGCTATGATTTCGAGACTTTCACAAAAGTTGCTCCATACATTTAGCTAACATAATATGCAAATGAAATTTTGATATCGTTGACGCATGCGCAGTGAAAAATTATTTAGTAAACCTACTCATTTTTCATACAATTTTTATTGTTTTTTAATTCTGATTACAGGGTATTATGTGCGATGTTGTTTGTCACTTTTCAGAAAAGAATATTATTTTATATTACGAACTCTGCAAAATATAAGCACAAATCTTGGAAAAGTTTGGGACTGTTTTTATAAAAATCTTAATTTTTCTACGAGTATACATGGTATCGACATAAAAATGAACACAATTTATTACAATTAGCCACTTAATCAAAATCTGAAGATTGGGCGCTTTTGCTACATTAGTTTTGATAGGTTTATCCAAAAGATATTCATTCTTTTTTAATTTATTGACGGCCCCCTATAAAGTTTCGGGAAAAAATCTTCACGGAAATGTATGACCTGTACTATAATGTTTATACACTGAGAGTTTCAGGATTATTCCTCATGTATTTTTCTAGATATTTAGCAAAATGTCTAAAATCGGAAGTGGACGATCATCAATGGCCAGGTAGTGTATATTCTGAATTGTGAGAACTCATGTATATCCGTTTATATTTCACATAAATATATTCTTTTTTTTTATTAGACATGATAAAGCAACATGGAATGTGTAATGTATTTTGAAAATTTGTGTTGTTAATTTCAATAGAATATTTAATAAAACATATATTATACATCAAGTCGATCCGGATGATTTATTTATTTTTCTAGTTTAAATGACAGTTCAAGTTATAAAGTTAATAACTTTGAATAATATAGCTGCTAATAATTGCGGTTTTAGAAATAGTCTTCTTGAACACACAGTTCTATGTTTCTGTAAATGATAATGCTTTCAATTCGCTTTCAATTTGAAATGTATTCTTCGATAGATAAATTGCAATTGTTGTTAGAATTCGTCAATTGTTGTTAGAATTTATTGACATAAAATACTTCCAATTTAGATATCTGACAATGGTTTTTTAATATATTTTTTTTTTCATTGTCTACAGGGGCTCCGCACAAACACCGACGTAAATTGATCCCACAATTCGTATAAAGAATTTAAATTTACGTGGTGGAGTATACAGTGAAAACAGCTTTTTTTACTGAAAATTTCCAACTTTGCTGAAGTTATACACATTGAAGGTATCATTTTATTGTTTCAGTATTTTAAATCTTTAAAAATAAAGGTTTAAATGACACTTTTAAATTATAACCAGTTTCAAAGAAAATTTTTATTATTATTATGTTTTTAAATCACTAAATTTTACCCAAAATTTCGACTTTTGGGCCAAAAGGGCAGACTCGAGCCATTTTTTTTTCAGAGTTAATATTTCACACCGTTGATGTACTATTATAAAGACAACTTTTGGCACCTACTTGTTTTTGATTAAGAAGAAAAAAAAAATCGCTCTACCCTAATGTGCAATTGTTCTGTCTTAAAAAAATGATATAAGTTGCAAACAATGTGAATAAAATAACTATGTACTCAAAAAATAATTTCCAGACTTCATGGATTATTTGAATAACTGAGCCTTTTTTCTAAGTACTTGGTAAAAGTGCAATTATTGATCTTGTGATAAGTGCAAATTTTCTGGTTGGTTTGAGACGTTATGGCCACCTTTTGCACACCAAGCAGACCGGAATTTCCTAATTAATGTAGAATTCGACCTAATACTCAAGCCAATAACTGAGATTCGAACTTAACATCTCTTCTATAGTAGCTTCTTAAAGTTCTAAGCAAGCAGGTGGATAACTTTGATAGTTAAATAAGAATTAAAATCATCTAAATTTTCACTTTTGTGAGCACTATATTTGAAGAAAAATGTCATTGTACATAACCACTGCCATGAGGGGGAAAAAACCCCCCAATATTTTCGAAATTCCTTTGTAAGAAGTATTTGATATCATCCGCTGCATTCTGCAATGTTAACAAGTGGCGTTACTGTTGATCAATCCAAATAATTATTTTAGGCACATCGTATTTAATGTAGAGGGATTTACATTCATCTTTTTTATTAGAATTGATAATCTTTATCTCTATTAATAGTCATACTGAACGCTAATAACATAGATGAATGTAAATTACTGTAAATGATATATGATGGGCCTAAAATATTTGATTTTGCGACAGTTACAATATCAGCCACATTTATTATAATTTTAGTGAAAATATCATCAATGTACGATGCCACTATTTTCGTAGCTGTTTAATCTAGGTTGAACACTTTGGTAACAAGTATCGCATATAAGATGCGTACAAGCCTTAAATTTTCAGATAGAAATTTTTGTCTTATTTCTTATTGAGAACTTTTGTGATTAGATTAGGCAAAGGTTTTTATTTGAAAAAATTGGTCCTAAGGATTAAAGTTTTTGTGTGTATCACATTTCATTAAGGAGTTGTCACTGAACGAATTTCTTCGAGTTTTTCTGGAAGTTACTCACAATTTTTGCTGTTAATTTGCATGCACATATAAATCAAAATTTTAAAAGTAAAATGTATTTTCTGTCAGAAAAAATGAACGTTTTATAAAAAAGTGACTAAAATTGAAAAAAAGGGGTTGATTTGCATACCTGTACTGAAAAAAATGTGGCATCTAATGTGGTTATAATAAACTATAATTATGGAAAATATTTTTTTAACGGAATGAAGTTGTTCTCATGAAAATGTTTTCCGACCGCATATCAACTAAAAAAACTAGTTGGATGTGCCAGTTCCAGAAGTTTCTTCTACCTCATACGTACATTTTAATATTTCAAAATTAGTTACAAATGTTAATACTTTAATATTATTAATTCAATACTATACTAATTTTGATTTTCATCTTAAATTTCTGCTTCAGCCAATTAATCAAAGTAAAAACGAGTTACTATGGATCATGATATTTATCAAAATCAATAGTTTTCCCTTGTTCTGGTATCATCAGCTGTTTACAAATAGCCGGCTTAGCAGGACACGAGTTCCCGTCTCAGCACGACCAATGGACTACAGACAGAGTCGTCCTTAGGGGTGTGCGACAGGTGCGGCCGAACAGGGCCTCGCACCTGGACAAAAAAATATTTTTTTAATAAAAAGGTATAATAGAAAATCTTTAATATCAATTTATGATTTTAGTTGAGAAGAGATAGAGGTCTTGACATAAAACATAACCTTGAAGATAAAACAAATCTTGAAGAGGGACTTTTACCATCAATTTGTCATCATTACTTTTAAAATTGATTCAGTAGTTCCAGAAATTACCCACACAGACAAACGCTATTCCTTTACAATAGCTAGGGGATCGAAATCTGGCTCTTCGCGTCACAGTATATCGGTAAAAACCATCCTTTTTTATTGATAGTATAGATAAGATTATGTTAAGATTCTAAAAGGAAAAGGCCTCGCTTTAAGCTGTCCTCCGTAAGGACGGTTCTGACTATAGAACGATAGCCAGATGTTTTACAAATTCAGGGAGAATCTTCTTGCCATACCCAAAAATAATCATACACAAAAAATTTAGTTCAGTTCTAGTTCTATCGAGTTCTATGCATAACTTCATATACAGTTTGATAGTACAATAATGAAAATGACAGACATCGGTCATCGCGATTGTAGCGCCCCCTTCCGGTGATTTTTTTCAAATTCAGGGAAGGCCTGCTGACTATAGTAAAAAAACTTATGCCAAAATTTTTATTAAATTCTATGCATAACTTCACACACTTTTCAGTGGTACGATATTGAAAATGACACAAAAATCGCTATTGCAACACCCCCTTACAGCAATTTTTTTTCAAATACAGGGAGGGCCAACTATCCATATCCAAATACTTACACAAAAAAATTGATTCAATTCTATGCATAAATTCATACAGTTTTCAATGGTACAATATTGAATATGGCATATAAAATCGCTATTGCAGCGCCCCCTTACGGCGCATTTTTTTCAAATTCAGGGAGGACCCACTAGTCATAGCCAAACACCCAAGAAATTTGGGTCAATTCTCTGCATAACTTCATACACTTTTCGATAGTAAAATACACTGATAAACAAGGTTTCTGTTTCTAACTAAGTTTGTGGTGACTTTTATATTTTAGGTGGTGCTGTGAAAGAATATGCCATTAAAAAGTGTCCATCACCCACAGATTTTAAAAAAATTCAAAATCCTGAAAATCTCAATTTTGTAGTATTTATTCAACACATACACCTTATGAAATTTATCATTTGGTATTTTAGTAATGACAAGCTTTTAAATAAGCATTTATAAAGCTTAAAATTAATATTTAAAACACTGAAAGTATGCATTGTTTATAAAGTTTCAGAAAAATATAGATTTTTTGTAAAAAAAAAATTATATTAATAAGAAATTTCATACTTTATGTAGCGGTAAATGTCTTATCTGTGGATGCTCTCTTATATGTCATTGTTCCGAGTTATATTAACAATTTAAAGCAGACATTAAGCCACTTATATCATTACAATAGCATAAATCATCTTTTCTTTAAAAAAACGTTGAATATTTCTTATATCAATCTCGATAAGTAGATATCTTTGTATTGTTTTTCAGGAGATTCCAACCTTGCAATCTTGATCAAGTAATTCTAAGTTTTTCTTTATAAATTCAAATCTCTCACAAAATCACTTAATTCTTTTTGAGTAATTTGGTGTGGTTCTTCATTTATGCCACGAGAATAGTTCATATCAGATGTAGAGGAAGTTTCTGTTTCATCGATTTCCATATTTACTGCTGCATCATCATATGTAAAATTCTCTGGAGGTTTCAATATTTGTAAATCATCATTATGTAATGCGGTCACATTGCTGAATCTAAGTTCGTGTACTTAATTTTATGTTTACTTCTTGCAAAGAATCCTTTAATTTTTGTAATACATTAGTAGCAGTCGGTTATTTTATCCTTCGGGCATGTGCCATATCATGGGTATAGCAAAGGACATACACTTTTTTGTACCTTTCATCCACGTCCGGAGGTTTGTAGCACATTGTGTTTAACAAGAACGAGGTGCCCATTTCTTATCTCGTTCACCTACTTTATATCCAAAGTAAATATGATAGGTGCATCGACGCTTTTTCAAAGTTAGCTCCCCACACATACAGCAAAAAGAATCGGGTTCATTAACGCATCCTCTAGACATGTTTTACATATTGTAGAGGAAAATACGATAATTATAATCAAAATTTAATTAAAAAGTCTTACAGAACAAAGAAATAGTAGTGTATTTGCCCCCGAAAGATAAGTTTCCACTGTCAGAGATTTGCGTTAAAGTCAAATACTGTGGGGGTGGCTAGAGCTGTCTGTTTAAAGATCGCTAACATAAAATTTATTAGGGAGACATCTGTTTCTACTCTCTTGCTGTATCTTCTATCGTTGTAATAAGAGAAATGAATGTTTATGTGAATCAAATAAGATGAAAGAGAATAATATAATACAATTATAATGCCTATACGATGCCTACATACTCCAAAATGTATTAATGAAATTTCTCAAAATTGGAGGGTGATAGAAAATTTTTACAAACATATTCTTTTTCAGCAGCTTGAAATCTATAAGAAACACCCAACGTATGTAGAGGAATCGAAAATTCGTTAAAATTTGTTTATCAGTGATATTGGAAATAGCAGAAGAATCGCTATTACAGCGCCCTTTTCGGCGGAATATTTCAAAAAAGTCCTTCCGACAGTGCCGGGAGGAAGAGGTAGCTTTCATATACTTATTTATTTTAAATTAAGTTATATAAATCAAATATACGAAGCTCAAAATAGTGGAACACGATTATATAAGATTGAATACTAGTTTTTGTCAAAACTGAATATTAATAGGAATTTTAAGAAATTAGTCATCTTTTATTCAACCTGGTTTTATTTTAAGCGATTTATAGGGTCGCCAAATTCCACGATATCCATTTTAAAGCAGCATGATGGATAAAAAAACCCAATGAGCTTGATCGAAATCTTAATTCATGTGAACATGCACACTCACATCGAAATCGATTAATACATACGAGTGCTGTCGCGGGCAAATTGACTTAAAAAAAAAAAAAAAAAAAAAAAAAATGTCATCCACATTAGAAATTTAAACTGCTATATCCCAGGCGTTTTTCAAAGCAAAAAATACTCCGGAATTCATTATTAAGATAAATAGTTCAGAAAGAACCTTTTTTCAATTTCTAATTTTTTCTTTGTACATCATTACACATTTAAAAGATTTTTGACAAATTTACATGACCGCTATTTTGAAATAAGATGGCGGATAAAGTTGGCCCGTGAACTCGGTCGAGACATTGGTATGTACCATGACGGAGTTATATCGAAATCAGTTTATAAATATGCGTATAACGCGGGACAAATTTTTGACCATTTCAAAATGTCAATCACACTGGAAATTGAAAGTGCTAAAACTCAGCCATTTTTCAAGATATAGATGAAACAAAAAATGCTCTGGAATCTTTGTATCAAGGTCAAAACACAAAAGAAAAATCTTTTTCATTTTCTTATTTTTTGCACTTAATTTTAAAATTTAAATAAAAAAAATTAATATTCCGCCATTTTGAAACAAGACGGCAGTTGGAATTGGCCAACGAATTCGATTTAGGCATCAGTATGTCCTATCTACGCACCAAGTGTCATCCAAATCGGTGTATAAATACGCGTGTTATCACGTGACGAAAACCAGATCATTTCAAAATGTGAGCAACACTAGAAATTAAAAGTACTATAACTCAGACATTTTTTTTAAGATACAGACGAAACAAAAAATGCTTTGGAATCTTTGTATCAAGGTTAAATGCATAAAAGAAAAATCTTTTTCAATTTCTCACTTTTTTTCTACCTAATTTCAAATTAAATTTTTTTTTTTTCAATTTAAATGGCCGCCATTTTGAAACAAGATGGCGGATGGAACTGGTTAACGAACTCGATCCAGGCTTCATTATGTACTATGTACACACCAAGTAACATCCAAATTGATTCATAAATACGAGTGTTATCACGTGACAAAAATCAGATCGTTTCAAAATGTCAGCCATAAGAAAAATTCAAAGTGCTATAACTCAATCATTTTTTAAGATATAGACAAAGTAAAAAGTGTTCTGGAATTGGTGTTTTAAGATCTAACAAATAAAATAAAAATATTTTTCAACTTTTAATTTTTTTCCATTTAATTTTAAATTTCAAATAAAAAAAAAATTAAATGGCCGCCATTTTGAACCAAGATGGCGGATGATGCTGGCCAACGAACTCGGTCGAGATATTTGTATGTACTATGTACATACCAAGTTTCGATCAAATCGGTTCATAAATACGTTAGTTATAGCATGACAAAAATCAGATCGTTTCAAAATGTCAGCCATAAGAAAAATTCAAAGTGCTACAACACAATCATTTTTTAAGATATAGACAAAGTAAAAAGTGTTCTGGAATTGGGGTTTTAAGATCTAACACATAAAATAAAAATATTTTTCAACTTTTATTTTTTTCGCATTTAACTTTAAATTTTTTAAATGGCCGCCATTTTGAACCAAGATGGCGGATGATGCTGGCCAACGAACTCGGTCGAGATATTTGTATGTACTATGTACATAGCAAGTTTCATTCAAATCGGTTCATAAATACGTTAGTTATCGCATGACAAAAATCAGATATATATATGTATATATATATGGTTATGTATATATATGTATGTCAACATTTGAAAGGAGGGTGGTTTTGGAGTCTGAGGGTCATGATCGGTGAAAATATACCAAAGTTTTCTGGAAGTGCTTTCCTCCGGACAGCTGCAATAGGTAGCTTTTTACTTTTAGTAATGAAAGTTACCTAATTGAAGGAGGATCAGCTTGCCACAGCCAAAAACACACACAAAAAATTTGGTTCAGTTCTATGCATATCTCCATACACTTTTCGATGGTACAATAGCGACATACGGATACACAGACAAACACAGACTGACATTTTGTAAAAATATGTTTCTTGGAATCTCTGATCCTTGAAAAGTGTAAATCCGTCGAAAACCGGAAATGCAAAAAAATTTCGACTACAATACTTTCTTCTATTGAAGATAGAAGAAAGTAATACGTATTTTGTAATAATTTTTATGTGAAAAGCAATAAAATAGTTTAGATATTTAGGATCAACAAACTTAACTTTATTACATTATATATTCCAACTGTGATAGAATCTAGAAATATATATAAAGAGATATATAATATTATTATAGGTTAGCAACTTAAGAGGCATTGCAACAGAATTAAATACATCTTTCCCCTCTAACTTTTTTCTGAAAATAATAAATAATTACAACAAACATACATGAAAAGATTGATAAGAGGCCATTAGAAATTATTAAAATCTAGATCCCATAATATTATTTATTAATATAAATTACTTTTCACTTTTTGTGACCATCGGAAAAAAAAAGAAAAAAAAATTAGTTTTTACATCATCTTATTTTTTAAATGTAATTTATATCATTCTGCTAAATAAATTATGCAAACTGTGATTTATTAATACAATTATTCAATTATTTTAGTCACACTGATGAAAATGTACAGGGAAACACAGATTCATATTTTACCCATTAACCCCTAGGGGATGAGTGACCGATATACGCGCGACACGAGGTGCTCAGAATCCTTGGTTTTTTTTTCACCATTAAACTTTTACTGTTAATTTCACCTTTTTTAGTCTGAGCATTTTTCCGATTGAATTAGACAAAAATTTCTATGAAAAACTGATGATGAATGATTAAAATTCTATAAGCAACACTCGTCCCGAAAGAGTTAAGAACAAAATTTTAAGCATATCGCTTAATTTTGTTTTCCAAAAGTATGTGTCATATGAATTTACTGAAAACTGAATCATGTTTGTACATTGGGCTTGAATAAGATTTTACGTCAGAGTGCTTGGAAACAACTTCTGACTAATAGAAGAGCAGTATAATGTAGAACAATTTTATAGCATGGTAGATGTATTGTAACATAATGCCAGAAGCACAGTTAGTTCGAAAAACCCTCCCCCCCCCCCCCCCCAAAAAAAAAAAAAAAAAAAAAAACAGGGCATTTAGAGGTGCTATACATTGGGACTTACAAAATACATAAAAAGTGATACACTCTAAGAAACATAAGAATATCCATCCCTTTGGATTATATTTGAGTTCCCATCAAAATATGATTTTAACCTACCTTATATAGCAAGTAAATACATCACTTAGCCTCTTAACCCTTTCTGGAGCAGTGGTTCTGCTTCAGAACCAGCTAATTCCAAACTTACAAACGGTACCAAGAATATTTTAATAAAAGTTTGCTTTTACAATGAAAGTTTAAAGTAATAAGTTTTTCATTAAAAAAAAAAAAAAAAAAAAAAGTCGTTTGTAAATTTCGATGTCAGTCAATCATTTCACTATTTTATTAGCAGAATTTTTCTGTGCCGAAAAGGGTTAATGTATTTTGTCAAAAATTCATTGTTTTTACAGATTCTGAAAAATTTTAAATAATTTATCAGTATGAAAATTTGAACATAGAAAATGTTATGAATTTCGACAAATGGTCGCCCCAAAAAATCAAATTCGTCATTCGTTCGCAGTAAAAAAAATCCGATTTCATCAAAGGATCGTGGTAAAAATGCGAATTTCCTCAAAGAATAGGGGGAAAAACAAAAATTTCATCAAAGAATCTCAGAAAAAACATACATTTTGTCAAAGAATCGCAGGAAAAAATGTGAATTTTATCACAAGATTGTGATTAAACACCAATTTTGTTAAAAGAACATGAAATAAAGCAAATTTCATTAAAAAAAAAAAAAAAAAAAAAAACATGAATTTTGTGATAGAATTGAGGAAAAGACAGGAATTTTGTCAAAGAATCGGAGAGTTTGTCAGGACTTTTTGGCTTGATGAAATTTAGAAGAGTACAATGCTGGCAAAATATGTCTCATTTGGTGCATTTTTAACAGTTAAAAAAAAAAAAAAAATCTCAATAAATTATAAAAAGCTGGAATAATCTCATCGCTGTGTTCGGAGATTTATTAACCTGGAAATCTTTCAATAAAAAGCAAATGATAAAGCTACAATAATTCACATGAAATGTGAAAATTGAATGAAAGGTTTTCAAAAAAGTTCAACTAATTCAAAAGTCTTAAGTCAAAAGTCTTTTGCTAACAAATTAAGATAGTGTTCAATCAAAATTAAAGGATCAAGATGAAAATTTGATTAAAAAGAAAATATAAAACATTAACATCAGCAAAAAATATAGGTTAGCTAAATACTGCTTTTAGGGTGAATATTGCAGAAGTAATGTCTATTTTCATTAGATTGAGCAAAACATGTATACGTCAATACAAAAATAGATGCAAATCTGCACATTTGTTCTGCAGTGGAAACTTGATTATCTGAGGTAAAGATGGGAAGAATTGGGTTAATCAAACTCCATGGTTAATTGAGTTAAAGTAAAATTTGGCAGTTATAAGGTTTATAATATACTTAAATATTTACAATTACATTGTAAGACTCACAGTGTAAAGAAAAATTATGTAGCTTGAAAAATACTGCAATGCTCAAAATTACATACACTATTCTGTATTTTAAAATACACATTTATATATACAATATGATTTTATATGAATGCTATATTTAAATAATTTTTAAGATAGAAGCGGAACAAAATATACTCCAGAATCTGTGTATCAAGCTCAAAAAAGTAAGGAACCCCTTTGTATATATATATATATTTAAAAATCTTTTTTAAAATTAAATCTTTAAGTAAGTAACATTCTAAAATTAGGTAGCAAATGAAATTGGTCAATTTGGTCAAAAACTTGGTAATTTCTGTACACATATTCACATCCAAATCCGTTCAAAAATACAAGTGATATTGAAGGACAAAATAATTTTGTGTATGTACTTGTACGTATATATCAATATTTGTACAGAGGGGGGGGGGGAGGTTAGGCCTCTGAGGGTTATGACTGATATACATTCAAGGGCAATTTCCGGAATTGCTTTCCTCTGGATGATTAACTCTTTTAAAGTTAATAACATCTTGAAGAGGTCCAAGCATCCACTTTTTTTTTTTTAATATAAAAGGAAAATTAAGATATACGATTAAAAGTGTGCCTTACGAATATTCATCAATTTAAAAAATATATATTTGTACACACAGTTTTTACAGATATTCAAATACTCAGTTAACCATGTTACACATAAGGTTTTACTCAAGAACTGATTTACCATAAAGTAAATGGTTGAAGCGTCTTGATCCCCAGTTGAAATTTCCCACCCCTACCAACCCAAATTAGTTCAACCAATTAAATAAAATTAATGCAAATTTTTAACACTAATTTGGAATTATTTTCCCTAACTCTAGTTCAATTTGACATAACCAGGCATGAAAGAGCCTAAAGAAGGAATTCACGTTTTTTAAAAGCAATTTTGGATATTCTCTGGATTGATGGAAATATGTAAAGAAAATTTTGGATAGATAAGAGGAAGGGGGGAGGATGTACCTGTAAAATTTAATAATCTGACATTTTGTCTATTCAAACTCTTGGAGTTTGATCTTGAATTGTCGTTCAAAAGAGACATAAAATAAGATGAAGTTATAATATAAACATCTGAAAGTCATGTAAATGAAGTTGTTCAAAGTGTCTTTCAAGAATGAAATTTTTTTAAGACCTTAAAAATTCAAAGTGACGAGAAATTCCTTTTTTGGAATAGAATATTTTGTATTAAATGTACAACACATTTGCCTAATTTCTGTGATAACTTTTTCAAGATGTATTTTTGAAGCAAAGATCAATTTAACAGGGATTTTTTAAAGAGGTAGGGGGGGGGGGGCGTAGCAGCTGAACTATTCAAAATAACAGTTTTTCTGGAAAATTGAAGACTATACTTGACATAAGTTGATCAGATATATTTGAATTTGCATCTTTAGTATTGTTAATACTTTCTAAGTTTAAATAAATAAATAATAGTAATCATACATGCAATTACATTTAATTTTATTGTATAGGTAGCTGTTAAAATGACACTTAAATTACAAGAGTTTGGCGTCACTTTATATATGGAAAAAAATTTCCAACTTTTTTACTCATTTTCCACTTTTATGCCTGAATAATATTTTTTTTTTTTTTTTTTTTTTTACAGAACAAATTACTGATATTATATAATATCAGTATTTAACAATTAATAATTTCACATTTTGTTTTCTATATATAAATAAAAACAAATACAAGTTGTAACTCATTTAGAAACAACTTTACTAAATACACACCTTCATTGATAATGAGCTCACATTGAACTTTGATATCATCAAAATCTTCAGTTCCATTTTAAGTTTCAGTGAATTAATTTCTTTTTATAAAAATATGTATCATATTTAATTACCCACAGATATGGTGTACATTTTCCAATGTGGAGAGCAATTGCGATTCTGCAGCAGATTTTTTAACACCTTTTTTTCCATGCCTTTCTATTTGATAAAATTATTAATAGAAATAACCATTAATAATTGTCAAAATATTACTTTTCAAAGTCTTATTATTATTATTATTTAATAATCATTGATTTAAATACACTTTATTCCTAAAATGAAATGTATCTGGAATCACATAACTCAATTTATCACTCACCACTACCACCATCTTTTAGACATTTTTATGTAGAGCTCCAGATGAATGTTTTTTGCACATTTCTATAAATTAGCCCAAGGTTCCACTGCTGTCATGTTTCATGATATTCTTATAGAGTTAAGAAAAGACTTTTTACCTGATACTGCCATTTAGTACTTCTAGCTTTTCTATATTCTGATCAGAGTTGCAATTAAAAAAATTCCAAACCCATGAAATTTTAGTTTTTTAAATATATATATATAAATGCTAGACCTACCTTGAGCTTCACATAAATTATATAAAATATAAACACTGCCAGTCTAACCTTAAACTAAAATTTACTTTAAAATCTGATGCTTGAATGAAATCCATCTTCAAATAGCACAATATAATTAAATGAATAAATTCTTTAATTTTAAACATGGCTATAAAATCTACAGAAATTGACATAAGATATCAATAAAATCTCATTTCTGCTGTTAAACTTCTGCATAAATTTTAAAACATCTAAAAAGCACTAACAAAAATCAATAAAGGTAATATACTGACAAATATATTCAAAATATCTGTGTGCAAACTTCAAATGAAATAAAATAAGTAGAATTGCATGCTTTAGAATGCATAAACTTCAAATGGATTTCAAAAATTGAATAATGAACCAAAAATAAATACAACAGCTTAGCTCAAAATAAAGTTTATTTTTGAACAAATAATGCATGGATAAAAATCATGCATGCTAAACAAAAAATACATACATAGCTAATGATTAGCAAAATGAGATTACATTAAGGCATTTTACATCACTTTATTGTAATAAGACAAGGGTGTAAAATATACAGAACACATGCTGAACCATTATTTACAATTTTAAACAAAAAATACATCTAATAAAACAGCCATTTACATGGATTTTGGAAGATGAGGATGGTAATGAAATAAATAGATGAATCTAATGTTTTATTAGTTATTCCATCATATAAAAAACTAACTTGTAATTTAAAAAATAATCCTTTTTTCACAATTCAGTTAGCCTTTATTTTATTTTAAGAAAGTGTTTCTTTAGATAACAAAGAAAACTGATTTATGCAATCAAAGTATCATTCTATTTTGTTGAAAAAATATTTTTATTAAATGAATAAAAATAATGTTTAAATAACTAAACTGTTTTCCCCAAAGCACTTAATGAGTTTTATCTAATGAAATTAAATGAGAGTTTTTTGTTGGTGAATTTTATTTATGCGAAATAATAGAATGAGACTGTGATAATTTGAGTTATATTAGTAATCAAGTTGATTAATGGTGCATAATTACAATAAAATAAAAACCTATTTAAATAAAAATGGTGGTGTAGGAAACTCAAGTTTTAATGCAGTTTGAAGTTTTATAAATATCCAGTTAAATAAATAATAAAAATAATCATTAGAAAATTAAAATAATGTCCCACAATTATCATTTTTTTTTTTTTTTTTTTTTTTTTTTTTTTTTTTACAGAGGAATTTTATGAGTTTTGTTTTTAATGAATATTATTTACATAACTGGATAATGTTAATAAAAGACAAATACTTAATATGTTTTAATAGAAAACCACTTAAGTCAAAAATATGTATTACTTTATAATTTTGTTTAAATATATACATTGAATCAGCATAAAAATACAGAACAGTTCCACTGTTCTGAAATTTACTTATATATTAATAAAACATAAATAAAATAATAATAATAATAATAATATATATATATATATATATATATATATATTTTTTTTTTTCTGGCATCTTGTATTTTATTTTGGCAGGGTTTATTATATTATTTTTCATGCAAGTATTTTACATAAATATCTTGTATTTAAAAGAGAAATAAGCAACAGATTTTTTTAAATGGCATTTACAATAAAAAAAAGATCAGTAATTTTCTGACTTAGCTAGATTTAATAACTAAAATTGTTATTGATTATCAAATAAAAAATTCTGTGATCTTTAAAAGTGCTAAAAATTTAGAATTATTATTAAGTAATCATAGTCTCATAACCCTTTATGCAACAACGGTGCTTCTAAGTACTACTGTAGAAAATTCAATATAAAATTTATTTATTCTGTCTTTTAATAAAAGTATATTTTTCTTTCCACACAAAATACTAAGTTTGGTCAAATTTTAAAAGTACAGAGAAATGATGAAAGCTAAATACAGTAAAACTTCGATAGTTTGGATTAATTGGGACCAGACCCAATCTGGATTATCGAAAATCTGGATTATCCGGAGAATTAGGAAAAAACGAAATAAAATAAAACATACTTACAGAAAATCACCTTTATGTTTGTTTATTGATTATTTACAGAGAGTAAAAATGTTTACTTTATAATAAAAAAGTTTGTAATTTTTCGCTGTGCCAGTTTTCTATACCTTTTGCGACCCGTACGGTCATGCATCCGCTTAAGCATAAGTAGTTCATTGGATGTATTCTAAATAAATTTAAATAAGAAAGATTAAGGTAATCTTCCAAAAAGATTTCAGAAAAGTTTTTTTTTACTCAGAATACGACGATAAAACAAGTTAATGTTATGGAAATTAGTCAAATCGCTTCTCAAACTTGAAAGCAAAATTGATCAAACCGATCTGGATTATCCAGAGATCCGAATTAACAGGGTCCGAATTTGCAGGGTTCTACTGTATTTATAAAAAAAAGGTAATTTTCTTAATTATTTACATTAATATAATTTTTCTTTAGAAAAAAAAATATATATATATATAAAACAGTTTCAACAGCAAAAGCTTTTCAATTTACAAAGAGGATCATAATACATTTAAATACATTGCTGGTATAAGAATTGTGATTTTCATAAGAGTATTTTTGGCTAATTAATCTGTTTATTTTTGTAAATATTTTACGAAAAAAAAAATGTTATAACTATTAATTTATTTAATCAGTTTTCATGAAAAATAACCATATCTAATTTTCACATTATTATTAAAAAATTTCAGCATATATTTAGATACTAAAGGAGATAATTATTTAGGTGAAACAATTTCTTGATATATAATTCTATAAATAAAGGGTTAAATAAACAATTGTTTGTGTTAATATGTAACCAGATTTCCTTAGAGTGTTGAATTACCAGGATCTGATTACTGCTTAGCTCTTTCAGGTCTGATTTCCCCCCCCCCCCCAATTTTGAGAAGAAAATTACTTTTATGTTAATAGTAGACACCCAAATAGACTTATTGAAGATTAACAAATAAGTTATAGTTGGAAATATAACGAATGAAGTTTAGTTTGGTTACTATTCAATTCATATTCGAAAGACAATATGGATTAATTAAGGACATTTGGAAAATATATTACAACAGGGTTTGGCAGGTATTACAACTTTCTAATGTTTTTTGCTTTTCATCACACATGATAAATTCAGAAAAGTAACCTAATTTTAAATTTTAATTGTGAAATAAATGTTTATAACAAAGAATCGCGAACAGTGCAAAGAGAATTAAGCAATTATTACTAAGTGTCACAGTGTACATGAAGTCAGAAGAAGAAATGCATAGACATATCCTACCATTACTACATGTCAATAGTAACAAAAGTAATTGTTAAAACAATGTAATACTCATTGAAAAGACATGTACTATTAATAGTACACTAGACCTGAATGGGTTAGCTTTAGTAGACCAAGCCTAGGGACCAATCATACTAGGTACACATAGGTCATTTTGTGATTGTATCCAAAATTAGTTTAAAAATTCGCTTTTTGAATTTTAGTATCCAATTCAATTTCAATAAAAATGTGAACTTTTGTGGATTTTTCAACTTTTGATCCTAATCAGTTACATTAGTACCTTTAACTATACATTTTTTATTATATATATGAACAGCGAGTGATTTTTTTGCATGAATTTCTGATATAAAATATACTTAAAATATTAGTTTAAAGTACTGTTAATTCCTAATGAATAAAAGGTATCATTTAAAAATAAGGTGCCTATGGAAATAGTAAAAGAAAAGTTCTTGGATTTCCCTGACTATCTTTATCAGACTATTCTGATTTCCATTATTAATAACACACATATGGTACTTTTTCATGCATGCTGCTTCCTCATGTAACACACTTATTCAGTTTGCTAAATCTTGTTTAAAAGAAAAACTACAAAAATTGCCTAACATCCATAAAACATTAGTTGACAGTTTTACAACTCAAATTCAAAATGTTATGCAAGAACTTCATATAGTGGTCAATAGATTTAGATATATGGTGATCAGAAAGTTTTCTAAAAACTGTTCAATTTTAAGACGTATAGTGATTTAGCTAATTAGATTAAGCTGCCCATCTGGCCAAGTTATCATTTAAAATGTTTAGAAATGGGTAAATTGCCTTTAATATAAACCTATCCATAGGAACTGAGGATATCTGATCATCTTAATTTGTGTTAAATATCAAAATCTACAAACCATATGCATCTTTTTAAAAGTATTGGGAAAGAAATGTGAAAGAATATCTATCATATATAAAAAAGATGAATCAGTCTTGTTGGCAAGGTGAAAATGGAAATATTTTTACAAAATTCCTCTTCAGATTGATAAATCTCACAGATTTTTCCATGATTACAAGATTTTGAAGACATTTTGTAAAATCAGTTATTTTATGGTAATAAAACAACTCTTAAGATGATCCATAATTTGAATTTTTGCATTTTAATGCTCAAGTTTTTTGGAATGGAGGCCCAAAATAATGCCATGCTTAGACCCCCAGAACAGCAGAGGCGGGTTACCCATTAGGCTGAGTAGGCTGAAGCGTAGGGGCCCCAGTGCTAAAATTTTCCTTATATAAAGAATAAGAAAATATTCTTTTACACTGGTCGGACATTAATACAAAAGACAAAAGGTGTGCGAAATTCTTTGTCGTAATCTTTTATATTTTAATCATCAATGATTTATGAGTTAATGAAGCAAGCATGTGTTTAAATTTTTCCAGTATATACCACTTTGAAAGAGTGAAAGGGGGCCCTCAGAAAGTCAAGCCTAGGGGCCCGGGTGGTAGTTAATCCGTTTCTGCAGAACAGTAAGAGTCTGATCATTTAAAGAAGTTCAGCTGTAATAAAAATAGGGTGACTCTTGATGAACAAGAAGCATCTCATTTCACTTTATGCTATTTTCTTAAATAATAATAATAAATAGTGAGCAATAAATTATACATTCAGATAAGGTGTAATGTTGTACCTAAAACTTTATAAACATGATTTTTGAGTGGCATGTTTCTAGTTGCAGAAATGTATAACAAATTTCATTTACATTTAAATTTAATACAATCAGGTAAATTTTTATGTAAAATTCTGCTCTCAGCAAATCATTAGAAAAAGAAATAGTATAGATATATTACCCCAAAAATAAAAATAAATAAAGTGAATAGTTAATGTTATTAATCAATAAAATAACAGAGAATAAATACATATTTATAAAAGTTACTATGCATATTTTACCTTAATAAACATGTTTAAACTATTTTTTTTTAAAGGAATAATATAAACATTATTGCACACTGACATTTTATATTAAATATTTCTAATTTTATTTAGAATAGGATTTTTTTTAATAATGTGTCACATAAGCTAAGAATTAAAAAGTATATTCTGCTAAAAAAAAAAAAAAAAAAAAAAAAAAAAAAAAAAAGGGCAAGAAAGAGATTTTGTTTTAAGTAATATGTATAGAATTAATAAGAAAAATTATCAATCTCATTCCCTTCCCCATACATAATTTTTAAAAAGGAAAAAGAAAACAGCAAATACATGATAGCAACAAAAAATAATTCTTATTTGTAAAAAAAAAAAAAAAAAAAAAACTTTGGCCAAATTTTTTTGCTTAATAGGAAAATAATGAGTAAAATTATTTATGCAATTAATTTTGCAATATTAAGTTTGATAGCACCGACCCAGTGGCGTGGTTGGTAGTGGCAGCTGCTCCCACACCGCTTAGTCCCTGGTTCGAGTCCAGCTAGCGGCATGGGTGTCTGTGTTGCCCCTGTGATGTGTATTAAATGTATGTACTGGATTTTCTGTAATAATAAAGTGTTCTGTATTTGTTTCTGTGTATTCTGGATCAATCGAGGCAACAGCCATTGTAGCTATAGGCTTCAAAGCACTGTTCACTCAAACTCAAAAAAAAGTTTGATAGCCAAAATGCTAAAAAATATACTCAGGATATTAAAAATACATTTTTAAATATTAAAAGCAAAAATCAAGTCATTGGAAAATAAAAGTATTAATTTCGTCTATGAATAGCACAATGCAAGGAGAAAAAAACTATATATGTAAATAAGTAATTGTAAAAGAGGAGAAATGAACAGCAATTGTGAACTAATAAATCTCTTACTTGCAAAAAAAAAAAAAAAAAAAAAAAAAAAATTAGTAAAAGTAAATAAATAGATTTGTTTAAAAATAAAAAATGCAATGCTTTATATAATATATGATGATATATAAAAGGAGTAAATTGCATTAATTCTTACCAAAAAAAAAAAAAAAAAAGAAAAAAAAAAGATATATTTTAAAAAAATATATGTTCGATAAAAACAGTCATCTGATCTTAAATAAATTAACTCAAATAAAATCTAATTATTGAATAAGTCAAATTTAAAATCAATTGTCGTTTATGAAAGTTTGTCTTTCTTTATATGATGGAAAAACTAAATTGGTCATAAGAATAAAATGTTTTTGCTAAATAATGTCATGGCCAAATAAATACACAACTCCATAGGATCTACATTAAAAGATGTCTGTATCATGCTCTTTTACCTTTCTGCCAAGCATCTGGATTGTATGTACTGGCAGATGGCACAGAGGAAGCAGAGACATGACTTGAAGTAATGTCTGGCATGTATTTCGAAGATGTACCAGATTTGCTAGTATCAACCTGCTAAAACAAAAGAATCATTGTTAGGGTTCTTTCAATAATGTAAAAAATAAAAACTTAACAAAGATCATAATATTATTAGAAAAATACTACACATTTGATATATCAATACATACAGAATTAGAATTTAAGATAATTAAAGCAGTTTATATAAAACCAAATTCCATAAAGCTAGAATCCATGATAGATCTTAACCTACATTTGCCAATGCTACATATGTCCCAGTCAAGTCATTTCAATGTAACCCCCCCCCCCCCCAAAGCATACATGATATTAATTTTATAAATTCTTGAGAGATAAAAGGTTAAACTTTAATCAAGTCCAGAAGCAAAACATTAACCTCTAATGTACAGTGAAATGTGATACCCATTGAGCTATTGGGTAGCACATTGTGCCTTTTATAATTTTTATTCAAGAATTTCCAACATATATATGCGTTTACATGTCAATTCATGTCAAGGATTAAATAAATCTGAAGCTTGATGAAAATCCGTGTATTAGTTCTGGAAATTGAGCAATTGCAGAAATTGTGAAAACGCTGCTTAGCAGTCCCACCTGTCAAGCGATTAACACCAAAAACTAATCAACACCATTTTTTATCAAGAACTAACTGAATATAAATTTTAATTAAATTCCGCGCATCAGTTCTTGCAATTAGTGCACAAAATTTGTGTTACAGACAGACATTTTGTAAAAACATGTTTATCGGGATCTCTGACCTTTAAAACATGCAAATCCATCAAAAACTAGAATTCGAAATTTTTCACGAATCCAATGCTTTCTTCTTGTAAAGATAGAAGAAGGTAAAAAGGGGGTATACTCAACAGCAGAAATATTCCATGGGTGAGAATTTCTTCTCCTTTGTTACTAAAACCACTGTGAATGTGATCATATTACCATTATGATCTATCATATTGCCCTACCATGGAAGTAAACCTATATATTACAATAGCTTTTAAATCTGCAGGATTTCAAAGTCTGAATAAATAACCATTTCAGTACTGAATACATATTGAATGCATGCAGTCAAAACACTTATTTTTACTTTTAGGAAGTCAAGAAAAAAATTATCAAACCTGAAACAAGACTAGTTAATTTAAAATAAGTAAAATATGCTAAATGATTGAAACATGCAGTTACATGCTAATATCAAATAAGAATTTTTAAATAAAGCTTAGCTTAAGAACATTAATCCTTACATGATATTTTTAAACTTTTGCTGCATTAACCACTTCACTGTTTGCCCTGAGATAAATTGGTAAAAAAGTACCGTTTCTCATGCCTGTCACCGGCAAAGTGGCTAATCTGAATGTTCATCAAATGACAAAGTAGTCAAGGGAAATATAAAATAGACCTATTAAGGAATTTAAAGAAAAATTTTAAAAATGCCAATTAAACTTAGGAAAAAAAAAAAAAGGAAATATGCTACAGCAATGCAAATTAAGAAAATTGGCTACAGCAATGCAGACTAGGGGAATTGGCTACAGCAATGCAGACAAGTGGAATTGGCTACAGGAATGCAGACAAGGGGAATTGGCTACAACAATGCAGACAAAGGGAATTGGCTACAGCAATGCAGACTTGGGGAACTGGCTACAACATTGTGAGCTATAGATACGATAAAAATTAAGTTACACTATAGAGAGGCTGCAGAGTATGTTCTTCCATCATTGCAATCTCTTTTCTGGTTCTTTCCTAAATAAAGTATCAGTTCATTTAAGTTCACATTTTAAAAATGAAAATTTATTGATAAAATATTCCAACAGAAATACAAATAGGATATTTTACAAGAAAATCTACTTTCAAGATGATATCATCAGCTGAGTATTTGTTTATTTATTTATTTATTTATTTTATTTTATTTATTTACTTAATTTTTTTGGAATTTTTTGTTCAAGATTAATTATTTCTGTAAATGAAAATATAAATTTAATATCTACTACAATATGTACATAAATTTTATGACAATTTCATATGTTTAAATGGTTTAACTGTACAAAACGTATATAGATATACATATGTATTTGAGTACACATATATTTGACAACAGAGTTGCTTACTACTTTCAATAGCCAGAAAACTGCTGTGATATTTACCATAAAAACACCATCGTGGAAAGAAATTATAGCAGTGGTTGCCATGGAGAAGATTCTATTCTTTTGGCTCATTCTTATAGAAATGATATCTTTACATAATAAAATTAGATCAAATAATTCAATTCAATTTTGTACTTCCTATCAATTTAAAAACCTTGCAGTCTTTTGGCATAATCTAAGCAGTGTTCTCGCTGTCGCTCGCCAATGCGCCAAATTGTGACTAAATTCTTCATTTGGCGAGTAAACAAGCAATTAGATTCGCCAAATTTCTAGTGCTCAATTTTTGCTTTTTCTTTTTTCTTTTTCGTTTTTCATACATATGCATATATATATTTAATGTATACATATTTTTTATATTTGTAGTGGATAGTTGAAATTAGATTAATAACAATTGCTGTCACAGTTGTAGAAACTTAGGTTATTTTAGAACATATTGAAAAAAAGAGGTTACATTAAAGAATTAAAGATATTTTTTGTGCTACATGGCGAATCTATTTTGCTAATACATTTTTCATTTGGCGAATGTTTTTTATTTTTAATTCGCCAAATTACTAACATTGATCAAATGTCAGCGAGAACACTGAATCTAAGTATGCAATTTTGTGCTTAACTTTTAAGCTTATTATTGACTTCCTCAGTCCTGATATCACCTGGAGAGACATTTAATAACAACCTTTAAATTAATTTAAATCTTTTAGAAATATTGAAATTACTTCTGACCTTTTTATTAAATGTGTGGATATCATAAGACTTGATATGACTGATACAATTTTAGAGATGTTGGATAGCAATTTTAAACTAGCTTTTATGGTGCCTTGTGATATTTGTCTCTGGACTGAGAAGGTTATTATTGTTATTACTTAGACGTTTTGAAAACATGTTGATTTTGGTAAGATTACTTAGCTTTTTTAATGGTTTCTAAAATAATAATTTTAGGGTAAACCCTGATATAATTTTGTTTAAAAGTAAATAATAATAATTTTTGCTAATGTTGAGAAACTTTATTATAAATTTTACTACATTAATGAAGATTCTAATTACATGTATGTCATAGCACAAAACAAAATCTTCTTTTAGTAATGGTTAGAAAGTTAAATACACATTCACTATCACTTGTTAAACACTTACATATACATCATAAAAATACATTAAGGGAAAAAAAAAAAAAGGAAAGGAAGAATAATTACTGGATATGTTTTCCCTAGTTGTATTTGGCAAAAGTTTTTGGCTTGATCTAAAACTGAAGGATGGGGATCAACCTGCAAGAAAAACACATTTCGATATCCATTAGTTTGTTATTTACAATTCATAATATTATATAGTTTGATAAAAAGAAAGTTATAAGTTAATTAAAATAATAAATGTTAAAACAATGCTTTTGTAGCATAGCATATTTATCTTCTTTCTATGTATGATTCAAAATAACATTCCGTTTAAAATATTTTTGTTTGCAGCCATTTAAACATGATTTTTAGAAACAGAAAAAGCCCGGTTAAAGTGTTAAAACAGTACCAATGTATTTTTAAAAACCTTATATAAAATGAAAAAGAAACTTTTAACATTTCTATATATCTGAATGATAGACAGCTTGTGTTAATTTGTACGAAATTTCTTTTAGAACTCAGCTATATTAATTTTAAGATAAATTTATTTTCTACAAATAAAATATTTAGTGATAAGCATACATAAGTTTATAACTACTTTAAACACCTCAATTCTAACATCAACTGTGAGAGACCCTGAACAAAATTTTTTTTTCTTCATTAATTCAAATGTTTCTGGATTTATTGAAATTATGTCTAGAATGGGGGGCGGGGGGTAGATCTTGGAAATAAAAAAATTAATTGTAGCTGAAATAAAATAATAACAGAGTTTTGAATATTCAAATGCATCAATCAACTATTCTTTGCACATATTTCTATTCTTCAGAAAAAAAAAAAAAAAGTCAGATCTATGCTTTGGTAATGTGAAATTTCAAAATTATCATTAATAAGTATATTTTGCATAATAATATAAGTAAAAAAACAAAAAATTATTAAGATCATAACATAGAAAGCAAATACAGGGCTTGGCGTAAAAAATAATTTTAAGGAGGAAAAATGCAAAATTTAAAACTTCATTTATTAATTTAATAAGCATGCCAAGATAGAATTTTGAATTAATTATGCACACACACACACACATATATACATATTTGATGACTTGTATTATATATAAAGAGTAGTTGATTTACACAAATATACTTTTATACCAAAAAGAGAGATTAAAAACCTACCTCTCCCATTCTGTACATTGTATAAGCCTCTTCAAGGAGCTCATTAGAATCATCCACATTAACAGATGATTTTACCAAGGTCATCCATGTTCTGTAGATCTCTAAAAGGCAACAGATGAGGCGACTTTCTTCTGGTGGAGGCTCTTCTTGAAGCAAAGAGTTCATTTGATCTCTTAAAATGTTCACACAGGCATCATAAGATTTTCTGACTAAAAACTGTCTATCTGTATCTCGCATGTATTTCCTAATGGAAATAAAAAACATAAATTCATAAAATTTCCATCAATAACATTTAAAATATATGATAAGACAAGTGTTCTTGACCTGATGCAGATGAAAAGAGTTGAAAGTACAGCAATATTTCAAATGTCATTAAAATGATGCTATAAAACAATATAAATTTTTGAAAACTATTTAACAAAATAACATATAAGATATTACAATAATTTCTTAGATTATAATCAAGTCTGACAGAATTGTTAACATAATATAATGAACTGAAAAATAAAACTCCTTAGCATTGCAGAAGTGCTTGAAACATGGATAAGGCAGGAAAAGTAGAAGAAAGAGTAACGGTAATAATTGAACTGAAACTGATATAATTGAAATTTAATTAATAAAAGTATACCTGATAATTTCCCAATAACAGTAAAGTTTATTCTTTTCAATCTGTTTGATAAAAGGTTATTTAATTTTCTACTGACTTTGTCACCTAGCAACCAAGATATACCTAATTATTTCAAAATGTAAAAAGTTTTCTGTGCAAACGATTTTTTGTGATAAATACATTATCTGTTTTATTTCTTCAGCTTTTACCTAAGCTGTGTGAAACAATATTCTTTTTGTTTTGAGTTTGATTAGAATGTTTTTATCAGTTATGTGAAAAAATGTTACGGTTTTTATTGGAATTGTGTTTTGTGAAATTACAGTAAAACCTCTAAATAACGGACACCTCGGGAGCATGGAAATTGTCCGCTATTCGGAGGTGTCCGCTATTGGGAAAGCATGAGATATTAAAAAATTGCTAAGAAATTCTTAATGTTTCATTAAAGGACTTTTATATGTCCTATGTTTTATATTAATTAGAATTTAAAATTATTTTTTCAAACAATAAAACCGAAATAAAACGGTGCATACCTTTATCCAGTGTTTATATGAAAAAAAATGTTATAAAAGGTTGTTTTTGCTTGCGATTACATGTAATTTGTTTTTCAATGTGAAGTTTTAACTCTGTCAGTAATTTTAATCCTTCTGAACTACTATCTTTTATTTACAAAAAAAAAAAAAAAAAAAAAAAAAAAAAAAAAAAAAATTGTGAAACTGTTCATTGTATATTGCCGCTTCTTGGAAATTCTCGATATTGCAGGAATCACTTCCAGTTTCAGTATCTCTTTCATCATCACTAAGTTATTTTGTCGAAAATTCTGAAGTCGAAAATTGATCCTTCTTAACTCATCATCTATATTAATAAATTTGGCAGTTTCTTCACTCTTGATATACTTTATCAATGCACTTATTTCGCTTAATTCTTCCTTTGTGTCGGAAATATGTGTTTCATTTTTTATTAATGTAAAGCCTACTTTTATCGAACATTGTCATGCGCTTTCCGGTTTTATGATTTTACGGTTTAGGAAATCCAAATTATAGCATCAACAACATTAACTAATTTTAGACAGTTCTCAAATATATTCATACAATCTAACTTTAAGAGAATGTAACATAACAAAAGCTTTCTACACCAGGATTTAAAATTACGCGTTGATCAAGGGGCTTGCATACGTTTTACGTTATGCTTGGGGTTATGTTTGGGGGAAAAACATAATTTTAACATTATTGAATTTCAAATGCTTTGGATGAGAACTTGCATTTCCAGTCCATTCTCTACATTTATCTGTGATCACAAAATTTTTGACACATTACCCTCATAAATTTAGAGGCGTTTTACTTTATTTATTTTTTCTCGTTAAAAATTATTTTTCATCTTTTATCGTCAATACTACTGTCCGCTATTCGGAATGTCCGTTATTCAGAGGTTAAACATACAAAAAGTTAGATTTTGGGAGTGGGGATCAGAAAATTGTCCACTAAATAGGGGTGTCCATTATTCGGGAGTGTCTGTTATGGAGGTTTTACTGTATTAATGTTCGAAAGAACCTGAGTTGAGTTTACTCATCAGAATAAACTGTTTAAAACAAGAGATGAGTGTTTAATTTTGAGTTGAGTAAAATCTATATATATAAAAGGAATTCTGAGGATAATTGAGGCACAGGCGAAAGCAAATCTTGGCAATGCGCCAACTCGGTCCAGAGGAAGCAAATCTTGGCAATGCGCCAACTCGGTCCAGAGGTATAAAAGCAAGATAGAAAAAAACGCGCAGGTCTGTGCATTCAAGTACAACCACCCATATGTATATGCTGAAAGTTTGTTCTGACGCTCACCCGACGCACGTGGAGTGCCGATGGTCCGGGGAGAGTCACCGGGGGATCCGTCGCGAGCTGAGAGAGAAGCGTACCATACACATAAATTATTAAATAAACCTTCAAATTAAGCCCGGCGAAGCGGGCTGGGTATGCTAGTATTAATAAAATAACTTTCGAACAAATTGAACTCTACATATGGTTCGTCTCTACGGAGAAAAATCAGCGAGTTGTTCTACGTCAATGATTGAAGGATAACTGGTGAATATTTTGTGCTGTTTTGCTATTTCTTCGTTGTTAGAACTCATCTTTTAAAGAGCCAAGAGGGGTAAGTGCACCCATTTAATTTTCATTCATTAAAATTGAGTATGAAAGAATTATAAGCAAAAAAGAAAATTTTCAAAACAAACTTGACAAAATTAAAAGAAAAATTATCGAATACTGAGCTAGAATTAAATGAATTAATTCTCATAAAGGAGAAACGGAATAAATTAGAGAAAAACTTTTCTGAGTTATTTGAGTCTATTTATAAGATAAGTAAAGAAGATGAAATTGAGGATTTTATTAAGGAAAACGAAGAAATTAATGAAATTTTAGAAATAATGGAATTTGAACTTACAAAAAAGTTATCAAAAATGAAAGTGCAAACTGTTAATTTAGAAAACGCCACAAAGGCTGATAATAACATTAAATTGCCAAAGTTAACTCTTCCTGTATTTACGGGTAATTTGCATGAGTGGCTTTCTTTCAAAGATATATTTAAGGCTACTGTACATGAAAATTCTAATTTGTCAGGGGCAATGAAATTACAATATTTGAAGTCTTCATTGAGAGGAGATGCCTTTCGTATAATTCAATCTATTTCAATCGTGGATTCTAATTATGAAGTTGCATGGTCGCTTTTGGAAGAACGGTTTTCAAATTCGAGAGAACAAGTTTATGCGCATTTAAAACGTTTTTTAAATATTCCTGTTATTCAGAATGAGTCCCCAGCAGCATTATTAAATCTAATAGATATAACAAATGAATGTATTAGGTCGTTAGAGATTTTAGAACAAAAAGTTGAGGGGTTTTCTACTACTATGTTTGCTTATATTTTGGCTCAAAAATTAGATGTAAATACAAAAATGTGGTGGGAAAGACATCTTAAGCGGGATAATTTACCGAGTTTAACTGAATTGCTAGAATTCTTGAGAGACCACGCGCGTACACTAAGTGCGTCCAAACAAGTAAATACAAAGCGAAATTTTCAAAACGAAAGCCAAACAAAGCATAGCTTTTCAAAGGTAACATCCATGGTTGCGAGTTTAAATGAGAAAAATATGCGCAAATGTGTTGTATGTAACCAGGAAAATCACAGTGTTTTTAAATGTCCCAAATTTCAAAAATTTAATGTACAGGAAAGAGTAGATTTTGTGAAAAAAAACAATATGTGCTTTAACTGTCTTTCAGAATTCCACTGCGTCAAAAAATGTAACTCAACATTCTCGTGTTCAAAATGCCATAAACGCCACCATATACTTCTTTGTTTTGATAGGCGTGAGAGAAATTCCAATGCGGTGGGAAACACAAAAAATTATAGTGATAAGGAAGTGCCAAATGCATTGTCAACGAATGAAAGTAAACCAACATTAAATGCTGACGCCATACCATTTGAGTTAAATAACCAAATTCAAAATTTCACTGGTACTTCAAATGTGAGATCGAATAATGTTAAAACAGTTCTTCTTTCCACTGCTATTGTTTATATGAGAGATAAATTCGGAAATAAAGTTCCGGTGCGTGCTTTATTGGACAATGGTTCAATGAACAATTTTTTAACATTGCAGTTAGTTGAAAGATTAGGAATTCGAAAAGAAAAAAGTAATATTTCGGTATCGTGTTTAAGTGGATCCTCTGTAGCGGTAAAAAATAAAACTACTGCCTTGATCAGTAATAATTCGGGAGATTATAGCCGAGAGTTAGAATTCCTTATCATACCAAGGATTTCGCAAATTATGCCCTCGAAATATATTAATATTTCAGAGCTAGGAATTCCAGAGTCTATTATTCTTGCTGATCCTGAATTTAATAGACCAGGGAAAATAGATCTTTTGCTAGGAGCTGAAGTATTTCTAGAATTGATAAAGGTGGGTCGTATGAAGCTACCAAATTCTAAATTAATACTGCAAAATACGGTGTTCGGTTGCATAGTAAGTGGGAGTGTTTACGATTGTAACGATCAAGAACATATACATTGTGGGTTAATTACTGAAACAGATTTAAATTTCGAAATGAAAAAATTTTGGGAAATTGAAAGAGTAGAAGAAAGTACACCATTGAGAAATACAGAAGAATTAGCATGCGACACCCACTTTATAAACACACATCAGAGAGATATAACGGGCAAATTCATAGTACAAATGCCGTTGAAAAAAGATCCTAGTTCTTTGGGAGAATCAAAGCAATTTGCGTAAAATAGATTAAATTCACTTTGGAATAGGCTAGTCAAAAATCCAAATCTTTTAGAGTTATATTGCGCATTTATGGCAGAGTATAGAGAGTTAGGCCATATGGAGGAAGTAGAGAAAACAGATGAGCCAATACATGCGAATTATCTACCTCATCATGCTGTTTATCGCCCAGATAAAAGTTCTACAAAATTGAGAGTTGTCTTTAATGGTTCACATGCAACTTCATCAGGAGAATCCCTAAATTCCATACAGCTGAATGGAGGTGTCATTCAAGATGATTTGTTTAGCATAATACTTAGATTTCGTACACACCGCTATGCATTTACAGCAGATGTAAAAATGATGTATCGCATGATACTTATCTATAAAAGTCAACGTGATTTACAGCGCATAGTTTGGAAAGATTCTGTAAATGGTGAGATGAAATATTACAGACTATGTACAGTCACATATGGCACAACTAGTGCCCCTTATTTAGCCATGCGCTGCCTTAAACAGCTTGGTATAGATGGTGAATCTCAATTTCCGTATGCTTCTGGTGTGGTACAATCAGACTTTTACATGGACGATGCCCTGACTGGAGCAGCTGACCTAAAATCGGCTAAGAGACTGCAAATTGAGCTTATTCAACTATTAAATATGTGTGGCACGAACTTACATAAATGGTTTAGTAACCATCCAGAATTAATGGAGCCAGCCTTTAAAAATGAGAATTACACTTTTGAAAATATGAGTGAAACTAAGGCACTAGGACTTTGCTAGAATGCCAATGATGATACTTTTACTTTTAGTGTATCATTCAGTGAGCAAACCAAGGTAACTAAAAGAAGTGTGCTGTCAAATATTGCTCGCATTTTCGACCCCTTGGGTCTACTTGGACCAGTTGTGACGAAAGCAAAAATTTTCCTACAAAGACTGTGGAGACTGCAAATTGATTGGGATGAAAATCTCCCTACAGCTGAGCTTGATGATTGGTTGCAGTTTTTAGAATCATTAAGAGCCATCAATAATATAAGTGCTGTTAGATACATTTTTACAAATAATCCAGTGCAAATTAAAATTTGTGGCTTTTCAGATGCTTCGGAGAAAGCCTACGGTGTGGCATTGTATGCTGTGTCTTCAAATTCTTCAGGAGAGCAAATTTCTCAGTTGCTTTGCAGTAAAAGTCGAGTTGCACCAATCAAAACAATCACTATTCCTCGCTTGGAGCTCTGTGGTGCAGTTTTATTAGCCAAATTGATGAATAAGGTTGCCAAAACCTTAAAAGTTCCTAAAGAATCTGTTTACTATTATTCAGATAGTACTATTGTATTATGTTGGATTCGAAAACAGCCGTGTGACTTAAAAACCTTTGTGTCATCACGTGTGGCTACGATTCAGAATCTTTCTGATATCAGTCATTGGGGACATGTGGCTTCTTCTGATAATCCTGCTGATCTTGTGTCACGAGGTGTAGATCCAGACAAACTTCTCCAGAGTAACTTATGGTGGAAGGGTCCACTATTCCTAACACAACAAACTGAACCTTCTTTAAATACTGTCGAACTTGAGCAAAATGATAAGGATCTATACAGAAATGAACTTAAAAAGACTTTTTCAGAGACTTCACTTTTAATATCAGACTGTTCACTTTTTATTGACTATTTTTTGCAATTGAGTAATAATTATGCTAAATTAATAAGAATTCTTAGCTATGTTTTCAGGTTCATTCAGAATGTCAAGAAGCCAAAAGAAAGGTATTCAGGTAAGCTAACATCTGCTGAATTGAAGAAGGCTGAGCAGTTTATCATAAAATCTGTTCAAGAAAAAGAGTTTAGTTCTGAATTCACATTGTTATCTAAGGGTAAGGAGTTACCAAAAAATATTAGATTACTTTCATTAAATCCTTTCTTGGATAAAAATAATTAAATCAGAGTTGGAGGCCGTCTCCAAAATAGCACGGTAAATTATGCCCCAAAACACCCAATTGTACTGCCCTCTAAACACAAATTAACAGAATAAATTATTGAGTTTTATCACAAAAAATATCTATATATAGGACCACAAAATTTACTTTATTGTGTTCTAAGAGAATTTTGGCCTTTAAACGGTAGGGCTATTTGCAGAAAAATTGTACATAAATGTATTACATGCTTTAGGGCCAAACCTAAATTGTTAGAGCAAATTATGGGCGAGTTCCCGAAAGAAAGAATAAATGTAGAGTAGACTTTGTTTTTAATTGCACAGGAACTGATTTCTGTGGTCCATTTTTGATTAGATATAGAGGTCAACGTAAAGGCATTTATCATAAAGTTTATGTTTGTACTTTTATTTGTATGGTAACAAAGGCAGTGCATTTGGAATTAGTCAATGATTTAACATCTGAGGCTTTTATTGCAACATTAAAGAGGTTTTTTGCCAGACGAGGCAAACCTCGAAAAATTTTCAGTGATAATGCAGGCAATTTTGTGAAGACTAATGTAGAGCCTAATGTAGTGCTTAAAAGGTTGCATGAATTGGTAAACAAACCAGACCAGAACCTTACTAATTACTTGATATCTGAAGGTATTGCTTGGGAATTTATTCCCCCTAAAGCTCCAAATTTTGGAGGTTTATGGGAATCGGGAGTCAAGTCCTTCAAGTATCACTTTAAACGTGCTGTGGGCAACTCTAAATTAACTTATGAAGAAATGTTAACTATAATTGTCCAAATTGAAGGTATCTTAAATTCGCGCCTGCTTACTCCCTTGAGTACAGATATTGATGACTTGACCCCGGGACATTTTCTTATTGGTCGCCCACTTAATGCCATTGCTGAATCTGACCTGAGTAATATTGAAGATAATAGACTAAACTTATGGCAAAAGACCACTAAAATGGTTCAGACCATCTGGAAAAAGTGGAAAAATAGTTATTTAAGTACATTGCAGCAAAGGCATAAGTGGATGATATCAAAAAACAACCTCAAAATAGGAGATATGGTTGTAATAAAGGAAGATGATCTTCCAGTGTCTAAATGGTTATTAGGGAGAATTGTAGAAGTATTGTTTGGTAATGATAATAGAATAAGAGTTGTAAATATAAAAACCCCAAATGGAATATATAAAAGAGCAGTATCCAAAATTGCTGTATTACCTCTTGAAAAGTAATTCAGTTTTAATAAGAAAGTATACATTATTGTAAAATTTCTTTATTTATTATGTATTATGTAAAATTTTTTAAATATTTGCTTAAATTTAACTTAACTGTGACTCATTTATATTGTATTTAATTGTATTGTTCTTTATATTTTTTACAATGGTTGTAATTGCAGTGTTTTAGTTTGAAACCCCCCTCAGAGGTTTCAAGAGGGGCGGTATGTTAGATAAAAGGCTATTTAATTTTCTACTGACTTTGTCACCTAGCAACCAAGATATACCTAATTATTTCAAAATGTAAAAAGTTTTCTGGCAAACGATTTTTTGTGATAAATACATTATCTGTTTTATTTCTTCAGCTTTTACCTAAGCTGTGTGAAACAATATTCTTTTTGTTTTGAGTTTGATTAGAATGTTTTTATCAGTTATGTGAAAAAATGTTACGGTTTTTATTGGAGTTGTGTTTTGTGAAATTATTAATGTTCGAAAGAACCTGAGTTGAGTTTACTCATCAGAATAAACTGTTTAAAACAAGAGATGAATGTTTAATTTTGAGTTGAGTAAAATATTAATAAAATAAACTTTCGAACAAATTGAACTCTACACAATCAACTTAATTAACAATTAAAAAAAAATAAATAAACTGTGAATTTTGGTCAAGTAATCTCTACTTTATTGAAATCCCTCTTCACACACAAGTAAATTTTTTTCTTTTTTAAGGTCATGTTTTTAAAAGTGGCGGATATTTTGACACATAACAGACACTTTTAACTGTAAAAAATCATTTTTATGCATCGAATATAAAATGGGTGATGTAAAATCATAAGAAGAAAACATTTAAAATTTTTAGAATCATATGTAAATGCATTTATGTATCAATCTAAACAAAGAAACTTATAATATATATTTGCTATGGGGATATACTGAAAGGGAGGAAAGTTTGAGGGTATAATAGACAGGACTGCCTCAAACAAGATTTTTCAAGGATGAATTACTTGGATTCCTAAGAATAGAAATTGAGCAGATTGAAAACGATCACGCTCTTATGGCATAAAGAAAAGACACATTATCTAATGTGGAAGAAAACTGGTATTTCTGGTTTATTTTTGTGAAGTCTTGAGTCGTTTTGATGTGTGTTATACAACAGTGTATGCTTGAAATAAAAATATGTACTCTCAAATGTGTGTTACACACCGGAATGTATGGTACATTAAAAAAGCACTTCTAAAGTAGATAAAGGTAGAGTCCAGACTATTCACATAAACAAGTTCTCATCTCTACCAAGAATCTTCCAAATGAAAACTTAGATATATTCTTACTTTCCAAGATCTGGGGTTCTATGCAGCTGAAGAGTTAGATTGACAAGCATATTGTAGTCCTTTTGCTGCGTCAAGACATCAATGAGTAAATAAACAGATCTGTACATGTGTGCACCAAAGCTGCCAGGACGGTCTATTTCATTGCTGGGAGCTCTCCAAATACCCTTAAAAAATAAAATAATTACTATCTATAAAACAGTTTTTTATGAAGAGTTTTAGTAAACATTTATCACAACAGAAAAAAAAAGGTGAAGAAAAGAAAGCAAACTTGTAATAAATGAAACATAAATAATAAGATGCTAAAAGTTAATTTTATGTTTAAATATTTTCATTTTTTATTATTCAACTATAAATGTATAAAAAATAAAAATTAAATAGTAAAGTAGCAGTTTCCAAAAATTACTGTAGAACCTTTACCAAAAATATACTTTGCCATAGTACTCCATTTATTACAAATATAACATTTTTAATTATACAACAGTTTGTAGCTTTGAGATGACACTGTTTCATAGAAGCTCATAAGAGGTATAAAGAACCACCTTTTCTTCCCTTCCTGGTTTTCAAAGTTAAGTTTTAATTAATCCCCTGACCGGCCAGCAAAAGGGTAAAATTGTAATGTTGTTTTCTCTGTAATTTATTAAAAATATTAAAAAAAGATGTATTTTCTAACCTGATACGAAATATGTTATTACGTATAGGTGTATAATCTTTGAGTGTATTAATCCTAACTTAATTTTACAAAAATGGGTTTCATTTGTTAAATTATACTAATTTAAATATTGCTTATATTGCAGTGAAACCTGCTGCTTAGTGTGCGAAAAAATCCGGTTGCGGCAGTCAGGAAGTTAAGTTTTTATTTATCTACAAAAGTTTAAAAACCATTTCAAAATGATTTAAAATAATTAATATTTATTTTTTTATTTTTTATTTATTTATTTATTTATTTATTTATTTTTTTTTTTTTTTTGGGGGGGGGGGGGGCTTTTGCCTTGCTTATAGAAAACAACTCCCGATTTCTTTTATATTTATGTGTTTAAAAATGATTTCAAATAGAAAAGGATTTTAAACAGGCCAGAGGAACCTTATTAAAAAAAAAAAAAAGAAGGTAAGTTGGTACAAACTGTTTAAATTTTTCATTTTGAAAAAAAGTAATAGAAGCTTACTGTTTTAATATTTCTTATTTGATATATTTCAACATTCCCTTTTATATTTAAAAATTGTCTTAAATTGGGAAGAGAAGAAAGATTTCCCAAAGATTTAAAAAAAAAAAAAAAGAGCAATTTTAGCTATTTTATATTATGGTATAAGCTTATTTTGAAAATTTAATATTTCTTAATATCAAAATTTTTGCATTGATCTGAAGTGTTATTTGGGGCAGATATCGAATTTCATTTAGCAACTGAGAAAGGTAAATATACTAATTATTGAAAATTTTATAAAGCATCTTTCAATTTTAAAACAGACACAGTCAATCCTGTAAAATCTACCAATGTACAATCCACAATCGTCTATTATCTGTACTACATATTGGAATGTAGAAAATGAAAATTGTCATTAACAGTTAACAAATTCCGTTATCAGTTTTAGAGTGAATAAATATTTAAATATAAGTTGGATATAAATATTTAAATTTCCTTGAATACCAAAGTTTGTTTCAGAGCAAGAAATAATGAGTGTTCATAGACCACAGAAGATTATTGACAACAAACCAAACTGAAAATACCATTGTGTGTGTCAAATGTATAAAATAATGAACAATAAGTAAAATGTGTATTTATCTAATTTAAATTTTCTCAAATCTTAGTGTGTCAAATATTTTCTATGTTTTTCTTTTCCATTATAATTGTAATTTTTGTGCAGTTGTTTCTAATAGTCATTTAAAAAAAAATAAAATTTAAATAACATATAGACAAAGGGATGATCTATAATCTGCAAAACCCTTAGTCCATAAGTATGCAGATTTCACAGAGTTGACTGCATATATAAATCCTATTAATTATATCCTTTACAGAATGTTTCAGTAAATATAATTTTTCTAAAGCAATTAAAAATTATCAGAGCAGTCAATTTTGAGTAAAAAAGTTTCTAAAACACGAATGACAAATATTAGTGCTGCTAAATGTTCATTCCCATCCTTTTCACATTTCAAACACCAAAGCAAAAATAGGATGTGGCAATCCAAAAACTTTCTTCCATCTCACACATGTTAATTCTTAAAAAATCACTATCACAGTGCCAAAATTAAATGGCAATCTATGACCATTATGAGGTTTCTAAAAATATGAAATTTTATGCATTAGTTCTTAAAATATGACAGTTGCTAAAATCATATAAGTTGTGTAAAATGTGGCATAACAGCACCACCTATAGGGAAATGAACACCAAAATCTAATCAGCAAAAATTTGGTATCAATGTCTAACTGAATTCTAAGTTAGACGAAAACTCATAGAGCTGTTGTGGAAATAGTGAGAAATTCAGCATAGCATTGCCATTTATAGGACGAGTTACACCAAAATGTAAACAGCAGCAAGTCATATCAAGGATTAACGGAATCTGAAGTTTGATGAAAATCCATGCATTAATACTTGAGATAGAGCTATTGCGGGAATTGCAAAAAATTCAACATAGCAGTGGCACCTGCTGAGCGATTTACATCAAAATGCAAAAAACATTAATTTCTGTCAAAAACTATTGATCTGAAGTGAGATTAAGCTATAGCGGAAATCGTAACAAATTCTGCATTGCAGTGCTACCTGCTGGGCGATTTACAGCAAAAATTAATCAGCATTAATTTATATCAAGGATTAACAGAATGTAAGTTTTTAATAAAGTTTTGTGCATCGATTCTTGAGACGGAGAGCCCACAAAATTTGTGTCACATACAAACAGTCAGACACTTTGTAAAAACATGTTTTTTGGTATCTTTGATCCCTAAAACATGTAAATCCGTCAAAAACCAGAAGTAAAAAATTTTCATGAATCCATTACTTTCTTCTAGTAAAGATAGCAGAAAGTAAAAATACAATAAAATATTGTTCAAATGCATCATAAGGTGTCAATGATTTTAATCAAATGATTTGATTAAATTGTGATTTTAATCAACTGATTTTTTTTAATCATAAATTTTCTAAATGTTTAAAACTATATATATATAAATAAAATATTTAATAATTATATATATATTTTTTTCTAAATACAAAATGAGATGCATATAATACTTGTTTTCTGATCTGTAGTACTAATTAATGAAATTATATTTATTTGCAATTTTTATTAATTCAATAATTACTTACTGTTCTTGTTCTCTCTAATGTATTTTTTTAATGTTGCAGTAATCTGCTCTTTTTAAAATTGGCAAAATGCAGATTACTTAAAAAAGAAAAAAAATATATATTATATATAGCGAAATTCACCCTTAAATAAAAAAAGTTTAAAAACATCATTGAAAATGTCGGAATATGCAAACTTTGAGCACTGTACCAAGTATATTTTAATAATTAAATTCAACCTTAGTTGTATTCAGAGATTTTTTGTAAAGAAGTTACCCATACTACAGTATTTCTAAATCTCTGTGTCCAAGATTTTACAAAAATAACAAAACTTTATTTCCTTAGAAAAAAACTGGTTATTAAATCATGTTGTTATTTGTCTTTTTCAATATCTAATTCATAAAAACATTAAAAATAAATGTCAATTTATCATATTAAACTTATTACTTTGTTCTTATACTAGTGTATTTATTCATGAAATATAATGCCTATTTTTTAATGAACTAGAACTTTTTTTTTTTAATATAGTTAGCACAATGCTTCTTTGTTTCTTTTTAGAATGAATGCTAAATTACAAATTATCATTTTAGTATTAAACATTTTCCTAATTAGATAATTAATTGCTAATTGATTACTAATTTTAAACAATGTTAACAATTTAATATTAAATGCTGTCGTTAATAATTTAAAAAAATGTTCATATTAGTAATATTTAGTGGGCTTTTATAATTACAAAATATTAATTTACAATGCATTATTGTATGCTATTGATATTGTATACTGATCTTGTACACTACTTTACTAACAAAAATGAATGCAGTTTTTATCATTACTATTATTATTAACTATTAATGATAATTAATTAAAACTTGAAAACATAGAATATGTTAGCAATAAGAGGTTTCATTGCTTTGGAAACCTAAAATTATAGGTAACCATTCTGTATTTCAACTCAGGAGAAAAAAAAAATCATAAAAGCCTGATTTACGTTGAAAAAAAAATCTGTATTTAATCTGTTTGTTTTTAATCAATAAAATCTTTTTTTTCCCACCCTATATATAAATGCATAAAAAAAAATTCATTCCTGGAATTACAATAAAATCAATAGCAATAATAATAATAAATAAATCCGACTATTTCAAAAATAAGGAGTGATATTTTTCTTTAAAACAACAAAACATTAGAAATTTTAGATCAGTATGAATTCATGTAATCAATATGCAAAATGAAAAGTATAAATAACTTGAGTTATATGACTTACATTAAAGAAATTTGTATTTTTTCTTTCAGCAAACAGTCCTGACATGGACGGATATTTTTTGGTAGGTGGTGTAGCAGCCAAAAGAATTTCTCTGGCCCACTGCAAATTCTGGAAAAAAAAAAAAAAAGATTCTAATTTTTATTGTATAAAAATTACACTTGATGGGTAAAATATAAACTTTGAATATTTGTACATGAAAATAGAGTTTATTAGGATTTTTATAACCAGATATTATTTCTTTGTTAATGGAAATGAAACTATGATGGGACAATTTTTAATGTGGGAAAGGGAGGAGGGTGTAGATGATAGTTGTGAAACAAAAGTAAAATATATATTAATTGTATAGATGCTTTTCAAGCTCAATACACCTTTTAAAATATGCTTTTGGTGAAATCTCCTAATGTTGAACATAATTTATCACACCAAGTTTGTAGGCAGAAAATCAGAAACCTTTATATTTTTTTTCTCAAATTGCATGAGAAATAATGGTTAAATAATGTACTTTATTAGAAAAACTAAACTGACACATCAAAAAATAATCAAAAATGGAATAAACACATCAGATACTAACCTTCCATTGTTGCATTTAAAATCAGAGGTGATATCATGCTTTTGAAGTATTGACATTAAATCCTTTATAGTTTAGCTATTATATATATATATTGCATGGAAAATAGTCAATGAAATAATTAAGAAGTACTGAACATTTTTTTTTTTTTTTTACATTTGTATAAACATTAGCAGGTTTTTAGCTCACAGGCTATCAAAGCCTGGGAGCTTATGTGCCCGTCTGTTCTGTATGTGCATAACGCAATAACTTATGATAAAAATATCCGATTCACTTGAAATTTTGCATGTATGTATATTCTGATAAGGCGCTTCCCTGATTAACTTTTGGAGTTCATTCGAAATTTATAACATGGGGAACGGGGGATAATGCCCCTCCCCTGAATTAATATAAATGGGTTTTTCATGCACAATCATCAATTTTTGTTCAAAATTTAGATGTAGGATCTTTCTGATTAGACACTTTCGTCATTAGTATTAGGTATTCATTGGATAAGTATAAAGAGGGGGAACAGGGGTTCATGCCCCTCCCCTTAATTGATATAAATGGGTTTTTCATGCAGAATTATTAGTTTTTGTTCAAAATTTTTATTTGATAAATCATATTTGTGATTAATTTAAGGGATTCAATGATTAAGTATATAAAAGGGAAATGAGGGAGCTGTTTCCCTCCCCCCCCTTAATTTGTTTTCAAACGGAATCAATCCTTGAAGATATAAGGCTGTAATATACAATTATTATGCGTAGTCTGTAAGCTCAATGCCATCAGTTTAACTGGGCAATATTCTTTTTATTATTTTACTTTCTCATTTGCTTCCTTCTTTCATGACATACACATACTTAAGATATATATACTAAAAGTAACTACACTGATGTTATGAATTATGATTTAATATAATATTAAATAGTATTAAGTATTATTTAAGGAAATGTTAAATAAAGATTATAGATTATAAATAAATTTAGGAAGATTATTGATGACAGGGGGAAAAACACAAACTGGTTGAAAATTGTTTTGGATATAAAATGCTTTATATTACAGCAAGAAACTTGTATGAACTAACAGGAAAAGTAAATGGTATATATCATTTTAGTTCTATCACAAGAAAAGATATAGAAGCATTTGAAAATAATTTTTGTGTATGCGTATGTATGCATGTAAAACGGGGAAAATTATTTTTGTACCTGAAAAATATTTTCAATTTTTCAAAAATAATTTTTGCTCCAAACTATTTTTTAGGAAAATGCTGTCTCAGTTTAATTTAAAATAATTTACCAGTGTGTTACCAAATTACTTCCAGCAACCAAAAAACAAGTATTTATCAGAATATATCTTCATAATGACAGCTTATTATTATTATTTTAAATAGACTTTTTTTAAAGTACATTTTAGCATTAAATTAAGTACATAATTAAGTACATTAAATTTAGCATAATTTTTACAAAAGTACATGAAGTATGAAGACAAACTATTTTGGAAATTTTCAACTCTTCATTCCATATCCTAACATAATGAAAAAAATCATAAAAATCTCATTTAAATTTTTTAAAAAATCCAATTATTTTGATTAAAAATTTATTTTTATTTTTATTTTTTCCACCTTACATAACATGTATTTAAAATAGTATCAGAATTAGTTAAGATTTCCATGAACCTTTGAATTTGAAATAAGAACATTTAATAAAATAAAACATAAGAAGAGAGATTTTTACTTTAACTTTTAAATTATTTCTCTTCATGTTACAAAATTTAGATACTCTTAATTAATAAAGGAGAAAGGGAAGACTGTTAACAACAACTATTGTTTTGTAAAAAGAATTTTTAAAATCCTATTAAAAAAAAAAAATAAATGAATAAATAAGTGTTTCTTGAAAATTATTTAAGAGATCTGGTGGATAGATAGAGAGAGAAGTGGTGTAAATAAAATATTTATCATTATTTAATTTAAACATTAACAGGTACATGTGACATTAAATCAAGAAAAAATAATTATAATGGTAATTAATAAATCATTAAGAACTTTTTTTGCTTCTTAGCAATCACTCAAAATATTTTTTCAAACAATTTACTTTTAAGAGCAAAAATTAAAAAATCTATTCAAGATCTGAAGTGAATATGCAACAATAGCAAGGATTTGTATTTTGTATTTAATATAACTGTCTGTTCAATAAAGTAGTGCTAGCTGCATATAGTTCTCCTAGACAACAATATACTATTACTAATGACAGAAACAGTGTATTCAAATATATAAATAACAAGTAAAAAATATTACAAGGTTCCTACTAGTGATGTAACAAATAATGATTTGGCCGAATAATCAAATACTAATTACTCGGCCTAGTTGTGGCTGAATATTCGGCTTATTCAACTACCAAATAATGAACTCATTTTTATCTAAAAATAAAATATAGTTTGCACTATATGCACAATCCTTGTATATTTCACAATATATTATTTTCTTAAAAAAAATATTTGTACGCAAATTTAATTTTTTAAAGCATTATTTTATTCTGAAAAGATTATTTGGCTATGCTTGACCTAAAAATTGTGTCAATAATATAAATTGCACCCCCCCCCCCCCTCCCATAAAAATCTTAGCAAAAGTTTCTTTTTAGTTATTGTCTAGTTATATTTTAGTAGATATTACTTTATATTGTGGTTACATTTTAAAATAAATGCAAATTAAAAAAAGTGGTAAAAAACATAAATTTTAACTTTCAGATGAAAAAAATAAATAAAAATGAAAGGCAAGAAATTTTAAGAAAAATTATTGATAGAAAGGAATGTCCTCAAAAATGATGAAAAGAAATCAGGGTTGACTTTATACAGCTCACAATTAACAAAAAAGACTTTTTTTTTTTTTTTTTTTTTGCTGTACCAGCAGACAGCACTTAGTCCAGGAGCCGGCCGTCGATTTTCCTATGTATCAAATATAAGGACCGGACATACATCAAAATGTAGGTTTCAATGCGTACATTAAGAATATCACTGGCTGCCAGGTCCTATCCTGCCGGAGCCCAGTGGCAGCTACACTTTTATGATGTCAATTTTGAGTGTTTGCTTATGTATCGAGTACAAGGACTGGACATACATCAAAATGTAGGTATCAATGTGCACATTAAGAATATTACTGGCTGCCACATACATCAAAATGTAGGTTTCAATGTGCACATTAAGAATATCACTAGCTGCTAGGTTCTATCCTGCCGGAACCTGGTGGCAGCCGCACTTTTATGACATCAATTTTGAGTGTTTGCCTACGTATCGAGTACAAGGACCAGACATACATCAAAATGTAGGTTTCAATGTGCACATTAAGAATATCACTGGCTGCCAGGTCCTATCCTGCCGGAACCCGGTGGCAGCTGCACTTTTATGATGTCATTTTTGAGTGTTTGCCTATATGTATCGAGTACAAGGACCGGACATACATCAAAATGTAGGTTTCAATGTGCACATTAAGAATATCACTGGCTACCAGGTCCTATCCTGCCGGATAGGAACACTCCGGATTTTGAGTGTTTGCCTATGTATCGAGTACAAGGACCGGACATACATCAAAATGTAGGTATCAATGTGCACATTAAGAATATTACTGGCTGCCACATAAATCAAAATGTAGGTTTCAATGTGCACTAATGTGCTGATGTTGATGTATGTCCAGTCCTTGTACTCGATACATAGGCAAACACTCAAAATTGACGTCACAAAAGTGTGCCTGCCACCGGGTTCTGGCAGGTTAGGACCTGGCAGCCAGTGATATTCTTAATGTGCACATTGAAACCTACATTATGATGTATATCCGGTCCTTGTATTCGATACATAGGTAAACACTCAAAATTGACGTCATAAAAGTGCAGCTGCCACCGGGTTCCGGCAGGATAGGACCTGGCAGCCAGTGATATTCTTAATGTGCACATTGAAACCTACATTTTGATGTACGTCCGGTCCTTGTACTCGATACATAAGAAAATCGGCGGCCAGCTCTTGGACTAACTATTAAGAAGTGTATAGTGAATGTCTTTAGATTTAAAGAAAAGAAATACCTATGTGGAAATTTTTTTAAAAAACTTATTTAAAATATTTACTGTATAGTATCATAGGCACTGTATTGCTACAATTTAATAGATAGTAGGTTTTATATATGCTGTTGCTGTTATATTTAAAAAAAAAATTAAAAAGTACCAGACAACATACATTTTATGTCTCAGATGAAAGAAAATTTAAATTAAATATTGACATAAAACATACACATACTAACTAATTCAAAATAAAGTATTGCAGCATATATGACAAAAATACTTATGTTCTTTATAGGTCTAATTGCGAATATCAGAGAAAGAAATATTTTTTTATGTAACAAGGGATAAATATGTATTAAATTTTCCTATTAGGCTTGAAAAAATTAGAATTTACTTGTATTGTGTCATTAGGAAAATTTTGAGTAGATTAATTTTAAATTCAATAGACTTAGTTATAGATACTTTTTCTAATTATTGATACACATAAACATTTTAACAAGATTCCTAAATTACTCTTTTATATAAAAATGGATAGATAAAACTCATGCAGGGTAAGAAAGTTAAGGAAAAAAGTGTCATTTAATTTCACATAAAATTTCCATAAAAATTTTACTATGTAAATATAAGATTATTTCTTACAGTATCGGCTAAGGCCGAATAATGGACTTGCTATTCGGCTGAAGCCATATATATTCAGCTATGGGTAAATAATTGTTGCATCTAGTTCCTGCACAATTCTGAATAAAAAATAAATAAAATAAAAAAAAAATTGACTTTTTTTTAGGTGTTTCTTGACTTTTTCAAAAATTTCTCTGACCATTCTCAGTAAACAAATGGCTTATATAGTGTTGTAAAACCCTCCACAGTGGACAATTTTCATCTAGACAAAGGCTAAAAAAGTACACACTGTTCGAAGTTCAGATTTTAAATTATTTTCCATATTATGCTATTGTTATATAGCTTGAATAAATTTTAAATAAAAATTTTAGATAGTTAAATAATTGATTTGAAATTTCTTTCTTTACAGTGATAATTGAGATTCTGACAGAAAGTAGTACATAAAAAATTTCCTGACAGTTCCTTGTTTTTCATCTTTTTTTTTTTTTTTTTTTAACCATAGGAACCTTGTTAAAAGATTAATATTAAGGAATATTTTACACATAAATATACCATATAAAATAAGACATTTTAGTTATGTTTTCATATTTCATACCCTATTTACAGGAGAATGGCAATAATAATGAGCCATTCTATACAAAGCTTTATAATGCTGAGGAAATCTCTGAAGAACTTCTCTCAGAGCATCTAGGCATTTTGGTATCAGTCTAGAAATATCGCTTCTGCTTCTCTTCAGATCTTCTGCAGAAGGCTGTAAGGCAACTGCTTGACTTTCAGGCACTACGTTATCAGATTTGACTGAGCTTGCATGACTTTGAGATGGTTGAGACTTGTCTAAAAATTACCAAGTTGAGAAAAAAGATCAAATTAAGTAGTCTTAAAACTACACTAAACAATAAACAGGGCCAGTCAAAATTATGCTAAAGTTAAATGTTAAAAAACTTAATAAAGATTTTTTTTTTTTTTTTTTTTTTTTAGTAACACCTAATTTGTAACAATAAAAGACAAATGGAGACTTTACTATGAATATCTTTGAATGTAATGTTTTCCTCTTTGAGCATTGACATAGTTTTGATTAAAAGTTTGCCCATATACTAACCAGTGTTCTCGCTGTCATTCACCATTGCACCAAATTGCGACTAAATTCTTCATTTGGTGAGTAAACAAGCGATTAGATTTGCCAAATTGCTAGTGCTCAATTTTTTCTTTTTCTTTTCTTTTGTTTTTTGTACCTATGCATTTATACATATTTTTAATATATACATATTTTTAACTTATTTGTAGCGCATAGTTGAATTTAGATTAATAACAATCATTGTCAGCAGAACATATTGAATATATATTTTAGAACATATTGAAAAAATGGGGTACATTAAAGGGTTAAAGATATATATTTTTTAGTGCTACATGGCAAATCTATTTGGCTAACATTTTTTTCATTTGAAGAATGTTTTTTATTTTTAATTAGCCAAATTACTAACGTTGGTCAAAAGTCAGCGAGAACACTGATACTAACCCATGTATGCATATTTCAGATGAGGCAAAGGAGAAGTAAAACTACAGTAATTATACTTCTGTTGTAAAAATTATAGAACTATAAAACCATTGCAAAAAGAGATTTAAAAATTTATAGCATATTATGTAAGCAGTTTACATAAATAAGTCAAACTGAACTATTGGAACTTGAGAAAAATGAAATTGAACTTTAAACTAAAGCTTATTTCCCAAAAGCAATTGTGCCTATGAAACCAAGATAGAACAAATACTCTTACTTTCAGTAAAGAGAAATGTCTTATGTAATTTCTTACACAGTTTTTAAGTCAATTAAGAGTATATGGCTTTTAGAGAAAATCATGGTTAGTTATGTAACCAACCTTTATTCCACTTTGACTCAATCATAGAATTACTTTTCCCGTGAAATCTAAACACAACATCAATTTCATCATACCAAAATTTGCATAAGCATCTTGCATATTTATATTCACTTAAAAAAAAAAAAAAAAAAAAAAAATGGTATTTTTAATTTGATTATTTTGATTCAAAACTCTAAGCTTCAATGCTATTAGCTGAAACAGACACTAAACTATTTATATTCTTTTAAGTGTACATGAATTTTTGTAAATGACATCAAAATTGACTGGAAAATATTCTTGACACACAGAAAATATTCTTGACACAACACGCGTTTAAATTTCAATTTTTTTCTCTTTTTGAGAGAATGGCAACATAAAGATACAGTAATAATTTTTTCTTTTTTTTCTTTGCGTTAAATAGAAATGGACTCCTGTTACCACAATTAGAAAAACGGTATTAAAAACAACAAAAAAATTAATATTTAAAAAATAAATTGAGATACAGTTTTCAAATAAATTGCATTTAAAAGTACATTTTTTTTTCTATACGATGGTGTAAAAATTAAAAATGTGCTATGTTTATAAGTTTAAAAATTTGCAGTAGTAAAAATTGCAAAAACGAAATTGCTTTTCAAATTTCAAAGTGTTGCCATTCGCAAAATGACGTATGCGTTATGCACAGATACGTTTGTCCTTTATAATGTAGATAGTTTCATTTTTTCACACCCTTGCTCATATTTCTGTTTAATATATAAATATAATTATAATTACTGACAATAATAAAAAAGAACAAAAATTTGATAACCTATTCACTACAGAATCCCTCAACAAGAGAAATAAAAATTTTATGTTTTGGTTGCACAAATGTACAGTTAGAGGTATAAAAAAAAGCTTGGAGTAATTTTTCAACACTCAGTGTTGTTGGATTATTTAAAGAAAAAATTAATATTTGATAAAAATAATACCAGATATATATTAAATATATTGAGTTTTAATAATTTGTTAGTTTTTTTTTATTTTATAAGATATTGTTTCATTCATAAATTACCATTAATATTCTGCAGCCACATATGTGGACCTTAAATTACTATTATTATTTTAAGAGGGGGTCTTTTTCAGTTTCTATTAATATAAAATAAATAAATCAGTAAAAAAAAAAAAAAAAAAAAAAAAAAAAAAAAAAAAAAAAATTAAGTCAGTCTTTTTTTTTTTTTTGGCATCATAAAAAAAATTACTTTGAGGAGATTAATATAGTACTAGGACTTCCCTCAGAGGGATTAGTCTGAGCGATATTGCTGAGAATGCACATTTAATAACTTGCGATAAGTAAAGAAAAAGAGATGTTACCTTTAATTGGTCATTCATTGTGATAAAATATGATGAAAATAAGCATATTGAATTACAGAATCACAAAATCTTATATATAAAGTTGCATATACTATTTTTATAAAAGAAAAGCAAACCATGCATGGATATAAAATTGGAAATATGCAAAATGTTAAAAGTAATACAGAAAATAAAACACCAAATTTTCCTATATTGGAAATATAACTCTTTGAAATGATGTCATGAGCATAAACAGAAGCTTCGCACCGATTTGAGAAAATATAAATAACATAAACTATTATGCTTGAAGAGAATGGAGTGTATTTTATATGGTGTGAAATCCATCCGAATAGTTTATAATGTTGAATATCTGTTTTCCACAGATGCAATGACTGAGGTTGTCGATAAGAGTTAAAGAATCCTTTTTTAAAAATTTGTCCTAAACGAGCACTTACATCTTATAAGTTACTGTGATGCCAAAGTTATAGTTTTTGACCCCGACAGTATCCTAGAAACTGCAATATTCTCAATAAATTGGATTTAAAACTTTTTCTAGAAAAAAAAATGTTTAATATGTGAAATTAAATTGTCGAATGTTTTAGAAATCGTTCATAACGAGAATATTATATCTTAAAAATTGCCACCAAAAAAAAAAAAAAAGATTTTAAATTTTTAGTCATATCAACATCAAAGAATTCTCAATTTTAGAACTTTTTTTACTCGTGCATTGATGGTGATTATTGCTCCTACGCAAAATATAGTATATTTTGCAGCAAAGATGGTTACCAACATTTTTTGCCCACATTATTTTTTAAATCGGCTAGGTACTCCCAATGATAGCGAAAAACACACAAATGTTAATGCTTTATAGCATAGAAATACAGAATCAAAAGCTATTTATCTTCTATTATATACACATAAATTATCTAGTTAGTGCTAGCAGATGCATTTTTAAATATACATAGATCAATATAATGCTTCATTTTTTTTTTAATTAGTATTTCTTAGTATTCATTTTTCATTTATTTGTATTATTCAGTAAAAAACTCGCTTTCTTAAGCCCGAATTACGTCAAACTTTTTATAAAAGCGCCTAAGTCCATATAACATCGAAGTATTGTGAAGAGTATTAAATACAAGGTAGTAAGACACTTAGCCAAACGCAGGTAATAAATTGCCAAATATTGTTCTTTTCGTCTTCTCTCGAAATGGATTTTTTCCGTACATTTAAAAAACACGATTTTGAGTCATCTTATTTAAAATTCAAATAAATAAATAAGAGGAAGCAATAATAGCATAATTCAAAACATTTTATTTGAGCATCAAGGAATTGTATCGTAGTTACACATGTGCAAAAAAGCTGTTTTTGGCCAAAAAACATTGTCTTCACTAACTTTGAATCCGATTAAAAAAAGTACTGTGATTAATTAAAATGTTATAGGCAGAGCTGCCAAGTCTCCGGCATTTTGGATACCGGTATTTTAATACAGAAAATGTTTTATTAAATTGGAACATTCTGCAGATTTAAAAAATTACTTTTCCTATAAGAAAATTCTGCTATGCAATAAGCGGGGGTTTGGCATCTCTGTATAGGAATATTTCATAATCTACTTTTTAACCTTAAAAAAAGCAACAACCATTTTTCGGGTACAAAAAGTTTTGCTAACTGTTCCATTTTGTATACAAAGTACTGATTGTAACATTGATACATCTATGGTGATAAATTTCCAATAATTTTTCAAATCCCATTTATTTCATTATTAATATAAATCTTTTATTCATTTAATTTAAAATAAATGGTTTTTAATTAATTTCATAACACTTTTGAAATATCACTTTTCATTGGCCATTTTTTTAAAGCATTTAGAAAATGGTTGTTGTTTTTAGTCAAATATAGACTTTGGTCTGTCCGCATTTTATTTTATTATTATTATTATTTATAAATGGTGGAGAAATATTTATACTTAATCCATAACGTACATAATATATGACCCTGTTATTACATAAGTCACCTTTTTATTATCATAAAAATTATGTTTTTACTGATTTTTATTAACTCAATAGGAAAAATTTTGTGCTTTGAGCAATAGATGTCCACATTTCAGGGTTCATGATTTTTTTGATTTTTTTAATAAAAATCAAATCAATTGGATTTTTTTGATTTAAATTGGATTTTTTTTATTTAAATCAGATTTTTTTGATTTTTTAAAAAAATGTCACAGTTTTTTTATATGACTTTTAATTTTTAAAATATAAATTTTAATTGCACAGATATGCATATTATAAGTATTACCTATTAATAATATTACACAATTTATATATGATTCATTATTTCAAGATAAAATTTTAGGCTATGAAAAAATCTTGATTGCACAAAATGCATAGAAAACTACAAATTAGGTGTCAAAAATTATTTCGACCTTCAATATTTTAATTAAAATAAAAACATCTGAAGCACATAAAAATTTTAAACAAAATTGGAATCAAACTAAGTTTTAAACTTTTGTCTTTTTAAAGTGCTGGCTGAAAAAAATGAGTTTAGCTGCTGCCATCAATATACTTAGGACACATTGAGATGTCATCACTAATCAACTGACTTATCAGTAGTGTTGGAGTTTATACAGGAAATTTTTGAATAACAATTTTATGTGTGGAATATCTATCATCTTATCAAACAATAATTATTTAAACTTATTAATGAGTGCTTGAAATCCCTAAATAAAAATTCAGCCAGAGAAGGAATGCCATAGTGTTTCTGCATATGACTGATTTTTTTATTGGGAGATTCCAAATTCTCATCAGTAAGTTTAAGAAGTAATTAATCATAACTTAATCACTAAGTTCATTGTTTTATATGATGATAAATATTCCACAATTAAAATAAAATAAAATTGTTATTCAAAATTTTCTGGTATGAATTCCAACACTAGTGAGAAGTCTGTGAACTAGTGAATATGTCACAATTTGTGTCCTCTGGCCTTGAGCATTTCGATGGCAATGGTTTAGCAGTTTCATTAGTTGATTTTTAATTTCTGGAAGTACCAAACCAATGGAAGAAAGCATTGTTCTACTGAAGCAGATAAATCTGCAGTAGAAAGTTAGTTGATCATTAATTCTCTTAAATTTTAGTATCAGCCTTTTTGATTACTTTAACAAAAATACCTTCTATCATTCTAAAGGGCTGAGATCAATTGTATTAAATTAAAAATTAATAACAGGTAAATAAATCAGTGACTAGTTCAGATTTTGCTCAAATCTTAATATAACAGGCCTCGCCAAAGTACAGCACATAAAATCATACAATTTTATTTTACCTCAACTTGCAGAAGTTTTTCAAAATACTAATGAGTAAATATTCAGATATTTAATATATTTCTGCTTAGATTTCTTTACTGTTGCAAGATTATTTTATAATTTGATTCAAAATTATATTCAAATTAATTGATTCAAATGGCATTTAAAGACTTTTTTTAAAACTTTACATTTATTTTACTTTTTGAGAAAGCTTAAGCTTCATATTTCTGAAAGTTGTTTAATTGTACAAAACTAAATTATATTAAAGCACATTATTATGTTTGTTTACATCTGGAATTTATTAAAAAATAACTTAAAAGAAAAACTGATTTAAATCAATGATTTTTTTTAAAAAATCAATTGATTTAAATTGTGATTTAAATCATGATTAAAATCAAGCTGATTTAAATCAACGAACCCTGCCACATTTCATTTATTTATTTATTTTAACAAAATTCTTTGTATTTAGAAGAATTTTTATTTAAATAGGAAATCCAAATGTCACTGTTAATAAAGAAGAAAGTTACAAAAAAAAGTTACAAAATGAGTAGACGCATACTATCAAATATGGAAAAACGACAAATCCAAAAAAGACGTCGTATGAAATATCATCTTTTAAAGCAAAAAAATGAGGACTGATTATCGAGCTTACTGATTACAAAAATGTGCATTACATAAAAATAAACTAGTCGTTGGAGGCCACCGTAATACTTACCCATCATGGATATGCATAGAACAGTATATGAAAACATAACACATGTAAACAATTTATAAAATGCATTACAATTCCAAAACAAAATACAAACGTATATTTAAGCATTTTTAACACATAATCATGCTCTATTAATGAATTTCTGATGATCCAATTTCGATAAATTGTATGAAACGCCAAACTATTCAAGTAGCACTGAACTGCGTAATAGAAACATCCTTATAACTCTAAAAATAATAATCATATTCCCTAACGGTTTCTTGCATCGAATTAAGTATCTCATTTCCAATTAAAAGATATCTTTGAATTGAAATTTGAATGAAATACAGGGTTCTGAAAAATCAAAGAATGTAGAAAATAGGATTAGAAATATCTCAACAACTAATTATCCGATTGACTTCGTTTTTTATGCAAAATTTGTGTTATTTTATTGCCTTTTACATCCACTCCTTAAAATAAAAGAATTCGAAAATTTTTATGTACCTTTCATCAGAACGAATTTTTCGAGAGTCTGAAAAAAATAGTTCCGGATAATCGAGGTTACTGATATTAAATAGGCTTTGTCCCATTCTTACATACTAAGCACATACAAAATTTCAAATCTCTATCTCAATGTTTTCAGGAGATAGAGCGGTTACAGACAGACAGACAGACACACAGACAGACGGACGGCAAACATTTTTTTCTAAAAATATGTTTTTCGGAATCTCCGGTGTCCGAAACGTGTAAATCCGTCAAAAAAAAATTTTCGATTTTCAAAACGATTGCAAGACTTACCCTATACTACGTATGATGGGTAAGTAAAAACTGCAAATATTGATTTTTTTTCTTTTGTGCAGTTTTGGCTTCGAAAGGTGCGATTTGTTGCAAAAAGATATAAGCAACTATGAAAATACACTTGGTAACGTTCATGCTCAGTTTTACAAATAAATATGGCACATATATGCCCTATACACACCGAGGTACCTAACTGGTGCCAAAATGGCGTTCAGTTGCCTAACATGCTGGTTATCATATAAATGTTATAATAAATTGTTTGTCCTAAAAATATTATCATTTATTAAATATTATCATTTATTGATTGTTATTTCTTTTTTTTTAATAACAGAAAATGTTTCGTTTATACTTTTTTTTTCATTTTGAAATAAATAGATAACGTGTTATTATAGCATGCTATACAGCTCATATTCAAAATATTAGAATAATTGAGAAAAAGTAATAAGAAAAAATTATTTGTCATTTATTTATTTTTTATACTAAGTAAATGCAATTAAATTTCTTATAAATTAAATCTGGAATGTTTAGATAAGATTTTAACATTTATAAAATATAAAATACAGCACAATAAATTAGGTATACAGCTTCCTTAAACACACCAGAATATTAGAATAAAATTTAGATTGGTTCAAAATATTAGAATATTTTATTTTACGCAACAATATTACCTTATGAATATGAAGTAAATGGTAGTTAATATTTTGTAGCATCCCCTTTAGCTTTCATAACAGCGTACAATCGATCTTGCATACTATATACAAGGTGTTTACAAACATTTCTATCAATATTAGCCCAAATAGACTTTATACGTGCCACTAACTTAGTTTTACTTGAAGGAGGATTTTCTTGAAGTTTTTTCTTCATTATACACCATAAGTTTTCGATGGGATTACGATCTGGTGAATTTGGTGGCCAAGGAAGTACCTTAATGTTGCGTTGGCGGAACCAATTCTTAGTTGACACCGAGGTATGCGGGGACGCTAAATCTTGTTGAAAGATGAAATCATCTTCAAATAAATCTTCTGGTGATGGAATCATGTAATATTCTAAAATTTCTTGATATATCAGAGAGTTAACCTTTTCGTAGACGATGCATAACTTTCCAGGTCCTTCTGCACTCATACAATCCCAAACCATGACACTAGCAGCAAATTTTACAGAACGTTTAAGGCATTCTTTATCAAATGCTACTTGCTTCATTCTCCAAACTCGAATACCTTGATTACCATATGAAACACAAAACATACTTTCATCACTAAATAATATATTTTTCCAATCTTCATTGCTCCATAAACGTCTTGATTTACACCAATTCAATCTTATACGCTTTTGTCTTGCAGTCATGAGAGGTTTTGTTTTCGGTACACGAGATTCAAATTTAAATTTATGGAGACGTCTTAATGTTGTCGATGTAGAAACTTCAACTCCTTCTTCTTTCCATTTTCGGTGCAAGAATCGCACACTTTTAAAACGGTTTTTCTTAACTATACGCTTCAGTTTCCTGTCATCTCTAGCAGATGTTTTTGGTTTTCAGCCACCATTTCGGCGATTATTTTGAAATTTTCCAATTTTTGAATATTGTGTTAGTATTTTACTAACGCTCGATTGCGAACAATGTAAATAATTCGCTATAAAACATTGATTTTTACCGTGCCGATACAAATCAACCATACGAAGTTTAGTAGATTCAGAAATATCAATCACACGGCCCATTTTAAGACGAAAAAGAAACAAACTGCGAAAAAGAATACTGATTTCAAATAAAATAGTCTGAATTTAATCAATGATGCCACCAGTTAAGAATTGGTAATAATTAAAGGAGAATTAATGTGAAATATTCTAATATTTTGAACCACTTGAATAAATATTCTAATATTTTGACTTTTCAAAATAATTTTTTTTGCAATTAATCTTTTCAAAAATGATATTAAATTTAAGATAACAAGTAAGTTTAATCAACAATAAGTTCTTAATAAAAATATCGTTTGCATATTTTCATTAAAAGACATTAAATTACCAAACGATATTTTAAATTTCTAAAAAAAAAAAAGTAATTATTCTAATATTTTGAATATGAGCTGTATGTATCTGGTAATCAAAACGATGTTTTCGCCTAGTTGGCATAAAAAATCTCGCCAAACCCGGTGCTTATATCTCTAGTATATTATCTCAAGTATTTTATTTATGTATACTATAATTGTTTTTACATACCACTTACTACTTCTTGTATATAAAAATAGGTAAGCGGCTCCTTTATGCAGTATAAATTGTATAAATCTTTAAAAAATAGCCCTCATTGGCCCTTTTTGGATCAAATTAAAAAAAAAATCAATGTCTAATTCCAGTATTGCTCCCAGGTATGCATACATATTCTAAATTTCAAAGTTGTATGCCAACAGGAAATGGGTGAAAAATGGGAAAAGATGTCACATATGCACCAGGGTACACAATTGGCGTCAAAATGGCATTATTTTACTTGAGATGGTAACCCGGCTTTATTTATTTATTATTTGTTTATTTACTCATAAAATGTTTATTTACTTTCATTTCCTTTTTTCAATTATATAAAATATTTCTTTTTATAGTTATTAATTATTATTATTATTTTATTTACTGTAAGTTCTTTTTGAAAATAGAAAAAAATTTAAAAATGTGTATGTAAGCGTTATTTGAAAACAGAGTTTTCACCAAATGGGCTTTGAAAAAAATTGTGCCAAATCTGATGCGTTTGTGGTATCCGTGCCGAAAAATTAGTGACCACAATTGACTTCCGCACACAAACAAAATATAAGTTAAAAGAAAACATGCAATAAAAATAAATATAAAGGGAAAATGATGTCATAAAAGAAACTTTTTATTTAAAAACATAATCGTTTCTAATTTTCACATGCAAAATATATAAAACATTCTTTTAGCAATCAAAAAAGGCTATTAAGAGGTTATCACAAAATCTCAAAATCAAAGTTTTTATGACATTTTTTTAATATAAAAAAATAACAGTTTTTTTTCCTGCATGATTAAATTTTACAATGTTTTATTGCATTCAATATTTCTGAGTGCGTAAATGATTACTATTTACTCCATGTACTGATTCGGTTATCTACGAAAATATCCAGCCGATGAAAATCACGCACACCAAATTTCTGTGACGTATGCAAATAAATTGTGCTTTTTTATCAGTTTTTTTAATATAACTTTTAAACTATTTGGAATTAATTTTTAAAAGTATGTGCATTCACCAGATTACCTTAATAGGTACCTTCTGGTACAAACAGAATCAAAATCCAACAAGTACTTTTTAAAATTTGCTTGACGAAAGAATTTTTTTTCTTTTAATATCGTTACGTGCTCTGAGTATAAGACTTCACTACGTTCAGACAATTATATGTCATGTGTAGTTTTGTTGAAAGAAATAAAAATTTTGTTTTACAATTACTCATTTCCAAAGCCATAAAAAGATAAATAATAAGAAAATGTAGAATGTGTTATAACAGTGAGTCAACTTATATGGGTCCATGGGGTACGAGTCCATCCAATAATTTGATCTCTCCGCCCAACCCAATTTTAATTGATTTAATTATTATTCAATTACTTATTTATTTAATTGCTGAAAAGAAATTTGGTTTTATTCATGTTTTCAAAACAATTATGTTTGAAAAATAGTTAGAACATCACTCAGATTAACAGGAACATTGAAAATCTCTCCAGCAGATGTATAATTGAATTTCTCTCAAAAACAAATTTCTTTCATATTTGACATTTGTTTTACGTCTTGAACTGACAAAGCAATTAGGTAACTAACTTATGTATTTTTCTTAACACTTTTGTACTTTCAATAGTTAGTAATTTTTACCTTATTTATAATAGATATTAATGTGAAAAAAAAGAATTCACAACATATAATTTAAATTTTAAAATGTCAAAAAAAAAAAAAGTGTGAAGGTGATTTTTTTTTATTAGTAACCAAATTTCTTGAATTTTCATACAACATCCTCTTAAGTTTTTTCACTAGTATTATATTAGAAGAAACAAAAAGAGTAACTTTCTCTTTGCTGTGTTTACTTCAGAATACATCATTCATTCCTCCCACCTCTGTCTCTACACACCTTTGCTAAGGAGAAAAAATTACACCTGTTATTTAACTCAAAAGTATTTGAGCCCATCCATAATTTTTAAAAATTGACGCTATTGTGGGATAATTAGGAGTTTCTAAAATGATAGAACTATCCTTCCCTCCCCCAACCAACCAAAAAAAAAAAAAAAAAAAAAAAAAAAAAAGAAAAGAAAAAAAGCTATAATCGTTTTCTAATTATTTCAGAATGACAATTTGTAAGTAATAACTTTTTTAAAAACATAACATTTTACATTTTATTTCTAAATTAACAACTATAAATAGCAGAAATATTAAATGCAACAAATCATTTTGGGAAAAAAAAAAAAAAAAAAAAAAAAAAAAAAAAAAAACACATTTTTGGAAGCTACACATAATTTGATATTATTTTTTATTTTGTAAACACATCCTAGAAAACATATCATAAAACAGAATTTAACTTCACTTCTCTGAAGAATAAATTTAGTAAGAAAAATGTTCTGAAAAATAATTAAGATTTAAATTTATTTTCAAGATTATTTTATGATCTTATCAAATTATCATTTAACTGATATCTAATTTAAGTATTTAAGGCAACAATATATTCAACAACAGACATTTACGATTACTTCAACATCCCATAAAGAAATTTAATTTAAAAAATAATGAAATATGATCTATACATACATCTATTATCTAATAAACCAATAATTAAAAGTATATAGTAGATATCTTTTAATTTCAGAAAATCAAACCCCAACAAAGGTTTGGGGTGCTGTTATTTAACAGCTCTCTAAGCCAGGGTAAGAAAAAGACACTCCACCAAAAGTAGTGCCAGTTGTTGTTACAAATTTTTCAAGGGAGGGGAATCCCCTCTTTCATATTACATAAAGTATGGTCATATCAGGTATGCTATCATCTAGAATTATATAGATATAAATTTCATAAAAATTAATTACATCATTTAAAAAAAAGGACCATAATAAATTGAAAAATTTCAAATAAATCAATTACCTTTGGTAGAGGTATTTGCAGATTTATCATCATCTTCTTTTTGTTTAGAATTCTTTTTTAACTTTTCAAGTTGTTGATCCTTTTCTAATGATATATTTTCATAAACTTGTTCTTGCTTTTTATCTTCATCAACTTCCATATTTTCTGGGCCATTAGAGTGAACCACTACACCCGTTGTATCAGGTTTTAAGCCTTCATCACTAGTACTGATTTCCATACTTTGAATGCAGTTTGATTTATCATCAATATTAGTAGCATCTCCTTTATTTACACTAGAGTCAGCCAGAACTGTAGAAGAAACCTCGGAATCTTTAACAATATTATTTCCAATTTTAATCACAGAACTTTTTTCTTCCACCATGGTTGAGGTACAAACTTCCATTTTTTCTAATTTTTTACTATCACTGAAAGAACCTAGATTTTTAATATCTTCCAAAGAATTCAATATAGACGATAAAGATTGTTGTACTTCGTCATCTTTATCAGTTTTTCTCACTGGTTCTTCAACCTTTGGCACTTTAGCAATTTCTTTGTCAATTTTCAATATCTGATTTTTGCTAGTATCAGGTTTATTTTCCAGCTCTTTAGCTAATTCTAGTAATCTAATAAAATCATCAGTCTCATTAGGTTCTTGTAAAGGTGAAGAATTGTTTTTATCAACAGAATCAATAATTTCAGCTGGGGAAGACTGTTCAGAAGAACTTTTTGTTGTATAGACGGACTCTTCAGCAACAGATTCAACGAGAATTTTTGAAGAATTTTGCTTATCTTCTATCCCATTTATTTCATCTAAAAGGCCAGACACAATGTTTTGTAAATCACTTTTTTCATTTGCTTCATCTACAAACCTTTCAGCAACCACACTAACAAGAGAATCTAGTATTTCTTTGACTATGATTAAATCTTGACTTTCTGGCAAAGAATCAGTAGATGGACGGCTGTGTCGTGCATCATCAGATAGTTTCTTAGGGTTTTCATAATAATTATGATCCACTTTAGAAGGTGTTTCAACACTTTTTACAGAGATTAAATCTTCAGTTTCAGAAGCTGCATTAGAAGATGAGCCCACGCTAAAAATGAAATAAGACAGTAATGAAGTTATTAAAAAATTCACTTTCAAAAAACCTAGATAATGTGTTTGTTTTAAATGTTGTAGAAATTATGGATAATAGTTCGACATAGATAAGTTTACTGCAAGTAATTAACTTAAAAAAATTTCTAAATAAAAGGCATTCACAAAATTGTTAATTAAAAGAAATTTATATAAATTTTCTGGGCACTACTTGGTTATCCCATCAACCAAAAAAAAGATTGCCAAACTATAAGATTAAATGCCAATAATGGATAATCGTGAATGTCACATTCAATGACCTTAAATATGATACATGTGTTTAAACATCATTATGTGATTCTTATTTCAACTTTTTGTTTGTATTTTTATTAATATTCTACTAAATATTTGTTCATTTGTTAATTAAAATATTTATTATATCAATATGTATAATTTGGCTATTACTTTGGTGATTTGTATAATTTGGCGAAATTGGTCAGCGGGATAACCCAGTAGTACCATTTTCTGCTTTAATATATCTAATACATAAAATTTATCATATTTTCAGAAATAACTAATAATAGTAACATTTCATGTACCACATTTAATGATTGACTAATTTTGCATGCATAAAGTTGACTGTTGATTGTAAAGCATTTAAAAACTTAAAGATTACTATAAAATAATCCTAGAAATTAGGAATTTAGAACTTACTGAATAATTCAACCAGTGAAATTGAATTTTATTAAATATTTATGAATGTCTGATACCAATTTAGTTGAAAAAAAAAAGGGGTATGCTGCCAGACTCCCTAAAAAGATTGGAATTTAAAGAAAAGATGCAGAATTTATGTGCATTTTTAATTTTACACTTTAAATTGTTTTAAGTCAAATGTGAATAAATTTTTTTGAATAGTTAATAAAATATGATTCTGCAGTTTGAAGGAAAGTAAATATTATGGAAGAAAGCCTCAAAACAAAATGTATTTTTATGGAAAATAAATTATTCCAGTTAAATGGATATTTTTTTTCAATTAAGATTAGTGCACTTTATTTTGAGAATTTTCATGAAAAAAATTAAAAAACTGGAAGAGTTGATTGATTCTTTTTTATATTAAGTCTACATTTTTTTTAATATTAAAAATTAAATACAAATTTATACATTACAAATCACATAATAATTAAAGGTTCAGGAGAAAAAAAAAAAAGGCAATCAAAAACTAATTATTCACCATTCTTTAGCTAATGTGCATGGACTTTTAATGCTTTCCCTATTTTATACCAATTTTTATCTGTGTTTTTTAAAGGACTTTGTTCTTTATGACTTTGATCGAAAATTATAAAACGATACTGTGCATCTCAAACTAACACATAGCACTGCCACACAAATCCCCCCCCCCCTCTCTCTCACACACACATACATATTAAAGGGCTATCAATGATTTTCACCCAGACTTTTCAATTGTTATATTTGTGATAAGTTACTCACATTTCAGATCTAGATTTTTCTTGAAAATTGTAGAAAGGGCTTTTCTTAATAGCATGCAGACACTCTTGTATAACTTTAATTGTTGTCAAATCAAAACCACTACTTTCATTCTTCCATAGGAACTTTAGGCAACTGGCATGAACTCTATAATATACCTGTAACATCAAAATAAAACAGAAATAAAGCTAGAGCTACTATAAACTGAAGTAGAAGATAAGGGGAAGGATTAATTTTAATGTAGCACAGTAACATACAAAAGAGAGAGACTAATTGATCTCAAAGTCCCCCCCCCCCCCCTTCCCATTCAAAATAAGACTTTTTTAATGATACATGATCTGAAGATTACAATCAATGCTTCAATTTTTTTTTGCTGAAAAAATATCCTTTGCAAAGAAACATTAAAAATTTTATTGTATTTTTTATATATAAATCTGCAGATGTAAAGCCTCCACATCAACTCTTCAAGATTTATTTTTACTTTGCATTCATTTTAATTAATATGTGAAACATTTAATTTCTTTAATTTAGCACAGTGAAATTTGGATAATTTGAACTTATTTAATTCAATATTCTGGGCAATTTGAATTTTTTGTTTGGTCACTAGAGTTCTGCATTAAAATAATATAAAAAATCATGGATATTTCGAATTTTATTGTGGATAATTTGAATACTTCACAAGATTGATCTTAAAATTTTGTAATAAAAATTGTTCTCAAGACTTTTTCATATAAGTTTCAAAATAATTTAACAGTCTTTCTAAGAAAAAGGGTGATTGTTTGGAATATCACTATGTAGGGATTTCATAGGAAGGAATTTTTTGACCCAAGAAAAATCCTGTTTGGAAAAATCCCAAGACCTGGGCATATCTCTATACCACAAGATGTAAAATCTTATCCATCAAATCTTGTGTTAGGACCATGTCCATGGGATTAAAATGTTGCTGTGTGAGGATGATGATCAGAACAACTGATGAGGACATTATCGCTCAACTAGTGAAGAACAACCAAGCTGAGAACAGATTATCTGGTGATGAAGAGAGCAAGGAAATGCAAGAGAAGCTCTTACCTAGTTCATCAGAAGCTATGGTGTATATAAATGATGTTCAATGCTTTTTTGACATCCAATCTAATGTAGAAAGTTCTATTTTTGTATCAATTGATTGTTTGAAATCATATGGTATGACTCAAAGAAATGCATACTACAGAATGCATATTTTAGTGCAGTTAGCATATCAATTTTGTTATTTTGGAAAGGGGCGTAACATCTTTAAAATTCATTTGAAATTATTATTTTTTCTTTTTTCATTCGCCATAATGGAACAGAATACTAACATGCTACAACCTTAATTTAAAATAAGGATTGTGCTAGCTAAGCATCAATAACAACCAAAAAATTTCAGGACAATCTAAGTACATTTACAAGATTTAACACATAGATAGATAGCCAGACAAATCAAAGTCATAAACAATTTTCAACTTTTTTGGAAAGTGTTTAAAAAGACAGTTGCACAGTAAATATACCAATCAATATACAAGGCTACGAAAGTAAACAGAAAAATCTCTTAGACTCTGATTCTAATTCCTAAACAGATTCTTCATATTAAGATTAAAGGAACATAAATAATTACTAAATCTTAAGGGTATCACTGAAGGTTAACTACAGATCTTTAATAATATTATATTCATAAAATAATAATACATAATTTATTTGTGATTTCATTTTAATTGAAAAAAGTTTTTGAAAAACACAACATTTAGCTACATATTTTTTACTATTTTTAATTGTAGCTTTCATAATATTTATCCTTTTGGAAATAGTTTTGATAATTTATATCAAAAGTAGAAATAATTACAGAGAAGTCTGGGAATGCATACTATTAATAAATGTAACTCATTCATTATTAATCCTACATCAGATAAAATTCAGATCTCCAGCTTATTGCAAATTAAGGTATTTTTTTTATTTAAATTTTATCAGAAAATTTATGAAAATTTGATAAAAGTAAATTTGACTAGAATTTCTTCAATTAGTATGTAATTTATAAAGCTCATTTTTTAGATAAAATATATTTTACTGAATTCTGCTAGAAGAAAAAATCCTTAAGCAGGATTAACAAACTTTAATTCTAAAAACATTTAAATATAGACAATACAATAAATACAAACACATGCACTGATTAAAAAAATAAATAAGCAAATGCGCAGATTAAGAAATACCTCAAGAGCTTCTATAGATAACTCTGCAGGATTATGATACAGAATTTTTTGAGGATACCGGGCAAAATCTTCATGCAAGTAAGCTAAAGCCTGTAAAAGAGAAGAAATAAATTATAAATAGAAATAAGCAGATAAAACAAATTCTTATTTAAATTTAAAAATGCAATTATTTGTTGTGCAATTTTCTATTTTAATATTATTCACTTTAACTTCCAGCCATTATGAATCCTTAGCTGATAATATGAAAATATTCTTTACCCATTAATCTAATAAATCTAAATTTATTTTGTTTCATATTTAACCCATTAACAGTGATGAGGGCGAAATCATTTAATGGAAATTGTAAATATGATTAAATGAGATAAAAATATCTAGCTAAATAAGATGTCTTTTTGAACTTTGATTTTTTTAACTAATATGCTATGGCCAACATTAAAGTTTTACATATATATATATATATGTAATTTTATAATAAATTTAAAACTAAATAGAAAATTTCTCAATTGCCTTTTTATAATGGTCTAGATAGACAATAGGTCCCTCTCCTTCTTTCTCAGATATTTTCCCAAGCATATAATGATGCAGCCAAGCTTCTTCTGGTTCACCCCCATCTTCACAATGATTTGCATTACGAAAGCATCGTTTAGCAACTTGCAACATTTCCTTTTTCTTCTTTTTTAGCATGTCATAAAGTTCATCACAAAATGTTTCCTGGAATTGAAAATATAAGTGAGACATAAATAAAAAAGTAATTAATTAATGACAAGAGTAATAAAATGAAGCTAAAAATATCATAGATGCTGTAGAAGAGTCACTGTTAGACCTCCCTGGATTTTGAAATTTAACTAAATTTCTATTATCTCTAAAGATATGTGCCAAGTGACTAAAATTAAAAACAATAAGACAAAAATTAACAGATGCTGTTGTCTTAAAATGAACATAAAATAGGTAATATAAACATGAAATTTGTTATAATAAATGTTTTATATCAAGGGGACAACATCCAAACTTGATGCTCTATATTACATATGGCATTGTGTTTAAAAATTATCCTGAATGTTGATTCAAGAGACAGAGATCCCCTGATGAAAACAAAAAAACTTCCTATTCCTCATTTTTGAGGGGAGGGGAGGGGGGGGGAAGAAATTTTTTTTTAATATTTAATATTTTTCAATTGTTATATTTGAATTTTCAAACTGTTAAGTTAAAAAATTAGTTCGCATTAAGGTTTCTAAAAAAACACTTCTCAGTTTAGAATATTTAATTTTACATTTTTTAAAAATGCAAATTTCAGAGAGCTTCTAAAATGCCCACCATTTTTCAATCTTGGGTATCCATGCAATTTTAACTTAGCGACCCATTTCAAAAATGATGAGTTGTTGAAGTTTTTTAAAAAATCAACAAGCCTAGATCATGTATTCATCTTCTAAATATCATCTTTTTCAAAATCACCCTTCAAGGATTTCATTTTGTAAACATAAATGTAATACTATAAGTAGAAGATGATATGCTGCAATTCTCTACACAGCACATAATTCCTCAGATGTAAACAGTGAAATTAACAGCTAATCAACTTTTACATTTGACACTAAAAAAAGGGGGGTGGGTGCTTTCTAGTGGACTAAATTTGGGGTATTATTTTATCTTTTCCCCCCTAATTTGCAGCTTTTAAATAAAAAAAATTCCAATTATTACTGCGAAATAATTTTGAAAATTTGAAATGAGTATTGTGATAGCAAAATAAATACACAAAATGCACTTTAACTCTTGTTACAAATACAGCCAGCAAACCATGGAACAAGCAGAAATTCAACTAGCAAGGCCTGGGAGCTAGCAAAACCATGGAGCAAATGAAAATGAGACACAAAAGTAACATTTTAATTTCTTTCAATAAAATAATAATGTCAGTTTGCTTTAATGCTATTTATAATGCTCATGCACCATATTTATGTGGGAATAAAGGATGAAGTGTCCAACAATAAAAGATAATAAACTCAAAGATTCAATGAGCGTGATATCTCAAGCGAGACTCCTGTGATGATGCGTGGACAGAGCAAGCTGTTCTACAGATTTCAGCCATGGCGAATTTGGTTGATTTTTAAACCAAATCTCAGGGAAGATAGCTTATGATAACTATTATTCAATTCTATAGTCTACAGTGATATTTGAATGTTAAGTAAATATTTGATGTCTATTAAATCTTGTTTATCCTTTGAAAAATATTAGTTTTGCTTAAATAATAAGTTATTCACTTAAAATCCTTCAATTTAGTGCAAATTAGCATCAGTTTTTACCAATATGCATGTTTATTTGAACAGTTTTGATAAATAATAAACAAAATATCGATGAAAAATTTGACTATTTTGCAAACAGTTAATATGATAAAAATATAAAACTAAACAAGGGTTCAACTTCAAAATATAGTAATTTTTCACTTATATGTCACCTCTTTTGTGCGTCTCTCTCAGTTATATGTTGATTTTCTGAAAGACTGGTTAAAGATATAATAATGCAATGTTTATTTATTTTTTCATTTATCCCACTCAAAGTAAAATGTATCTCTCACTTATGAATTGCAGGAATTTCAAGTTTCCCTTAATATTTTTTCTGTTCAATATATGTCCTTCCCAAAAAATCCACAGGTTATTATTGTGTGTGATCCAAAAACTTCACTAATATATCAATGAATTTTAGCCACTTTCACATCTTTAGTACCAAGAAAATGAATTATCAAATATATTTCAGAAACAGTGAGATTCTCAAACATTAGAGTCATTTTGAATATGCAAAAACAAATGTTAATACACCATCAAATGGTACCTGTGATGGTGCATGTGACTTGTCAACAGATGTAAGTAAACAGTGCGGACTGCTGACTGCAGTGTTCGCTATGCAAGAATTGCAAAACTGTATTTTCTTTAAAAATAACCCACATAATATTTTAAAAATAAAAGATACTATTAGAACCAAAAAAGGAAATATGTTTTTTTTTTTTTTTTGGTAATACTATGGGCCATTGTGAACATCAACACAAACTCACAGAGAGAGAGAGAGAGAGAGATATTTCTTTTATTAATAATAAATTTTAAAAAATCTACTTTACAAAAAGCTTACACAGTATTAGATTGTATTTGGACAATATATAAAATTCAAAGACCCACTTTCAATCAAACAATTTGTGTAGCTTAGCAATTTCTCAATATTTCTTTAACAAAAAGAAAAAACATTGAAATGTTTACTATATTGAATATCAATGTTTTAAATCCAGGCCTAATTAAAATTAGCAAACAATTTCAGATTCATATCAGTTAAATAGTTGCCTCAAAAGAGGAAAAAAATCAATAGTTTTAGAAATTTAAATGATTTAAGATAAAATAAGTAATAAGTAAAAACCCTAATGTAAAATAAATAAATAAATAAAAAAGATGTTAACAAAAAACATCTATATTTATTAGAAACTATATGAAAACAAATCTTATAGTTTAAAATGAAATAAAATTTTTATTTAAAGTAGCACCTGCTTCAGTTGTCTTGAGGCATGGGAATGTAGGATGTAAGCTAAAGATCCATACTCAATCCACAATGATGTTGTTGTTGGGTCAAGCTCCAAAGCATGTTCAAAACATCGCAAAGCTGCAGAAGCTTTTCTATAAATTGTTGATTCATTACGCAGTTCATACTAAAACAAGAAATTACTTAAGATGAAAAAAAAAAAAGAATTATAACTATAATATTTAACCATGAAAAATTATAATACTGATATAATATTGTCAAGAATGAATGAATTTTAAATTTGTAAAAAACATATTTTTCATTTCAAATTTATTATTAAGACAAATATTCTTGAAACTCTTAAAATCATTACATTTATTACAAAACCTTATATATGAAGTTTACCACCAGTAAAACAGCATTAAAAGTTATTAAGTAGCTATTTTGTGATACTTAAAACTTCAAATATTTTATATTAACACAAAGTAGAGTATAAAAAACATTTTTTGTCATGTTTTTATAAAGGTAAAAAAATAAATAATTTAAAAAAATTGATATTACAGACAATTTATAGTTATCATTAATACATATTTAAGTTTTTCAAATTATAACTTTCAAGAAGCAAAAATATTAAAAATTATCTATAATATTTTCCTGAATTCATAAATAAATCACAGCACATAAGCTCTTAAATCTTGAATTTTGTATGATTCATATTGCAGAAGGTAAATTTCTTTTTATATTATATTACTTAAGTAAATTATATTACTAATGATTGAACAGTTACATACTCAAAATTCTTTTACAATGTTTTTTTAATGATATAAAAAAAATAGAATTGCAGGAAGTATGATTGTGTTTTTTAAATGATGAGAAATTACAAAATACAGTAGCATGTTTTTCAAACATTGTTAGAACAATTAGCGATGATTAGGGATGTCTTCCTTGGAAATTTTCATCATATTTATTTATTAATAGTCCAAAAGTCCATATTCCTGTCCAGAATCTCATAATATCCCTATTTTCAGAGTAGCATAAATTTCTCATAGGGGAATTCTCACATGTCTGAACACTAAATATAATATTTATAGGATTTTTCTAGAAAATAGTCAGAAAAGCCAATTTTGAGATACATCAAGATTCAATCACTAAAAATAACTAGCAAAAGATAATCCTATTTTTGATCCTGTAAGGATTGTTATAAATAAAAAAAAAAATTCTTTCAGAGTATTATAAGGTTAAAAATGAAAGATATATAAATATATATAACATGCAATATTTTCTTATATGCACCTTGAATGAATACCAGATTCTCAACCCCCACCTTAACATGACCATGTTAGTAGTTAGTAATACAATATATTATATTTAGAGAGAAAAAAATAGCAATAGATTAAAAAAAAAAAAAAAAAAAAAAAAAAAATCAATAATGAATTTTACCACCTTCTTTACATAAAAATCATGCATTTAGTTTTGAATTTACACAGGTGAGAATAGCCAAAAAGTTTTGTTTGTTTCCAACGGTCATATCTAAAAATCACCGTTTTTTTTTTAATGGGTAGCAAAGAAATGTTGTTGGGGATTTAGGAGATTGTTTATTTATTGCTACAAAAGAGTAACATAAATAGCACAAAATAAATAAATAAATAATCAGTTTTAACAATTTAAAACTGTATGCTAACTAAAGTAGAAATTCTGGATGTGGTGTGTGTGTGCTTGCATGGTGTTAGGTAATTTGGGTTATTGTTATTTATTTCTCATTACTATAGAATAAACAGTAGACAGGGAGCAGTTAATAAAAAGTTTTTAAAAATCAGTGAGATACTGAAAAAAGGAGACTTAGGGTTACTAATTATTTACATAAAAAAATAACAAGGAACACAGAAAAGATGGAAGAATTTAGATTTAAGATTTTAAAACTATGTCTGTTAAAGAGAAAAGGGGGAGGGGGCAAACAGACAAAAGAAGGAAATGTTTTCAGAAAGGGGGAGGGAGAGAATTAACAACTTTTCAAAACTACAAAATTGCCGAAAACCTCACCCTTGAGTTCAGTGAATATATATTTTTTTTTTTTTTTTCAGGATTTATAAACTATTGTGACACAAAACATACATATTTAATGTTAATAAGCATCAATCATAGTATAATTTTACTAAACCAATAATTTTTCTTAACAATTTTACATACAGAGTTCAATTTTTGATCTAGTTGAGAGCTTCGAGAAAGTGCCATTCCTGCCCAGGAATCTTGTCGATCTGGATTGAGGCAGATGTCACACAGATAAAAACGGATAGCTTTCCTAAAAAGTTTTCAAAAAATTAATATTCTTCTAAAAACAGCATACATATTTAATTTAGAAAGTTAACCTATTATTCATCACAGATTTCTCATTCACAGGTATGCAAGGATTAAGGCATTAATTTAATAAAATTTCAATCTAAAAAATGCACACAAAAATAAAAAACCAAAAAACATATATATATATATTAAAAAGATTATCAGTGAAAAGTTTAACTTTATTTCATCAAAACAAATTAAATTTGAAAAACAATGAACATAAATAAGTTATTGCTTACATAAGGTAAAATTACTACCCCTAGCCACCTCAAAAAAAAACACTAGCTAGAACAAGTGGGTAAGGGTGATTGTAGCTCACACAGAGGGTTTCGTTAAATATTTCTTTAAAAACAACTAGCTAACCCGCCCGGCGTTGCCCGGGTCCGTATTAACAATATTAAACGAACTTGAAATTTGTATTATTTTATCATTAACTCGAAACTTGCAGAAATGCATTGTCAGAAATACGTGGCCACTGACTGTTGTTTTTTAAAAAGAACTAATCTATCGCTTCACCGGTAAAAAATATTAATTATTTTATCATATGTGTTTTAAATATCAATATAGAAAATTATTTTAACGTTTTGCTTGAAAATATAACATTCTTTTGTTAATATCTTAAAATCGTCTGCAGTCAGAAATCTATATTTTAGATTAATATTTACGAGTTGGCGCATTGCCAAGATTTGCTTCCTCTGGACCGAGTTGGCGCATTGCCAAGATTTGCTTGTGCCTCAATTAATTATCCTCGGAATTCCTTTTATTTATAGAGATTTATCCTTTAATTTAAAAAAAAAATCAAAATTATTAATTTGTAATTATTAAAATCTTTTATAGATGGTAGTATCAACAAATTTAATTTTAAAATAATTATTAAAGGAATTTATTTATTTTAATCAAATTAAAAATGTTCATATCAAATTATCTATAGTATAAAGCCCAAACATATCTGTGCGTAACACATACATTATTTTGGCATCATTTTGAAATTTGAAATGAAATTTCAGTTTTGAAATTAACGTTATTACAAATTTTTAAATTTCTAACCATTGCACATTTTTACTTTTTATACAATCGTATAAGAAAAAAAAAAAAATCTTTTAAATGCAATTTGTTTACAAGCTATATTTCATTTTTTTTTTTTTTTTTTTTTTTTTTGGTAGTTTTCAATATTATTTTGGTAATTATGGAAACAGAAGTACTCCGTTTCTTTTAAAAGTAAAAATGTGAAAAAAAAAAAATAAATAAAAATAACTGATGATATACAGCACAACTTCTTTAATCCGGAATCATCACAATTACAGCTAAATGTCATGACAAGTCTCTTGTCATGAAAAATATTGGAAAAAAAAATTCTGAAACCAAAAAATATATAAATATAGATATAGTGAGAAATTTAAGACTTGCAATTGTAATTTAAAAATAAACCATATGATTGAAGTAACATATTTAAAACTGTGATACATAAAACTAATATTATAAAAAATTAAATATATAGCAACTACACGTATCAAAGTAAGTCACTAGTTAAATACTTAAAAGAAATAATAATGAAACAAAAATCTGATTTTGTGAGGTTTTCACATCACCTTTATTATCTTTGGAAAAAGAAAAATAGTGAAATTACAATTAATCATGAATTTTTACAGCATAATATCTAAAAAGACACATGTATCACAATATCTAAATGTGATCTAAATGTATCATGTGTAGACAACATAATATCTAAAAATGTTAATTACACATGTAATTTAGAAAGTTCTTACAATTTTAATATTGAAAAAAAAGTAGTGTTATTAGGTAATCTTTTCATTTTCTGAAATTCATTTATATATATATATATATCCATCTATTATCTTTAATTCAAAATAAGAACTGATAAATGTTCCAAAATGTCCAGATTACAGAAATTTCCGGATCATATACGTCCAGATTAAAGGTCTTATACTGTATATATAATAATAATATATTTATTTTTAAATTAAAATAATAAATTTTATGATTTGTTGTGTGACAAGAGGTATTCAGCTGTAAGTACACAAAATTTGAATTCTCTGGCTTATATAGTTTATGTATGGATTTTGTGACAGACAGACAGACAGAGGACAAAAAACAGGGTTTCGTCAGATGAACGAAACCCTAGAAATATATATATATATAAAGAGCCATTAAATATAAGAAGCAACATGTCCCATAAAAATGTCTAACTTGATGAGATGCAAACCTAAAGTATATTTACAAAATAAAATAAATTTAATTACAACACATTAATTTACTTTTGACAGGCATACAAGAATATCAATAATTTATAAATGGGGTACAAAAAAAAAAAAAAAAAAAAGATTCCACAGTAACTTTTTCCCCCCCAACTATTCATTAGTTTGCATTTAAGAGATAAATAAATGTTTTTAAGCATTTCTCATTTTAAAAGATTAAAATTTTTAGTATAACAATTACTTTGAGTATTATTACTGGCATAAATTAAAAGTAAATACAGATAAGTATTAATAACATTCTAAATATATAGCTTTAAATAAACAAATTACTAAAAGAAATAAACAGAAATTTTATATAAAAAAATAACAGTGATTTAATTGTTAACTTAACTGAATCAAAAGAGCCCTTTTTTAATTAACCTATTGAAATATGCTTAATTAACACACAATTTTCTTTCCTTTCTTAACAACTATCTATATTATAAAGGTCAAACACATCTTCTATATTATAAAGGCCAAAAAATCTGTGCTTAAGGCATACGTCATTATACGAATGGCAACACTTTGAAATTTGAAAGGAAATTTCGGTTTTGTAATTTTTACTATTGCAAATTTTTAAACATCTCAACATCGCACATTTTCAATTTTTACACCATCATATAGGGCAAAAAATGTGCCTTTAAATGCAATTTGTTTGAAAACTGTACCTTAATTTATTTTTGAGATATTACTATTTTTGTAGTTTTAAATACCATTTTTGTAATTGTGGCAACAAATGTACTTCACTTCTATTAAAAGTAAACGAAAAAAAGCAGATTACTGCACCTTTTTGTTGCCATTTTCTCATAAAAAGTGAAAAAAAAATGAAAATAAAATATGTGCTATTTAATGAATATTGTCTTTTATAAAACCCGGTATTTTGGTTTTATTTCATTTTTATTTATAAATTAAATGATTTTTTGTTCATTACAAACCTACCTTACACTCGATGCAACACTTTTTCTTTACAAAAAATGTATTTTAAAGAATAGTTGTGCGATTTATTTTCTGCCCTTTTCCTAAATTCGTATTAAATAGCTATAAGAATGCAAATTTACTAATCCGTGCGTAAAAATAATTTTCTGAATTTCAAAGAAACATAAATGAATAACTTCTGATAAAACATGAAGTTATTATAAGCACAACAAGTTGGAAATTGCATGTAAAGCATAGCAAATGAGGTGCGTTAGTACAATAACAAAGTTTTAAAATATTCAGATATTGCTGTTATAATAGACAGTACTTCAGATACAGTGTAGTGGTCAAAATCTTTTTTGTTTTCCTGTAAATATACCGGAATAGTAATTCTTATTACAACTCAGCAACATATATCCTATTCATAAAATGTGAAATAGTTTAATATAATTAAAACGCGCACCAAACAATGTTCTCCCTACACCATTATGTAATGGTATACTTTTGTGTGGCCTTTTACATCAATAACAAATGTTCTTTGCACCACAGTTTGTGCAAAATGCATATTATAATATGAACTTCATAGATTCATATCAATTTTATTATGTTCGAATGAGTGTAACACAATTAAGTTGCATTTGAAACTTTCCCCCCCATTGACCGTAATATAACGAAATACTTTTGATTGTCTCTGTAATTGATCTATGCATCCAATTTTCATAAAATTTGAAATGACTCGACAAAATTATGTAATAATTACATATTTTTAATTTCAGATGATTAAAATGAATTTGAAACTTTTTTCAACATTGACCATAATGTAACGAAATACTTTTAATTGTCCCTGTAATTGATCTATGCATTTGATTTTCATAAAATTTGAAATGACTCAACAAAATTATGTAATAATTATGTATTTTAAATTTCAAACAATTCGACTGGGTAGTTTTTGCATTGTTACATGCGGATGAACGGACTGAATGACAACTATAGGTGCTACGTATTTACATAATTACAACCGTACCTAAAAATGAAGGTATATAAATCATCAGATAACCAATTTGCTTCTTGAATGATGACATTGCTTTTTTGCTGGGTTTGTGTATTTATTCTGCGATAATAACGTCATATGTATACTTTTCTATAAATGTTTAGAATGAATCGTAAAACAATAATGTTTTAGCGGATGCAAATAACATCTTTTTTATTAAAAAAATGCATGCATTTTAATTCACAAATCTGAAATATGTTCTGTACAAGTGCATCATTTTGATCCCATCTGCTTTGAAATATTTTATGTGTGAGAATACTTTACTTAATGTGCATGGTATGATCAGAAGTCTTTATTAAGAAAAAAAAACGGCAATTAATATTACAAAATTTGATGATTCTCGACTAGATGAATTGACTTCACTGAGTTAGACAAGAAAATAAAGATTTTGGCAATAGTTCAAGTTTGAGACTATAAATATTGCCATTTTACTTTACTTAACGTCACAAGTTATCTATCATGTATTGTTTATCGTATTTATTACATGCAGATTATTCCAAAAAATTTCATTTACAATTAAAAGAATATGTATATTTTAATATGTGTTTATTGCTATTAGTAATCAAGACTTCAAGTTTTTAATTAAAATGATCAAATTAAAACTTTTTTTTTAAAAGGTGAATTATGGATATGAGAATTGTGTATGAAAATTTATGATGTCGGGTTGAGATTTCACTAGGAAAGAATTCTAGGATTGAGTCAAAGTGGAATAAATTTTGCTGTTTTTCATTTTGGAATACTAAGCATAAAAGCCTTAATTGATGACTTTATCATAATAACAGATCTTTATTATGTTTTACTGCTTATATATATGATTAAATTTTAATTTTAATAATTTTTACAGCTGAGTTTTATAAAAAAAGTATTTTGTTAACTTTAGGTTAAATATCATTTGTTTAAGAGTTACACTTAACAATGTAAGGTGCATTTTTTATTTAAGTAATTTTGTAAGTTATTTGCTAAGTTATAGAATTGTGGGGAAAGTTCTACAATCATGTGAACCTTATTATGAAAGATTGGTTTAAGTTTTACTGGACAGATATTGATGAGATTGGCATTTTTAGTTAGATGATTTTTCAGGAATGATTACCACATCTTGGTATAAATAAATAACTAAATAGCTGGTCTTTAACAACTAGAATTTTGTCTGACATACTAGAAAATATAATAGCAGAAACTGTGATCATATTACTTTCAACATTGAGGAAGCTACATATGCTTTAAAACACACTTTAAAGTTTCTTTGCTTTAAAACACAAGGTCAAATTCAGTGATAATTTCGATTAAAGAAACCATATGGGGAAAAGAGCCAGGGTAGAAGGGCAAATACTATTAAGACTTTGTTTATGTTTTTTTTTTTTTCAAATCCTTAGAAAACACTGCCTTTTTATACAGGCAATGCATCAGAAAAAAGTGTCTAACTGGATAGGTATTAATCATCACAATCATAATTAGAGACTGTTAAAAACCAAAACATTTTTACACAAATCATGAAATGGACTACTATTATTTATAAGTTAAATCCCTTGATAAAGCTGTGGCTGTCAATTTTTAATGCTTGAAATATCAAAATGTGACAGAAATCTCAAAGAGGTGATTAGGTAAAGATTGATAGTATTTGTGAAACAAAGTTTTAAGATAAAACTTCAATTTTTGTAAACAAACTACAATCTTTAAAGTACACATTTCATGCAATAAAACAAAAACCAATTCTTTTCCTTTAATTCAAACAAAGATCTCTGAATAACTTAACATGCTTTGATAAATAAAATACATAACACATTGATAACCTAGCTTTTACACTTAAAACACATAGAATAATATCTTACCCGAATTCTTTATTTTTGAAGTAGTAGTCACCAAGCAAGTAATATAAATCCCTTACAACAATGCTATAAATAAATAAATTATAAGCAATGATAAGTTTAATTGCTGATATAAACTGTAAGATAAGATAAACTACATAAAATCCAAATAAATTTTAGCAAGAAAAATAAAATTATAATTTGTTTGAAATGAAGAGAGGTAGAAAGAAATAAAAATATATGCAAGTGTTGACAGCCTAGCAATACTTTGATTACAATTAATGCCAACCAAACAGATTATCACTGTTCATTGTTTTTCTATATAAAAATACCAGGTTGTCTTACGTTACTTCAACTATCACTGGTGTTTGTTTATATCAGTGCTTTTTAAACTGTTTACTAGTGAGGACCACCTTCTTATTCTGAATACTCTAAACCAGTCATAAAATCAGATTTTTTTTTTTTTTTTTTTTCCCTAGCAAAATTTCAGAAATTCCACAGGAGAGAACGAACATCATAATGTTTTTGGGTGAAACTAACACTTCTAGCCCATTAACAAGGATAAAATAATTGACATTTTGATGCTTCAGGAGACAGAACCACAAGTGCAGGTCTTGCATACTCATCAGTGATTTTGTGGGCAACAGTTTAAGAAACACTGGTTTATATCATTTAAAGTGGATAAAGAAAGAAAATAAAAAAAAGTTAGTGTTAATATTTCAATAAATGTATGCATATTTTTCATAAATAAAGTTAAATCTGGAATATTTATAATATTGTTTTCTAATTCCGTTTAAATACTGCATGTAGAAAGCTGCATTTTTATTTATTACCAGCTGATCTATACAATGTTGCCTAAGCATGTGATAATATAACCTTAAATGTAGCTAAAATCAATATTAAATAATTTTATAGTTCTTAAAAAAATTTCCAAATGAACTTAATGTTGGGTTCTTATTTCATCAACCATACACCCTTCTTTCTATGTATAATTCAATCTGTTTTGATTTTACATTTTGTAAATTTTTAAATGAAAATAAAGCCAAACAAACTTATCAGTTGTTGTTTTTCTTGTCTGCGCCTGCTTACACCAAAATACTGTGCATACTTGATTTTATATTTTTAAATAAAATACTATCGTAACCTGATCTTAAGGCAATAACCTTAAATATATCTAAAATAAGTTTTGAATGAATCTATACTTTTAAAGCCTCACTGCCTTCAGCAGCAAACACCCTTGAATTTATATAATTTTATATTTTCAAATGAAAATCTATCGAAATGAATTAAGACACCCTTACTATTATGATTTCAGATTTCATTCCTGGTGTTTAGATAGATTAAACTTTCAATTCTTATCAAAAATTCCTGAGGAAACCTGAATAATATATCACCTCCCTTCTTTCAAAACTAAAAAGACATCTTTCAGCTAAGAGACTGTAAGATCTTTCTTTATTGAAAACATAAAAGGGGTGCCAAGAAATGAAACCCCTTCAAAAGAATTCTAAAGCAGCTGATCAAACTTATCTAAGAGAGAAAAAAAAAAAATGTGGAAAGTTAGTGAATGTAAGTAAATATTATATAATTTTTAAACCAAAGGCATTGTTATAAAGGAAACTGTACTTTTATTAAGTAGGTATTATTCGTTTTTTCGTACTTTAATTCCTAAAGTGCATATATAATTTTAAACATTGCAGAAAAAATGAGAATCAAGTTAATCAACTTTCAGAAACACACTTTTTATATATTTTTAAGTTTTATTATTAATATTTTTTAAAACAGATTACATCATTTGAAAGAAAATTAACATAATTATGGTTTGATATATATATATATATATATATATATATATATATATATATATATATATATTTTCTTTTTTTTCAAAGCCAAAGTTTATGTTGATTTTTAACACTAAAGAATTAAAAAAAAAAAAAAAAAAAAAAAAAAAATCTAAAACAGCATTTAGAAACTAATTTTTTTTCAAAGTGTTACTGATATTTTTTAATGGATTGCACACTTAGAAAAGAAAAGTATTTTAAGTGGATATATTTAATTTTTTTGTATTTGATTTCCTTAAGTTCCTTCGAAAAAGGGAGAAAAATGAACACAAAGTTTCTAGAATAATATTTTTGGAAGGATTAACATATTTTAAGCAGCTTTTGTACATTGCTGGAAAGTAAAAAATATGAAATTTAGAGATGTATTTCTATTTATTTATTTATTTATTTATTTTTCAAATTTATACCAATTTATATTTTATTTATTTATTTATTTTATTTATTAATTTTTTTTTTGCTTGCGAATTTGCAAAAACTGGATTTTTAGCTGAATACCCTTGATGTTTACATTCTGTACTTTGAAAATGTTGAATTTTAACATATGGGCCATTTTCACCATTCGCTTACATTTCACGGTAACGGACTTGACAAGTAATGGATTTGATATTTCAAATAAAGCTAAAAACTATTAAAATGAACTAGCTTGTATTTTTTCTAGCTTAGATAATAATTTACATGCCTTCTAAAACTATTTAGTAAACTTACTTAGCAGCTTAGATTTCATCGCTTACATTTCATGATAATGGACTTGACATTTCAAATAAAACTATTAGAAATGAACTAGCTTGTATAATTTCTAACTTAAATAATAATACACATACCTTCTGAAACTATATAGTAAACAATATTTAATTACAAAAGTGAAAAAATCATTATTTTAATATTAAAATTTACGGTAACAGACTTGACAATGAAAAAAAATACCAACCTTGATAAAAGCTTATTCTTGCCACTATTACATTGCTTCACAATTGAAGAGTAAAAAATGGCAAGTTGTAGTTGTGTGAATAGTCTATATCACTGAATATTTGCTGCTAACTTTAGGCAGCATTTGAAACCTATTTTGACTAAAATAATCACAAGGTAACGAACATGATAAAAAGTGAGGGACAAAAGATTTCTAATAATTTCTTAAAGAAAATATCTTTTGTAATAATTTTTTTCATTAATATAGAACACTAACAGTTCATATTTAAAATAATTAAACTTTTTTATTTAAAAAAATTAGCTCAAATTTAAGAAAAAGCACAGTTAAAAACATAAAACTTGGAATGGGACAGGCGTTTTTGCTTAGAATCAAAATGTTAAAGATTTATATCTCAAAAATTTTTATTGATTTTTTTTAATTTTTCATGTTAGAATGTTCAATATAATCTTCTTTAGCTAATGTACACTGGTGTCCAAAAGTTAAGCATAATTGGTAATTAAGTAATTATTTTTAAGTAATGAAAGAAATATGAATCGGAATGTGCTGAAACTCCAGATGTGTAAACAAAATAGTACGCGTCACATATTTTCCCGAAGAGTTTTCCCCGAAATCGAACAGGGGACCGTCAACAAATTGAAAAAGAACGAAGATCTTTTGTATAACCCTGTCAAAACTAATGTAGCAAAAGCGTTCAAACTGCACATTATGATTAATTGGCTTATTGTAATGTACTGTGTTAATTTTTACAAGGATAGCTTGTATACTCGTAGAGAAATTAAGGTTTTTATAAAAACAGTCCTAAATTTTTCCAAGTTTTTTGCTTATAATTTGCAGAGTTCTTATTATAAAATAATGTTCTTTTCTGAAAATATGACAAACATCATTGTACACAATACCCTGTTATCAGAATTAAAAAATAATAAAAATTGTATGAAAAATGAGTATGTTTAGTAAATAATTTTTCATTGCGCATGCGTCAACGATATCAAAATGTCATTTGCATATTGTGTTAGCTAAATGTATAGAGCAACTTCTGTAAAAGTTTCAAAAACATAGCTTGAAAATTCTGAAAATGGGAGCCTATAGAATCAACTCAAAATCCGTTATTCCTAAAGGAAGCAAAAAAATCAGGGGTTTTACCTAAATATAGTTGTACGTGCAATATTGTGTAGGCACAAAACAATGGAATATGGATACAGCCCCTCATCTTTTTGCTTCATTTAGGGAATAAAGGATTTTGAGTTGATTCTATAGGCTCCCATTTTCAGAATTTTCAAGCTATGTTTTTGAAACTTTTACAGAAGTTGCTCTATACATTTAGCTAATACAATATGCAAATGACATTTTGATATCGTTGACGCATGCGCAATGAAAAATTATTTACTAAACATACTCATTTTTCATACAACTTTTATTATTTTTAAATTCTGATGACAGGGTATTGTGTACAATGATGTTTGTCATATTTTCAGAAAAGAACATTATTTTATAATAAGAACTCTGCAAATTATAAGCAAAAAACTTGGAAAAATTTAGGACTGTTTTTATAAAAACCTTAATTTCTCTACGAGTATACATGCTATCCTTGTAAAAATTAACACAGTACATTACAATAAGCCAATTAATCATAATGTGCAGTTTGAATGCTTTTGCTACATTAGTTTTGACAGGGTTATCCAAAAGATCTTCGTTCTTTTTCAATTTGTTGACGGTCCCCTGTTCGATTTCGGGGAAAACGCTTCACGAAAATATGTGACGCGTACTATTTTGTTTACACACCTGGAGTTTCAGCACATTCCGATTCATATTTCTTTCATTACTTAAAAATAATTACTTAATTACCAATTATGCTTAACTTTTGGACACCAGTGTATAGCTCAAATCAAACTTTAAATATTAATTTATGTTTGAATTTTCTTCTTTTTACTCTGAGACAGCATATGTAAGCGAAATTTAAAAATGGCCCATATAAAAAATTCAAACTAATCTCAAAATTAAAAAATTTGCTTCAAAATGCATAACTGCAGACATAATGGTACTTTCCTGCCAAATCTTGTAGTTCTGAATGAAGCAGTGTTTTCAGAACACTGATACACACATATAAATTTTCATCTTTGTCATTACAGAGCTGATAAAGCAATATTTGAAACTTAAAATTGCAATTCTCAAATTATTGTTAATAGTTTCTAATGCTCACAAAATGAAAAATGTTATGCAAAGGTTAAAAAATTTTGTATAATTTAAGGAAATGAATTTATTCTTAGATGAATATGCACACATATATTCATTATCAAGCTCAAAAATTTTTTCATGGTTTAAACACTTGACATATCTTGATTTCAGAAACAGGACAAAACAAGTAGAAGCAGAAAATGTTGAATATTTTAATTGAAATAATTTAATTGAAAGTATTTTTAAATTTTATGATATATACTGCATTTCAAAAATGAAGGACAACATATTTAAAAACAATGAAATGTTTATGAATTAATAGTGTAAATTTATTCTAGTTTTTTAAGACAACTTCAAATAATGTTAAATTTTTTGTTAAAAATAGATATGTATATACTAATATTATTAAATTTGCATACATAAAACAACTGATTTTTAGATAATACACAAATACAGAGGGAAGACATAAACATAAATCAAAACAAACAAACAAACAAAAACTCATACACAATACATGAATTTTCTTATTACCCTTTTACATAACTTAAGAACATTTGGTCATCACTTTTGCTGCTTTTACCATTTCTTTGTGCAATTTTAATGATTTTATATTTCAATTGTAATAAAATGTTCAATAATTAAAAACCCTTTCTTTTGCAGATTTTATATTGTTTAAAATAAACGAATTTTGATAAAGCAGTCAATATGAAGCTTGAAGCACTCATGAAATACAGAGTTGTTAATTTGTATATTTCAAAACTAAATTCAACAGAAGATAATACAGTAAAATAATTTGCAAAAAAAAATTAATTATTTAATATTATTCTTAGCTAAGAAATGCAAAATTTGAAAATAAACTTCAGATATTTTTAATTTTGCTTTAATGGATGTAATTTTGCATAATTTCATTAAAACACTTATTAATTACTTTATATGAAGTTTATAATCTTACTTACAGAAAGTTATCAGAAAAAGCTTTATACAATGAAAATAGAGTGCCATTCCAGCAAAAATATGAATGTCTATTTTTTACGACATCAATAAAATAAGATTATGACTTTAATACATTACATGTAAATGACACTACTAAATACCATGTCAAGAAGTCTTACCTCAGTTCTTTATTGCCAAATGGAGGATCAGGGCATTTATCAGTTGCTCCTTCAATATAAGCTGTATAGCTATCAACGTGTAATGTTGGATCTTCATCAGGAGATACTAGAGCAGATATTCTTCGGAAAAGATTTTCCAATTCAGCAGAAATAGTACTGGTCCTATAACTATCAAATTCTGGCAGAATATTAGGTTTGAAATACTGAAAAACCAGTAGAGCTCTTTCCCATGTCAGTGTAAGCTGTTTTGCATTGTGTTCTTGTAAGTGTTTTGCTCTTGAACGTTTATTAGGATGACCATATAAGCAGTATATACACTGCTCTAACCCTGTTTCAAGATCTTCTCTATATAAATATGCTTTACCAGATGCATCTTGAAGTTCTGCCATTGTAATATCAATGAAAGTGAGCAGCAACAATCCATCACAAGCAGTACACCAAGATCGCCTAGAAAGATATTTTTAATATCTTTTATAACTTTCATGGCAGCTATTATTCATATATGTGATGAAAATCTGATAATAATTATCAAGACAAGAAATTTTTACTTTAAGAAAATAGTTAATTTATTGAAAATTTTAAAGTTTTCTTTAAAATCAATTATTCACATTAAAGATTTTCAAAATAACACATTAGTAAAAAAAATATTTAAAAAATGCATACATTACACAAAAAAAATCTTTAAGACTCAAATCTATGTAAAAGTTAAATAAACAAAACGATTCTTTAATAGTAGAAATAATATTACAAGGAAAAAAATTTCAATAATTTCTAGCTTTAATTTTTTTTTTTTAATTGAAAGAAATATAAAAACCAATATTTACCTGCCTAAACATTCATGTGCTGTGAAAAGTAGCATAAGAGAGGATGGCATAGAAGCACTTAAATCAAAATCTGAAAGGAAACTGGTACTGATAGCTTTGCTGTTGGCAGCTGTTTCAGCTATGCTCTCTTTCTCAGACATATTTTTAGACATTTTCTCTTTCTCCCTATTTTCTTCACTAACAAAATAATAAACAATTTCAGTTTACATACTTTTAAGACTTAATATCTCTAAAATAACACATATTTAAAAATATTTGAAACATTAAGTAAAGAAACATAAAAATAACCCTTGTTTTGGTAAATGAATTTGACGAAATTCAATATTTTTTCTACATTGAATAACATTCTACATGCATTCTTAAAAATGTTCTCTTACTATGTAAAAATTTCTTGATAGATAACTGCTCTCATAGTCTTGCAACATTTGAAACCAATACTACATTTTCCCCAGTATCATCATTTTTTTTTTTTTTTTTTTTTTTTTTTTTGTCAAGCTTGGCAACATACCTACTTACAGAACTTTAGCTTAGTAGTCTGTAATTTAGAAAATCTAAGAAGTTTTAAAAATGTAACAGTAATTTGGTAATGTAGTAAGCGTAATGTTTGGTAATGTAACAATAAAGTGTTACAATCTAGCAAAAAGTATTCTTATAAATTGTATAAAGTTGAAGAAACCGCATTAAGAAAAGTGTAAGAAGTACATAAAAAAAAAATTTAATAATTCTTTTCAAACTTCCGACCAATGATGATTAAAAAACAAATGTGATGCACTATTTCGGCAGGATTTAATTGTAAACAAATATCATATCGATATCTTGTTGAATCTTGGTTCAAGGTTTATGATGTATTCAGCTATGTTTCTTCATATTTATCATGCATGCAACTGTTAAAATATTCAATACATAAAAGTTTTACATTTTTTAAATTTTTAGTGAATTTTTGATTCCTTAATGATTTATTGCTTGTGTTACAATTCTTTTAAATGCTATTTCTAAAATAGTTTACCGACTGTGCAGATCAACATTGAAATGTTAGTTTTGAATTTTTTATAGAAAAATGAGTTGAATGGAGGTCATTTGCAATAAATGAGATTTTTATTTAAACGTGTGAGTTTTTTTTATACATATCAAAATCAAATCTAACATGGTTTGGTTCCATCTAATTGTCAACTGATAGCCAGAATGGTTACCTACTCTTTCCTTCATTTCATTTTATATAAGGTGGATATATAGTTATAGTATATATATAGTAATTTATAATTTTTTTATAACAGCTATAAGCAATGAATATTTTTGTTTGTAAAATAAGTAATGTTTATTTTGAGTGTTCAGACTCCCAAGAGAAAAGAAATGTAGCAGAGAGAGAAAGAGAGATTTCTCATTTAGAACAAGTGTACTTAGCATGCATGCTTACTGAAACCTATATATGTATGGGAGAAGAATTACATTGTCAGTTTACGCTTGTATGTCATTTTAATATATATATAAATAAGCTTTTGCTGTTGTTTAGTAACTATCAAATGTTTTTATAACTGACTTTTGAATAGTTTCCTTATATTTCAGTAGGTCACAAATATACAGCTAATAATAAGTTTTTGGGAAAAAAGTTAAACCATCATTTTTTATTAAGTATCCTTTTTTTAAAATCTGAAAATATCAATTTTTAGGCCGGTAAATGGTAATTTTTTAATTTTCTAGCATTCAGTTCTGGTATGTTATTATTTTTTAATTAGTAGCCTAGTCATTCTGAATATTTTTATTAATAGACAAAAAATACCTAAGCAACATTGAAACATTTATTTTTGTTCAACTTCTTTCTTTTATTGTTGAAGGAACTTTATTTAAGTAAAAACTTAAGAAATTTTTTCGTTTTTATCATTGTTTAATCATAAAAGAGATAAGTAACAATTTTTAAATAGTCCAATAGCATTTTCACCCTTGTAGGAAGTTAACTTAAATTAATTAATTTAAAAAGGCCAGTTTTCCTTTACTTTATCACAATATTTCAAAGCTTAATGACCTACTGGCAAGTGGTAAGGAGTTTTCAGCCTTATTATAATGGTATAAAATCACAACCAATAATAAAAGGAACAATAACAATTGCATTATAAAAATTAAGCCCTTTGCATTGAAACTAGAATTTTAATTAAATCACTATTTCACAATTGTTTTCTAATGCAATGAATACAAGTAAAATAAATTCTGTTTTGAAAAAGGATAAATTAACAATACATGTTTTTATATAAATTAATCTCAATTCAAATGTAAAACACTAATATTTCTCAAATCCTTTTTTTTTTTTTTTTTTTTTTTTTCAATTTGTATTTAAAATGATGTATTACATCAATCAATAGAACCAAACTTACTTTAAAATCAATCTGTAAAGTATAATCCAAGGCAAGACTACTAACAAGGCAGCATTATCCCCAGCAAAATCATAATTCTCCATTCCAATGACAATGATTAAAATGAGGTTTTGAGTCAAACGTACAAGCTTTGACTCCTCAAGTTCACTCAAATTCTTAGAATCTAGTTTAGCGCACCTATAAAAGAGTTTTATAACATCTGAGTATGGAAAAAAATACCAATTTTCAAATAGTTTTATCAGATAGATAAAAATAAAATTTATTTTTAAAGTGAAAAAACCTTTACTCCTCCATTCTTATTTTGAAATAGTTAAATTTGAATAATAAATTTTTGCAATTCTTTTTATTTTAATTAAAAATGTGGATTTTTAAGATATAAACTGTTGAATGAAAAGTTGATAATAATTAATGATCAAGTTTTAGTGTAAATTTACACTGATACAAAGTCACTGAATAAATATATTTAAAGCCAAATAAACATATTTGAATAAGAATTTTTACAATAACTAAAATAAAATGTGTATTGTATTTCATTAAATAATCACTACACTAATTTTATTCCTTATTATTTTTTAAACATGTTAATATTATTAAAAAAGAGGTAGATTTGGCAGCTATATAAGTATCTAAAAATTAAAATTACACACATAAATAGAAAAAATATTTAATTTTTAATTTAGTTAACAATTAGAATTTTTAAATTAAACTTTCTGACTTCAAAACCATAATTCCAGACTCTGTATGAGGTGTATAAACTTTGCATATGTTATAAGGCCACTTTTTGCAGACATTATAAGCTCATTTCTATATTGTTCTATGGAACAATAGCAATCAGGTCCCTTTATCAATGTTGACACTATAAATTTATTATATATATATATATATATATATATATATATATATATGTGTGTGTGTGTGTGTGTGTGTGTGTATTAAGCTTACCAACTTGACCCAATTTTAAAATAAATGATTAAAAAATAATTAATAAAATTAATCTAAAGCAACATTACAATTACTTTAAGGAGCAAAAAGTGCCTTCAAATACTTTAAATCTTTCAGGAGTGTCATTTGCAGTCTGCAAACACTTAATTTCTAAGCCCAAACTGACAACAGTACCAGTAAATTTTTAATGCAATTCTAATCTCTTAATAAATGTAAAAAAAAAAAAAAAAAAAAAAAAAAAAAACAGCTTTTGATTATTAAAAAAAATAAATTTGTTTACAAATTGTGGTGTGAATTAATTATTTGAACATTTTTGGAACAGAAATGTTTTGCCCTTGAAAGGGTTAATCTACATTTTTTTTTTCTAACATATAGCACAATTTTTAATATAAAAAACCTCAACATTGATAATTACTTCTTTTTCAGTTTGTTAATAAAAACTATAAGTTTGTTTAGAATTTTTTATAATGTTAAAAAAGGTTTATTCATTTTATTATTATGCAGTAAAATACTTGAAAACATTTTGAAATTATTATTTCTTAACCTTCCAGATAATAAAAGCTTACTTGTCCAATCCGCTCAGCAACTGTGCCATAGTTTCTGACCACTCAGCATTTTTAGTAGCATTCATAAATTGCTGCAAAGCTTCATTAAAAGCCATTTCACTCCAATAAACACATTCCTAAAGGAAAAAATAATAAACAAAAAAATTATTGATAAACAAATTAATAGAATCAGATTGCAAGAAATGTATATAAAAAAAAGTCACTATTAAAAACATTGATAAAAAAAAATAAATAAATAAAATAAATAAATAAAAAGATTTAAAAATATCAAAATAGTTTTTTTTTTCTTGTATTAAAATATTGAAAGTTTATCAAGTTTCCAAATAATTTGTCTTTATCCAATTCATACATTCTTTAAATAAAAATCTTGAGAATATATATACTTTCTTATGTATTAATTTTATATTATTTTGAATGTATCTTCTATATGAAGACGAATTCTGAAACACAGTTAAGTTTTTTGATAATGGTAAGCAGAGCTCTGGAGATGGAGACAGGCAAATTTTTAGATAAAAGGAGTCAAAACTGTAGTCGCTAAAAATATTTCAACTTCAGTACAGTTAAAAAGTTCAAAAAGAAATTGAATCTATTATCTATAATTTTAAATCAATTAAACTTTCTATCTCTCTTATATACAAAGGGAGAGAGAAAAAACACTTTTAGATTCCACTGCTATGATATAATGGACAATAATACACTCAGGTGCAAAATTATATCACCGTTTTAACTCAAACACTGACACAAGCTAAAAAAAAAAAAGAGTAGGGCACTCTTTTAAATGTTTCACTCTTTCAAATAATATAAATGAAACTTACTTTTTCAATCAGTTCATGTCTAGATATAATGTAAAGCATTTTATACATTAAAGAAACATTTCAACTTATTTTTATTTTATTTATTCATTTACTTATTTTTTATGATGAGATCATTTTAAAAATTTATTTGCTTATCTGATCTTTTATTCAATATTTATTAATTTTTTCAACAGGATCAAGAATGTATGTTGTATACAATGTTATAGTGATCATATCTTGCCAAATATTTTAATAAATTTATAATAAATGTATGGATGGTAAAATAAAATATCTATATTTAATTCTAAAAAAATATGCGATGCATATTAATAATTATCTTGTAACCAAATAAGGTTTGGGGCACTTTTCATTCTGGTAATTCAATAAACACATTTGTAATAATTTTCTTCAAATATCATACACATTTCTTTATTTAAATTATGATATAATTTTTTATGTCATCTATCTGAAGAAATTCTGATAAATGTTAAAAACTATTTAAATTATAATCAACAATTAGAAAAATAATGCAAATGACTTTATATTGTATAAATCATTAAAATATAATATATAAGATGGATGGAGAAAGAAATAAAATTTGTTAAATATTATGAAAGAAAGTAAAATTGAAGACCACACATTCTCAAATTTGAAAACAATGGTATTAACACTGCAGCACAGATAAATATACATTTACATCTTTGTATAAACATGCAAAACTTGTTCATTAAAAATGCTAAAATAAAGATACCTGACTTACTTTATATCTTTCAAGCTTCATTAGGGAATTTTGAAGTAATAGCAGCTGGGCATGTCTTTCAGGCACACCATCCATTGATTGCTGTAATTAAAGTCAGGTAAATAAATAAATAATAATAATAATAATAAAATGGATACAAGATATTATGCATAAGAATCTTATCACATAACTTAGTCACATGTAAAATGTACTGGATTGAAAAATAATTTATTGCAATTAATTTCCCCCTTGTTTTATTTTTATTATAATCAATTCTTCTTCCTTATTGATTGATATCAAGTATTTGACATCTCTTAGTGAGAAAAATGTACATTTAAGAAATTTATTGCTTTTCAGTTAGAATCAAGAAGAGAAGGAGCAGGAGGCAAACATATAGCATTTACTTGTAATGCACATTTTAATACAGATAGCTTAAAGCAAAAATTTCTATGTCACATCAATATCGGATGTGAAAAATGGCATCTGTTTGCTAAAATGAAACAAAGCATACACAGTGCCACGAAACAAGTGTGAGTAAAATATCATTTACAAAAGTAAATGCTATGAGATTGCAGAGAGAGAGAGAGAGAGAGAGAGAGGGGGGGGGGGGAGGCTGGAAATTCATGTCATTTGCTATTAACTTTTTCTGACAAAAGAGACATCTATGTTCAATAAAAGCACAGATTCTACAAAAACACTTGTTAACAGAATTAAAATAATAATAATAGTAAACTTGATTATTGTTTTTGGTTACAAATAAAGGCACTGTTGTTATCTTTTTTTTTTAACATTTTATCATCATCATTATTCCAAGCATGATTTAAGGCTATAAGCCAGTTTCAGCTTCAATCCATCTCCTTTGCAGCCTTCCTGTCTCTTTTTCTCCTTGGACTATAATTAAAGGCTGCTTTTAATATGCAATCAGAAACTATCTTTTCCAAATGGATTTTCCATTTCCTTCTGTAATTTTCTATTTTATTTAATATTGGCATAACTTCAAGTTTTCTTCTGATGTGATCATTCCTTATTTTATTCATTATTGAACATCCTTTCACACTCCTTAAAAATTTCATCTCTGAGGACTGTATTTATCTTTCATCATTTTTTTTTTTTTTTTTTTTTTTTTTTTTTTTGTGAGTGTCTAGATTTTACTTTCATATAGTAAAATTGGTATTGCCATAGTTAAAAAAAAAATTCACTCTTGTGTTTTTTCTTGTATTTTGAAGAGTTCTTTTTATAGTACCACAGATGGAAAATTATCAAGCCTATTTCATATATTATGACATAATCATAAGATATATCACATCCTAAATAATTAAAATGTGGAATCTGCTCAATTAGTTTATTTTCTAAAATATTTTTTGTTCTTATAGGAATTTTACTCTTAAATGCCATTACCTTTGTCTTACTCTTTGAAATCCTTAAATTATAATCTTTTCAAATTTTGTTTAAAGTAACAATTGCACAATGTAATTTATCTTCACTATCCTGAAATAAATACAGATCATATGCAAATAGTATATTGTTAAACATGATGTTTCTGATATTCATTCCAATTTTGATTTAATTTTTTAAAATTCTTATATCAATATATATATATTAAATAGCTGTGATGATAAACTACATCCTTGTTGTACATCTTGATTTATGATTACTTTTTCCGAAACTTTAAAACTGAGATCTAAAACAATAATATATATATATATACACACACAAAAAAAAATATATAGGCTCTTAATACATTTTATAAAAGTGAAAATCTTTATTTTTTTTTCTTTTTAATGGTTCAAAGAAAAAAGGGAATTAACCAATTAACCACAAAATTAAAAAGAAGATAAATTACAAGGACTTATTCTCCAACTGAATATTATTCCCCTTTTTTTCTCCTAATATAATAATAAAATAGCCTTACAATAGAAAGTTTTTTTTTCTTTAAAAAAACTTTCTATTTTCACACTGTTAATCACATCAGCCACAGTTATTTCAAGTAATTACAGAAAATCGATTAACATATTTTTCTGTCATAACACAAGCTGAAAAATGCATGCATAAATATATTATGTTCTAAATAATTTATGACACACAAATATACATCTGCATTATAGACAATTATAGAAAATTAGCTGATTGTAAGATATGATACGATTCAAATAAAATTAAATGTTTTAATCATGAGAGAAAAAAGCTTTGTTAGGCTAAACAATTATAAGCCATACACAAAAAACAGATTAGTATTTATAAACTTAAAGATAGTAAATAAAAAAAGATACTAATTAAAAATATATCACATTTATAACATATTATTGATTTTAAATTTAAAAACTGGAATGTAATTAAGTAATAAATCATTACATGTAATAATGAAAGAAATGAGTAAATTTTGTGCCGGAATATGCTTTATCACATGTATAATTCATAAATTTCTTAGTTAAAAAATGCCATTCAACATAGCAATATATATATATATACACACACACACATGAGAATTACTATTTAAGGAAATACTTATTTATGTTTCTTCTTTTACTACCACAATAAATAAAGAAACAAATAAATGTAGAGCAACACATTATTTTTGATCTTTTCTTAGTTGCATTAACTGCCCAAACGTAGAATTATTATTTTCTGAATTTTAAAATGCAAAATACCTTTGTCAGTGAGCAGTTTTTTGTTTGACCCTGTGGTGGTCATTCAAGTAATATCTTATTCACTGATCTGTAGTTTTTCCTGCAATGGGGCTGTGCATATATAACATTATCATTTTAGGGTGTAAGGGGGGGGGGGGGTTCCCAGGCACATGATATCATAAAATATTTCTAGGGGGAGGGGGAGGTTGTGTTTTGTTACTGATATTTTTGATCCAATCAAAATTTTCTGTTTTTATTTGCAAAATGGTCTTTGATTCAAAATGGTATGTTATCATTTATAGTCTGTTATCTATTTTTAAGAAAATACAAAGTTATTAAAATCACAAAATTATCGTATTATTTCATTCTAAAATATAGAATGCCATTACCTTTAACTTTTTATTATTTTTTACATGTGTATACATTTATAATCACAGTTGAGATAGCATATGTGGAATATATTTGAAAGAAAGCTTGTGTTTACTATAAATAAAACCAAAAGAGAAAGAATGTTGTTCACTTGTTTTGTTTATAAGAATTTCTATCTATGCCTCACTCTTCCTCCATTCGAGGCAAGTGTAATAAGATTTTATTACTGTTAAATATTATTATGCAACAAAAAGCTATTATAAAATACTTTTAAATACTACCTATTTTTTTTAATCGTTATTTGATATAAAATTTTATTGACCTATCTTCATTTGAATCAATAAAGCACACAAAAAATATATGTAACCCGCTTTGTATGTAACTCCAAAGAAAAGAAATAAATTCTAATCTTTATTACTTTTCAAATGTTATTATTAAATAGTTTGTAATGAGTAAAGATTAGTTTCTTTGGCTTACACACTTCATTTACTTTACCAAATACCTTATTTAAGTTTTTATTTTCTTTAAATAAATTCCTTTGATTTTCTATGTATTAAATAAATAAAAATAATTTTATATTATCATCTTTATTTTTTTGTCAATCTGTAGTTTATTTTTTTAATAATCAAGACAAAAATAGCATTAAAAATGTCACTAAAAATTCATTGCCATAAAATGATTTATTTCGTAATGCAATAAGATAAAATTTAATTTTATAAATAGCAAGAGTACTACTATTTCTGTTCTCACTGCAGTGCGGCACATTTTTATTACAAAGATATTTATAAAAATTTCTCTGTTTACATCACCAAATCTCACAAAACCAACATAAGAAAGTTCAAAATACTGTATAAATGATCAAAAGTAAATGGCAGAAGATCAAACCTTTCTACTTGCTCTTGGTTGATTGAATGTCAACACCAAAAGATCAACAACTGAAGCATAGTCACCATGCTCATATAACCTTTGGACTTCTTCTAAAGACTGACAGCGCTGCAAAGACTCTAACTGTTGTTTTACATTACCTAAAAAAAATATTTTAAATTAGCTATGAAACATAATGAAATTAGATATAGGCAAGGTTCTTGCTGTCGCTCGCCATTGTGCCAAATTGCGACTAAATTCTTCATTTAGCCAGTAAACAAAAGATTAGATTCGCCAAATTGCTAGTGCTCAATTTTTGTTTTTTCTCTCTTTTCTTTTTCATTTCAATACATATGCATATATACATATTTTTAATATATTTGTAGCAGATAGTTGGAATTGCATCGATAACAATCGTTGTCGCAGTTATAAAAACTTTGGTTATTTTATAGTCCAAGAGCTGATCGCACAAAACCCTAAATCATCAAGTACAAGAAAAATTCCTTTATTTTATGGAAGAGTAGTAATAGAGGAATCTAATGAACCATGTCTGCTGGACGCGAAGTAGTGCATAAGCCAAAAATTTATAGCAGTTGACCCGTAGACTTAGCATTGTGTTTGCCGTACAATCTCAAAAGTATGAAAACATAGAAAATTGGGTGCAGGAAAACATAATTCTAAGCCTACGAGTCAACCACTAGTGGTATTAATTTTTGTCTTATGTGTCACTTCGCTTCCGGCAGACATGGATAATTAGATTCCTCTATTACTACTCTTCCATAAAATAAAGGAATTTTTTTTTTGTGCTCGATGACTTGGGGTTTTGTGCAGTCAGCTCTTGGACTATTAGAACATGTTGAAAAAAAGGGGTGCATTAAAAGGATTAATTTTTTTTCGTGCTACATGGCGAATCTATTTTGCTAATACTATTTTTATTTGGCAAATGTTCTTTATTTTTAATTAGCCAAATTACTAACGTTGGTCAAATGTCAGCGAGAACACTGGATATAAGCAGATAGTACATAGGTGTAACCAGACTTTTGAATGGGTGAAAGGGGGGGGGGGCGATTTTTTAACCTAAACGTTTTAAATACAAACAATATCTTATAATGTAAAACCTGCTAAAATGGAACTCCATGAAACTGGTGGACTTTCCATTTTAGACAGGTTTCTAGCTCAAAAGGTATAACTGTGTAGTATTTCTCTTTAAAAAAATCTGAATGCAATTTTTTTTTTTTTTTTTTTTTTTTACACAAGGGGAATGAGAAAGGGTTCAAAACTAAATCTAAAGGTAAAAAAAATATATTAATCTTCTTGCAGCAGTGATATAACACAATGACTAAGTGTGGACACAAGTGTAAAACCTTTTGGTTTGCTAACTTCTTATAAAGATTAACAAGTAGGGAATTGCACATCAAGTGTGACAAATGAGGTACATTCGTGCTATAAATATTTTTACAAATATTAAGATTTTGAAGCAATAACTGTTAAATTTATATGCAAAAATGTATGAATACAAAATATGATACTATAACATATCAATTACAGAGCAATCCAATGACATTAACACAAGTTAGAGTACAGACTGACAAACCGAATTCTTAAACATTTTCAAGTATGCTGCAAAGTGTTAAAATACCTAATAGGTTGAAATTTGTCTTTCAGAAATTTATACCCAATAAGTAACATATTTTAATTCTTTTGCATAGCCATGTATTTTGACTACTATCTTTACATATTTATTAAAGATTAACAAGTAGGGAATTGCACATCAAGTGTGACAAATGAGGTACATTCGTGCTATAAATATTTTTACAAATATTAAGATTTTGAAGCAATAACTGTTAAATTTATATGCAAAAATGTATGAATACAAAATATGATACTATAACATATCAATTACAGAGCAATCCAATTACATTAACACAAGTTAGAGTACAGACTGACAAACCGAATTCTTAAACATTTTCAAGTATGCTGCAAAGTGTTAAAATACCTAATAGGTTGAAATTTGTCTTTCAGAAATTTATACCCAATAAGTAACATATTTTAATTCTTTTGCATAGCCATGTATTTTGACTACTATCTTTACATATTTATATGCCACTACTTAGCTAAAATTTAATTAAGACTAAAACACCCTTAAATCTAGTGAAATCACACTTCCAGAGATTATCTTCCATAGATAGTCATGTATCTAATTCTTTGTGTGGTCCTGTATACCATTTTTCTACATTCTATAGATTTATCTTGGTTTACTAAATGCAGTTCAACATAAAATACATAACTTACTTAAAAACCACCTTTAGGCTACTTTTATTCATATTCTGTAAGCTGTGCAGTTTCTGTTGTGTTACCCTGTATATGATCTACAACAACCTATATGATACACACAACGCAAGATGAAAAATTTTTTGTTAAATTTAAAAACTCATATCACAACTAAAAATGAACTTCTAGCAATCATTTCTAATATACAGTATTTTGGTTGCAATATTGTATAGAAAAACTTTTGTACGCCCCTGAAAATGCAATGCACTTTCTATGACACAGCATGTAACTCATAATAAACCTCAGCAATATATATCAATTTCATTATATGTTTAATATGTTTACATTTAACTAATTTAGAACTTAATAAGCAGCTTAATTCCTCAATAAAAACAGTAATATTGGAATAAAAATTAGATGGAGCTGTAGTGATTTGTAGTCAGAATTGCAAATATGTCAGCTAAATTTTAAAGAGGCCATACCAACTGCTTTATCTAGTTTACATTTACCTTTTACATCCCCCTTCATTTTTTTCATTTTATTTCCGTTACAACATTAAAGAGGACAATGGTTACTTAGTTATAAGTTTTATTATTTAACTAATTTTAAGAGCTATTAATACAAGTCTTATTTTATTTCTCATAAATATTTAAAATCATACATCAATCAATAATCAATCATATAATACAAACACAATTTCTCACTATTAGAAACAATATTAACAAGGTTACTACACAATTCTGGTGGAAAAAAAAAAAAAAAAAATCACCCGACTTACCTAAATTTTCCTTGGCCTTTCTAAATAGAAATTTAGCTTATATATTGTAAAACAATCCACAATGGGCAACTTTAATCTAGATAAACACTAAATAAAAGTACATGCAGTATGAATTTCATATTTTTAACTATTTGTCATATTATGCATTTGTTAGATATTTTGCATAAATTTTATATAAAAATCTTAGATTGGGTGAATAATTAATTTAAATTTTTTTCAATTAAGAAGATAATCAGAATTCTGATGGAAAGCAGTACATCAAAAATTCCCTGATCACTTCAAATAGTTAAAAACTTCTCTGACTTTTTGCCTAATTTTTTTTATTCCCTGACTCGTAGGAGCCCTGTATGATGACTAGTATATGCAGGTATACCCATGGCAACAAGCTTTTAAAAGTTTAACTTCAAGAAATTTTACTTAGACAATTTTTTTAATTTTTTTAATTTTTTTTTTTTTTTTTTTTTTTTTTTTTTTTTATACACATGTACCAAACTCTCCTCAAATATTATATTTTTTCTAATTTCTCTTTTTACTTTTGTAACTTCATCTCTCCATATGAACACATAATAATGTTTCCATTTTAATGAGCTACATTTTGCCATTGTTTAATTAAGTATAATCATTAAAATGTGTAATATATGTGGACATATATAATATAGAATTTCAAAACAGTTTGGAATTTAAATTATATTACTTTCAATATATATATATACATATATATATTTTTTTTTCAGACATAATGCCTTCACTGATACCTTCTAGCAACTATGAAACTCTATGTATTTGACAAAATTTAACATAAATTTAAGTATTTTTTAGTAGAAAATACTTATAAGTGTATTAAAAATTAATTCATCCAAATTTAATATGAATTAGCTGTAAACCAACTTTTAAAAATAAAAATCAGCTTTTTTTAAAAAAAAAATAAAAGTTGGCTATTTTTAAGTGATTAAAACCTAAAAAAGCTGGCCTGCTTTTTTTAGTCTGGCTAAAAGCCAGCAACCTGGTAGCACTTGATGTACACCCAGAATGAAAAATTCAACAAAAGCAAATTATAGTAAAATTATGTGTCAGAGAAAAAAAGCTTACCATATGCTATGATGTTTGAAACATTACAGTTTTGAACTGTGATTTTCATAAGTTTAGCATCATCATCACTCAGAACATCATAAAGCTATAAAATACAATAATGTACATGAAATCAATCTTGAAATATTAGTAAATTAAAATATATTAATATGAAGTTTCCTTAATGCATACATTAAAAATACCTATGTTATAAATACAGCAAAATCCATGAAAACAAAATCACAAAGATTCAGAAAAAAGTCCATTTAAATGGGTTTTCTTTTTTCAGGTATAATTATATAATATTCATTCTGGTTGCAATCAAACTTTTCTTGCTTTAAAAAAGATTTTATTAATGATTTGCAATGCATCAAATAGTGTTTTTGGTCAAATATTGAATGTTTGGCAAACAGGTAAACTGAAAACGGAAGATTCAATGAGTGAAACAGTAATTATTCAGTAAATACACCAACATTTCAGGGTTTAAAGGCATTAAAAAGTTAAATTGTAAACACTTTTACATCACATTTAACATACATATTTCCATTTTGATGAACAAGATATTTTCAAAAATAAACTTTACACTAAAAAAGCTTATGTTTTGAATTATAGCTTAAAAAGACGTTAAATTTTTTTACATCATTATTCAATTTAAAATTTTCTGTCATCAACAAAATTAAATTATATAACTTGGCTTCGTAAAAAATTACTCCTTTTAAGCTACTTCAAGTGGTCAACAAAATTAAATGATATAACTTGACTTCGTAAAAAATTACTTCTATTAAGATACTTCAAGTAGTCAACAAAATTCTCTTGAATATATTGATTAGAACATTACATGTGAACATTTAATCTTGCTTATATTTAATATCCACCATCTATGACATTAAAAGATGGTTAACTCCTTGGAGACGAGCGTCATGTGCATGTGCTGCATAAGCTGTTCAGAATCCCTGATTATTTCCATAGTTATTTTGTGATGTAATTTTTCGCTGATTTAAATGAAAAAATTTCTGATTTGAAAAACCAATGGCAAAAGATTAAAAATTCTGCAAAAGACACTCACTGCAAAGAAGAACTATTTTTAGTATTGCAAATCTTGTACAGTCTTTGTACAGTCATCTGGTGGTTTATTTTTTCATAGGACAATAACACAGAGTCTGTTTCTTTCACACATATTTTGTCTTATTGGAAAGCAGAAAACTGTTTTGACTTATCAAAATAAAATTAGTGAACATTGCATTGAGTAGTTATTTTTTTTCTTTTCTTTTAAAACATGAGTTTAAAGCAAAGTAAAGAAAATATGAATAACTATCCATAATTGTATTTTTGAATAAGAATTTACTTGAAGTGCAAAAATTATATATAATGGTATTAAATATGAAGTAACACAAACTGATGGCTCATAATTTTCCTAGTGTCTCAACAATAAATTTTATTTTTATTAAAAGTTTACACTTAGACTTTTATAATATAAACAATGCTTATTTAAAAAAAAATTATTAGAAATGATGTATCATGTAAAAGATGTATTTATGAACAATAATAATATAAAAATAATAATTATGTGTTTCAAAGATTGGATAATTATGAAATAATAATCATAAAAAATTGAATAAGTTAAACATGATTGATGTAGGAAATGCTTACTAAAGGGATAACAATGAATCTTTATACATAATGGAAAAAAAAATATGACTTGCACACAGAAAGGCAAGTTTGAGTAAGCTGATCTACGCAGTAACTGGGCCATAGGCTATTTTATAAAAAAAACAGTCGATGACTTTTAAGTTTTAGCTTTTGTCAACATTACACCCCCATCTCTAGTTCTTAAAACAATGTGTATCAACTCAATCTAGCCTTGTCATTGCTTTGACAAATTACCAAAACTTAAGTTTTTTTTTTTTTTTTTTTTTTTTTTTTTAAATTTTACAAGAAATGTCAATTTGATTGAACTTGGACTTTTTATTAAAATACGGTAAATATTTTTACTAAACAATCACACTACAATTTTTAAAAAGCATGTCAGCGTGTCAAACCAAATTTTTTGTGTGAGATAGTTAAAATTTGTCATTTTTTACGATTAAATGAAGAAGGGTACATAAGACAAAGTGACATATTAGAAAATTATCAAAACCAATAAAAATAGTTCTGTTCCATATAAAAATATTGTTACATTCTCTACAGATTTATTGGACTTATCAAACTTTCATAGATTTAAATAAAAGAAGTTAATGAGATAGTGAATTACTTTATGTACCTTATTCACATTCATAGATTTATCTTGTCCTCCCCCCCCCAAAAAAAAAAATAGCTATGTAACATTGATATTATTACCTACACTAAAGTACATATGTATTTACTTAATTCTCAAACAGCACTATTGCTGCCATCTATATGTTTAAAATTGATTTAATAATATTTTCAGTGTGCATTTTATTTTCAACATGTGGCATTAGAACTTCATTATTATTATAGTATTTTGCCAAAAACGAACATACTGCATTTAAAGATTAAGGGAAGCATCTTGAATAGATTATTAGTTTTGAAATTGCACCTTTTAAATAAGCTAGCTTTTTTACAATAAAGCAACATTTCTCTTTCTGAATTCATTTAACCAATTAGAAAGAAAATAAATGCAATATAAATAGGCCATCTCCCAAACACAACCACAAAAAAGATTTTTTTTTTTTTAAGTCTAAGTGAACACATAAATAATGTATTATTCCCTAAATTTCTACTAATTAAGTTACAATGTTTATAAATTTTGAACTGAAAACTAATGAGATAAATGTCAAACTGCCAGAAATTTTTTTATTTCATCATCCTAATCCAGTAATGTTCATTTGAATTCTTTAGAGCAGTGATTCTCAACCTGTTGTAAGCATAACTCTTGGGGTATGTGAAAATAATATAGCTAATGGCAGAAATCACAAAAATGGTTAATGTCATTGCAAAAATGTTTGAAATAACAATATAATTTGTATCGATTTAATAAATGGTTATGATACAAAGATTACTAATGAAAAAAGTATGTTTAAGTTATCTAGCAGAGAGTAGTTGAATGAATGGGAATGTCTTTATAAGAAATAGGGGTACTCCAAAGTGAAAAGCCTAAGAAAGGGGCATGTTAAACAAGAAAGGTTGGGAAACGCTGTATTAGGGTAATCATTTTGTAAATTTTAATAATTCAGTAGAACTTTCAATTATTTTTCTATTTTTAATTATATAAAATCTTAAATTTAGTTATAGCAAGAGCTTTGTTATAATGATAAAATCATCTAGTTTCTTTATTCTCATTTTAAGAGGACACATTTGAAACCATCTCTTAAATTTTGAATAATACTGTAATATATAAGTGGTAGCAAAATGTTTAACACTAAACATTAAATCAAAGTTTCAAAAATCTTGTAGAATAGCCTATTTTACTATTTTTTAAAATTAACTTTTATAAAATTCCTACTATTTTTTAAAAAATAGTTTTTTTTTTTTTCTAGATTCATTAAAATATACTACATAAAAACTGTGCATGGATTTTTCGATGTGTGGGATTTTACATTTAATGATTTGTTTTTCTCTTGTACATTAAAAAATGAAGAGAATTCAACAAACGCTCAATTTAAATATTAAAAAATATATATATAAACTTGAATGAAATCCATGTGCTTGAATGAATCCATGTGTAATATTAAATACACCATGGAGAACAAGTTAAAAAATATATCAAACCTCTATCTAAATTAGTAAAAAAAAAAAAAAAAAACCCTTAGTATTTTTTATTTTTATTTTATTTATTTATTTTTGAACAAGCAAGTTGTAAAAACATGAGAAAGGAAGAAAAAATCAGTTTAAAGTTTTCATTTGTACAGATCTATTTACAATATCTCGTGATACAATAGTTGTATAGGCAAAAATAAAGTGTTAAAATATTCACAATTAAAAGAAGCTTTCAGTTAATATTTTAAAAAAAATCGATATTTTGATCAATTTCAAGATACTGTGCCCTCTTCAGGTAATAACATTTTATAGTTACAAGTATATTCATATAATTGATAAATCACTAAATAACAACAAAACAGCTGTTATAAAACAATGATTCTTTCATACAAAGTCAATAGTTTTAAAAGTTTCAAATTACCCTTCCCATACAGCAAACAGCTAAATCTATTTCTCCTTCCAATGAATGAAATTTTGCTTTTAACCAGAGAGCTGAAATGTAAAATAATAATAATTAGCAGTGATTGCTGATTAGATAATATAATAATATAGCAACCCATTAAAAATCAAATATTACTGAATAAATTATTATGTGACTCTTTCATAAAATAGAATTATTTATAATAAATTTATTATCTGGAACAAGATTTATGCAATTATGAATTCAGTTAACCTTAAAAATTGCATTTTAGTTTATTATAAATTTTGAAATATGCAATACCAGACTTTGTTGCAAGACAGACTGTGAACAAGAAAATTTCTGTCATCTTTCTGATTATTTCATGATAATGAATAGAAAGAAACTCAGATACTAATAAGAAATACTAAAACTCAATTTGCCTTTGTAATCTTTACAGGAAATTTGAGGATGCAAATGAATGAAGTATATGTAATAAACTTATATCAAATAAATCCTATTAAACTAGCAAATACAGGAGATTTATTAATTCTACAAAAATTACCTTATTTTAGTATGAATGCACAAAATCTAACTAGATTTAAAAAAAAAAATCTTTAAATTAAGATTTTATGCAAAATAATGATATAATAATAACCTTGATGATGTAATTATCAGAATACCAATTTAGAAAGTATCTCCATAATACAAATTTTTAAATAAAATGAATTTTTAGTAGGAATGGTTACTTTTTTTATATGATTTCATTAAAATTAATCTCTATACAGCAAAATATCTCTCTACAAAAAGCATTTTTTTTTTTTTCATTTGTTCAAATAAATTTTCAAAACAACATGGAATGAATTTCTTCACTGACTCCTGATTAATCTTTTAAAGCAGAATACCTCTACCTTATTCTTAATGTCCAATAAAAACATTCATTCCTCCCCTAAGTCAATCTAGCAGTTTTCTTGACATAGTTTCTATGCGACTATTGAACAGTCATGCCTGCCTTTGTTTGTTTCAACAAAGATAAGAAGAAGACATAAAAACATTTCATCAAAGACATCACCAAAGATGAACAAGTGTTCTTGGTAAAAAATGAAACATTTCTTTCAATTCCATGTTCACCCAAATTTTTGTTTGTTGTTTTGTTTTGTCAGCAGATCAAAGATAAGGATGGGAACAGAATGGTAGTTAAAGAAAGGTTCATCTCTTTGAACATGTTTTAATCTATCCAAACAAAACCTTGCCACCTACAGTTTTGAGTGGATGCTGTTGTTTGCAGCAACTTGGAAAATCTTATATTATGAGAGATCATTTAAGAGAAGAATTTTTAATAAACTTCAGATATGTGTGTGCTGTTTTTATTGCAAATGCAAAAAAAAAAAAAAAAAAAAAAAAAAAAAAAAGGTGGGGGCTCCTAGAAAATGTATAACTCTTTCTGATAACATGGAGATTTTGATAGAGAAGTTTGAGATTCTGCAAGCACTCTGTCAAGAATCATAATAAAAAAGAATATTGCCCAGTTAAACTGATGGCATTGAGCTCACAGGCTACACATTCTAATTGTACATTACAGCCTTATATTTTCAAGAATTAATTCTGTTCGAAAAAAAATTAAGGAGGGGAAACAGCTCCCTCCTTTCCCCTTTTTTATACTTTATAATTGAACCCCCTAAACTAATCAGGGACATGCTTTATCATATAAAAAAATCTATATACAAAATTCAGAGCAAATCGGAAAATTCTTAATAAAAACTCATTTATATAATTTAAGCGAAATTATCCCGTCTTTTATACTTAATCATTAAACTTCCAAAACTATTCAGAAATTTGATATTTCTGCATGAAAAACCCATTTATATAAATTAAGGGGAGGGTCATTAGAACCCCCGTTCCCCCTGTTTATACTTATCCAATGAACACCTAATACCAATCATGGAAGCACCTCATCAGAATGATCCTATTTCTAAATTTTGAACAAAAACAAATAATTTTGCATGAAAAACCCATTCATATCAATTAAGGGGAGGGGCATGAGACCCCATTCCCCTTCTTATACATATCGAGTGAACTCCAAAAACTAACCAGGAAAGCACCTTATCAGGATATACCCATATACAAAATTTCAAGTAGATCGGATATTTTTAACATGAGTTATTGCGTTACGCACATACATACATACAGAATGGACGGGCACATAAGCTCTTAGGCTATGATAGCCTGTGAGCTAATAAAAAGAATACTGCCCAGTTAAACTGATGGCATTGAGCTCACAGGCTACGCATACTAATTGCACATTACAGACTTATATTTTCAAGGGTTATTTCCAATCGAAAAAAAATCAAAGGAGGGGAAACAGCTTCCCCTTTCCCCCTTTTATATTTAATCATTGAACCCCCTAAACTAGTCAGGGACATGCTTTATCATATAAAAAATCTATATCCAAAATTCAGAGCAAATCGGAAAATTCTTAATAAAAACCCATTTATATAATTTAAAAGGAGTTATCCCTCTCTCTTTTATACTTAACCATTAAACTTCCAAAACTATTGAGAGATTTGAACAAAATCTGATTATTCTGCATGTAAAACCCATTTATATCAATTAAGGAAAGGGGCATTAGAACCCCTGTTATACTTATACAATGAACACCTAATACCAATCACTGAGGCGCCTCATTAGAATGATCTTATAACTAAATTTTGAACGAAAACTGATAATTTTGAATGAAAAACCCATTTATATCAATTAAGGGGAGGGGCATGAGCCCCCCATTCTCCCTCTTATACTTATCGAATGAACTCCAAAAACTAATCAGGGAAGCGCCTTATCAGGATATACCTGTATAAAAAATTTCAAGGGGATAGGATGCTTTTATCATGAGTTATCACGTTACGCACGTACGAACGTACATACAGAACAGGCGGACACATAAGCTCTCAGGCTATGATAGCCTGTGAGCTAAAAAAGTCAACAACTGAAAAAAGATCAGACCTTGGCACAGCACAGAAGAAAAAGCAACATATCAGTAAAAGGAGTTACACAAAGCAAGCTTAAGTGAATTGGAGGGATAAGGAACCAGAATTTACCATTCTAGAAAACAATGATTTTTGAAAAAGCTCTAGAATATGCTTTATCTCTTGGACACTCTGAATTTCAAGCTAGCATTGGTTAGCTAGAAAAATTCAAGATACATAGGATTCTAGATCATTGTCAGTGATCATAGTGCTGATGTGCCAATGGCAGTATGTGAAAAATAAAGTCTTAAAATACTGGAAATTCTGAAATATTTTTCTCTAGAGAACTTTTTTAATGCTGATAAACAGGCTGTTTTACAAGTATCTTCAAAACAAAATCCTAGAATTTAACCACTTGGAGACAAATGACTGGTATATGTGCAGCATAAAATGCTCAGAATCTTTAGTTATTCTCACCAGTAAATTTTTATTTTAAATTTTGTCTTATTCAATTCAAGCATCTTTTTGATTTAATTAGATAAAAATTTCTGTTGAAAAAAAAAAAACTGTGATTAAAGATTAAAAGTTCTGTAAATGATGCTCGTTCCAATGGGGTTAATGAAGACAAATGTTTTGTCAGAAAAAAAAGGATTACTGTTTTGTTGTGTATTAACATGATATAGAAAGAAAACAATGCAGATCATTTGCAAAAGTAAATCTCCTTAGGATTTTAAAGAACTGAAGTCCTTGGAAGTGGATTATGGTTTCAATAAAGTCAGGGATTATTACCGAATTTTTGATAAATGAATAAGTGCTTCACAAATAAATGAGAAAAAATTGCCGAAAAATTGCTTCGCTTATTGACAATTACTCACTTCATTGACAAAACTAGGAGAGAAACTGTAAAATGTTAAAAAATGGCTTTGCCTTTTGACAATTGCCTAGCTAATCGACAAAACTAGGAGAGAAACTGCAAAATGCCAAAATCCTTTTCTTACCACCTAATTGCATATCAAAACTGCAACCATAATAAGACCTAAGAATAATAATAATTAAAAAAAAATTCTACCTTCATTAAAAAAAACTTTAAAAACTTATCATAGTTAATGAAAAGAAAAACAATTTCATACAAGACATCATTAACCTTAGAAAAGGTAATGCAAAACTTCACAAAATTTGTCAATTCAATGCTACTAAAAAACAATTTACAATTATTAGCACACTAAGATCCACTTTTCTGAACTGGAGGATTCTATAAATTCTGACAAGATACAGGACGTGACTCTAGCAGACTTGAAAGAGAAATGGAGAATGAAGAATGTGGAAGTGTCAAAGAAAATGTTACTCTTTCTGATTTTTAAATAGCATTATGAATAATGATGATGAAAGCAGCAAAAACTTAACAAGAATAAAAGAATAGAATGAAATAATGAATTTCTTTGTTGTTCATTGAAGAGAACTTCAAATGGAGGGAAAATTTTCCCAATTCAATTCTGAATTTTTTGTTAAAATGTGAAAATGTTATAGAGCGTGACAGTTTAAAAATCAAAACAACCAAAAATTCAATGTCTTAAACAAATCTAAGTTTTCTTTATGCTTTTATACTTACCATACTTTCAAATAAAAGTTTATTTTACATTTTGAAACTGAACAATTAAAAAATACAAGATCATATTAATATTTAGAGTTAAAACATTTAAAAATCTTAAATAAAGACCTTAAAAAACATTAAATAGAAATTACTATGTCATTCCCTATATAATGATTTTTTTTTTTTTTTTTAAACTGGAACAATAGATTTCATTATATAAAGACTCGACTGTTTATTAGCAAACGAATACTTAAAATAGAAATTACCAGACACAACTTAGATTGAACCCTGTTTGATTTAAATATCATTAAATGAATGCACCATATTATTAAATGAATAAACTCAGCACAAGAAAAAAAAACAAATAAAAAAAATATAAGAAAAAAGACATATAAAAAAAGAAAAAGAAAAATGATTTTTCAATAAATTAATCATATGACTGAATAAATGACTAACATAAGCTTATTCCTTGGTATATAGCATTAAAAATAATGTCCACATGTAAATACATATACAGGGCCAGCAAAAAAATTCTTGACACTTGCGATTTTAGATGCTTTGTTAAATATCTAGAAATATATGTGAGGAATTATTCTAAAACTCCAGATGTGCAAACAAAATAGTAGAGGTCATAAATTTTTGCAAAGATTTTTTCCCGAAATCCCATAGCAGACTGTCAGCAAATTGAAAAATAATGAATATCTGTTGGATGACCCTGTTAAAACTAACGTAGCAAAAGCATTCAAACAGCAGATTATGATTAAATAGCTTATTGTAATAACTTGTCTTCATTTTTATGAGGATAGCATTTATATTCGTAGAAAAATTAAGGTTTTTATAAAAACAGTTCCAAATTTTGCCACTTTTTGCTTATAATTTACAGCGTTCATAATAAAAAGCAATGTTTTTTTTTCCGAAAATACAACAAACAACATTCTACATAATATTTTGTAATCAGAACTAAAATAGAGTAACAATTGTATGAAAAATGAACTTGTTTACTAAATAATGTTTTACTGTGCATGCATGAACATAATCAAAATAAGATTTGCATAATGTGTTAGCTAAATCTATAGAGCAACTTTTGTGAAAGTCTCAAAAACATAGCTTGAAAAGTCTGAAAATTATCGTTGGTAGAATAAGCTCAAACATTGTTTTTCCCAGATTGAAGTAAAAAGATGAGGAATTGTATCCAAATGTAGTAGTATGTGCAATATTGTATATGCTAATTCGCACGACTTATGTAATATCATACAGCACGATGGTTCTGTATAGTAGAGCTCAGCCACATCTCTAATGTTAAAGTCCAAAGTTTGCCTCTTAATAACTTTAGACCCAATCATCGTATCGCGACGAAATTGAAAAGGCAAAGTGTCCTATTCTAGACATCAAAGTTTACAAAAAATCATCCAGATCCACCGATAAGTTATGGAGATCCAGACCCCTATTTTGTATCTTTTTTTCTCGTAAAAAAAAAAAAAAAAAAAAAAAAAAGAAAAAAGACAACTTAATTATAACCCGAACCAGGAAACATTCAGAGATGTGTAATAGCTTGTTTGAAAGCTTTTAATTTAGGTATGTGCCTTTCGAAAGTCCTGTCAAAAAATATCAAACAGTAAGGACATAGCACCCATTTAAAATTTTTATAATGCTATACCTTCCATAATTTAACATTATAGAAATCTCTCCTTTTTAATTATTAATTCAATTATTTTTTTTCCAGTTGTACCAACTAAAAAACAGTTCAATAATTTAAAAAAGAAATGATAACACATGTTCTTTTTTTTATATATAAATCAATAAAAATTCTGATTCTCCTGATACATTTTTGAATTTTTAAAATTGACATCATTCCAAACAGAAAATACATATTTTTCATAAAATATATATATAAACTGTAAGTAAATGTGTGTTAAAACAACATCACACTTTAATTTGAGTGTTTTTGACATCAAAACAGTTACTGCAATACAGATATTTCAATTAAAAAAGGATAATTTAGAGAAAAAAATTCTATATTTATAAAAATAACGATTTGAAAATGAAGCTATGAAAATCTGTGTAGATACTTATGGTCATAAAAAAAATCTGCATAGATACTGAGAAACTGCAGTGGGACTACCATCTGGGAGGGGGCGGTTCTGTCGCCAAACATCACCAAGTTTTTCACCAACATGGCGCTATAACACCAAATCTGGTGCCCAAAATTAAAGCCAACTTGGCGCTATTTCTGGTATTTTACCAAACTAATATGCCTAATAATAACCTTAAACTAATACTAATAATAGTTCAGATTTGTTAGTTGAAGGTGATTGATAAAGTTCCTGAAAGAATCTGAAAAAACTATGAAATCATATAAAAAACTGGCGGAACCAGAGAGAAAAGTAGAGCTCGATCTAAAAAAAAATGTTACAGTAAAAATTGTGAAATATTTTCAATCTAAAAATGTGCGTAGAAAAGAAATAAAATCAGATGATCGGAAAAAGCTCATGAAATAAAAAATTTTTGTTAGCTGAAAATGTGGACTGAGCTTTACTGGTGCCTTTATATTCAGAATTATACTATTATCCCCTCAAAATGAGTACTGAGGAAAATAGTCAATAGAATGTATTGTTATGGTGTCTCTAATCAGTTAAGCTCCACAATGCTAAACGAATATAAACTATAAAGTAATAATTTAAGTATAACATTAATATACTCAGGTTGTTGAGGAATTGATGTACATAAATACGTCAGAACACAAATACTTAGTATATGGTTGAATCGTATCTGTTCAAGGTTTTGAGTTTACTTGAAGCATTGATCTTCCACTTATTAAAACTGCTGGAATGGAATTGTGTCCATACTTTGTACTGAAAGAACTGTTTTCATACTTCATTACATAAGCCTGTAACATGTAATTATGAGCCTGAATTTTTAAACTGGTTATGGATGACTGAAATACGGAGTGAGTTAAAAATGTCTCCTTTTCCCTGATTGATTTTAAGGCACCAGTAAAGCTCAGTCCTCATTTTCAGCTAACAAAAATTTGTGTCATTTCATGAGCTTTATAGATAATCTGATTCCATTTCTTTACTTTCACAATTTTTACTGCAAAATTTTTTCAGATCGAGATCTACTTTTCTCTCTGGTTCCACCAGTTTTTTATATGATGGAAAACAAATGAAATGCTTCCATAATGATAACATAATAAGATAAAGAATGTTGGAAAAAAAAATTGTGACATTTCTTTTTTAAATTTATATAAACATTCTTTGAAATATTCAATGTATCAGATGAGATTCAACTAAAAAATCTTAATAAATATATTGCAAAATTCTAGATTACACAGCAAAAAAATTTTAAAATATTAATAAAACAAACCTCTTGCTGAAAAGTTTAGCCATTCTTCTCCAAGAACATCATACCGGGATGTAAGTTGAACTAGAAATTCCATATCAGAATGAAAATCATTACCTACTTTATCAGTAGTAAAACTAGAATTACCTGCTGTCCTAAAAATTAAATAAATAAGCAAATGAACAAGAAAAATATGCATTTTTCTGAAAATTTATTCATATACACTGGCTGCGATATTTATACTTAAACATATTAAATACATACATTTTTAAGGAAAATGGCACAGAATTTCCAGTTGTTTGATACCAATGATCTACTTTGAACTCACAATTCAGTAGAAAAGCCTGAAAGTAAAGGAAATTTTTCAGGCAAAAGCTCACCATAGTATTTATCTTTCACAATAAAAATACAGAAATGTGTTCATAAAGTAATAGTTCTAGATTTACTCAAATATATATTCACATAGTCAAAAACAAGCCTAACAAATTTTGAAATGTATATTATTATAATAGATCCTACCAATACTCTTATGAATATAAACAAAATATACAATTATTATTATCAAAATATACAAATATAGCTTACAATATATATCTTTAAACTTTCAAATATTTATACCAGTAATTGTACAGTGTTTCTATAGTTTCTAAGACACTGAAAAATTTTGCAAATCAACACAGTCAAAAATGTTATACCAATCTGAACTAAATTACAGTGTTGTAGTAAAAAATAAACTTAAAATGTAATGGATACTACTTGATTATACCATTGACCAATTTTGCTAAATTACACAAATTAACATAATTTTCAGTTTAAATAATGAAAGAACAAATAAATTAGTAAAACATTAATAAAAATACAAATAAAATGCCAAATAAAATATAACTCAATGACATAAAAAATAAGTGTAATGTGTAATGTCACATGAATGTGATATTTACAATCATACATTATTAGCTTTTAATCTTACAGTTTGATGATAGTTTTTTGGTCGATGAGATAATCAAGTAATATCATATAATGAAAGTCATATATAAAAAGGGAAATAAAGAAACAAAGAAAGAAATACATACCCAAGCCAATTCTTTAATCCTAAATACTTCTGTTCTATGACTACAAAGAATAATCCAAATAAATATTCTGCAAAATACTGGTATAATTATATGACAGCAGCAATTTAAAAAGAAATTGAAATACATACCTAAATAAATTAGGAACTGTTATATGCTTCCTCAGTCGAGAAAAAGCTGAAGAAAAAATGTCTATCACAGCTTTAGGCCTAGAAAAGAGTTTCTTTTTTTAACTGTGTAATTTTAAAGAAAGATTAAAAACATTAAATGCATAAAAAGTACATAATTCACAATTTTGAAATTGGTTGAAATAAAATTATAAATCTTTTGAGAATTATACAAAAATTCAAATGAAAGTTGTTATAAAATTATCATAATACTTTCAGTTTTACTTTTCCAATTATTAGTACACAGCAACACAAGTATATGCATTATAATTTACACAATTATATTTTTCTACATAAAATTTTAAAAAGGCACGTGTAAATTTTTTTTGAATGATCTTATAAAAATATGAATCAACTGGCTTTATTTTTTTCTCCCTCGCCCCCCCCCCCCTTTATGTATTTAAAAGTAAGAAACTAAAGGATGTTCCAAAATAAGTAACATTTTGATTTTATTATTATTATTATTAAAACATTTTTTTAATTGATGGTTGATAATAATTTTAAATTATTTGAAAATGGAGATAAGAAGGTCATATATGAAACATAATAACTGACAAATTATGATCTCAGCTATAGCAGCACTTGTTTACTTTTTTCATGAAATTTTATATGACATGTTGCTGGGAATCTTCAGCAATGTTGCGTCAAATTTCTGACTTGAAGTCCTTAATGGTTTATGGTTTACTGATGTACACTTTATCCTTAACCACAAAAGAAAAAGTTGCAATAGTACCTGTGATAAATACAGCAATTGTAAAGTGTTTGTAAAGTTTTCACTGTTTTTAAAAGTCTTTTGTGCATATTTGATTACACATTTTCCATGATTTAACCTTAAGGGTTATAGACAGCAGCAAATAGAAAATCTCTAATTCAGTTTAACTTAAAAGATGAAAAATTCAAATGTCCATTTATTTTGAAACTCATTTAATTTGTATGAATTGTTACTAATTTTGCAAGCATATTTAATAATAAGATTAAAACCTCAATTTTTTAAATTAATTATTTAAATAATGCATGAAATTAATTAATAGCACATTTTATAATGGACTAATGCAAACAGAAAAATTAACTCCATTCTTATCACTACATACCACATTAAGTTGCTTTTAGCCCCCAAGACAACAGCAAACTTGTACAATAAATCAATGATTCCACCATTACTCTGATTTTTAGTGATGAAATCAGAAACTTCTTGCTTTTCTGTGGCACATAAATTATTAGGATTAGAAGGATCAGAAGAATCTGTAATAATCAATGTTTAAAAAAACATTAAGTACAATGAACAAGAAATTACATAACAATAAGCTTATAAAAAGCATTTAAAATAAGTATATAATTTATAAAGTTGACGATTACTAGTAGATTCAACTATGTATATTAAAATCCTTCTATTAAAATTTTTAAATATTTTTAAAAATAATAACTAAAAAACATTAATTTTAAAATAATAATTTTTTAAATTATATTTAAAATAATAAATAATCATTTTAAAATAAAAAAAAAAGGAACAAAAAGGCACAGATTAGAAAATTTTGAAAAGCAAGATGAATTCTTAATAAATTCTCAATAACCTTTCTAGAATTTCTTATGAATCTATAAATAAATATATATGCTAAATCATAAATATAATTATGGGTATTTATTCAAAAGTTTAAAACAACATGTATTTATCGAAAAACTCAAATGAAGCTTTATTTAATGCAAAAATAAACACACAATTTGTTTATACAATTTATATAAATTTTAGGAACATAAAAATAAAAATTCAAAATTACCTATACTCAATAAACAAAAAGTTTATAACTCTATTTCATAAAGTTAAATTCCATACATACTTATAAATTCCCAATTTAAAAAAGATAAAAAATAATATGAGACGTTATACTATACTTTGATAATAAAAAAAAAATTGTAATCACAATATAAAAAAGATTCACTAATGGGATGAATTTTGCAAATGAGAGTTAATTACTACAATCAAACCCCATTATATGGAGCCTGGTATATAACGAACAAAATTTTGGCTCCACTGTTTTCCGATTGTATTTAATGCTAATTTATCCATTATAAATGATTATATATTATAAATGGTGCATTATAAATAAACCTTCGAAATCTTAAAAACCGGTTATAATGAACTTTTTAAAAAATTGTTTCACAATTGTGAAAACATGATTTTGACTGTAATTTTATAAGAAAATGCAAAAATGCAAACCAGCTAGTGGAACATAGTGCAAATTACCAATAATTTTTTTTTTATTAAAGGGTAGGAAGAAATACATTTTTTCTCTTTTTATGGTATCCATTCTGCATGTGTGATCACGCCCACCCATCAGTAATTTTCTGTTATTCCTATCACAGATATTTAGAAACATATTTAAGGCTAACATATTCAACTAACTTATTTAACAATAATTCATCATATGTCAGCATTAAAAAAAAAACCTCTTCTTTGAAGCAAGCAATAATCAGAAGATTTTTTTATACTATATCTGGAGTTCAGAAGATGATAAATAAAAGAAAATTTAAATTATCAAAAAATAAACAAACAAGATAAAACAGTTTTTAAACAAGCCAACAATTATTAGTGTTGGCAATCCCAAGTCTGGATAAAGTATAAAGGTTTTAATATAGTCAGGAACATTCCTTAAATTGTTTGTCTAAATTTTGCTTATCTGAACTAGGGTCGGTTTCTACTTGTTCAGATAATCGGCGTTGTATTGCATTTCTATTTGCCTTCATTTTTAGTGACTAAAGACAGTCATGTAAATTATAAAGCAAGCAATGTATGTATGACTACACTTTGAAGATGCTTTTCATATGTTCATTTAAAGCTGCAAACTTAATAGTAATAGAAAACTTTTTGTTTGAAACTGCAGAAAGGTTTTGAATACTCTTTGAGAAAGTTATAACATCTTGTATAACAGATGATAATTTACAAAAATCATTATAAAACAATTAATTAAAATGTATGTATCTAAAACATTTTGTAATTAGATGAAATTTGTATAATTAGAAAATCATTCTGTGTCATTGATAAAATAATCTTACTTTATATCAATATAAAAAGTTTTAGAAGCAATTTGGATCACATGCATAATTAATAAATATGTATATTTAAAAAAAAAACATGTATAATTAATGAATAATATGCATATTTAAGAAGCATGCATAATTAATTAAAAATTATGGCTATTTATGTATGTATTAAATATTTTAGAAAATTAAGACATTTTTGTTTTTGTTTTCGGCCAAAAATAGAAAGATTATTGACATTTGATTTCTTACTTAAAATGTTTTTTGGTTGTCAATCCTTAATTATAACACATAATGCATAATAAAACTAATCATCACAGAAAAGCAAATACTAATACTAATGCTTAATATCGGTCAAAACATCACCTTTTTTTTCTTTCTCAACAGACTGTCCATATGTGTGATCACAACTAGACTTATCTTGAGAAAAGTTGTCACTATCATAGTCTTGTTCATCAAATTTACCATCTCCACTAAATAAATAATCAAAATTATAGTAAATTGTTGATGCTCATTAGTTCAAATGCTGAAATTTCAAGGGAAAAAAAAAAAAAAAAAATTAGAACTATCAAAAAAAAAAAAAAAAAAGATAATTTGAATTGTTTTTAAGATAATAAATTATAAAAAAACTGTTAAAAAATATTTGTTTTTATATTATATTTATAAATTTATCCTTGTATTTTTTTTAAAAAATTATTACAATTCACACATAGAATTAATATCAATCAAGTTATACATTAATAATTATTTATCTCATATATGTTACTAGAATGAAAAAGAAATATGAATAAGACTTACATTAACTTTGAAGGTAAAAATTTATGTAGAAGCTCTTGATAGTTGGTATTATCTTGTGGTTTTTTGACAGCAGGATTTCGTACCTATTAAAAAATATTATGAATTTATTTCTGCATTATTTGTACAAAAAATACATGAAATGAAATACTTATATTATTAACACAATTAGAATCAATGAAAATTTTGGCAATGTTTTTAGACTAAATTTGTTGCTTTGTTTTAGATTATACATACAAAAATTTCATTGCAAGCATATTCATGATCTACTTAGCACAAATTCTACAGGTTTTTGAAAGTTTATATCATTCCATGGGATACTTATCTTTTTAATACTTTGAATACTAAGCCTGGTTCAGGCTTAAGTTTGGATTTCATATTCAGATGCTGTAAAATGTTTGTGTTTTCCATGTGTCTGAATAAAACTTAGAGATCCATTTTTTAATGTTTTAGATTATATAATGATCCTAATTCAGTTTAATGTATCAATGATTATTCTCACCATGATACATTAAAATAGTTTAGCAACTATTTAAAACAAGATTCTACGATTTATACTATTTTAGCCACCTTTTTTTATCCCTTAAAAACAGCCATTAAAAGCTTTCAGGTATTTCAAAATTACTAAGAATGAGATATCTAACTCGATGATTACAATAATCTTTAGAGTGAAAGCGAAAGGCATGCAAGATGTTAAAAAAGCCTTAAAATTTTGGGTATCTAGACCTGACAAATGAATAAATATCCAAGTCTCAATGTCTTAAAAGTAATTTTCAGATTCAGAAAAGTTGTGAACAATTAAATTTTTATAATAAAATGTCTAACAAGATATTCAAATTTTAGTAAGTAAAAAAAGACAAATTTGAAAATACTAAAATGATTTAAAACTAGTTTAACATGTAAAATAGATAAAGCTCTTAGATAAATTTTCTTTTAATCGATGGAATGAAGGTTAACTTAAATTTTAACAAATACTAAGAGGAAAAAAAAAAAAAAAAAAAAAAAAAAGACCAATTTTTAAGTGTTAAATTCTTTTTAAACTAGTTGGATGTGCCAATCCCAAAACTATTAATTCAATACTATATCAACTTTCATTTTCATCTTAAATCTCTGCTTCAGTCAACTAACTGGAGTAAAAACGAGTTAATGTGGATCATGATATTTATTAAAATCAATAGCTTTCCCTTATTCTGTTTACAAATAGCTGGATTAGAAGGAGGTGAAATCCAGTCTTTGCACGAGCCAAAGGACAACAAAGCGATAGGCAGATGTTTTCAAATTCAGGGAGGATCTACTTACCATACACAAAAATTTAGTTCAGTTCTATGCATAACTTCATACACTTTTTGATGGTATAGTAATAAAAATAACAGACATCACGATTAGTACCCCCTTCTGGCGGATTTTTTTTAAATTTTTTTTTTCAATTCAAGGAGGGCCTAATGATAGTTAAACACTTACACAAAAAATTTGCTTCATTTCTATGCATAACTTCATATACTTTTCAACGATACGATATTGTAAATGGCACAAAAATCGCTATTGCAATGTCCTCTTATGGTGGAATTTTTTCAAATTCAGGGAGGACCAACAAGCCATATCCAAACACTTACACAAAAAATTTTATTCAATTCTAAGCTTAACTTCATACCCTTTACTTTAGTACAATATTGAAAATGGCACAAAAATCCCTATTGCAGAGTCCCTTAGGTTAACTACAAACCGCAATTGAAAAAAAACCTAGGTTCTGGCAGTTTTTTTTTTTCAAATTAGGGGGGACCAATTAACCATAGCCAAACATTTACACAAAAAAATTGGTTTAATTCTATGCATAACTTCATACATTTTTCGATGGTACAATATTGAAGATAGTACAAAAATCCCTATTATAGCATCCCCTTTCGGCAGTGGCGTAGCTAAGGGGGGGGGGGGCAAGGGGGGCGCTGAAGCCAAAGGATGCCAAATTGAGATAGGTTTAAACCGAAATTCTTTCACATATTTTGACAATAAATAAAAATTGTTGTTTTTATATTTATTTGCGTGCCTGTCTGGGGATGTTTTCTTTAATAAGATATTTTGTTCTAACCAAATAATAAAGAAAGAAAGAGTTTCAGTAAATATTTTTATAATGGCTCAGCAAACTTGGATCTAACATATTTATGCATCTGAAATAAGGCGCAAAATGATTAAACAAGGGACACCAAATTGAGAGGAGCTTTAAACTGAAATTATATATTTTGATAATAAATAAGATTTGATTACCTTTTATTGTGTGTTTGTGAATGTTTTGAAGAAATTCAGTAAATTTAGGGGAAAATGGAGAGATTCATAGGTGTCAATCACTAATGGACATTTCTAACTTTTTAGCCTCCAGTTTATAAATAAAAAGGCCTGTTGGTGGCTTGGAGTCATATTTCTGGTATCACAAGAACATTTTTCATTGTACACTAGCTGATCCACCCGACGTTTTTTCCAAAACTTTAAAATCTCTATTGATACTAAAAGTTAAAAAAAAAAAGAAAAAAAAAAAGAATGCCTGAAAAAGGAATTTATGGGATGGGCCCTCACTGTTTTCAGGCAGTGTAGACCTGGTGTGCTAGGCAAAAATTTCTAATCACTAAAAGCCTCCACACAAGTTTATCTCTTTCAAATTGAATCTCCTGTACAGGTCCCCTCTGTGTATGTCCCTATAAAGCAGGTGTGCTACGCACGCTACAGAAAATCTGAAGAGAATCGTAAAAAAGAAGTAGAAAGATAAAAATCATGGAGAAAAAAAATAGCAGAAATTGGGCCCATGAAATTTCAGGTAAAAATGCTCCCTGGCAGTGCAAGTAGAACTACAAACTGTAAGACAATCGAAAACCAATTTGAAATAGGATCTAATAATGCCCCCCCTCCTGCTCAGGAATGTGAAGCTAAAAACTTTGAAGAAAATCATAAGCTAAGATGATTGAATCAATTTTCCTTGAAATTTATCCCACAAAATCTCACAAAAGAAAGCGCTGTTAATGTTGGATAACATTCATAAAATTATTCGTTAATAGCACACACTAATAATCTTCGATTAAATTGATTAAATAATTTTAAATTATGTTTATATCCCCCAGTTTATAAATCAAAAAGCTTGTTGGCGACTTGAAGTCACATTTCTGGTATCAAAAGAACATGTTTCATTTGTATACTGCCTCACACGCTCGTCCATTTTTACAAACGAAATGGTTAAATAAGGGGGAGTTAAATTGAGAGAAGCTTTAAACCATAATTATTTCACATATTCTGACAATAAATAATAACTGTTTATCTTTTCCTGTATGTATGCACAACGTTTAATAATTAAGTCGATTGCCTATATGTCATATAATCTCTGATCTATCGATTTTTGGAAATTAGATGGAGGTATAGGCAGGAAAAAGAAGTTCTTAATGAATGTAAGTCTTTGTGTAGTTGCTTCTCCGAACATCTGTGTTGTTGCTGTCAATTTTTGAAAAAAATTAAAAAAAATTACAGACCGATTTTCAAAAATTTTATACACATATGTAAAGTATTTTTCTACATATGCTCTGAAAATTTCAAATGGATATCTAAATCGATCTTTCAAATTGATATCTTTTTCTTATTAATGAAAATTCTTAATTTTTTTTCATTTTGGCTGTTAAATCAGGTTCAATATGTGTGCTTGGTTTTTGTGAAGGGGGGGGGGAACATTTTTGATGAATTTTTAAGGAAAATTCTTGACTAATTACCATAAAATTAAAAAATCAGTGTTTCATGTGTATCAGGATCTGTCTTTGACTACCCTCACTCAAATGTTCATACTTGCATGTGCGGTAGATATTTCTAATTATCTCCATCCCCGCTCTCGTCCCCCCCCCCCCCACACACACATACACACACAAAGATTGTTTTTTTTTGTGTTCTTCCATATGGATATTTTCGGATAATTGGGGCTTTTGTGAATCGATGCAAAGTGAATTTGGCTGGAAAAACAATAAGTCATCTTTATTTGAAATTCCATTTTTTACTGTCGAATCAACGTGGAGAAAAGCCAAATAATCAGATATAGGTGACCTAGCCCCAATTTTTCTTTTCTTAAATCTTATAAAAAACAAAACAGGCCTTTTCAATCTTCCCTGTATGATCAGTACAAATGACTGTTTCCATCGTTTTAAAAGTTAAATATATTTTGTATGTGCTTTAATTTTGTGAACATACGTTAGAGAAAATTATATCTATATCTTCAATGTAAAGCATTACTTGGAAAATAGTGGGAGAAAAGATTCATCTCCGCAAGTTCGATCGGAGGTCCCACAAGCCATTTCCTTAAGTTTCAAGACCTATAAGGTTGTAAGTTGTTCTTGTACAAGCATCTCAAATGGGCAAAATATAATCTTTTTCTTGTAAATATGCTGGAGCTTGAAATATTTTACAGCAGGTCACGAATGTATCAAATTTGGGAGGAACATTTTAGACCGGGAGGAGGCAGCACAGCCAATCACCTCATCAAGTTCACGGCTGAAATTCCAGAATTAATTAAAACTTGATTCGCATATTAAAACAAAATCAGCTGAAAACTCGAATTTAGTGGTTGGCTCGTAGGTTTACCATCGTGTTTTCCTGTTCCCAATCTTTTATGTTTTCATATCTTTGGGTATAGGAAAACAGAATGGTAAAACTACGAATCAACCACTAAAATTGGGTTCAGGTGTTTTGCAATGACTCGGCAGAGCAACTGCGTTTTTATATGTAAAATGAGTTTTAACTAATTCTGGAATTTCAGCCGTGAACTCGATGAGGTGATTATCTGTGCTGCCGCCTCCCAGTCTATTTAGTTTAATTAGTTAATTCGCTTTTGATTGGCGTTAGGTCAAGAACCACACAGATCCCAGGATCTATGATGAACAAGGTTTTAACCACAAACAAAGGAGAATTGTCTAAAAGTCAGAATTTTCTATCTTAAGTTATACAGTGTTCAAATTATCTAAGTTGAATCACTTAGCTTAACTTTTTTGTACCGTACAACTCGGATTAGGCTTCACCTTTTTACACTAGCAAACACTTTAAGAGACTTATGTTCAATTATAAGCTTTATATTCTACATTATATTCTGATCATACATAGTTTGTTATTGTTTTTATTCTTTATGGTGCATTAAAGAAATAAACAATTCAAAGGATCATTAAAAAAGTTGATTAATTATGTATAGAACTCAATTCTAAATTTAAAAGCAGTTTCAAATAAGAGAAGAATTCAAAAGTTAGAGTTTCACTCAACTCATTTAAGCGAATATCGAAAGTTAAGTGAGTTTCTTAAACTTGCTCAAGTCGACAATTTTAATTCTGGGTCGTCTGTTAAAAAAAAAAAAAAAATTCAAGTTAAGTGATTTATCTAGCATAATCTGAACATGGTATTGTTCTCTTATTTTACTGATGGCCGTAGTAAGTGTTATGCTGGGAGCAAAGTTACAATGAGTAAAACAGAATGTAGAGTATAAGATTTAACATTAAGAAAAATAAGTTAACGATTTTAATTAAAATTTTGATATTTAATTTTAATTGTGAATTTAAAGAGGATTTTAATTCTTATTCCTTTCTGTATGCAGGATAAGTCATAATTATCAAAACAATTGGCTATCCTTAAATACTGCTCCTAGACCCATATTTTTAGTTGTAAAAAAATGAGCAAAATATGATGGCATAAGTTGCAACTCCATGGTGGGTATATTTGGAAAAATACGAAAATTAAATTTTTATACAGTCTCCGTAGCGTAAAAATTCCAATTAAAAAACTTTCCTCATCTGTTCCTGAATTAAGCACAAAAAATTGCATCATCAAATCTACAAAATTCACAGTTATGGCCGATTAAATAATTCGTCAGGTTTTAAGGGATTAGACACAAATTGAAATGCGTGCAATTAAAGAAACACGTTACTTTATGATTCTAGGAAACATTAAAAAAATTTCAACAATGTTCAACAATTGAATTAGTTTTTTTTTTTTTTTTTTTTGTGATGGGTAACCATATAATTAAAAAAAATCATATCTTACAATTTTTCATTAAAGAAATTAATTCATTAGTATTTTTTAAGTGCAGTAATTTAAAATCGTTATAATAACTGAAAACATTATACTTCAAATTTCTTTTTTTTTTTTTGGAAAATATAAATTTAGTTTTGTTTTAGGATTTTTTAAATATTAATTTTTATATTATTAACAGTATTTATTTTTGAAATGATGTTACTTATTTTTTTCAAAAAGTCGTATGTTCAAAAGTAAATATTTTTCAAATTTTCTGAGACAAAATTAATGTAAAATAAATAAAAAAAGGGCAAGTTGCAAATGTGCACCTTATTTCTTTAACAATTCTTGAGTTAATAGTTTAAAAACAAAAAATGGCAAAAATAAATAAATAAATAAATAATAAAAATAAAAACATTATGAACAAAATGCATTTAAAGTTTTAAACAAAGATTGGCTCTTAATAAAATGTTTACGGTCTTTTTAAAAGTTTCTTGTAATAAAATAACTTATTTCTGTAGCTTAAACTTCTAATTCAGTTTCATTTTTGCCATTTCTACCTCCTTTCTCTCCTATTTTATTACAAATAATTTAAAACAATGTTTTTTCTGACACGCAGATTAGGAGTTTTTTTATAACTTTAGCCCTCACAGTTTCAGGCTTTTTATCGTCTAGGCGACTAATGCAGAATAGCAGCACCACCTGTTGAGCCATACGCCAAAAGTTAAATTTCCAGTTTCAATCAAAGTCTAAAAGAATCTAAAGCTTTTAAAATTTTGTTCATTAGCTCTTAAGATAGAGCGCCCACAAAATTTTTGTCATATACAAACTCACAATGTGACAGACAGACATGTTCTAAAAAACATCAAATCATGTTTAGTACTTTCTAAAATGAATAAATCCATCAAAAACCAGAAGTCATTTTTCACAATTCCAATACTTTCATCTTGTAAAGATAGAAGAGAATAAAAATGGATAAGTACATCAGTTTCAAATACTGGTGCTGCTGCCTTTTTGAAACAGATTTTTTTTTCCCCATAATCGGTGTAATTTAGTGGTTTTAGCAAATATGGCTTTTTGAAAAATTATTTTCATTGTTGCTGCTCTCATACGCTTAAATCAACATAGTCATATCAGTGAACGTTCCACTAACTTTTTGAAATTCCCATTCAAATTCAGTATTGCCGAAAAATAAAAATCTTTTATATTCAGTTTCAAAGTGTTATTGTAAAATTCAGCTGATTCCTTAAAAACAGAGTAAAGCTACCTTTTCTTCCCAGTACAAGCCAAAAAGGCAATTTTTTTTTTTTGGGGGGGGGAGGGGGGGGGTGCGCAAAATTTATTCCTGCCCTGGGCGCCAAAAAACCTAGCTACGCCACTGCCTTTCGGCAGAACATTTCAAAATTGAAGGAGGACCTGATTGCACAGCCAAAAACATACATAAAAAATTTGGTACATACACTTCATACATTTTTTTATGGTGCAATGGCAAAAACAGACACACAGACATTTTGTAAAAACATGTTTTTTGGAATCTCTGACCCCTAAAACGTCCAAATCCAATGAAGATCAAAAGTTGAAAAAAAAAAATCGATTACAATACATTTTTCTATTGAAAATAGAAGACATTAAAAAAGCATGAAAAAACATTTCTTTAAATAAAAGAAAGAAAATAGAAAGTGTTCATAAAAATACTCAAAAAAAAAAAAAAAAAAAGATAAGCATTTAATTATTTTAAAAAAATTATAATTTAAGGCTTTTTACAAATCATATTTATATGAGTCATTAGTAATTGAAACTTAAAAAAAAGAACACATGACAGACTTTCTTATTGTGTTTCTCTAAAAACCTAATAATAAATTATGTACCCTAAAATGATCTTGATTGCTCATAATATCTAATGATAACCTATTATGATGGGCACTTAAATACAGTTTATGATAGTTTGAAATAAGAATTTTAAAATCAAATTTGTATTTTTTAGAGGAAATAATATGTAAACAATATTTAACTTTGGCATGAACAAACATAAAGCCCTTAATTCAAATACACTGATAAAACAATATACATCTTGCACATTTGCAAATAAAATTAAAAGATATTACTTAGAGTTTTTTGTCTTTTATCTCCACATATAAACCTATGGAGATTTTCTATTTTCCAACTCTTCCAGCATATCTTATTTTCTCATTACTTTATTCCATTTGAGGTCTTTTTGCGCTCTTTTTTATCTCATGCATATTGATAAATAAAACCCTTGAGTTCACTAATTTATTTTGTCAAGGATATTTTTCTAACCCCTATTCATATATTAAAAATTAATAAAATTCATCTGAATTCAAAAATAGAAAAATAGTTGGATTAAAAAAATGTTTGCAAAGCAAAGGCCATTATAAAATATAACTGCACTAGCTCATTCTCTTATAAACAATCACCACTATTAAAATTCTTATTAACAGTTCAAAAAATATTTAAGTATTTTAATATCTTTGAAGATACTTAAAGTAATATAGTGTATGTCCTAATTATATTTTAATAAAAGAATTTTTCAATTAAGAGTTTAACAAGTATCAATATCAAAATCAAAAAATGTTTATCCTCTTATAAATTACTGCAGCAAATTAAAAACATTTAAAAAATTATAATACAATAAAATGCTAAAATTATTTGCTAATGTTCAGTTTTATGGCAAATTAATAGGTTAATGAAATCTGGTCTGTAGTACATCTCTTTTACAAATGTAAAAAAAAAACATGACCATGATTTTATTTTGGTTGTGAACAGAAATACCTTGTAAGAAGCTGAGTTTAAGAGATGAAAATATGTAAATGAAGATTCAATAAAGTATTCAGAAAGACACAAAATTCTACAAAATTTAGACAAAAGTTTAGACAAATATTCTTAAAACTGGCAGTATTCTGTGTAGAATAGTAGGTGATAGAATTGTGACGAAATTATTAAAAATGGTGTCTAGCATTAATCTATTGAAAAAATATATACATAGTTATCTGAATATATTAATGCATCTCTTAGATTCATACAGATTAATGCATCTTATTTGAATATATTTAGAGAAAATATGTAAATATGCAGCAAACATATATTTTAATGCATTAGAATTTAAAATTTTATAGAAAAATGCAATACATAATTAACTGTTTGAGTACAATATCTAAAAAACAAAGAATTCTTCATTAGATTAATCTTCCATTAAAAGAATAATATATCACTTTAAATACTTAGAAAATAAAATACAAGATACACACAAAAATTTTTATAATTAAAAAACAAAAAACATTTACCCTAGTTGAACGCCTCTTAGAGACAAAATCACTTAATTCTGCTAATTCACTCCTCTTTCGTTTGGTTCTTCGAGTACTGGATGTAGAATCATTATATATAGAAAGAGCATTAGTTGGAACATCAGCTTGGGGTAAAACTAACACATTTGGGGCTTCATTTTCACTGTCATCTACTTCCATTTCATTTAAATTAGGATCTATATAAGAATATCAGCATCAAATAAATGATTTTCCATTTTGTTTTACTTATAATATATTGACATATTTATTGATTTACTAAACATGGTTGCTAAGAAAAAAATATGATATAAAAAGAAGAAGTTGTCTCACAAGTTAACTAAAACTTAAGCAATATATATAAAAAATGATGTTGACAAAAGTAAATGCAACAAAACTTCACTAAAATAAGCCTCTAATTTAGTTAACTTTTTTGATAAAGAGAAATATCAATGTATCAAAATAAAGTAGAATCCCTTTTCAATTATAGTTAGTATGGACCAAACTCAACTCGGATAAGCAAAAAATTATGATAAATGTTTCAATATTACACCATGTTATTAGTGTCATCCACATTGCAAAAGTAGCTTCTTTTTGCTGTTCAAATATTTAATAGTTTTTGGAATCAAACTTTGATATTCAGAATGCATTATTTTCTTCTGATGTACATTATTTTCGTCATCACTGTTTTCTTTTCTTTGTAGTTTCTATATCTATAATTTCTTGCATTTTATCTGTGTTCATAAACGCAGCAACATTTTCTTCAGTAAAAAATGCAGAAATAGGAAGTTTTTGTGATAGACTCATGAAAGATTCTTTTATCAAAAGCTTTATTATTTATTCTTGTACCCACAATCTTCTGCCACAATTTATGTAGAGTAGTCCATTTAAATTCTATCTATGCTTTGGTAATTCAATACAAAACATTCTTTAAAGTAACCTGTTTCAGGCATTCTATAATTCCTTGTTCTTGAAGAACTCCAATCAGTTTTCTTAAAGTTTTTTTTTTTTTTTCAATTTTTCAAAAGCACATTAATATAATGGCTGTATTAGTGAACAAAAATTATCTTTGATCTTTCTACTCATCAACTGCTCCACATTTAAATGGCATGGATATTGTCTAAAAGTGGGATTATCTTTCTTTTTAATTTCTTACTCTCTAAAAAATTTTCAACTTTAAGAAAAAATGCTCATGAAACCACTTCTTAAAAATTTCAGCACTGTCTTTAATGTGGTTTTGATGGATGCAATTTCTAATAATAACATTCTAGTTCAAAAGGGGGGGGGGGAGAAGAAAAATAGAGCACTACTCACTCAATTGATGAGAAGATATACATACAGATACAACATATACAACTATTCAGATTCATTAATATGAGTCATTCGTTTCTACATTCTTCCTTTTCTATTTTTTGCCCGAATTTCTATTTGTCAGCTGTGATGAAGAGCTTTGTTGGGGCAAGAAAGAGAAGAAAAAAAAAATTTCGCTATTAAATCATTTGGACATTTATTCATAAAGATAGGCGTCACTGGCTGCGTTGCAGGTGGTTTCAGCCTTCATATTAATTCAAATATAAAAACTGAATAGGGAATTTTAGAAAACATGGGACAAAACTTGGCAATAAGTTGTATTATTTTAATTTTAAACAAAGAATGTGGAGATTAAATATTACTATTTCTCGACAATTGCATTACAACTCCATTCATTTAATGATTGCACACATTGATTTATACAGTGACAATTGCTTTGCATTTTACATAAAGAATATTAGTTGACTTTGTTCCATTTTTACACATAGCAACTTATGTTGAATAAGTATCATTATATGTTGCCATTGTTAATGTGCATTCTTCATCTCAATGATACTGCCAGGCTGACTGTTACCAGGCAGATTGTGTCTCATCCTATTTACAAACCAGACCTGCCAACTTTTGGAAATGAGAAACAGTAGCACACAAAATTCAAATTAACCTGGAGGTTGATTGGTTACTGTTTTTTATGCTACAAACCAGTGCTAACTTTAATTGATTTCAGTTCAAACTGAATGTAGATTCTTATAAGTTGAATTTCAAAAGTTAGTTTTGTATAGCAGCTTATTTTTTCCTTGTCCGCCATAATTCATGTATGATTATAAATTATATTTTAATTTTAAAATGGCTGTTTTTGCAGACTATGACAAGTTGCATAAAACTAAAGAATAGTTGGATTATTTTTCATTAAATTTAATTTAAAGGAGTCATATAGTTGTGTGTTTTAAATATCAAATATCAGTTAAAATTTTACCTTGTGAACTAATGCCATTTTGCTGTTCAGCATTAGAAGGTGAAGTCTGATTGTTGCTGAAAGCTTCTGATAGTGATGACAAAGAAGACTGCATACTGGTTTTCTCAGAATTTGGTTCTACAGGTGCTTTGATTTCTATGTATGGTGATAGGTCAATTTTACAACTGAAAGACTATAAAAGAAAATGTAAATGAATAAAAATTTAATTTAAAGCAAGAAAATAAATGAATAAATACATCAAATAAATGTACTCAAATCATTAGGTTAATCCAGAAAGTTCTGAGTATTTTTTGAAGACATAATTCAGCTGCATATACTTCGATTTTTATCATTTGAAAAAATAGTTTTTTAATGCAACAGTATAGTATGAAATTCATGTTTGAACTAATATTTATTGAAATCGGTGTAGTTAAGACTATATATGCAAGGTGTTTCACATGGAAGAAGGAAAACTATGTATTTTAACCACATGCAAAAGTGGAATTCTGATCAGTTAAGCCTTGATTAATTGCAGAATAGATGCCTATTTTCAAAATCATCCCACATATTTGATATTCATTTAAATCATGAGTGCAATAAATCCATTCATGTGAAGATTGAAAGTGTTTCTGAGTATTGGGTATAACTAAAGTAGATAGGCTAGAAGATTTTAATTTGTCTTGCATTATATCAACAAAAAAACTATCTTTTAAAATATAAGAAAGGGATTCATAGTACTTACTAGTAAAATCACAATTATTTTACAAGTACAATTTATCATTAGTCAAAGATCTCTCCAAGACTGAAATCAGTTTTGAGACTAAAGACTTGCACTCATAATTCAAATTTAAAAGATTGATAAAAGAATTAAGTTAAAGATCAGTTAAAAGCCAGGGAATAAAAATTATTTTAAAAATAAAAAGAACCAATATGAACTTAATAATATATATATGTATTTTAAATCTTAAAAAAAAAAAAAAAAAAAAAAGGTTAAGTGGTAGGATTGATTCTACCCATGTTTTGTTTGTTTCATTTTCAACAAAATTCTTTGCTGATGAAGATGCTTTTCTTAAAGATGAGAAAAAAGAAAGATAACTTTAAAATATAAAAATAAAATCTTATTATTTTGTTGTTTATTATTATTATTACTTATTTAAATACTCTCTTGTCGGCCATTTGCAACACACAAAATCAGTTGTCTGTTAATAAGACTAATAATGCATAACCAATAAATAATATTTTGCTGTTGTCAATTGCAATGCTGCATATCACATGACAGCACAGCTACTCAATTTTTTATTTGTAGATAAGCCAATTATTAAGTTTTTTTAATAAAGGGTATAAGTTAATTGATATTCCTAAGCTCTTTTTATGCAGTTTGAAAAAACAAAAAATGCAAGATTAAAAGTTTTAGGACTTTCTGTATATAGAACAAGATACACTAAAATATAATGAAAATTGCTCATTCTGCTGTAAAAATACATAGATTAATGACATAGACTAACTATAGCTTTATTAGACGCAATTATGGATAAACAGCATAGATGCAAACATTGTAAAAACTATATCAGTAGTAAGCTAGTTACATTTTATAAGCCTTGGACACTCTTCAAGAGTCAATTATTGATATTTCAGGAATCATTTTAAAAAACTTCAAAGAGATACTTTTTAGTATTTTTTTTAATGAATATTCTCTGAATCTTCATCTCCTGCAGAATTTATACTTATCCATACACGCATACATGAAAGAAAGGTTACATAATTTACTTTTGCTTTTGAAAAATGATTTTTTGTAATAAATTTATAAAAAAAGAACTTAAAATTTTATTATCAGTACAGACCGAAAATTTTTTGATTGTTAATTATATGAAATTCTGCAGTCACATTTTGCTGGGACCAATTGACAAAATTCATGATTTTTTTTGCAATGCCTGATTAAGGAAATTTGTGATTCTTATCCACAACCAACGGACAAATTGCACAGTATTTTCTGTAACTAAGTAACAAAATTTGCCTTTTATTTTTACAACCAAATTACAAAATTATTATTTTTTTTTCATTGACTTATTGACAAAAATTCATAATCTTTTTTCACAACCATTTTATGAAGTTTTCTCCCCCCCCCCCTCTCCCCCCTCCCTGATGTAACAAAATGGCAGAATTCTTGATGAAATGTGCAAGATTTTCTGTGAGAGTTATTCAAAATTCTGGATTTTGTGATTAATTGATGAAATCCATAATTATTTTTTCCTTCCTCTCGAGGGGATCTCCCTTTTTCCTTGTAACAAACTGATGATTTTTTTTGCGACAAATTGATGAAATTTGTGATTATCTGCAATGATTGGCAAAATTCCTAAATTTTTCTTTGAACAAATGAAATTTTTTTTTAAAGAGCAGATGATTTGATAAATGTAAAAATTGTTTTGAATCTAGTTTTCCTTCTTGTTAGTTACAAAATATTAATTTTTTTTTCTGAAAAAGTAATAAATAATTAACTGAATTCAGCTTAATATAAAAGAATATATTCATAGAAAAATCCCACTGCGAATTGGACTTTGTGGCTCATGAAAAAACTAAAATTAAAGTTTATTGGATTTTGTTTTTATTTTTCCAAATACAGACTTTAGATTTTTATACTTTATTACCAATCTTTAATATTTTATCTCTGGAAAAACTGAGGAATTTCTGAAGATGTTGGTATGTATGAAACAATAGCAATGCAGTGTAAAGTCATTATTTGAGATAAATCACACTGTTTAGTGACAGATTTTGTTTACTAATTCAGTAGATTTTGTTAAATATCTAGTAGAAACAGCTACAAATTGGCTGATCAATAATTAAGTAGGGTGACATAAAATCAAGAAAAGATCTTATGAATATGTTACAATGTAATAATTTAATAATTTCTGTTAAATCATACTATTTTTTGACAGATCATTTTCATAGAAAGTGGTTGACAGAAAAGTGCACAAATAAAGTATCCTCAATAGTACTTTTTATCTGAATGGAAGTAATCTTAAAATCTTACAAAAGTGTTAACATCTTGGACAAGTCAGTAATTTGAATACACATAAAAAAAAAAGGTAAACAGAAGAATAACAGACATTAAACAGGATACTTAGATGCATTTCATCAAGATAAAAAGGATTATTCTCTAGAAAAGGTAAAAAATGGTGCCCTATTAAATCGAAATTTAAAAAACATTTAGCAACAATGCAAATTTATTTAAAACTGAACTTGTATTCTACCTTTTAACCCATCAGTAGTTGCGTGTCGGTCTTTTCGCCGCCCGTAGAACTTATCTTCTCCTAACTTATATCACATTACAAATACAACGGAGATCTACCATGTAGCTGACTTTGAAGCTTTCTCGACCACCTTAGTGAAGTAACAGGACACTTCTGTTTTTCTTTCAGGTACATTTTTGGAAACAAAGTTGAAATTGGCGAAAAAGTCTACGTAAAAATTACTAATGTCAGTTCTTGTTACTTTTTCCAATTACTCAAGATCTCATGAATAAAATGCATAACTTAAGAAAACTGCAAATTTTTATCTTCGTTGTAAAGTTATTTTCGTATATTAGGTGAAAAATATTTCTTATTATACTTATTTGGTATGCGGGGGGCCAGCGGTGAAAAGACCGAGCGCGACTAATGACGTTGTGAAAAAAGTCACGACTGCTCGCGGGTTAACTATATCAATTCATGAAAATATAGATTAATAATTTTTTTTTTTAAATAGAAAAATGCAATAAAAATACCATTCCCCTGGTTCACCTTGTCTGCAAAATAAAGAAAGAGCGTGTGTATTTAGAATTTAATATGCATCTAAGTTAGCATTTACAATTAACCCTTTTATACATGAGTGGATTATATTAAATATTTATTCCATAGAAAAGCGTTTTTAAAATCTATGAATGTTTAGTAATTATGAATTGACACTCAGAATATTTGCACAAAAAAGCCTCTTTCAAATATTTCTTTTTACATTCTTACATTCTTTCTATTACATTCTTTCCGGTAATACTATTACATTCTTTCTGGTAATATTAACCAGAAAAAATATTTCTTTTTCCAGAAGAAAACACATTAATGTATGCATATTTTTTTTCTCTCCAAGAGAAGAAAAAAGATAATTAAACAGTCAATAATAATAATAATAAATAAAGGATTTTATAAGAATAAAAATTAAAAATTTACATGTAATAATCAATATTATAAAACTAAGAGTTTTGTTTGCAAATATTATTTTCCATTAATGCAATAATAAAAATAAAAAAAATAATAAATGTTAATATCACAAAATTATCTAACATACTAATATTCTGCAAAAATAATACAATTTGCAAAATATAAAGTTAAAATTACCACAAAAGGGTCTGAATTTGCTATACAGTCATACACATTGATCAGACTATCTCCTAGATTTTTCCATCTGCAAATGAAAAATAAGCAACAAATTAAACAGCATCTATATAAAGACAGGAGGAAAATTTGTTCAATTAAATAATAACAATAAAAAAAGACAAATTATGATTAACCTGATTATATGATTAAATTATCACGTTATGCATGTAGTAATCAATAAGTTAACAGGAAATATAAATTATTGAATTTGACCAAAAACAAACAAACAACAATGGAATTAGAAAGTTTCACTCATTATTAATAAAAGAAAGATGTTAGTCTTTATGTGTATGTGTGTTTTGATAATGGCTAGAGAAATCTGTTTCACTAAGAGGTCTGTTAATTTGGATAAGGATTTGAGACGTTCAATATTTCAGAGATTCAGACTTTTTTCTTATTATAATTATCTGAGATATTTATGTAAAAATTTTCATTAAACCCCAGTGACAAACTACAATTTTCCTTAGTTCACTAGTGTTATGATTGTTTTTATGCATCTTTGGGGAAAACAGGAATTTTCAAGCAGGGTCATTTTCAAATAGGCTTGGGGAAAAGGGAAGACTCAGTTTTCCCTAGAGTTCCAAATCTTGATTGCTCAGTGTGTGAAGGAAATAAATGACATGTAAATAGCCAGACTATACCTTCTCAATACTGGTACTTTTCATAAAAAAAATGTGAATATTTAATAATTTGAGAATGAAGGCTGTTTATTTATTTATTATTATTTGTTAATCTTTAAACTGCAATTGCTTGGACTCAGATGGAGATATAAAAACATAAAATATATACTTATCACCAGCATTTTCATGGTATTGATAGTAACTTTTATTTCATAAAATATAAGAAAAAAAAACAATCTACAAGTCTTTTTTATATTTAACAGTTATTTTTATATTTTATTATTTTTCTGCCGCTTTTAAAGTTATCATCCATAAAGCCTGAATGACAATTTAAAAAAGAATACCTTTTCTAAGGGTCTGGGAAATGACAAACAGGTTTTCTGATAAAACAACAACAACAACAACAACATCACAAAATCAGCCAAACAGAGAACAAAAGAATTTTTTTTTAATTTGCTTCTCACTTCCCTTATCTCCGAATATACATAAATTAATCCCTTTTGTAACAAGAAACCAAAGTAAAAAATTAAAATTTCATCAACCATTGCACTAACATTTTAAGGGGAAAAACGGGTGTCAGTTGATTGATTATTTAATTTTATTACAAAGCAAGACTTAAAAAATAATTATGTAGTTTCAAAAATGTTAATAGATGTTATTGTAAGGAAAAAGTAGAGCAGAAATTATTTTTTGTTATGACAAAATGTCAAGTAGAACAAAACAATAAGAAAAAAATTTAACAGTTTTGAAATTTATTTAATTTTGTATGGTGAGGTTTTAAGAACATAAAGAACAAAGCTGGAAATTTTCACTTTTATTAAAAATTTTATTAGTATCAATCTAAAATTAAATACTTAAATAAATATGCTAATCTTAACATATTATAACCAGCAAAAGTGGAATCACTGATGAAATGAATGAGAATTTTACTCTCTTCTTGTAGGAAAAGTGTTTGTAAGGCAGTCACTGGCAGACATTTTTTTAATAGCCACTCTTTGTGGCCTGTGATCAGCACTAATTCAAAGAAACATGGAAAAAAAATCCCCATGTTTTTATAAAATATGGATAATTACAGTCATTTACCCAATTACCCATTTCAACAATATCTTTATGTAAATAAATAAACTTTCTAATGGATTTCAAATTTGGCTATTTTTATTTACATTTAATTGGTATAACTTAGCACAAACACCATGGGTGCTGATAAAGGAAGGGCGTTCCCCTCCTTAGATTTTAAACTTTTAAGAACTAATGTTCCTTGATCTCTGATGATTTTGATGAAGACAGAAAATAAAATTTATTTTTCTGAAATTGCTAAAACATTAAGGAAAAAATATTTTTTTTCTAAGTACAGATCAGCCATTTTTATTCTATTAATATCTAATAGTTAACCAAAAATAGTTGCAACTTAAAAAAAAAAAAAAAAACTAAAAATTTCCAACAGATAGACATAATTATAAAATGAAAAAACATTTTTTATCTAAAATTAGGAAATGCATTTAAAATCAGAATTTTTTAAAACTAAAAACACAGTACCATAAGATTTTTTTTAATCCACCCTTCCAGATCAAACACCCCCCCCCCCTTATTTTCTAAAAATATTTCAACATTTAAAAAAATCCGGAGAAAGCGTCCCCTCCCTCCCCTAAAGATCACTGAAATAAATGTAAATTAGGTCAAAAAATCATTAAACAATGTGAATTATGTTAAAGAATCGAGAAAAAAAAGGAAAACTTCATAAAATGATCACTGAAAAAGCATGAATTCTGTCAAAGAATAAAAAAAAAAAAAAATGTAAATTTTATCAAAGGATCATATCATGTGTCTGGTCAAAAGATTAAAGGAAAAAATGCAATAAAAGGGTCCCTGAAAAAATATGAGGTACACCAACACAAGTAAGAAAAATCATGCATTAAAGCGTAGATTATGAAGCACTTTCCAACACTTCGTGAAATCTTTAACAAAGCTTCGTTATTTAGGGAAATAAGAGTATATAGCTAAACACAGCCAAATATGTATTCCAATACTTTTGAACAGCCCTGTATTTGATCTGTCAGTTGATACATACAGTATAATGGGAAAATTTAGTTTAGCAAAAAAATACTTAGTAGCTTGAAATTTGTTTTTCAGCAATTTATATTAACCCGGGAGAATGCGCGCTTACCCAGGATACGAATGGTTTAACTTCGTCACCAATAAAATCAAATTATAACAGTCACTTTATTTAGACAGAGATAATTCTTACAAATTTTGCGATAAAATAGGTTGAAGAATACTTTAAAAAATTAGTGATTGCAATTGTAAAAACCATACGCACTCCGGGTCTTTTAGGCCCTGCGCGCGCCCTCCCAGGTTAACAGATGGAAACATACTTGAGTACTTTTGCTCAGTCCTGTAGTTTAGCTTGTACCTTTATTAGATGTCAGTTTTAAGCTAAAATTTATTTTAAATTAAAACACTCTTAAAACAACTGAAATTACATTTTCATAAATAATCATTCATGAACCCAATTCTTTGCATGGCTGTATTTCATTTTATGTATATTCTGCAAACATTTCTTAATAAATTGAATGCAATTCATAGTAAAAATGCATAACTTATTTAAGAAACATCTTTAAGTAATTTATGCTCATATTCAGTAATATTGGCGAATTCTTTTGGGTAGTCCTGTATATCAACTATAGTATTTATACACACCATATAATGTGCACAGATTTAGTGAAACTTAAATGTGCATATCATAATTAAATGCATTTCATCCATCAGCCATCATCAGATACATATACAGTACTTCAGAAAGAATATACTATTTGAAATCTTTTGTGTGTCCCTGTAAATGCTATGAACTTCATATTAGTATCGTAAGACAGTATTGTATATTTTTTATTAAACCTCAGTGACATATCAATTTTATTATATATGAAACAACTTAATATATTTAAAATGTGTTGCAATTTCCCCCATTAACCATTATCTAATGAAATCCTTTTGTGTGGCCCTGTATATGAATAATAGGTATATTTTCACCGCATATTTTATAGAATGTATATTTTAGTGCACCTCGTAAATACATATAAATTTTAATGTGTTTGACAGGATGTAATATCTTTAAAATTCCTTTGAAACGATTTTTTCCCATAAGCCGCAGTGTAATGGAAAACTTTTGACTCTCCCTTTAAATAAACTAATCATGGTAGAAATTTCATTTTCAGTAGGGTTTGTGCTAGGGTAAACGTCAATAACATTCAAAGATTTCATGGCAATATGAGTTTATTTACAGGAGATAGAGTGTAGACAGATGGGCAGACAAACCGAATGCATAAGTACATTTTCATCTTTGTTGGAAAGTGCTAAAAATTCTTGCATAAAATGTGAATTCTCTCAAAGGATCACAGAAAAAACACTAATTTCATCAAAAGATAACAGAAAAAAAGCAAATTTTGTCAAAAGATACCAGAAACATGCAAATTTTATCAAAGGATCACAGAAAAAATACAAATGTTATCAAAGGATCGTAGTGTAAATGTGAATTAAATTAAAGAATCACAAAAAAAAACACACATTTCATCAAAGGATTATGAAAGAAAACAAGAATTTTGTCAAAGGATCGTGGGAAAATTGTGATTTTGGTTAAAGAATCACTAGGGGAAAAAATGCAAACCTTGTCAAAAAATAAAAATAAAATAAAATTAATTAATTAATTAATTATTTTTTTTAAACATTATGAAAGAACCCCTGCAAATTTTGTGAAATGATTGGGGAAAAAGCCTGTGTAAGTGCCTCCTTCTGATCATTGTATGACTTTTTGCCATATTTGCAAGGGCAGATTAACTGTATTTTATGGAAATATATTATTAACTAACTAACCTGCCTGGTGTTGCCTGGGTCCATGATAATAATATGAAACACAATCTTGACATTCATATAATTTTATCATTAACTTGATTTTGTCTAAAATACATATTCGCTGACTGTGTGAAAAATCAGTTAAAAGAGCTTCTGATATTTAGCAGTAAAAAGGATCAACATGATTGCAATGGAAAATGGTGGTGTTGGTGGGGGGATATGTGTCAGACGACTGTGTGTTTTTCATGTTAAAATGTTGATATTTAACTCTAAAACTCATTGTTAAGCCACATAACAATTTTTTTCACATTGATATCCTGATATAGCCATTGATATATCAAGATATCCATTGATATCCTGAGTGAAATATTTTGATTATTAATCTTGCACTTGTAAAAAAAAAAAAAAAAAAAAAATCAAGTGCATTTAATAAATTTTTTCTAAGATCTGTAGAAAATAAAGTCATTTAATTTCACATTAATAAAGGACAATGGAAGGATATGTTCTTATAAACAAAATTATATTCTATACAATAAATCTGACAGCATAAATTATTCAGAAAAATAGTAGGTGAAGAAAAGAGACAGCATAAGAAAATTGTTTATAAATACAAGAATTACTTTATTAAAATTTATCCATTGATCAAAACAGATTTTTTTAAATAAATAAATTTATTTAAAAATTTCCTTTTATTATTATTATTCATAATGATGCATGATTTTTGACTAAAATGAAATGAATAAATTTAACTTTCTTGAGATTTTTTTTTCTCTGGCTACTGGTATCCCCCCCCCCCCCCCAATTGGCCAAATTCCATATACTCTGTTGTTTCAGTTATCATTGGATTGCTTTTGTGAAAACAGCTATTTGTAACAAATTTGCTGCAAGTAAAACAGAAAAAAACCCTACTATGATAACATGTAAAAATTGACAGATTTTTTGCTTTTTAATTTCAAATGGGAGCACAAATAAAACATAATTAAGCAGAAACTTACGTGTATTCTTTAATTGGGAGTCCCAGGCCTATTATTGGAAGAGGTTTTGGTTTATAAAAAGAGCGCTTTCTTTCTCTCATTTCCAAACATTCTTGGATCATCTAAAAATTCATATAAAATCTAAATTCAGTAGGTTCTTCTCCATATGATTTTTTTTTTTTTTTTCGCTTAATAAAATAAAACTATTTAATTTTTTTTATTTTATTTCATTACAATTCATGAGTTAATTTATTTTAAGTTAACTGCATAATAGTTTAACAAAATAAAAATTAGATTGGACACATTTTCATAAACCACTATAAGAATGTAAAATTAAGAATCACCTTATCTGCTTCTTCTTTGTCATACTCAGCAAAATTAATTGAAGAATTACTGTGAACCAAAAAAGAGATTTTATTAGATCCATTATTATTTTACATTTCTCAAAATACAAAAATAAGAAAAAGAAAGAAATATAATATTTGTAATAAAAAATTAGAAGTTAATTAAAGATAAACTAGGCACTCACTGTATTGATAAAATAATAAAAGACTTGGCAAATGGCATGTATATCATCACAAAAAGTTTAATTACCTGATTCTTAACATGATCTTTTAAGTTATTATAATTAACTAGTGGCCATTTGTGACCAGTTTCGTCTCCCTTAAGAACCCACACTACGGATTGAAAAAGATGAGGATGATAATGTTAAGTTTATGGGGCGTTCTTTTCAAATATCTTGCTCAAATTTTTACATTTTTTGAATAGGATAGTTGAGGACAATCTACAACTGGTCTAGTTTTTACTTTTTCAATTTTGGTTATGCTATTTTTTATATTATGATAGTTTCAATTTCAGAACTGGTTCTAACTTGTTTCAAAAGGTATAATAATAATAATAATAATAATAATAATAAATCTGAAATCAAAATTGAAAAAGTAAAAATTAGCCTAGTTGTAGATCGTCCTCAGCTATCCCATGCAAAAAAATCCTGTAAAAATATTAAAATTTGAGCAAGGTATTTGAAAAGAATGCCCCCATAGACTTAACATTATCATCCGGGTCTTTTTCAGTCAGTAGTATGAACTCTTAAATGTACACTAAGCATTTTATCATGTTACTTTTATTCTTAATTTACTTGTTTAGTCCTTTAGAAAATTCTGATAGAGAAATCAAAAACTTTTTTTTTCTAATGTTAGTTAGGTGCAGGTAATAAATTGCTAAATAATAAATTATTCTTGACACATTTTCTCGTATTTCATTAATTTAATTTAAAATGTAATATTTTCACTTATTTTATTTAAAATACATTACTTTAAAATGAAAATTTAAAACTAATAACTTCCACTTATTTCTTAAAAAAAAAAAAAAAAAAAAGAACTAAATAAAAGAAAAAGAAAATAATAATATCATAAACTAAGACATTTAATTTCAAAATAAAAGCATTGTTTAAATTTACCATGTGGAAAATAGAAAATGTTAACTGCCGGATTAAAAAATGCTATTGGCAAGATTTGTGCCCAGCCAACATAAAAGTACCAAAAATTTTCCGCAATCATGGTAACTTCTATATTATTTTCTTTAAAAAATTTATTTAGATTAAAAATTGCCGCTTTGCATATGGGAAACTTTTGGGTCAGCGTGTAATTATTGTTGAAATGAGATTGATGGAACTCTATTTGGCGATTTATCACCTGCACCCACTTAACATAAAAGTAGCAAAACGGGCGCCTGGATGCAAAAAGTGAAGTGGTCAGCCCGGAACTGTTGATGACAATCAAATGACCTATGCTTTTATTATATGGATAATTAGTGAAAATTTAAAAAGAAATCACACGCAAAACTTTCTTAAATAAATTTTAATGAAAAATTTCACTACACAAAATCTGGTACATATGAGTGGGCAGGGAAAAGGAAAAAAAACAAAACTTTAACGAAGGTATGTAATTTTTATCTAATGCAGTATAAAGACATGTTTCTCATTGATTTCAATCAGTTAAAATTTACCTGCTAATTTAATTATTCTTAACACATAATAAAAATCTGTATGGATATCAAATAAATAAACAATATTTCAGTCTCAATGAGTGAAATTTTTTAATCCAAACTGGAAAATATATCATTCAATTTTTTAATTTTTAAAAAGTTAAAGTTTCTGTTAACACAAACAAAATCAATATACCTTAAAACAAGGTAAATCAGAACACTTTCCAACTTTAACGTACAAAAACAGCAACTTTTGATTTTTTAATTCTTTTATTTTTTTACAAGAAACTTCGAGCTTGTTTTGTTTGTTAATTTTTAAGCAAAACGAAACATTTTTTACAATTTATATATATATATATATATATATATATTAACGGTGTCTGATTCACCTTGCAAGTAGGGATATAAAGCTGTTTATAAAGCGTCGCACAAAGGAAAGAAAACAAAATGCCAGTTTTATAAATTTTATTGTTAGTGTAACATAAGGATAAAATGAATCCACTTTTTTTTAAGCATTTGATGTAAAACTGTGACAATTAGACATGGACAAATCAGCTCATTTTGGAGGGCTTTGTTTCTTACAAGATTTGTGCATTAAAACATTGTTTGTAGTTTTTAACTTGTGTATTGAAATTCGCACAAAGTGTCTCATTTTCACTTATATCCCGATATTAGAAATAATATTAATCAAAACAAACCATTGAATAAAATAAAGAAATACTGACCATTTCTTGAAGTATGATTCACAAAAGGACTTTAAACTAGGGTCCTCTTTATAAATTTGATCTTTAAAAGCTAAGCCTTTTAAATAATAGCATTCTCTTTCCAAAGCTAGCGATATATAATATAAACAATCTAAAAAATACATATGAAAAATAAATAATCAGTTCAGATATTTATAACATTTATTATTCTTTCACAAGAATTGTAATTATTTTGAAGGGGAAAAAATTATATTTAATAAACATTAACTTTTATATACTACATTATTTAACAAATGAGTTCCTATTATTTATTTACAAACCTTAATTTTTTTTTTTAATTAAGTAGAATTATTTTTCTAATCTATTTGTATATATACATATTTTAATATTCATGTACATTACGTGAACTTTTAAATAACATTTTGCTTTAAAAAAATGAAAATTATGAAGAGAAAAAGTGTTACAGATAAAAGGAAAAAAAATTAAATTCATATAGTTGAAATCAGTAGCACCAACTTATATAGGCCTGAGCCATCCAATAATTTACTTCCCCAGTATATTCAATTTCCATTATTCTATTCTGTTACTTATTTTTTTTTTTTTAATAGCTGAAGAAAATTTATTTTATTCATATTCACAAAATCATTTTGTTTCAAAACAGTAAAGATAGCAGAAACAGTAATAGACACATGGGAACCTAAAAGACTGTTCCTGTTTTCTTAAAGATGTGAAATCAATTTTCTCAAAAGAGAAAATTTCTACATATTTTACAAAAGAATACCAAGGAGGTTCATTAACCTCCTTGGGTCAATGACCATTTTTTGTATGCCTTTTGAGAGCCATAAAGATAGAATGGGGTTGAAAGGTGTGCTTTGCAAACAGCTGATATACATAATTTTTTTTTTTTAAACAGAAACTTTGGTTTTTCTAGAGAGTAGATTTATCTATATATGAAAATATACTCTAAATCCTGTATCCCCTAGCCTGACTAAACAAAGAGCAATGCAAATATAATGTATTTGAAACAAGATCAAAGATATCAGGAAACAAAACTGGGATCCAATTTGCAAAAACACCTTCTAACATACCATTCTCTGGGCAATATCTTTGAAGATGTTTCAGTTGGTTATTTAGATGACTAGTCATAATTTAGTTTCAATATTACCATCTCCATCATATGAATACAAAGACAATAATGGTTCAATGGTATAGGTAGGCTTGGCAAAGAAATTGTCTGTGAATATATTCAAAGACTCATCCTTTTAACACTTTATAGTCTGACTGTATTGTCTAAATTAATGAATACACACATACAAAAAAAGTAATGCAAGGCTGTGTTCTCAAATCTAAATTTTCTACTTTTTGTCATAATCATAAATTCAGAAATTTTTCATCCTAAATGAAAGAAATTTGCAGATGAATGTATTACTCAGCATTTAAATTTTTTTCAATAAGGTCAAAGAATCTATTAGAAAATGCTGCCAAGTATTTTAAGTCGATTTTCGACACGAGACAGTAATCAATTATAACTGAAGATGTAATGCATTTTTTTGAAAAATGAAATATACTCTTTGATTTCAAATGAAAAGTTAAGCATACAAATTTCATGCTTTTTATACATACAAGTGACTCTGTGAATGATGTGTCAAAAAGCTTGCACCATTCTTTTCTTCTTCAGAGAAAAACATTTCTTTTCAAAATAGTTTTAAGCAGACGGTTTGACTTATAAAGACAGGACTAATGTAAGCATATGTATTAGGAACTCAATTACTTCAGAGAAATTTGCATAGAATTCTCTTATAAAGTTCATCAAGTTTCAGCATAGAAATATCTTTTTCCTAAATTTAGTATCTTTATAAAATAGTAAAATGTATAAATGTTGAAATCCTTTACTATGAAAAAGACTGAAAATTTTTTCTATTTTATACTATACTAGCGGCCCGCCCTCGCTTTGCTTCGGGTAGTCCCGTGTCAATGCTGACACCGCAAATTGTTACTACCACTTCATCCCATTAAATTCAACTACTAAAACCATTTCTCTCCTTTTAAGTAGTCGGGGAAAAAGTAGCCTGTATGTTAATCTAAGGTGCTAGATAACTCCATACAAAGTTTAATAAAAATCGATCCATCCGTTCTTACGTTATAGATGGTGTAACTAACACGACTTTGTTTTATGAATATAGATTATAGTAGCCCTCCCAAGCTTTGTACGGGTATTAAAAAAAAATTCAAGTTATAAATTTTTACACACATGCTCATACTCTCTTCTTTGTGGGTGGAGTTATTAAAAAAGTGTAAACTTATAAAAGAAAATTCGGATATGAGTATTATTTTTTATTTATTTGTAATTCATACACTACATTTTTACTTATTTACTTTTTACATTTTTACCTATTTATTTTATTTTTACAACAATAACAGGATGTCTTTATACACAAAAAATCTTGTAGCGTTCAGCCTGCGTTTGCAATGTATAAGCGGAAAAAATGAAATTATTTACGACATCACATTAAAAACCTCAAAAATAACAGTATTTCTCCACTATTTAATGGATGTTATTATACATATAAACATTCCTCTTGAATCACTCTATCTATTAAAAAAAAACGCATCAAAATCCGTTGGGTAGTTTTAAAGATTTAAGCGTACATAGGGATATAGGGACAGAAAAAGCGACTTTGTTTTATACTATGTAGTGATCACAGAAAAAAACTTAAAATTATTTCAAATGGGAATAAGGTCAGTGCTGAAAAACTAGTTTTAGAGGATGCTTTTGATGCATTTATTGGAAGATATACAGTTAGGGTCTACATATTTGGAACATACCATACTAAATAACAATGAACTGTCTCATTTTACTCAAAAAAACTGCCAAATAATTATAAATAAGAAAAGTTACATTTTTTTAAAAATTAATATAAGAAAACATTAAAAATTCATAAAACTCAAAGTATCATAACTCGGTAAGTAGTGGCCATAAAAAATAGTTGAAAAAGACCTCCTAAGACACGGGGTAACATTTTTCTAACTGTAAGTTTATAGGAAAATAAACTCACATAAAAAATTAAATTTTACATGTAAATATGTACACAGACTATTGTTTTACAAATGCTATATCTGAAAGCAATATTTGCTTCGTATATTTTTTTGCAACTGGAAGTCTGTTTCTATCATCAATGCTTAAAGAGACAGTAGCCATTATCTATTTTGAAACTTTCAATATAATTTAAGTAAATAGTATTGTTAAGACAAGCATTTCAATGTATTTGTGCTGGTTGTCTATTTTGTTAGTTTTCAGTCTGTTTTGTTTTAATTTGTATTCAGATTCATGGCACAATAGTAAATATTAGAGTCCATAAAATGAAGACCTCATGAAAGTATAATAAACTCATACCTTTAATTATTTATTATTTTTCTTTTTTTAAAAGAAATTCTAATTTGACTGATTGGAACTTGAAATATCATTTTTCTTATCATCTGTTCCCTTACTTTCTCCTTATTCCAACAAACAATGAGGGCTGAGTCTACCCGGCTGAATAAAAAATTCCGCGTGGTGACTAATTTCATTTACTTAATTTTTTTTTTTTTTTTTTTCTTTAAGCAAAAAAATTCTATTATATTTATTTTTAATAGCACAATTATTTGTAGTGGAAGAAAATACACCATACCAGCACTTCAAGGGGACACATAACTGGTTAATAGTGAGTGAGAATGCAGCTCAAGCAATAAGGCTAAAACATGACTATATTTTAGAATCTTGTTTCTTACTCATTGTACATTCCACTCCTTAGTTCCTACTTTGCGATTCATTTATTGTCAAGATGCCAAACTGGTTTGTTTTTTAAGGCGGCACTCACATACTTATTTATTTTACATGTGGTCTACTTTATTTTGGGGCTCAATATTTATTTTTCTTTCTTTTAATGAAGATAGGATTAAAATGAAGAGAAGTGCACAAAGAGATTCACTTCGTAAGAAACAAGTAAAAATTTTTAAAAGATTGAATAATATAAACTAAGACAGATTTGAATACATATAAAAATTAAAATTTAGATACAAAAAATAAAAATACTAAAAAACATTTAAAGATACAAGGAGTAAATGTTTCGCCAAGCTACTTGTAAGGCATGATCAATACAAATAAATATCCATTGCTTGGCGAAACATTTACTCTTTGTATTTTTAGATGTTTTTACTTTTTGTATATAAATTTTAATTTTTAAATGCATTCACGTCTGTCTTAGTTTATATTATTCAATCTTTTAATAGTTTTTTAAATTCAGATGTTAAATGCATATGTATTGCAAAGTGAAAATTTATTTCTATTTAATTTTTACAATGTAAAAATGATATCATCTTAAAATTATTGCTCTCTTTTTTTTTTTTTTTTTTTTTTTTTTAAATTGAATAGTTAATTTGTTCACTACAAAATGGCACATAACACCCAAAATTAGCCAAATACAAGTGTATTAACCAGTGTTTTATTTTGTAGCAAATATGTTACTGTCAGAGAAATGATTCTTCAAGCTGACTCATATGAATTTTTGCCATCTAAGAATATTTAGCTTTTGTCAGTCCCTGGTCATGTCATTTTACTCTCAAATGGTTAATTCCACCCAATATTTTTCAAAAGCTGGAATTACTGATTGAAGAGCATTAAGATTCAATAAATAAACTTATGTTTCTGATCTTGTATAACACACTTAGACGATCTTCAAACAAAAATCAATCACAGGTTACAGTCAAAATAATAATAAATTTAATAAATTCTCAAATACTTTTAATACTTTATTAATGCCATATATTTAATATAAATCTTTTTTTTTTTTTTTTTCATTTTTATGATAGTAAAAAGATTTTACTTTTACAGTTGTTCTTAGTGGTTAGAATAGAAACAATTTTTTAAATTATAGACATAATCTGAATATAGAATAAACAGATTCTTTTGGAAATGCATGTTCTGTTTGAACTATCGTTCTAATTTTTGATGAAGCTTACACCTAGTATTGAGACCAAGCACAATTTAGAAAGTTTAATGCCAAAGTTAAAATAAATAAATAAATAAATAAAAATTTTCTGCAAAAATCTTATCTATTGATTTTACAAAATTGTGTTTATTTAAATTTAACCAAAAAAAAAATTTTTTTTTTTGGCTGGTTTGGCAAAATTTTTAATCACCATATTTCAAAGTTTGACCACCTTCTAGTAACTGTTAAGTAGATATTCTCAGTTTTAATTTAATTTGATGCCAAGAACTGCAGATAGCTAATTATACATAAATTGCATTTTCATACTAATTCAATATATTTATTATTATTATTATTATTATTATTATTATTATTATTATTATTTCAGCTCATTTTGTGAGAACATGATTTTAATGGTTTTTATAACTGAGAAAGCTATATACATAACTTGTTCCATATAGAAAGTTACATTTCTCATAAAAAAAATTGCCATTTTTATGGAATAAATAGCTTCATAAATATTCTTTCTAGTAATGAATACATACTTGCATAATCATTGAGTGTATACATCACTGATATCACATTATCCAAACATGGCCAATGATTAGGATTGCATTTAAGACCCTGAAATTACAATACAAATTTTTATTTTTGAAAAGTTAAATTTTATAACATATATTTACCAAAAAGTATACAGTAAAATAATTTTCACATTTGTTATAATACAGATAATTGAAAGCAATAAAATAATCAACAATAATTGTTTTAGAAATTAACAAACAAGAACACATTAAATAAATCTTCTTATTTTTTTACTGTTTTTAATTATATTAATTTCCATTAAATGTTGCATAGATATTTCATTCACTTAAGCTGATATTTTATCACTTTAATATAGTTAAAATGATGACACAGATACACAAAATTAAATTATTTTGCATTTACTCATAAATAAACATGTTGTACTCATGTGCCAATTTTCATTTAAATCTGTGACATGTCAGCCACAATTAATTTGCTCATTTTGTATGGAATGACCCAAAAGCAAAATTTTATTAAAATATTGGTTGCAAGTTTGGAATTAAAATTAGGTGTGCTCGGAGTGGAACCACTGTGCCGGAAAGGGTTAATAGTAACAGCTTCTTTGTATCTTCTCCAAATGTGGGGAGGGAGAGAAGGCATTGCTTTAAACCAGCTTATTCTAGTTTAATCCTTTCTAAAAAGTTTAATTTTGATTTTAAATTTTTTTCATAATTAGATGCTACTGAATCACAGATAAATGAGAAAAATTTTAACATAAGACTTACTTCCTCAAAGCATAACCTTGCCAATGAAAAATTAGCAATCTTTAGTGAAGCTTTTCCCATGTTGTACCACATCATAACATCTGTAGAATCGATTTCTAAGGCCTTTAAATAGAAAATAAATAAATAAATAAAAAGAAAGAGAGAAGAGAGAAAAACGTTGATATCTAAAATAATTGCTTTAAAACATCCACAGAAAAACATTTAAAAATGAAATAAAAGAAGAAAAAAAAACTTAAATAATATAGAAAAGTCTTAATAAGACTAAACAATACCTCTAAATAAAATGATACAGATGCATGCCAATCATCTTTCTCTTTACATATTGTGGCAAGATTTTTGTAGACAAGATATTTTAATGTAAGTGCTGGCCCAAGTGGTCCTGCACTTTTTTCTTCTTTAGGTTGTGCCTAAAAATATTTTTGTAAAACATCACAAAAATTGTAATCATATAAGAAGCTGAAATAATTCATATTAAATTAATATTGAGATAAGTAATTTCTAAACAATGAATTAAAATATTTAAAGAAAAACCTTTGAAAATATAGGGGAAAAAATCATGTAGATTTTTAGTTAAAAGTATTATAACTATGACCCTGTTCAAAAACTTTTGTTTTGAAAATAAGCATCTAAATTCGCTTTTTTATGTAGCAAAATTTTTATAGCTAGCTTATAAGCAAAATTTTCTCCGCTATAATATAGATTCTAAAATAAATAGTATGCCAATCATCATTTCATAATTCCTCTGATAGTTTAGTTAAAATTCCAGTTTCACTAGCCATGTTAATGAAAAAATAAAATAAAACACAAAAAAGTTTTGAAAGAAAGCGATTATTTTACAACAAAAACACTTTTTTCCCCATACTATCTCCAAAATTACAGAAAAATACTAATTTTTAAAAACATTAACAAAAAAAAAAAAAAAAAAAAAAAAAAAATGGGAAATGTATTTGTGTGAGAAAACTTTTCATCAATGAAACAAATGTTTTAATGTTTAGTATGTCATAAAGTGTATTTAGTAATAAATAATTTATAAATTTAGTGTATTTAGTGTCTTGATAGTAACATTTTTATATAAATATATTTAATATGATTGATTCAAACAAGAAATTTCAGGCAATCATTAATAGAGTAGAATATTTTGTATTTTTCAATAGCATAATTTTTTTTCTTGAATCACCTTGCACTTAATAAAGGTTATAGATTTCTGATAAAATAAAAACATACAATTAATTTGAACTCATGAAATGTGTAGAAATATGAAAACATAGAATGGAGAAAATCAATAAAGTTATGCAAAACAAACTGCAGAAACAATTTAATTCAATTTCAAATTAAAATCTTCAGATTTACCTGTAAATTTTATAATTTTCTGGAAATAGATATATAAAAAAGATGTAGGTTTTATAAGAGGGTATTTAAAATATTTAAATAGCACAATTTCCGAAAAGATTTATTGTTCTCATAAATATTTCAAAACTACCAATATGTTGTTGAAAATATTTATTTTTTAAATACAGCTAGCCATAAATATGTCATGATCATAAAATCATACATCAATCAAAATATAATAATGATAATAATTAGTCAGATGAGAGAATCCAAAAACTTCCTTCTATTTCATGCATGTTAATACATCAAAAATTACTCTCACAGTGAATTAAATGACAATCTACGCCCGTGATAAAGATTTTAAAGATATAATTTCATCCAGCTGTGCCTATTTGAAAAGGAGATGAAGCAATGAATTTTCCAAACAAATCATTGAATTTCACCTCTTACCCTCTTAGATGTCAGCAACCAGAATTTCCACTGCAAAGACCATAAAACAGTATACACTCAAACCTACCTAATAAAGATCTATTTATGTGAAAGTGTAACAGAATATAAAATTTAATTAAATTCTGTGCATTAGTTTTTTTAGATACAGTTAACGTGAAATTCTTGAAAATTCAGTATAACTGCAACTCTTATTATATGATTATAAGAACACCTAATCAGCACCATTTAATGTTTTGAAGAATAAAGATGAAGTTTGCAGAATGAAAATATGAAGTTTAAAGAATCGCTAAAATCATATAAATGTCAAAAAATGCAGCATAGCAGAGTCATCTGTTGGACAATTTACACCTAAAGCTAATCAGCACAATTTACTTCAATGTACTGAACTTAAAATTTTATTAAATTCCATGCATTAGGTTTTGAGATAGAATCACAAAATTTGTGTCATATACAGACATACATATGTTTTCTAAAATAGTCAAGTTGTGTTCATAACCTTCTAAACTGTATAAATCCGCCAAATTTTTTCATGAATGCAATATTTTCTTCTTGTAACTATAGAAAAAAGTAATAAAGGCCTTTTGAACACTCTAGTTAAATTAGTTTTGACAGGGTTATCCAGAAGATCTTCATTGTTTTTCAATTTGTTGGCAATTCCCTATGAGATTTCAGAAAAAAATCTTTGCAGAAATATCTGACCTGTACTATTCTTTTTATGCACCTGCAGCTTCAGAATAATTCATAATGTATTTTTCTAGATATTTAACAAAATGCCAAAAATCATAAGTGGCTGATCACTATTGGTCATATAGTGTATAAGCAGTAAATGATTACAAATCTTCAAAGAAAAAAGAATGTTTTTTAGATAAGGGTTTTAAAAGTTTTTTTTTTTTTTTTTTTTTTTTTTTTCCCAAGAAACTCACAAAAGTCAACTATAAATGCTAAACAAACATAAGTCATAAATTAACTAAACAAATGAATATAGAAAAGGTAATAGCAAACCTGGGTTAAAAATTCCATTTCCGCAAGATCTCTAAATGTTTCCTCTGCTTCTTCAAGATCCCCTTCATATTGTTTTCTAAGTGCATAGTGGTACATAGAATAAGCTTCTTCTTCCTAATGAGCAGAGAAGAGTGGGAAATTAAGCTTCCAATGAAAAACATGACTAATCAGAGATGAAAATCAAAATTTTATTGTAATTTTTTTTAAACAATTGTTAACAATAATTTTGAAAAACAATTATTAAATTTCATAAAACTTTAAGTTAAAATAAAAGCAATTATAGTAAATTATAGTCCTTTTAAGAATGTTAACAACAGGATATGGTTCCTTCCAGAACAGTGGAAGAAACTAAAAAGGAAGAAACCAATAGAAAACAAAACAGACGCTCAAAATTAAAATATATTGACTATGTAATAGAATTAAACTCAAAGTATAATTATATATAATCTAAATTTGAAAATTTAATTAATATTAAAAACTTTATTTTTGAAAATACAAAATATTTGAAAAACAAACTTTGGATTCAGCCCACATTTACAGGGGATGGTTTTTACAACTTTAGATGTAGAGGGATGCTTTTATTATTATTATTAATTATGCCATTTTTGTAAAGAGAGAAAAAAAAATTCCAACTAAATGTTTATTTTTCATATAAAAATACACTACTCTCATGAAAAATGCATTTTTTTAAACCTTGCAACACAGTAAATAAATTTTTTTTTAACTATTCATGCTAGCATCTAGCATGTATATGAGATTTTAAAAAGACAATGCTGATTTTAAAAGACTAATATTCTAAAAATATGTATGAATGTGTCAAAATGCTTTTATACTCTCCTAAAGTTTCCTGTAAGGCTTGAAAGTTTTTTTTTTTTTTTCATCTTTTGCATTTATTTATTCTAAGTTTAGAAACTGATTGCAGCCTCCTACTGCTAAAAGACTTTTTCGTTAAACTATGCTGCATTGTAGTAAGGAAAATAAGGATTTTAATGAATTTTTTTTTTATACATATACAGTAATTATTGTACTATATTACTTACACTAATAAAATTGATATAAATTAAAAATATTGTATTTTATTTATTCGAGTTTAATTCTAGCATGAGTAGATACATAGTACATAGTAGTACATAGATTCTTTCTACTAGTTAGATAAGTTCAAATAATTAAAAAATATTCTGATTAAAATGAAATATGGATAACATTTAATTGATTTTGTGCATTTTCAATCAAATTTCTTTTCTACATTTAGCTAATGGTTGAAGATCTTTAAACAGGTGTCATGGGTGATCTTGGCTAAAAAAAAACTTATAAAACTATTAATTTAGCATATAATTAATTAAATTTGCATGAATCTGATAAAAATTATTTATTTAAGATTGCATGAAGAAGATATTTATTGTATTTTACAAAGTTGAAAGCTATATTGCAAATTCTTAAAGAACAATTATTTCTTCCATTTCTTCCACTTGGAAAAAACCTATTTCTTCCAGCCAGTTTTTTCCACTGTGGAAGAAACTTGCCAACCTAGGTTAACAATGAATGTCTATAAAAAAATTTAAAATATATTCACAATGTTTTTTTTTTTTTTTTTTTTTTTTTTTTTTAGTACAATATTTTTTCTTTCCATAAAATAATTATTAAGTAAGCTATGAACAATAATAAGTTAACAAACTATATGCTTGTCAAAAAGTAAGGGTTAATGTAATTAGTATTATTGGCATAATGCCTGACGAAGCCAGATAATAAATAAGTGCAATTTTAATTTTAATCACTCAAAACGAATTTTCTTGAATTGACCTAAACAAATAGATTTCTTGTGCTCTTATCAGTATAGAAGCAAAATTTTATTAAATTCGAGATAAATAATCGTTTTCAGAGCTGAGTTTGTTTGAATCAGCCAAAATGAACTTTCTTGAATTCAAAACCTACCTAGACAAATTCCTCATGCTCGAATTAGTATAGAAAACATGTTTGATGGAATTCGTGTGAAAATTTTTTGATCTATAGCAAGCAAGCAGACCTTTTATTTTCTCGTGCTTAATATAAGAGGCAAATTTCGTGAAAATCGGCTCAATACGATAGTTTACGATATCATTCATAATCGGGAAAATGCTTGTTCATTTAATATATATGATTTTACTATATAGCAAGCATTCATTATACTTTTGATTGCAATATTATATTCAAATTACTGTTTTAAAAATGTAAACAAAGCAATGATCAGAAATTTGCAAAATTCTAAAATCAAGCTGCACAGATTTAGGAGAGTCAACTGTATTAGTACAGAATTTCTTTTTTAAAACTTAACCACCTTGATTAATAACAATATATTAATAGTCATTAAATTTAGGAGGCAGATCTAACCCTGGTATTTCCCTTACTGCTATGACCTTGGCCATATACACAGGGGTGTAGTGGAGGATACACGAGGGTATACCCCGTATACCTTCTGGATTTTTTAAAGGAACACAGTATACCCTCTGTTTCTCAAGAAAGCTTATAGTATACACACTCTAGGGTATATCATCTGCCTTGATCGTATACCCTCTGCTTAAAGCGTATATGCTCTGTTATTTTTATAACTACACCCCTGCATATACAATGTTTGACCTTAAGCAACCTTTAAATTTATGAATTACCTGGCATTTTCTGTGTTAGACAGATTACTGTCTTACACAGAATCTGCTAAGACAGATTTTATTGTATTTGAGTTCATTTACACATTCATTGAATTATAAATAAACAATCTTGATTAGAAATTTTTACTAACGATGTATTTTATAATAATCTACAACACAGGAATATTTTGCTAAAAATTTTGTAAATAAATGCATTCAAACTTCGATGTCAGGAAAGCATATGAAAAAGAATTCAGCTTTGAGCAAAACTTTTTATTGCTTCATCGTGAAATGCAAAACTGTTTTCAAATATTATAATTTTGAGTTACAAGTATCCGACTTATGTAAATGTTAATTTCAAGTTTACTTTGATAAGGATAACTGTTAATAGAAAATGAGCTAATGTTTTGTTTAATTTTCTATCCATTCTTATATGTACTTACATTAATGCTGTAATCATGATGGAATTTAACCAGCGAAAATTATAATATGGCTCTTTTTATATGTATATATTTGCAAATAAAAACAGTTTAATTTATGGATTCATCAATTATATTTCATTAATATGATCAGAAAATAGATCTTTAAATTATAGCTAATCTAAGATTTGTAAAATGCATAGTACATAATATGGGAAATATTATAATGTATATCTGATACAACATTTTTCTTTTATCATTATTTACAATTTTAAACAATGCTTATTAAGAATTTAAAGTCACCAAATGTTTGCAATTATCTTATTTTTATTTAGTTTATGATACTATATATTCCTTACATTTAAATGACATTTGGTAAAAAATATAAATTTCGTTTACAATGCACGCAAATTTCGAATTCGAAAGTCATAAAATTATAATCCCTCAATCTAAAACTTCTTCAAATAAGAATTTTGTTTTAATTCACAGAGATTCTGCTTTCGAAGACTTAACAGCATAAAATTATTGTGTTTATTTAGTACAGTAAAACCCAATAAGATGAAAAATCAAGTGATAGAAGAAAGATTCTATTTTAGACAGATTTTTGTCTTAAAGGCACAATTGTATGATGTTCCTAATTTAGGGACCATGAATTTTTTATGTTTAAAACACAGGATTCAATTTTACACAGGTTTTGTCGTCATAGGATTTATTGTATTTTTATGTCCTGATTTATAAGAAGCTTTCCCTCCCCCCCCCCCCCCTCCTCTATGTTTCGTTTTTTGTGACAGTGGATCTGGCAACACTAGTCAGCATTTAATTTTTCAAACAAATATCAATGGGAAACTGTATGACCATGTGATGCATTGCTAAACACTGCAGCTGAGATTTGAAAATTGTTGTTCTGAGCATATTTTGTACAAAAGAAGCCAATTACGGTCATATGATTTGTGGAATGACTTTTTTTTTACTTGGAGTAGTACTGAAAGTAATGGTGCTTACAAAGCACTGATTTTTTGTATTAAACTATACTGTATTACATTGTACAGTAGAGCCTCGATAAATCATTTTTCAAGGGGTGCAGAAAAAAACACCGATGAAAGCAGGAAAACGATGAATGTGGATAAGCTTCAAAATACAAAAAAACACAATGTTTATGCATTACTAATACATGTAATGCATACAGTATATTAATGTATATTAATTTGTTACTTACTAAACTGTAAAAAAAATAAATCAAAGTTGTAGAAACGACATTTATTTTGTTAAAAATCAATAATTTTGTTTTTTTGTTCATTTTTTTTTTTTTTTTTTTTTTTTTTTTAACTAAAAAATAAATTTTCAAGATATACAACATTTTTCTGGTCATTTGCAGATTTAAGGGATTCTACTGAATATTATTTTATTAGACTGCAAATTATTTGAGAAAAAACTAAAAGAAAACATAATTGTGCAAATAAAAGTATTTTTTTTTTTTTTTATATATATATTTCTTTAACAGACAATTTAATCATTGATTAAAAAATGCATATTTCAAGTTTAATTGTTAATATAGAATATAAAAATAATAACTTACTGAGAATTATTAAAAGTACTAATTAAAATAACTTATTAAATTACCTGTGCCTCCCTCGTAGCAAGTTCTGGATCACCATTGTCATCTGATAAAGATGACTCATTTAAAGCACTAAACTTCATCTGCAATAAAAGACAACAATTTACTAAAATGAAGGAGAAAAATGCTGCACTGAATGAGTAAATATAAATTAATATATATGAACTTTTAAAATTGCCTTTTAAATACACAAGGATCTAATTCATTTAAAAAGATTTGTAACAGGATAGAAACAAGTTTTATAGCCAAAAGAAAAGAATAAAAAATTTTATAAAACATGAAAGAAGTTATGTAGCAATCTAAAACAGCAATGTTATCAAATAAGTTTAATTTTGTAAAAAAAAAAAAAAACTGAGCTCAATTTATACTATCAACCCTTTTGAGGTATGTGCCTACTTTCAAACTGCCATTTTTAGGAAAAATTTAGATTTTTTTTTATCATTTTAAATTAAAATTCAATTATTTAAGATTCAAAAAATGCCTTAACTTTTGATTTGGCAATTATTAAAAGCAAAGTTATAGCACGAATTTCATTGTGTATGTTAAAAAAAAAATATCATTCATTCCTTAAATTTTTTTAAAGATATTGCAATAAAATTTTGCAACAAGGTTCTTCTTATCTATTGGAATGTTATAAAGAAAAACATAGCTTGTAAGTTTCTATATAAATTAAATTAACAGCTTTTTTTATTGAAAAATATGCAATTTTCTTTAAAATAAACGGGTAAATGTGAGTATTACTCATGCTCAGAGAGTTCCGTTTCCGTACAATAAATATCTGAATTAACTATTATTATTAATAAAAAAATCATTGCTAAAAGAATAGGACTGTAAAAAACTCGAGAGCATAGGGTTGGGTATAGCTGTATATACTAGAAAAGTATAAATGAGTGTATGTCAATTGATAAAAATGAGCATAAATTAAAAAAGAAAGTTGTGGGCTCATAGTAACCAATTTTGGTAAAATTTGATATACAGATTCAGTTTATATTTAAATAGAGCTATGCAAAACTCTCTGAGAAAAAAATACAATATTTTAATTTAAGCTAATAATCAAAATTAAAATTTCAAACATGTAGACAAAACCTCAATTTTATGTCCATTTTTAATGTAAGTTTTTATCTATAATAATAATAAAAAAGAAGTTTGTGAGTGTGTGGACAGTGTTCTGAAGAGACAGCTGCACACAGAACAACAAAATTCGGGAGAGGGGGAGAGATACCTCTATATATGAAGTTTTGCACCTCAAAACCCAATTTTTTAATTTGATTTTTCAAATTTAATTTTTATGTGATTTTTTTTTAATATTTTGAGGCAATTTTTTCACATTAGTGAAAAGAATATAGTTTCACTCTTTTGACCCAATATAGTAAATTTTGTCCTCTTTTCAATAAAGTTTATTTAGAATTCGTACAGCAATTTTTGAATTTTTAGAGAATATTTTAATATGATTTCCAGAGTTTTTTCACATTTTGTGGCTATTTTTTGACATCAATAAAAGTAATTTTGTTTCAAAATTTTAGCCTAATGCACAAAATTTTGTCTACTACAACTTTTGAATTTCAACGATTTTTAATGTGATTTTTTTTAGAATCTTTTCGTTTAGTGTCAATTTTTTTTCTTTCATGAAGTATTTCCGATTACAATGTTGATTACCTTATTATTATTATTATTTTTATTATCAACAACAATATTATTATTAATATTGTTGACCTTATTAGAGTAAATTTTGATCTCAGTGATTTTACTTACCCATCATATGAAGTATAGTGTAAGTCTTGCAATCATTTTGAAAATTGAAAAACTTTTTTTAACAGTTTACACAGGGATTCTGAAAAACATATTTTTAGAAGAAAAAAAAATGTCCATCTGTCCAATGTGAATGCTCTATCTCCTGAACAAATTGAGGTAGAGACTTGTAAGGTTCCTAAACCTAAAAATGTACAAGAAGTGAAGTTTTCTTTGATTAGTAACATTTTATGGGAAATTCTGTAAAAATTTGGTGACTATTGTGAATCCTCTTAATAAATTGGCAAGAAAAGGTCTGAAATTTAAATAGTCAGAGTTATCAAGTTGCCTTTGACAAATAAACAAATCTATCTGTTCAGAAAAGGTCTTAGTTCATTATGATCCAAAATTACCCTTAACATTGGCAAGTGATGCATCTGTCTTGTCTTATCGATATCCAGATGGGTCTGAACGTCCAATAGCTTTTGCATCCAAAACCTTTATAAGGACTGAACAGAAATATTCTCAAATCGACAAAGAGGCCTTAGCAATAGTATGAGCAGTAAAAAAAGTTTTATCTGTACCTAAAAGAAAGAAGGTTTACTTTAATAACCAACCATAAACCCCTATTGCAATTTTTGGATCAAAATGAGGGTTACCAGTATTAACAGCAACCAGATTACTAGATTATGCTCTAATTCTACAATCTTTCTTGTTTGATATAGTTTTCTGAAAAACTAATGATCATGGAAATGTAGACTTTTTGTTAAGATTGCCTAAAACTTCTGAAGAACTGGAAGTAAAAGATGACATTACCATATTCCAGATATCACAAATTGAAACATTAACAGTTACTTCAAAAGAATTATGACAAGAAACGTAGATAAAAGAATTAGGTCTACTTTTATTTGCCTTGTGAAAAGGTCAGAATTTGCAGGGAAGAGAAACACAGTATACCATTGAAGATGGATGCATTATATAAATGGAGAAAGAGTGTGTGCTAGTGATGGGTGATAACGAGAAGTTTTTCTCGTTTTTTTCGATTGTATGAACATCTCAATAACTTTCGATTGTGTAAAATTTTTTTCGATGACTCCAGTTTACAATTGCTTTTATACCATACAAGATTCAATTTTATCAAGAGTCGTCTATAGGTGAATGAGTCAAGTGTTAATAAAGACACGACGGATTAACTCGCTAGTGAGCCCCTCCTTTCTTTGGTGTATATAATTTATACGCAATCTTCTAATATGAAATATCGAACTGGGTCCTCATTGTATATGGCATCATATACCAAACGCTGTGTGCACGCACAGCAAAATCTTTTAAGCAAAAAAAAAAAAAAAAAAAAAAAGAAAGAAAGAAAAAGAAAAAAAAAGAAAGAAAAAAAATTTGAATTGAACGAACAACCGAACATAATCTTGAATTGAACATCTAATTTTGAAAACTGCCCCTCCCCAAGGTAACGAGGTGGGGGGGAAATATATAAGATCGGGTGCATAAGATCAGTAAGTGGTCACATCAGGGTTGGGTTTTTGCCGGCAGAAAGTGATTTCTGCCGTGCCAGTGGCAGAAAGTGGTTATAACCGGCAGAAACTGGCAACAACTGGCATAAAGACATTCTGTGACATTATCTCTGATTTTTTTTTAGTAATATTAAATTTATTAAGTAGTTCATCCTTAAATAATTAGTACTTAAATAATTCAGAATAAATATATGCACACAAATAAAATATTGTGGATAGTTTTAATTAAAAAAAAATTTGATTTTTGAAAAATTGAGTAATGTAACAGATATTTTTTTTTTTTTTTTTTTTTTTTGTTACATATGCATATGTAATTTATGTTTAAATAATTATTTTAAAATCTGTTTAAAAACCAAAATAGAAAACTATATGCAATGCTTATTTTAAATAAAGCACTGAAAAGAAAAAAAAATATTTACTCAAAATATTTTTCTGTAATCTAACATAATTTAATAATAACATAATAAATAAGTAATAAAAAAACTCTCTCATAGAATTGTTATAGTGATATGTGGATCTAGTAATTCTTTGGACTTTGAAAAGATTTCTTTTAAATACAGTATTCAAAAGAATAAATCTGATGCTGGGCTCAAAAGAATTTTTTCAAACTTTTCTTACATTCAGAACAAATTAAAAAATAATCTGGGGGCAGAAAGATTAGCAAAATTAGTCCTATGTTATGGAATGCTTCTTGGAAAAAATACTAATAGTATATTTGAGTGGTAATTTGTTTCTTCAATATTGTAAAATAATTGTACAAGATATTTCATTAATTTTCTTTGTCTATGTTATTTTTTGTGCTTCAATTATTTACTTATATATTTTCACAAGAAATTGTATTATGTTATTTATTTAAAAATAATCTGAAAAGTAATTTGTTATTAAATCAGAATTTTTTGTAAATTTATTTTTAAAAGAAATAGAAATTCAACTGTAAACAATAATATTAATAATTAAACTTGTACAGTAATAATTAAACTTGTACAGTTGTGGTGAAAGTTTCTGTTTTTCAAGTGAATGAAAATTAGTGTTTTAAATAAGCAAGGTATGTATTTATATGATCATTTTTAAACATTTTGATACTTTGAATAACATTCATTACATATCAAATGTAAGTGTGAATTATTAATCATTGCTGAGTGAAGTTCTTATTTAGTACTGTTTCTTAGTTTCTACCAGTTTTTGCCATTTACTGTCAGAAACCAGTTTCTGCCATGCCGGTTTTAACCGGTTTCTACCGCTGGTTTTAACCACCCCAGCAGAAACTTGCCAACCCTGGGTCACATGCCAAACAACAACTTCCTGCTTTTCTAAATTCCATATATATTATAAATATTATTTACTGCAAGCTCCGTAAAAATAAATATATACATATAGGGTAACATCCCCAGTAATTGACACATTAAGAATTTGTCGTTAAACTTACTTAAATTTTCATTACAAAGAAATAAGCTATTTACTTGGAAATATTTTTAAATCAAAGAATGCATATCTGTGCATCTATTTTGCCCACTAAAAGCAAAAAAAATTTAAAAAGTATTTTTATAAAAATATTTTGATAAAAAGTTGCTGAAATCACCAGTAATTGGCACCTAGAGCACCAATGTATGACACCTTGTGATCCAGTAATTGGCATATGTTTATATTAAAAAAAAACTTTACATTTTGCATTGGGTTTAATCGCTTTAAATTAATTTACTGTAGATGAAGATGCCATATTTCAGGTTTTTGAGAGTAAAAAATCAGCATATTAATCTGAAATGTGAACACTTTTAAACAATACAATATACTTATATTAATACCCAATAATTGTCATGCTGTCCCCAGTAATTGTCATATGAAGCTTTAATGGATTCCAATTACTGATAAAATTTATATTTTCAAATAAAAACAAATGATAAACAAAATTAGTCTATAATTTTAAAAGTACTTCCAAAATAAATGGTTTAATCTCAAATTCCTTGTAATTGGAATAGGTGCCAATTACTCGGAACTAGCAAAATTGAAGCACCATTAATTGGCAACTACCATTAATTCAGAAATCCAAATATTTGTGTCGAAAATACTTTTACACAATTAAAGTAACCCTTTTTAACTAAACAAAACTGTTGTCAATTAAAATTTAAAATATATTATAAATCAGATAATAATGAATTGAAAAGCATGCTTTCCTTAAGCCAAAGAACAAGAATTTGCAACAAAATGGCTAATTTGGTACAAGCCAGATTTGTTTCTCTTTCCTAGGCTCTATTGTCATCTTGTAAAATAAATCAAAGTTATAATCTTTAACGTAAATGAGCATATAACTGATATATGGTCTTGAATTTTTAAAAGACTGGATATAAATCTTTTTTTAGGACATGTTTGTAAAATGTGCCAATCACTGGTGCATGCCAATTACTGGGGGTGTTACCCTATATATATATAAATATATATATAGTGGCATTTTGGGAGTGCCGACAGAAGTGAAAACTTGAACAATTACATGTGTATTTTGTTTAATCGTCAGGAAATATTTTATCGTGCAGGAAATACAAGGACCAAGTAGAGATGGGAATGCCCGGAAAAATTGGGGAAAAAACCGGTTTTTTTCCAAAGGCTTATTTTTCAATTTTTCTGAAATGGAAAAATTGAAATTTCATTTGTGAAATAATATAGTGAAAATTTTGTAATAGCTACATTTTCATACTTTTTATTTTATTTATTTTTATGTTGAGTGTCTCACATGAAAATTTTAAAATAGGTAATCTGATCTCCGAGCAGAAATCTGTTTGAGAGGATTCTGCTTGAAAGGATCCTTCACATTTTTTTCTTGTTTGAAACACAAGACCCTTTGCAAAATTTCTCTTAAAAATAGACATTTCAGAAAAAGTTTAATCAACAAATTGAATCTTTCGCAAGTGCAGTGATTGAAGAAAAAAAAATCTCATGCCATACAGCAGCTGAATCTTATTAAGTTGCATATATGTATGTAAATAACCTTATTAAAATAGGAACCTAAATATAGTAATAATTTCTTATTCAAAAATTCTGAATATATTTTGTACAAGTATATACAAAAAGTTCACAATTTCACAAAAACTTGACTACATGAAAAAAATCTAGATATGTAATTAAATGCAACTTCTCTTTTTAAAAATTAATTCATGTGTAAAATTATTGCAATAATATGCCGATTAATGGAAATGACAAAATTAAAAATTCAACATAAAATTTTGAAGTATGCATTTATTACTTTAATCTATCTTATCAAGAAGTAAATATTGAATTCATGAAAAATTTGACTTCCAGTTTTTGGTGTATTTAAACATTTTAGAAGGTCCTGAACACGTTTTGATGGTTTTTGGGAAATATCTGTCACTCTGTGAGTCTGTGTGTGACAAATTTTATGGGCACTCTATCTCAAGAACTGATGCACATAATTTCACAAAACTTTAGATTCAGTTACACCTTGATATAAACTCGATGTTTAGTTATTAGTGTATATTGCCAAACCAATGGCGCTGCTATGCTGCATTATTCATAATTTCCTCAATAATTCTATCTCAAACTGATGTATGTATTTTTATAAAATTTTAGATTAAGTTAATCTTTGACATAACTTCGTGCTCATTACTTTTTGGTGTAAATTGCTCAACAGATGCTGCTATGCTGCATTATTCATAATTATCGCAATAGCTTTACCTCAAGGACGATTTTTTTTTAAAATCAAACTACAGCTTCAGACAGTTTCTGATATATATTAATGTTGTTTAGTTTTTGGTGTAAATTGCCCTATAGGTGGCACTACTATACTGCATTTTTCAAGATTTTAGTATAGCTGATTAATTAAATGTTTTTTCAAGGTGTTGAATCTAAAATTGACCTTCATTTTACCTCCATAATGTACAGTAATGTTGCAAAAACATGGGCATTTTGCATTAGAAAAGTACAACTGAGATGGGGAAAAAAAAAAAAAAAACCATATTTTATTACAAGTAACTAAGTTCTAAATTATATTTTCCCTCTTGATTAAACTTTGAATTTTTGTAGTTTTCTAAAGCACAGTAGAAGTTTATCTCTGTATGTAACTGCTTCTGTAAATTCCTCAAATAGTGAGCATTTTCTATTTGTAGTATTCTATTTTCATAACTTTTGAGTTCCACTCTTAGAAATATAAAATGACCACGTAGAAACATTATTGAATATGGTTTCTTACTCAAGAATAGAATACCAGATTTTAGGGTAAAAAGAAAAAATTACATTTAATTAAACTTTAAAAAAATTTCTACTTTAGTGAGTAAAAATCTAACAGTCAATAAATCCTACGCTATTTTTTAGTTGCAGACTTGAGTAAGCCAAAGTAAAACTTAGTTTTGTTTGAATTTAGATAATAAAACTAAATCAAAACTTTTTTGAGTTGAGATTGGAAAGCTATACCAAAACTAAGCATATTTTATAAAGGAAATAAAATTATAATTCTAAGAAAAAAAAGTAATAATGTAAAAATATACATTTTTTAAACAAACAATGGAATTTTTGAATACTGATATTCATAATAATGACAAAACTGCAATAATTCAATAATTTCTTTAAACTAGTATCATTTACTTAAAAACTATACTTATGTAAATGGAATACATAATTTATTTCATTCCAAATTGCCGACATATTGACTCAGGTTTTTACATTAGGTCAATTGGTAGTTAAACATGTAACTGAAAAATCATTTCAACAGAGATATGATAAAACAAACAATAGCGTTTAATAAAAATTCTTAGGCTGTGGGGAAAAAACTAAACCTTTAAAAGCAGGCTTTGCTACTTTCTTTTTATTTTGTAATATAAAATAAAAATAACTTTCATTTAATACAGATAAATGGGGAAAATTTTTTATTATTTAATATTCTGTAAGAAAATATTATTTATTTGAGAGAAACAGTCGTAAAAAATCAATTTTTACGTTTTTTTCCAAAAAAAAAACGGTAAAAAACCAGTTTTTTTCCGCCACTTATATTTTTCCGGAAAATTTACATCTCTAGGACCAAGTAACCACGGTAAATAAACGCCTACACGCAAGAGGGGACAAGAGTCCCAACAGTGGTGAACAATATTGATATGATACAGATGTCATACACGCACTAGGGATGCACCGAATAGTGATTTTGGCCGAATACCGAATGCCGAATATTCGGCTAGCCGAATAGTAAGTGTTGGGCCGAATACCGAATATTCGGCCGAATACCGAATATTCGGCTTTCCAAATACTTTTTATATTTCAAAATTTAAAGGTATTAAAATGTTACTTTTTAAAACAGTTTTACATAATATTTAATAAAAGTAACTTACATTTTGATAAACAAGAGCTTTTTATAAGAGTATTTAGTATTGAAAAAAATCTGGCTTGAGTTATTTAAGAAGTGCAATTATGAAACTTAAATTAATAAAATTTTCTATGAATCAAAACAAACATTTTAAAATCCAATAATGAAAAAATGGCCGAAGAAAAATTTTACAGTCTGATAATTGTCCTTTTTAAATAACTCAAGGCAGATTTTTTCAATATAAAGTACAAATACTTTCAACTTAATTCTGAATAAAGGTATGTTTGGCTCATAGTTCTTTTCTTATGAATGGTTGTATTTTCCACCCTTCCCATCATATCATATTTTACAGAAATCAAAGCATGTGAGTTGAAAATATGTTATCTTGTTAATGTAATAAACGAACACACAAGTTTTGACCTAGAGTGAGATGATATACAATGTACTTATGACTCAATAAGTTGATTATGATTATCGTTTCAGGAACAAAAATCGTCTGCCTTGATAGCTATTCTCAAAAAAAAAATTTTCTTTTAAAAAAACTTTTATTTGGAGAAAAGCAAGAAACAGATTATTTACTAAACAAAATTTAGAAACTTGTATCAGCACATAATTTATTCCTAAGGAGAATCCTAATAAATCCCCATTTTAATCCTTCTCATGGTTAATTTTCTTAAGTTATACTTTACAAACAGCAAATAAATAATGTAAAAACATTCTATTTTATTTTAAAATGATCTTATTTCTAATTATTTTAAATATAAATTAAAAAATTGACAGTTAAAAGTAGAAATAGTGAAAAAATTTGTAAATGTTTTATTAAGTATTGGATTGGCCGAATACTATTTGATATTCGGCAGGCCGAATAGTTTCATATTCGGCCAAGCCGAATATTCGGCTCAACCGAATAGTTTAATATTCGGCCTAACCGAATATTCGGTAACATGGCCGAATAGGCCGAATACCGAATAGATACCGAATATTCGGTGCATCCCTAACACGCACCACATTGGCACGATGTTTTTCAGATGCCAATTTAGCGAAAACTTCGAAGAAGTTTGAGAAATTTAAATTTCAACCCATTATGGGTCTGTAACGTGATCCAGAATGACGGGAGAAACTTTTTTATGCTAAATTGGTAATGTATGAAGCATAAGCTTTCAATAAACGTATTACATCAAAAAATGGAAAATGGCCCCCTGTCCTTCCCCTCCCTCCCCTAAAAAAACCCGGTGCTATGGGGAAAACCGTAAAACTGCAAAAAGAGCGGCGAAGAAAAGTAAGTTATGCTATAATTTTTCTCCCTGCTGTAACTCCCATAGAAGCAAAGTTATAGCCTTTTAAAAATTGAAATGAAGTGAAGGAATGAGCAAAATTATATTGGTGAATAACCAACACAGGGGGGGGGGGGGGGAGCAATAGGCCTGGTTGTACCACATAGCTTAAACTTTTAAGTTAAAATTGGTAGAGAAAAAAATGAGCGATTTTTAAAGTGTATCTTGGGGAGGGGGGGGGGGAGTCAAGCTCCTCCCTCACCTTTGGAAGAGGCCCTCAAAGAGGGAACTTTAAAACAATGTGCCTAGGTTACGGTAACAATGTGACTAGTTCAATGGTTTTTTCCCATCTCAAAAAAATTTCCAATGCGCCTAAGGACGTTTTCAATTCTAAAATTCGATCTAAAATGAAAAAACACAAAAAGCTTCAAAAACTGCCCCCCCCCCCCCCCACCGTGGGAACCATATTCAGAAGGGGGGAGGTAAGAAAGCATCATAATATGAAAGAGTGATCCGAGATCTTCAAGATGATATACAATATGATGGGTTTAAAAAAGTGAAAATTGTCCGCCCCCTGCCAGTCCACCCTTTCGCCCTCAATTTCCTGCAGCAGACATTTAATTTTTTTTTACATTTAATAAATAATGTTTACTGAATGATTCGATGAAAAAAACCATACTTAAATTAATAGGTATTGTAGAAATCACTACAGTTTTAAACATATGTTCGTCCTCTCTCCAGCCCCCTCTTTGAAAATTTTTTTTTAATAAATAATATTTATTGGGGGGTTCCAAATACGTGACAGCATGGTAAGACTAAAATACAAGAAACTTTGAAAATTAGGTCTTCATTTCACAAGTTATTGTCATATTCTCATGCTTCTTTTTGTACCTCGCTTCTCGATAAAACTGTCATTTCACAAAGCTTCATCGACAAAACTCTCCTCGATAAACCTCCTCATGTCTATTGTCAGCGAGAACGAAAATCATCCTTATTGAAAAAAGCATTCATCAGAAAACCACAAGCTTCTCGAAATGCCGCTTTTATCAAGGTTAAATTTCATCGCTATCCTTCGATAAACCCATTTCATCGGGGTAAATTTTCATCGCGAAGAAAGAGTTTCTCAAAATGTCTGACTTTATCGGAATGAGATTTGCTGAAATGAGAGGCATATATGCAAAAGCTCTTTTACCTATTCTTTCATATTATGAATCTTTCTACTTTTGGAGTTGAATTTTAAGGGGTGGGAGGAGGGGAGGGGATGAATTTTTTAAATTGTAGCTATTTCGACAATAAATGTTATTTTTGGTGTGGATTTTTTTTATGGAACCCTCCAGTAAATATTTTTTATTAAATAAAAAGATTTTAAAGTGGGAGCTGCATCATTTTTAGGTGTATTTGGAGAAAATGAGTGAACCCACAGGTGACATGTAAATTTCAAACCTCTTTTTTTTAATCCGTCATGTTATATATGCATCATCGGAATGTTGTGGCACCTCCCTTTCATTTTACGAATCTTTCTCCTCCTGGAGTTGAATTTCAGAAAGGGGGAGGGGGAGAGAAAGCGATAAGAGGGTGAATTTTTTAAATCGTAGCTATTTCGACAATAAATATCATTTTAGATGTGGAGTTTTTTTTATGGAACTCTTCGGTAAAAATAACTTATTAAATATAAAGATTTTAAAGTGAGGGCTGCGTCATTTTTAGGTGTATTCTGGGAAAAATGAGTGAACCCACAGGTGACATGTAAATTTCAACCTCTTTTTTGGTCCTGTAATGTTGTATATATATCATCAGAATTTTTTCACACCTCTCTTTCATTTTACGAATATTTGTCCTCCTGGAGTTGAATTTCAGGAGAGAGAGGGGGACAGTAAAAAGGTGATTTTTTTTTTTTTAAATCTTAGCTATTTTGACAATGAATATAATTTTAGATGTGGTTTTCAGAGGAACGCTCCGGTAAATATTATTTCCTAAATACAAAAGTTTAAAAAGGGGACTGCATGATTTCCGGGTGCATTTTGGGAAGAAAAAGTAACATTACGGCCACGGGTGAGGAGTAAATTTCAAACTTTTTTTGGACCTGTCATGTGATATGTCATAGGAAAGTTTTCAGAATACTCTTTCGTATTATGGACCTTTCTCTTCTTGCAGTTTAATTTCAGGACAGGGGAGCGACGGGGAGTGAATTTTTTTAATTGCAGCTATTTCGAGAATAACTATCATTTTAGAAGTGGTTTCTTGATGCAACCTTCTAATAAAAATTGCTAATTATAAACATTTTAAAGTGGGGGATGCGTGATTTCCGGGTGTATTCTGTTAAGAAAAAGTAAACCTGTGGGTGAGGAGTAAATTCCAAACATTTTTTGGACCGTTCATGTGATTATTGGAATTTTTTTCGAACCACTCTTTCATATTATGAATGTTTCTCCTCCTGGGGTTGAATTTCCGCAGGAAGGAGGGGAGCAATGAGGGATGAATTTTTTAAATCGTAGCTATTTTGAGATTAAATTTCATTTTAAATTTGATTTTTTGATGGACCCCTTTAGTAAAAATATTTTATCAAATATAAACATTTTAAAGCGAGACTGCGTGATTTCCGGCTGTATCCAGTGAAGAAAAAAAAAAAACAGTGGAGTAGTGAGGAGTAAATTTCAAGCTTTTTATGGATCTGTCATATCACGTATCATCGGAAAGTTTTCAAACCACTCTTTCATATTATGAATCTTTCTTCTCCTTTCCTCAATTTGGCCTCCTTACAGAAGCGCTTTGCAAACTTTTTTGAAATCATTTCGTTTTTGTGAATTTAGATCTAATTTTTTTTTTTTATGGAGACTTCCAATATATAATTTATAATGTATGAAAATTCACAAACAGTGAGGACAAGCTGTATTCCAGGTGTTGCAATAGTTGGAATTCTAAGGGGAGTGTTTTTATATCTTTTGTTGACTCCTCTTTCGCGATATATCATTAGAAAGCTCTGTAATTACCATTTTATTTTATATACCTCCCGCGCTCATCCCCTAGCTGGAAGCTGTTTAATAAATTTAACTGACACCCACCATGTGATGTATTGTTGGAAAGCCTAATGACCATTTACTCATATTATGCATTTTCATTGCTCCTGCACTACTTTGCCCCCCGGGTGGTCCGTTTAATGTATGTCCATAGAGAGTCTTCTAATAATGGGAGAATTGTAGATCGTATCTCAATTGATGTACAAAAATTAATAAAAGGTTTTTATCTCTTTTAATATCCTTTTAGTTCATGTTCTTTACACTAGAATTGCTTTTGATTATTTTTCTTTGGCCATTTTACTACTAGCGACTCTACTCGTGACTTTACAACTTTTTGCAACCAAGGAATGCTGTTACATGACTTTTCAACTATTGCGGCTCCATTATAACATCCTTTTGGTTTGTTGTTGTTTTTTAAATTCATTTGTTTTCAGTTACCATGTATTTACTAAATTATGCTTTTTAAACATGTAATAACAAAGATTTTAATAATCGATTGTAAAACATCTCGATTGTAGATCCTCGAAATTAATCGATGACTTTATCGAATGTGCTTTTTTACAATTATGATTTTTATCGAATAGGAAATTTTCGAGAATCACCCATCACTAGTGTGTACCCCGAAGAAATATCAAAAAAGTGTTATGGAGGAACTGCCTCAAGGGCCCTTGGGTATTGTTAAAATGAAAGCAATCGCAAGATGATTTGTCTATTGGAAAGGGATTGACAACAATTTAGAAGCCACAAAAATTGCGCTGACTGCGCCAGACACAAAACTGATCCAGCCAAAGTTCATTACTGGGAGTATCCCAGCATGTCATGGGAGCGTATACATTAAAGCCGTACCGAGTACTCGGTAAATACTCGGTACTCTGCCAATACCGAGTAGTTGCAAGAATTTTATTTTTTAAGCATATGAATTTATAACTGATCTGTAAAAAGTTATCCAAATATCGAAGTATAATATATGTAGTAATTCATAAAACTATTTACTCGGTATTTAACTATACGTCTGCAAAATATAGAAAAAGTTAAGAACAAAAACCCTCATAAAATTTCACATTTATACAAATAAAAATACTTTTTTGATATATGGGTCATTTTCAAAAAGCTTGTACATTCTAAGTCCCCCAACTTTAAGAATTTTTAATAACTAAAATAAAATTTAAGCATTTACATTACTTGTCTGACTGTTTACAGTAAATGTGGGCTAAATATTATCAGAAATTAAAAATAATATTAGTGTAGTTATGGTTTCAATGTGTCAGCTATAGCTAAAATGCTATGTCCCCTCTTCCCTTTTTATTTTTTTAACTGCTATAAAATTATAAATCAATTGTCAAAAGTGTTAATTTTTTCAGTTGTGACAATTGTTGTATGTGTTATCTGTAGCATAGACCATATAATATATTTTTTTAAACTTGTTTTTTTTTTTTTATAAAAGTGGAACAATTTATTGTTGTCCTCAGATTTTTCACCCTCTGTTACCATATTTATTGTAATAAATTATTACTACTAAGTGTTCAACACAAGGTTCTGCAGTTCTTCGAACAGTTTATTTTTAGGTGAGACCACCATTTTTTTAAAATTATTAAGTTATTTTCACCGTGGTGTTGAACTAAAGCATTTACAAGATAAGGATGTTTTATTCAGTTTCCCCTCTGTTACCAGCTTATTTATGTGAAATTTATTTTTTTTATGCTTTTATAAAATTTTAACCATAAGATCAAATGGTGCTTCTTAAATAAATAGGCTTAGTTTTTCTTGTTTTTAATTCACTTTGTGCTGATAAAATTTTTTGTAGTTTTTTTTCCCCTCTGTTACCATGCTTATGGTAAAAGAGTGGAACAAAGTGTAACAGAGTAAGAAACTACTAAAAAAACAAGTTTATTTGAACATTGTTCTTGAAGGCTGCACATTCTCGTTTCATATTCTTAGAACAGAATTATAAATATGCATTTTTCTTTTTAAATATAAAATAGTAGTTTTTTTGATGAGCTAGTTGCCATAAACATTAGGCTTTAATTTTCTCAATCAAAATGCTTCTTTAATTGTAGTCATTTATATTTATGAATCAATACTACTTATTTATGAAAAAATAATGCAGGGTGAAATACCACTATTTTCGAATATTAATATTTGTAAAAGCCTTTAATTCTTGCTTGGTCTGTTTCAAATTTTAGGATATCTTATAACACATGATAAAAATGTATTAAAGAAGAAAAGATCATTATTTAAGTAGGAAAGAATTTATAAAAAAGATACACCGTGTCAAATACTACTAATTTCAAATAGTAATCTCTGTAAAAATCATTATTTCTTGGATTAAAGCGCCATCCAATTGGCACGCGAATTTGTTAAAATTTGAAAATCTAAGGCAAGCTGTTAGAAATTGAAACACAGATTATAACATATGATAAAAGTTTATAAAAACAATGCCACATGAAATACCAGTATTTTCGAATAGTATTTTTTTGCAAATATCTTAAATTCTGCCTTGATCTGTTTGAAACATTGAATCTTCATGATAGCTTATAACACATAATAACAAGTTATATAAAAAAAATTCCCTTGTCTAATCCCACTATTTTTTAATAGTATTTTTTGCAAAAATCTTAAACTCTTGCTTTAAAGCACCACTACCTCGACTAATATATGATGAGATTTTTTTTTAAACTAAGCAGTGCGTTTGTCATAGCACATGATATAAATTTACAAAACAGAATGTCCCGCCAAATACAGCTATTTTCCAATAATAATTTTTGTAAAAATCTTAAATTCTTGCTGGATATGTTTGAAACATTAATATCGTATACAATACATGATATAAACTTATAAAGAAAATATGTCTCATCAAATATCACTCCACTATCAATCAGCGTTCCCTTCGGTTACTTTTTTTCCACTCTGTTACCGTCAATCGTCAATTTAAGCTGGTTTATTTCACTAAAAATTTTATCAATCATCATTTTGAATAATTAATTGTGTAACTTTAACTAATATTTTATTTATGTAATATTTTTTTATAATTTAACTGAAAAAAATGTGAATGCACATTTAATTAAAACTTATGATTTTTCCAAAAAAGTAACTTAAAGGAAATCTTTTGTATTTTACAAAAATAAAAATAATCATAACAAAACAACAGTTAGAATTTTCTGAAAGTAGCAATCATGTAATTAAAGGAAATGTGATATTTACTGTTTTAGGTGTTTTATTTTTTTAAATAAAAATTTTTGACTGTTGGTAACAGAGGGGAACATTTTACTGTTGCAGGTTCATACTTTATTTGACTTTCCAAATCAAAAAGCAAACTGCTGTTTTCAGTTTTATATACAAGAAATGTTTTAGTATCAACTAATATTTTTATAAGTTGCATTTAAAAAAAAATTTTATTTGTGAAAAATTTCCCAAATGTACAAGTTTTTTGAAAATGACCCATACAGAAAAACAGAAAAGAATATTATTTTGGATAAATAAAAAACTGAAAATACAATAAAAAATTAATTAAATTTATTATATTTCAAATTATGGTGCTAAACACCAAACATTCTACATTAGCAGTATACATGGCATTTCTTTTACTACTATAAATTCGGCCTGCCTCTGAAAATATAAGTTCAGAATAAACAGTTGTTGAAGGTGCACATAATTTTTTGCAAAGTTGTACATAATCGGGAAAGTTTTAGTCAGTTTTACATAAGTCTTCTGTTAAGAAAGCCTGTATCTCTTTTTGTACCAATTCTTCATGCAAAGATCTTAATCAAATACTAGTGCCACAATCTTTCTGCTCATTCGCAGTTTCTATAAAACATTGCCAGAAAAAGAAAATTGATGAACTTTTGCTGGCATTTTCTCTTTTGGTTCGTCTACATTAGCATTCTCATGGTGTATTTTTTGTTTCTTTGGTGAATTTTCAAATTCTAGATCATCTACACTAATCAATTCTAGAGCTTGCTTTTTAAGGCATTCTTAACCACTTAACCGGCGACGGGTATGGGGAAATAGTGCTTTAACCCCCGACTTATCTCAGGGCAGCCGTTGAAGTGGTTAATTCACATTTTATAATTTTCATTGAAAAAGGTTAGATTTTTACCAAAATATTTAAAAAATAATAAATTTAAAATAATAATTTAATCTGCACACATGAAAAATGAAAAGAAACTGCTAAGCCAATACATTTTTTTTAAATTAAAAAAAATAAATAAGGTACAAACAGTTACAAGATAAATATGAAATGTTTTGCATCATTCAGTGAATTGCAGAAACAATAAACATTTTTATTTTTGATAGACAGATTTCAATGGTTGGAATAAATTGGAGGGTTAAAGAATGTTTTAATTTTATATTGGTTAATAGTTGTACTTCTTATGTATCAATACTCCTTTTTTATTAGTTTTGAACTGTCAAAAATTATCTTTAAAAGGTGCCCAAATAAATTTCAAATTTAATGAGCAATTTTTTTTTTTTTTTTTTAATTAAGAAAAAAAAAGTTTTTTTTTTTTTCTGTTGATTAATGCTATTAACATTGAGTACTTACTGCCTTCTTTATATAAAAAAAAATTATTTTTGATTAAAAAAAGTTTTTTTTTAGAAGGCTGCTGTAAAAAAAAAATTAAATACTTATTTCAAAATGGAGTATATCTTTTTAAGCAGAAAAATATTATCTTTAAAATAAAAAAAGCCGCAACTAAATATCTTGCACTGTTCCAGAGATAGAGCACTTTAAATTTTTTTTTTGAAAATCGCAAATGGAAAATGGTGCTCAGGATGCCATCTTTGGCATCTTGTATCTCGTTTCAGAAATAAAGATGGAGCTCTTCATTATACAATCAATGTTCAAGGCATGATTGTAAGACGTCATGTTGATCAAATCCGTCCAGTGGGTGAACAAGTACAAGAGAATTATTCTATATCGAATGAACATCGCAGATCTCCATCAACAAGATTTAACAGAACTACTCCAGAATCAGACCATATGAATGCTGAAAGCATTATTATTCCAATGTCAACTGACAAACCTGTAGCGTCACCTTTAACTGTTAAAGCCCGACTTTTGATCTCACTTCGTCAACCCATCAGTCAAATAGTTCATCAATAATTTCTGATACGACAGATGCTCCACCGATTCAAGCAAGTCTGACTGCAATACGCAGACGTTTTCAACGAGTTCACAGACCACCCAAGAGACTTAACCTGTAAAGAGGGAGGAGATGTGGTGTCTGACTAATGACATTAACTGTAGGGTTTCTATTAATTGACTGAGCGAGCTAAATTATTAATATACTGTGAACATGAGATTATGGAATATGTTATGTTTAAAAAATGTCTATGAGAATGTAGTATGCAGATTGTGCATACAATATAATATTATAGTTTATTTCTTTATTTATGTCCATGCTCGTCCAGTAAAGATATGTATACATCGTTACCTAAAACTTGTCTTCATCACTGATTAAATTATTACCCACACAAACCCGACACCAAGGACCATCTCCCATTGCATACTTCAAATATTTCCTGTGTATTTGTGCCTCAATACAGAGAACAGACAAAATTGCTTTTCAAAAAACGTATAAGGGTCATTCCACATGAATTCAACCAATGGGTGTTGCATCATAGTCACAGATTTTTTTTTTAATTTTATCATAGATAGACATAGTAGTGAAACCCTCAAATCTGAAATTTAAAAGTAATTTTCACAATATTGGCCGAGATATGGCCATTTGAAAACTGGCCATTTTTACGAAATGGCGGCCATCTTGGAATTATATCACTGTCTAAATATGGCCATAACTTGACAACTAATGGCTCAAATTTTATATATCTGGTACCAATTTGAAGCTATTTGTACAAAGAATGAATATTTCACATCAAAACAATAATAAATTTTCATTTTTTTACTTTTTATTATGTGCAAAGTGAAAATTTCACCGCAAAAAAGGGCAGTTGTAATGGCTCATAAAAAAAATGAATCATCATGAATTTTTCTGAAACTTGGTAAAAACGTTGCTCCATCTGTGTGCTTTAAATAAAAAAAAAATTGGAAAGGTAAAATTTGTTGTTTTAAAATAAATGGTTTTTTACACATAAGGTGTCATTAACCAAATAATGATATTTTTAGAATCTGTAAGCATTCCTGATTCAAAAAATAATGGTTAAAATAAAATTTTCTAACATCTAAATTAATGTAAAAGTATAATCAAAACCTCATTTGTACTAATTTTGTAGAAATCTGCCCCCACTCCCCCTCCCCCCCCCAAAAAAAAAAAAAAATTAGACAATTCAAAAAATTTTACACTGAAAAAGATAAGAAAATAATTAAGGAATATAATGTATAATTATAAAATACCTATAAATGCAGTGCATATATATATGATAATTTACTTCACATATAGGGGCGAGTGGGGTGGAATGGGACAGTAGGTTTTTCTCTTTAAGTATCATTCTAAATATTTCATCAATCACACATTAGGTGAAGTAATGGTACCCCAATCTTCAGTTGAAAAAAGTAGCTGATTTACATAAGCTTGCAATTATATAAAGAAAAAGATTATTTCAAAAATGAAAAGTAAATTTAGTTCATATACTTTTTACGCTTTCTGTATAATGATTTGATTATGCATAGATGTAACAGTTTCTCTATATATGGAACATTATACTGTAAAATTAGAGAGGTAAAATTTGTTGTTTTAAAAATGGTTTTCTACATATAAGATGTCATTGACCCAAATAATGATTATTTTAAAATCTGTAAGTATTCTTAATTTAAGAAATATTGGTTAAAATGAAATTTTCTAGCATCTAAATTAAAGTATTGTGTTTATATTATATAATTCAATAAAGAAATATCAATTTTCAGTTATTTACACTAAATATTTATTTTTACAGTACTTTTTATTTCATTTCATTCAAAATATGATAATATAATTCTCAAAACATATTTACATAAATATTTTAAATACCTTACTATGGAATGCATGAAAAAAAAAGGCACATAATATTTTCTCCAGAAATGTTGGAGAAATACTAGCTGTAAATTACAGAGTTAAATTATTCAATTGTGTAATTTAAATACAATAAATATATATAAATGAGTTAATTGAGTTGACATTTGTTATTTTTTGTTCACACTGAATTAAAATTTCTATGAACAAAAATCTAAATATGATGAGACAAAAAAATAAATAACAATAATATAATACAAATCCAGGGCAAAACATTGAATATGATGAGAAATAAGCCAAAGTTTAAAATTACACATGGAACAAATCTAGACAAAATAAGAAGAAAATATTTACTTACATGCATATAACTTTATAATATAGCAGTTTTTTCTTCAGATTTAAGCTAAAATGGATTTAATTAGTTTTAAAGTTTAAAAATAATGCTTGAATTGTTCGAGTTTCCTCTGGTGGAACAGTATATGTTCTTCCTGTAGCAGTTAAAGGAATAGACACTTCTTTTATTATTTGTTCATACGGAATCCAACAAACATCTGAGGATTTTGGCCATGAATATGAAGAATTGGGGCCATTAGGATGCATGAACATAATTTTATAGTCGTTCAGTTCTTCACAGTAATCTAAAATTTTCCCAATCCACCAATTTATCCCATATACACATGCAACATATTGTTCACTTTTAAATGTCAATGGTCTGACAATTTCACTGATTCCCAAAGGAATTACCCAAGTTTCTTGGACATTATGATGCAAGATTACATCATACTTTAATTATAGCCAATTAAGAAGCAGATGAAGTAAAGCAGCAATCTTTTCTTTAAATTGCATCAGCTCATATAGAACATGATGCAAGATAGCATCATACTTTGATTATAGCCAATTAAGAAGCAGATGAAGGTACAGTAGCAATCTTTTCTTTAAATTGCATCAGCTTATATAGAACATGATGCAATATTACATCAGCTTATAGAAACATAATGAAATTTTTACATCATGTTTTGAATTCAAAATTTAAAATTTTGAATTCATGTTTTGATTCTTGAAATAATCTTTTTCTTTATATAATTGCAAGCTTGTGTAAATTAGCTACTTTTTTCAACTGAAGATTGGGGTACCATTACTTCATCTAATATGTGATTGATGAAATATTTAGAATGATACATAAAGAGAAAAACCTACTGTCCCATTCTACCCCACTTGCCCCTATATGTGAAGTAAATCACCATATGTATGCATTGCATTTATAGGTATTTTATAATTATACATTATATTCCTTAATTATTATCTTATCTTTTTCAGTGTAAAATTTTTTTGAATTGTCTAATTTTTTTTTTTTTTTTTTTTTTTTTTTTTTTTTTTTTTTTGGTGGGGGGGAGGGGGGCTGGAGGCAGATTTCTACAAAATTAGTACAAATGAGGTTTTGATTATACTTTTACATTAATTTAGATGTTAGAAAATTTTATTTTAACCATTATTTTTTGAATCAGGAATGCTCACAGATTCTAAAAATATCATTATTTGGTTAATGACACCTTATCTGTAAAAAACCATTTATTTTAAAACAACAAATTTTACCTTTCCAATTTTTTTTTTTTTATTTAAAGCACACAGATGGAGCAACGTTTTTACCAAGTTTCAGAAAAATTCATGATGATTCATTTTTTTTATGAGCCATTACAATCTGCCCTTTTTTGGGGTGAAATTTTCACTTTGCACATAATAAAAAGTAAAAAAATGAAAATTTATTATTGTTTTGATGTGAAATATTCATTCTTTGTACAAATAGCTTCAAATTGGTACCATATATATAAAATTTGAGCCATTAGTTGTCAAGTTATGGCCATATTTAGACAGTGATACAATTCCAAGATGGCCGCCATTTTGTAAAAATGGCCAGTTTTCAAATGGCCATATCTCGGCCAATATTGTGAAAATTACTTTTAAATTTCAGATTTGAGGGTTTCAGTACTATGTCTGTCTATGATAAAAATTAAAAAAAAATCTGTGACTATGATGCAACAAGTTTTCCTTAAATTGGTTGATTTCACGTGGAATGACCCATAATTCTACTTTTTGATGCCTGTAATAAAAATATTGCATGTATCTCAATTGTTCTAAATTCCATCAAAGTTCACTACAAATGAAATCTCAACAGTAAATCAGCATATATGATTCCATCCTTCAGAGCCGAAACTAGAGGGGGCAAGTGCCCCGGGCACCAACAGAACAGAAGGTCAAGGGGGCGCTAAATTAAGATTTTCTTTGGTGTGTTTGTTATAAAGAATTAATATATGGGGAGGTAGGGGGACGTCAAAATCCATGTTTGCCCTGGGCGTAAAAAAGTCTAGTTTCGGCACTGCCATCCTTAATAATAATATGAAAGAGAAAATTCTCAGAGATTCTTAAAATATGTATAAATTTACTGAATACTAAACCTTAATAGATTAGATCAATTATAACTTCACAAAATGGCAACTATTTGATGACAGCTTTTGGCACTAATTTTGCTTTCTTCGGACCTCTTAAATTTGAAAAATCAAAATTATTTAAAATTCGCATTTGTTTTAAATTTGGAACAAAATTTAGTTGAAGTTTTAAGTGGCCAAAGTAAGTGCTGTGGCATGTGATACTGGCACTTCAAACTATTTATAAAGCCTTAAAATAATAGAATTAGCAAAAAGCGGTTTGGATTGTATGTTCTAGACACTTTTAAATTTCAAATAATGCAAAGATAAAAAAATGTTTTTACATTTTTTAAAAGTCTTTTGGGAGAATCTCTTTTCAAACAGCACTTACCATAGTTAAACTTTACTAATTTTGATAGACACAGTCCTTTAGAAAATTAGCATTACGTATGTAAATTTTGCATATACAATCCATAAAAAATGAGGGCTGAGTTTTATTTGAAAGAAATAGATATAAATAAACCCTCATCTTGTTAATTAATACATTAACAATATCAGGTATTATGAAGATTTGTTTGTTTTGTTTGTTTGGAGGGGGGGTTTTTTGAGACTTATAGCGGCTGAGCTGTTGTCTCGAATGATCCAATTTCAGAAAAACATCAACCAAGATCGAGAAAGAGATTAAAAGCGATCAATACTATGTAGAAATTTAAGAGTTGATCTCCGAAAAGATTCAGAATTGCAAAACTCCTTAGAGAACTCAATAAAAGAACGAAAACAAGCTCCACTCAGAGTGGAAGGATCCCAACACAGAGAACGATGTGAATGATATTTTAGACAGGAAAAAAGAATATGCTCCAGGGAGTCAGAAACATGGCACCTGCTACATCTATCATCATTCATCAGGCCGAAACGAGAAAGGATGGCAGGGGTGATCAACATCTTGCTTAAAAGACGCGAAATCAGGACATCATCTCTACGATTCGACGCCCAAGCGTACGTCTGCTTGACCAGGGGGATGTTACCATGAGAGCTAATATATTTGCTCGATCTGTACTGTTGATTGAGGGTACGATAGATTTCTTTTTTTCTATAATGGATGAGATCCTCAGGAGAAATCCAATTCAGCAAAACATCAGCGTCACTTACGCCTTTAGCCAGATTATCGGCTTTTTCGTTGAGGTGAATTCCACGATGACCCGGCACCCAGCATACCAAGATGCTCGGGGAATGCGAAGCAATCCTTTGAATCTTATTAAAAAGCCACAAAATGACTCTAGGTGACTTGATCGAAACAGACTGAAGGGCGGTGAGTACCGAAAGGCTGTCAGTAAGTAGCAGAATGGGGCGACCCAAGGAGGCCAGTTCGTCTAAAGCAGTGCCAATAGCTAGAGCCTCAGCTGTGAAGACGGAGTTGATTGTGGGGATTCTGTAACAGAACTGAGAGGTTTCCGAGCACCCTGCAATGGAGGTATTAGAGGAAACTTTAGACGCGTCAGTAGCAATGACCTGCCATCCGCTGGTGAAATTTTGCATGAAATCCTGGAAGAGCGGGACGATGATGCTACCATCAAGGTCCTTATTCTGGAAAGGGAGGTCGTCTAAGTGAAGTTGCACAACTTCCTGGCTGTTCGGCAAGGGCATCTGGAAGGGAATCAAATGTTCTAGTCGACCATCAATTTCTTCGAGGATGGTAGCAATACCGGGAATGCTTTCCACCAAGCAAAACATGTTGCCCTCTTGAAAATCCCAGAAAGGAGACTTGCTGCCTAAAGAGCACTGCTTTATCCAGAAGCCAAACGCCAACGAATTGATTCTATCAGCCAGCAAGGGAGAGCCGGCGTGCTGTCGAAGAATAATATTTGGCACCCATTTCGGGAGGCCGAGAGCCGTCCTGAGAGCAGTAGTCTGCAACACTTCAAGCTTCAAGAGGATGGAATCACATGCCGATAACAGGGTGGCCGCGCCATATTCTATAATACTCCGGATGGAGGAGTTGGCCAAAGTGAGAAGATGATAAGATCGGGCACCGTAACGAGTATTGCAGAGGGCCTTTAGGATATTGATACGGTTAAAAACTTTCTTCCGGATGTAATCTGAGTGTTTGCGAAAACCCCCGCGCCTTGTAATATAAAAACCTAGAAACTTTAGTTCGTCGCACCACTCAATCAGACCTCCATTGATGCTAAAATCGAATTCACAGTCTCCACGTCTTCTAGAGAGGTTGATAGCGTGACATTTATCTGGACGTATAGACATCTTCCAATATCGGCACCATTGAGCAATTAAACGGAGGGCTTCTTGGAGTTTAGCTTGGCATAAGAGCAAAGAAGTCGCTGCGCAATAAATGAAGATGTCATCTGCGTATAGCAAGTACTTGACTCCAAGTCCATCCAAAACTTCAAAGAAATCGTGCATGAAGATGGAGAACAAGATAGGACTTAGAACTGCCCCCTGAGGCACCCCTCTTCCAAGGCTGCGATTTGAAGAAAAAATTCCTCTCCAAAACACCTTGATACTTCTATTTTGCAGAAAACGGTGAAGCCAGCGAAGGATCCGTCCTGTAATGCCGATTTGTGCGCACTTCAAGATGAGGCCGTCCACATAAACTGAATCATACGCAGCCTGCACGTCTAACGATATCCCCAAAATAAAATTCTTATCCTTCTTTGCACGAACGGTGTCAAGATGTAACATCTGCAGAGCGGTCTGGCTGTCCCGGAAAGGCTGGAAGCCTAAGTGCCTATGGTGGAGGATATTATTTTGAAGTAAGTAGTTGCTGATGCGATTTGCAATCATGCGTTCGCAGATCTTACACATTACAGATGTCAGAGCAATCGGGCGATATGAGGCAACATCTTTTTTAGATTTTCCAGGCTTCAAAATAGGGATAATTACAGCAGATGTCCAATTTAGAGGAATTTCCCCAGAGTGCCAGATTTCGTTGTAAATATGAAGTAGGTGCATCATAGACTGCTCGTTCAACCCCTTAAAGAAGGCAGCAGTGATCTTGTCTTCACCTGGGGATGAGGATTTGGTGCGGCGAATAGCATCCTTTAGTTCGATGATCTCAAAGGGACGATTTAATTGAGTACATCCTTCTCCACCATAATCCAACGGGATTGGCTCATGGCTAACGTCTTCGCTAAAGTGATCAGCCAAGATTTCAGCCTGAGATACAGCATCGGAGATCAGGGTCTCATCCTGGGCGAGGCAGAAGTGAGCATCAGGGGGAGAACAAGAGCGAATTTTGATCTTCTTAAAAACTTTGTATAAGATGCGAGGATCATGTGCCTTCTTGCAAGCCGAATCCCAAAAATGATGCTTGGCATCCTTGATGACTTTACGGAGTTTCGCAGCCACCTTCTTATACCTCATCCAGTAGTCCATGGACACGAGTTGACGAGCTTTCCGCAGCAAAAAATTTTTTTGTTTGTAAAGGTTGTTGCACCTTGCTGACCACCAGGCAGGAGTGCTTTTAGGATGCGGAGTATTAGATATTTTATGTTTTCTCATGAGGTTCTGTACCAAACTAATGAAGGAAGTGTAGTCAGCACTTGGCTGGGAGGCGAGAGTGGTATTAGCTTCTTGACAGATGCGGTGCCATCTAAAACGAGAAGTCTGAGGATGAACAGGAGGCGAAAGAGTTACAGTGATGGAGACGGGAAGATGATCACTGTCAAACGGATCATCTACAACATGGATAGAAGAGCAGGCTAAAAGGTCAGCAGAGCATAACGACAAGTCAAGGAGGGAACAGACTCCACCAGGAGAGATATGGGTTGGCGACGAAGTATTTAGAAGGCAGAAAGAACTATCTGCCAGCCAATGGACAAAATCTTCACTGACACTAGAGCAATAAGGAGCACCCCAAAGAGGGTGGTGCAAGTTAAAGTCCCCCAAGATGAAGGAGGGACCCGTAACAGCCTGACAAACCTTGACCAAATCATTAACTACCCTGCCTGAGCTAGAATAGATGTTAATAAGATTAATGGATGAGCCGCCTTGAAGAATACAAACACCCATGATTTCATTGGTAAAATTAAGAGAAGTGAAGTCGAGAAGAAAAGAGGATAATGTTGAATTGACAGCAATAATTAAGCCACCACCTCGGCGGTCAGTTCTGTCTAAACGGTAAACTATTTTGCCAGGAATGTTGAAAGTCTTGTCAGAAGTGAGGTAAGTCTCTTGGAGGACCAACACATCAGCGGTGGTGAACGGGGAACAATTTAGCCAGGCTGTTTTATTACTGACAGACCTGCAATTCCAATGGAGCAAATTTAGACCCATAGGGAAAAAACACAAAAAAGATGAACACAGATGAAAATATACAGTGAAAATAAGCCCAACCCAGGTGAAATACAGTTCGTATCCACCAATAAAAAAGAATAAAAACCTTGTAAAAGCAGGAAAGTTTCATCATCTTGAACTTCCACCCTGGTTCGGGCGTTTCCGTCTATCTGGCGAACTGTCGCTTAACTTGGCTAAGACGTTCATGATCATGGTGGATAAGGTGGTAATAGACTCGATTATTTTTTCTGTTTGCTGATTGGACTGATTTATTATGATTTTAAGCAAGGAGTTTGTGCGGTTTTCAAATATTTTTTGAATTTGATCTAAGTCTGTTTTTTGTGAGCTTACTGTTCTAGCGTATGAATTTGGTTCAGTTTTTTGTTTGAATTGACGTCTCGCGTCAATGAATGAAAGGAAGTTTCGACATTTAAACTTAAGCAGTTCAACCTCCTTGAGGCGATGGGAGCATTGAAGATAGTCCGCGCGATGTTCTTGGCCGCAATTGCAGCACTTCATGGGCTCTTGACATTGCCCCGTATGCTGAAAACCACATGTTACACATAGTTGTTCGGAAGGACATTTCGTAGTAGCATGGTTGAACTTAAAGCACTTTGTGCATTGTCTTGGCCGATCAACAAATTGATTTATTTTCTTTATAGTCATCCACATTTTAATTTCGGAGGGGAGAGTGGTTCCCAAAATCGTAACAAGTACAGGAGAGACTAAATTTTTGCTATCTTTGCGAATGAATCTTCGTAGTTCAAAAACATGAACGTTATTTGAATCCATTATTTCTTGTCCAATCTCTGAAAGTGGAATGTCAACAGGGACATTGAATAGTAAGAAACGATTGGTTATATTTTCAAAAATAATTCTAGAGGAGACGTCAGCTCCCAAAAAAGATGACACCTGACAGATATCGATAGCACAAGACACATCTTTAGTGCTAAAAATAATACTGCCAGTACGGGTGTATCGAACATTATCGATATTTTTGAAGTGTTCAATTTTGGTCATAATTTCAGTTTGAACAGCACGGGGATCGCGCTTAGGAACAGCATTAGTCGAATTACTAGCTAAGAAAATATTGAAATTGTTTCCTCCATTTTTTGCTGCCATTTGCAGAAGAAAATCATTCGGTGCTAATAACCGAGCCACATTTTGATTATTTTTGTCAAATTCCAGAATGCTATCTTGGGTGTCTAGCATTTCAACATTGACGGGCGTTGCCTCAGCAATATTATCTTGAACAACTTTTAATATAGTATGCGACATGATAGCAAGCAGGCTGACAACTCAGCACTATGTTTCCAATGTCAAAGTCACAATAAACACAACTCGAACAATTCGAAAAATTACAGCAAAGAAAAGAAAAAATCGCTTACCTCAAAGCGAAAAAACAAAACAAATTCAGAAAATGGAAAACAAACCACCAGAAACCTTGAAAAACCAACACTCTATCCACTAACTCAAAAACCGCCCCTCACACGTCCAAACAACACCTTATTATGAAGAGAAAATGGTAAACACATTTTGTTTACTGTTAGTATTTTTTTTTCTCTAGAACACCAAGCAACCGGCTAAGCAACTTATTGAGCAGTTTAGCTAGAAAGGCAGACAACCATTCTGCAGCCATTCACTGTTCAATGTGCAGATTTACATTGACCTGCAACCATACAACCAACCGACCTATTTTGAAGATATTTCTGACGTTGGCAATGAATTTTTGATTACATTTTTCTTTCGATCGTCTGAAACTTTGTTAAAAGTCGACAATAAGGTATAAATGTTAACAGGAATTCACAAAGTATAATTTTTAATACGATTCTGTTATTATTGTCAAGCATTTGTAACAGCTATTTCTCAGTTTTCCAGACTTATTATTTATTTTTTACCGCATGTTGATGTAATAACAAAACCTGACGTGTACTACATTCCAGATGCAGTTTATTGTATGGTATCCGTAGTGTTCAAATTCTTGTGCGAAGCCCCTATATGATCTAAAAGTTTACTTATATAGGGGTAGATGTGCAAGTAATGGACACTTTGAAGAAATTTTTTTGAAAACTATAATTATTATATTCCCTTTTTTTTTTTTTAATGTATTAATTTATCAAAAATATTTAATTATTTTCATAGTCTCTTTTCTAAATATTGTCCAAAATTGTATTGTAAATATCAGAAATACATCAAAATTCCAGCAAGTTTGTCTATCCACTTAGAAAAATCTGAGAAATTTAAAATTCCTGAGAAAAGTCAATTTGGAATTTCTGGATAAAATTCCAAATTCTGGAAAATGTCTATTTGTTTAGAAAAGAAAATGCTTGAATTTTAGTGTAAAAAAAAGAACTTATGTTAGTTGTATCTAAGCTCGTCATAAACAGCACTGTAAAATGTATTTTTCATCCCTCATGCAATACTTTCTATTTACTATTTAATCAGGGTGGCTACAGATTCTGGAAATCATGGAATCAGGGAAGTTTAAGAATCTGGAAATATCAGGGAACTTTATAAAAAATACTCAAAAATCAGGGAAATGGTTTTTTTCTATGTGAAAATATTTGTTTTCATCTTACCAACAACATTGATTTGTTGCTAAACTAAACAGGCTATGTTTAAATCAATAATAAGATGTGATAAAAAGACATAAAGCCGTATAGCTGCTAAGTGATACCTGTCTGCATGAAAGCTAAATTGTTCCATAAACCAAAATTTTCAAAAGTTCATTTGTGATTTTTTCGATGAAATTCGTCAATTTTAGCAATCTTTTGATATAATTGGCACATTTTTCGCAATTTCTAGACAAAATGTACATTTTTTTCATGAGTTCTTGACAAAATTTGCATGTTTCTCATGATTTTTTGATGAAATCTGCATATTTTTCACGTTTTTTTTCCCCACGAAATTTGTGCCTTTTTCATGATTTACTGACAAAATTTTAACATTTTATCTTTGGTTGAGATTTGCATGTTTTTCATGTTAGTAAAATGAAACTTGCATGTTTTCATGATCTTCAGATGAAATTTGTGCATTTTTCGTGATCTTTGGACTAAATTCTTGCTTTTACGTGAACTTTTCATGACATTCGCTTTTCATGATCTTTTGACTAAGTTTGCACTTTTTCCATGAAACTTTGAAGAAATGAGCATTTTTTATAAGATCTTTGACAAAATTTTGTGTTTTTCCTGTGATTCTATGTCGAAATTCATGTTATCTCAAGCGACCCTTTGACGAAATTAGCAATTTTTTTGTCTGATGCATGTAACGCTGTAACTTTAGTTGCATATGTGTAATAATTAGGGATAAATCGTAATACTCGACACCTCTGCTAATTAAATACTGTACAATTTTTGTTTTTTCCTCCCAAAAGAGATATTTGCAAGCTGGATAAGTGTGTTATATAAAAAAGCAGCATATGTTAAAAAAATACTGTATATTTTTTTTAATAATAAAAATCAGGGAAATCTGATATAGATAATCAGGGAACTTTTTTTCATCATTTCTGTAGCCACCCTGTTAATCCTTCCTTTTGTCATTCCAAATTTTCAATAGAAGTTCAACAATTTTTTTTTCCTTTTTAGCTGGGGAAGAGAGGATTTTCATTGATTTTTTAGCCTTATTTATTTACTTGACAAATCAGTTTTAGACTCTACCAATAACAAGAAAATGGGAGGTGATGTACTTTACTTCTCAAGGGTAATCTACTCCCACAAAAGATAACCTTTCATCATAACAAAAGGGGTAAGGGAAGGGAGGCTAATAAATAAAAGTTGCATTTTTGTGATGCAATTCTTGGGCTGGTTTTGAAGAGACTAGTTTAAATCAATGATAAATATTTTGTATCTTTTAACATAATTATATATAGATACAAAAAGATCAACATCTGGAATTTTTTATGTTATCTGTATGGAAAAGGCAGGGAAGTTAGTTGTTGAGCTGGAATCGATACCCTGTTCCAGTAATGGACATCCCACAGAAAGTAACAGATACTATAAATTGTGTCAAACCATATTAAAATATTCCTAAGGGAAAAAATTGTAAGTGATGATTTATATTCTAGTTACTTACACAATTACACTTGTCAGCAATAAATTTAGTTTTGTTTATCATATTTCTATTCTGCAATAAAATTTTGACAAATCTCCATCTAACAAAAAAGTATCAATTTTCTTTAGAGAATTCTATATTAGTAACAAAGTAAAATAATCTGGCTTAAACCAGTGTTCTTCTTTTTAAGGAATAAATCAGATTATTTATTTATATGTTATAAAAATGAACTAGATTATTAAGTTATGAGTATATTAAGATATGAGTGGTCCACAACCAAATGACATAAAATTTTAAATCGAGTGAAGTTTGGCACATAATTACACCTATTGTTGCAATTCTTATGCACATTTAATCCAATTGCTTCTGATTTGATGTCAACCCTAGCTGTGGACCTGATTGCTAAATATTTAGCCAAGTTTAATTTTAACCTCCCCCCCCCCTCCTCCAACCCTCATATAGAAAAAAATCGTAAAATATTATAGAAAATAGAATTTAAAATTTATCTTTTTGTTTTCTGTTACATTTTTTTCTTTCTTTCTTAGCATGATGCATTTGCAACCAGTCATCATCATGTCCATTTTTATGGTAGTGTATGGGCATCAACATCAGCAACCGTATCAGCCTCCTCAGCAACCTGCCTACCAACAGCAAGTGCCTCAGCATGCACATGCACAACCCACAGGTCATCCACAACAAGGAGGTCAAGCACAACCTAACTTATTACGAGATAAAACTCATGTTCAAGACAGAGAGTGAGTAAAAAAAAGTTCTTAATAAGCAGTGTTGATTTCAGAGGTCCCCCTCCCCACCCCTGTAGCACAGAGGAGTGAGATGTCCTGCTTGGAAAATTTAAGATTTTGTATTTTCAATGGGGAAAAAAGTACAATTCCTCCCCCTTCCCCAGAATTTAATAATGTACCCCTCCCTTGGAGCCACAGAAATCCCTCCTGGAAAGTGTCTGAATTCAACACTACAGCTATAGGGAACACTATAGGGAACATTTAATTCTCACTGTGCTTAAATATAAGATTACAAAGAGGGGCCTCGCTAAAGGGGGACAGGAGGGCCTCCCCACCCCCAAAAAAATGTTTGCACATGCTGTTACAGTTGGCAAATTTACAAACTAAACGCAGACCCTGATTATGAGTAATTGGGGCCCTGGGTAAAGGTAAATTACGGTTAGGCCCCTTTCGAATCATTGCAACGTTATTCAAATAGAACTGATGGTCACTCCTATGTGTATGTGTAATGCATAAACATATTTTTGTACCTTAGATATAAATAGAAGAAAATTCTTAGCTCCATCAGTCAGGGTTGGCATGATTTAAATCGACTGATTTAAATCAAGATTTAAATCTAGATTTAAATCAACTGATTTTTTTAAAAAAATCATTTGATTTAAATCAATTTTTTGCAATATCACGTGAATGCACATATCAAGGAAAAATTTTGGGTAAAAAGTTAGAAAATGAATTATATAACGATAGAATTACAAAATTTAAAGCAAGATATGGACAAGCTATTAATGGCTGTCATTTTGCTGCAGTTTTATTAAGTCCCTTTGTTTTAAATCAAAATGAAATTTCACTTAGTTTAGGGGAAAATAATGAAGTTTTGGCATTCATTAAAGAAGATTGTCTAAATCTTCTCACCACTGTAGCACATTTTCAAGCAAAAAATGGTCCATTCCAAAAATTATCATTGCTTGAGAAAAAAGTTTCTGATATTATGATTGGTGGAAGTCCTTTTATGTAATAAGAAGTAAAGAAAAAATCAGCGAAATGGAAATTGAATTTATTTACCAAATAACAACAGCCGTGGCTTCATCTGCTGGATTAGAAAGACAATTTTCTTCTTTTGGACTAGTTCATTTAAGCCTTCATAATAAATTAGGAGTAGACAAAGCTTCTAAATTAGTGTTTTTGTTCAAACAAATCCCTGATTTTTCCCTATTTGCTTTAAAAATATTGAATCAATTGTGATTTTTATCCCTTAATAAATAGCTTGCATTAAATGAATACAGTAGACTCCCTCAAATCCACACAGCTGCAGACCAGAGGTTGCGTGGATTTTAGAATTTTGCGGATTTCTGGCCATGGGTTTGTTTAAATTTTTTAAACAGTAATTTGATTGTAAAATGCAATTGAAATTATAATGAATGCTTATAATATAGTAAAGTATTAAAACAATTATGTAAGGTAATAAACTAAAATAATAAAAATTTAGATAATTAAAAATGATTAAAATATTGAAAGCAGCAAAGATGAAGTAAATAATCAATAATGAATAACTAAATATTTATTATAAAGATGAGATACATTTTTTTCCTAAATTATTCAATGAAACTTGCCCCATAAAGATGCACTACTAATTCACATCAAAATCATAAAATAAAGAAGTTTTATTTCAGGTTTAACCATGCTTAATAATAAAATAAGCTTCATGAATGTATAAATGCATTTTGCAAAAAGATTGTGACCAGCACTGATATTAGCAATACCTTGAATTTTTTTCAGAAATAAATTTATTCTTCCTTCATGAAAAAGCATGAATTTAGTAATATTAATGAAAGTTACAGATTAAAATATATATAGAATTGCTATATAAATAAAAAAGTCCAATTTTGTCCCTATACTTGACCTGAGAGCTTCATTGTTTACATCTGTAAATTATGTGCAGATTTTAGAGAGTTGCAGATTTGAGGGAGTCTATTATATTTAACTTGTTTTTTAAATTTTATCATTTTCTATTCATTTACAACATATTTAAATATATTCCTTATATAGTGTGCACAATTCAATTACAAAATAATAGAATAGCTTTAGATTAAAGCCTAGATATTTAACTTTTAGTATCAATCAGTAACTAGAATAGAATATTTTCTTAACTATATAATTATTTTATATATATATATATATATATATTAAATTATAAATATTATTTATTCTTTTTTAGTTATTTGTTATGAAAAACAGCTTTATGTATTGTAAAAACATAAACACACAGTAATTAAATATAGGATTCTAAAAAAATCAAATAAATCCGATTTAAATCAAAAAAATCTGATTTAAATCAAATAAATCCGATTTTTTTGATTTTTTTAAAAAAATCATGATTTTTTTCCAACCCTGCCATCAGTTCTAAATTAAATACCTTAATTAATAAAAGTACACCTTTTTTTTCTTCCCTTTTCTTAGTACAGAACAAAACTCTTTTATATAGCTTTACCAATGTATTGTATCACTATAAGATGAATTTAAAAACTTCAACATATGGAAGAGTTGGAATCGGAAAAATAAATTTAATATTTTGTAATTGAATGTATGGATTTGCGGGTCTTCAAAGTCTAGGGCCCATGGGCAAAGTCCCGATTTGCCCATGCAATTATAAGGCCCTGACTAAACATGCAAATTAGTTCAAAATTTCAATAAAAACTATTATACACTTTCTATTTCTGATAGATTTGACAAAAGTTACCAATATAATTAGAAATATTACTAAGCTTTTTACAAATAAAAAATATATTGCATTTTCTAATTGTGATAACTTGGTAAAATTATAAAACTAGTTGGCAAACACCAGGAACTATTTATATTTGCTTTTTGCTGAGTTGGCAAATACTGAATTTTGACTTGGCAATTTAAGACTCACTGTATAACCCCCACCAATAAGAAGTCTTCGCGAGGGTCCTGGTTACAAATTACATGTTTTACAAATTTTGTCTAGTAATATTATCCCCCCCCCCCCCCCCTCCAAGTTATAGGTGGAATTAAAAGCACATAGGCTCAGGATACACTTTTTCTTATAAATACATATACAATGATTTATTGAAAACATTGGTTGACTAAGACAGCATTTTTTAAAGTTTATAATAATAATGGAATTAATTTGCATCAAAGAAAATTATTTTAGTGAAGAAAATTTCACTGTTTTTCCTAAGAGAAAAAATGAAAATTTTTGACTATCTCATGCTCATATACTCTAAACAAGGAATTCTCAACTATGGTACGCATACCAGTATTGGTACATGAAGTTCTGTTTGCTGGTACATGAAATGAAATAAAAAGATACAGCATGTCAAAGAATAATAAAAAACTAGTCGTTGGGTGCCACCGTAATACTTACCCATCATGGATATTTATATGAAAATAAAACATGTGAAACTATTTATACAATGCATTGCAATTCATAAACAAAATTTAAATATTGTTAATATTCATAGTAATGCTATATTAAAGAACTGCTGATGTACCAATTTCGACAAGTTATATAAAACTTGTCGAAACCAAACTACTCAAGTTGTACCGAACTGCGTAAAAGAAACATCCTTATAACTCCAAAAATAATAATTCCATTAACTAACAATTAACTGCGTCGGATTAAGCGTCTCATTTCCAATTAAAATATACTTCTGAATTGAAATTTGAATGAAATACAGGGTCATGAAAAATCGAAGAATGTGGAAAACAAGATTAAAAATATCTCGCCAACTAATAATCCGATCGACTTCGTTCTATATGCAAAATGTGTGTTATTTTATTGCCTTTTACGTCCATTCCTTAGAACAAAAAAATTCGAAAATTTTTATATACCTTTCATCAGAACGAATTTTTCAAGAGTCCGAAAAAAAATAGTTCCGGATAATCGAGGTTGCTGATATTAAATAGGGTTTGTCCCATTCTTACATACTAACCACATACAAAATTTCAAGTCTCTATCTCAATTTGTTCGGGAGATAAAGCGTTTACAGACAGACAGACGGACGGCAAAAAAAAATTTCTAAAAATATATTTTTCGGAATCTCCACTATCTAAAACGTGTAAATCTGTCAAAAAATTTTTCGATTTTCAAAACGATTGCAAGACTTACCCTATACTACGTATGATGGGTAAGTAAAAATAACGGCTCAATCCTTTGCTTCTCATTTTTGATTTGTCCGTTCAAAGTCTCAGTGTTGTCTGCTCTCTGTTATTACTGTTTTGACAGTGTTTTACTTTGATTTAATGTAATTTCGATTAGAATTTTTAGGCAAAATGGAACTAATGCTTTGATCTTTCCTGAAATAAAAAAAGAAAAATGTTTTTCTTCTATTACTGTATTGTAGGTATGTATATTACTTAATTAACTTCAATGCTTGCATTAAATAGCAGTTTTTTTTTTTTTTTTCAGAATGTATATGAATTTCTTATGTACGCTATTCACTTATTAAATTTTCTTATGTATGTTACTATTATAAACATAATATTCATGTACGAAAAAACTGACAAACAGTGCGTCTCCATATGCATATTTTTTTCCTCCATGTTTAACAAAGACTATGTTCTCTATTTAAGTGCATCGATATTTTTCTCCAAAAATGATACACTTTACATTGATTTTTCTGTATTAAATTTGAGATTTTCTTCTGATGGTATTCAGAAATATGGACTTCTATTCAGTGGTACGTCAGTCTAAAAGTTTAGGAACCCCTGCTCTAAACAGTTTTGAAAAATGTTGATGGAAATTTATTTTAAGATAATTAAAATATCTGTGTTACTTCTTAAGTTGGTATGTTTAAAAATTATCTTGTATAATATTCTGACAAAAAATTCTTAGTTTAATCTGTTTTATGCTTATATTTTCCCCTTATTTTTTCTTTAGTAAAATTAAGAGAATTTTGAAAGTGATTGCCATTTTTACTTTTACAATTGAATAATGTTTCAAAAATATCATTTTGGTGCCATTTTAAATTAATCACTAGAACTAGACCATAAGCTTTATAATAAAAGGCAGTGACACACCTCAAAATTGAGAGCAAATTCAGCATTTCCATCCAGTTGCCCAGCAGTAGAAGATGTTATGGTTTTTTTTTTTTTTTTTTTTTTTTTTTCTTTTTTTGGAGACTATATATAAAAGTGAAAAGCATAATATGTGGAATTACTTATAATTTTACTTGCTTCTGTTTTTTAGAAAACCTTTAATTTGTACTTTCTTTGCATGAAATTAAATTCAGTACAATAGTGCAATGAATGATATAAAACAAAAATAGCTGCTTAAGGAAAAAAAAAAAAAAAAATCAACATAATTTTGGGGAAAATGTATATAGATTAATAATAATAATAATAATAATAATAATATATATATATATATATATATACATACATGAAATTATTAATGTCTTATTATAATCCTTTTACATGCTGTGTTAATATTTGAAAGAAAATAATCTGAAATTTGTATACTTTCTTTGCATTTAAAGTAATGATAGAAAAATATTTTTAATGTATTAAAAATGTATTTATAATATAATTACTTAGTATGCAAGATATATCATTGCAATAATTGCTAGAATTCTTTTCTACCAAATTGAAACTGTTTATACATGAATGTAAAAAGCATGCATAAAAATTATTATCATTATCACTATTTGCTTATTAATATCCATGGAAAAAAATTTATCTGAATAAGATTTAAATCAATAATGTGAAACTTTTAAAGCACAATTTCATAAGTCAATACCATATATTTAGACTGGGATGCGGCTCCACAGACCTTCACTTCATCAAGTTTATAGCTTAAATTTCAAGATATCACAGAACAATAATTAATTGATTAATATATTAAAATGACACTGGTCTGCTAAATCATATCTTGGTGGAAGTTATATGTGGACCCGATTTTAGTTGTTGGTTGGTAAGTTTATCGTTGCGTTTTCCTGCACTCAAAGGTATGAAAACATGCAGAACTGAATGCAGGAAAACACAATGATATGATATACTTATGAGTCAACTGATAAAATCAGGTCTTCTATCAAGATATGACTTGGCAGGTCAATTGCGTTTTAATATGCAAATCAATTTTTATTAATTCTGGAATTTTAGCCATAAACACAATGAACAGATTGTCTTTGAAACTTCCTCCCAACAGGTTTGGGTTTCTGACGTCAGAAATTGATTTTTGACATGACAAGTGTCAAAAACTGGTTTAAACCGTCAAAAACTGGCTTAAACCGTCAAAAACAGGTAATGTGCTTTAAAACATTTTAAGAACAAGAGGGAAACATTGAATAAGTCTTAATGATTTAAGTAATTTTTTTATTTAAAATGAATTACTGTAATTTGATAATTACAAAAAAATTAAATTGCTTTAATTACAATAAAATATTTTTGTTTTTTAGAATGTTCAAACAAAAGAGAATGATTTTGTACAGTTAATATTCTGGATCAATTTTACCCCACAGCATCCTATGGCACATAATCAATTAAGCACATTTATTTACACCCAATTGATTTCTGAGTTTAGAGTGTATGAAGCCAAAGTTAGAAAATACTGTCCCAATTGATGCTGAGCTAGCAGAGCTTGATAGCAGAAGCATTGCTAGTTGGGCAAGTTTGGAGGCAGGCTGAATTTTTGGATTTATTATAATTTTTTCTTTTTTTCTGGAAATGATTATATACAATACAATAATAGTAAATTTTTAATATTACATCTAACGTTGTATATCTGTGACAGATATTTAATGTAAAATTTTACAGATCAGTGTAGCATTTTAGGTTTCCGACAAGGTTTTTGACATGACAGTTTAAACCGGATAAAGCCATACACTGTCAAAAACTTGCCAACCCTGCCTCCCAGTCTATCATAAAAAGTTGATTCAGAAGCTAACAAATTGTACCTTTTAAAATTTCCTGCACTTGTCTTAAATTTGCTCTTAAGTTTTAGTAAATTGACTAAAGCTCGTTCATCTGACATGGTCATATAGTATGTCTTTATATAGTATGTCTTTTTTATATATATATATTAATTGTTTAATAGTGTTTTGTATTATTTCAATGATCTTTTCGTGTAGACACATCAAAGAACATCTACAGGGTGTTGTAAATCAACCTGATGTTAGTAAGATGTCTGAAGAGGAGTTACAATTTCATTATTTCAAGATGCATGACAATGATGACAACAACAAATTAGATGGTTGTGAATTAATCAAATCTGTTCTTCATTGGCATGGTTTGTAAAATTCTCATTATGACTTTTTTTAATAAAAAGAATAAAAAGAAATTAGTTTAATTAGTTAAAATTTGCAATAAAAAGAAATTAGTTTTAAATTGATTTTTATAATGGTCTCTATTTTCATAACAAGTCGGGAAAAAATTCTTAAAACCTTGACTTTGGTACTGTTACCAGGAATCTATTTTGAAAAAAATTAAATTTTAGACCAAAACCCTTCAAAAAATTTTTCATCCTGAAAATGAACCCTTTGCAAAATTCTTCCATTTTTAAAATGAACATGCTACAGATTGAATTGCCTTAAAAAAAACTTGCCTTAAAGTTTCATTAAAAACGGATGCTATAGATGTGCTATGTACATCATTTAAATAAAAATAATTCAAGAGACCTAAAGAAAAATATGATGTGTCCTTCAGGATAATTTTTGTATTGTAAAGAGTAAAATATTTCGTAAACAATTGCAAAATAGGCATATTTTGTATTAAATATATTTAATTTGTTTAATTTCTAAAATGGAGACTCAGAATTTCAAAAGCCTAATGTAATTGATTTTTTATCAATGTTTGTCACTCTGTCATATAAAAATCTGTCAGTAAGGCAGAGTTTTTTTCTCCTGTGTCTAAAGTCTTATTTATTTTCAGTTGAAGAAAGTAATGCTATGGGTGCAAATGCCCCTGTTCAAGGTACTACCAAAATATTCCAAGACTCTGAGCTTGCGCTGATGATTGACCCCATCCTTGATATGGATGACAGGAACAAAGATGGTTTTATTGACTATCCAGAATTTATAGCTGCTCAAAAATCTAGGGGATTTTAAGACTTTTTTAAAAAATGTTGTGACCTATTTTGAAATTTTTGTTTCAAAGCAATTTGTTATCATAGTATTATTGATGCTGTAGATCTGGTTTTATCTACTTAGTTTTAAAAATTGACTTATTTCGGAAACTCTTTACATTCCATGGATGTATTTTATCAATAAAAAATATTTTAATGTATCCAGTTTGTTTTATTTCATTTTATGCATCAATCTTAACCAGTGTTTATTATAAAAGCAACATATATTTTATGAGTGTAAAAGTAATATTAATGAGACTGGTTTTTCACTTTTTCTTTTCTTTGCTTTAATTGATCTTTCTAAAAACATTGATATAACCACCAGTACAAATTATATAGAAAGTTTGTACTACATTTTTGTGAGCTACCAACTGTTTTTAATTGTAAATAAAATGTTCAAACATACTTACTTAAAAAATTTTGTTTGATTCTAACTACCTTCAAAATCATTTGATCATATAAGGTGTTGTGGGGCAATCGGGCCATGATTTTATTATGTGACTTGAGAGATTCTAATGATTTAACTTCCACAAGCTAATGTTCATTTGAATTAAAATTTGAACTTTTATAAATTTGTTCAGTTAGGTTTAACTACCAGACAGAAATTTTCAAATTTACATTTTAATGTCTAAAAATAAATAAATATATTTCTCTTTTTTCATGGGTCCAATTGCCTCACGGACCAAAGAGGTTTTGTGTTTTACATACATAACCTTTAAAAAAAAAAATAGGGGATATTGTGTCCTTTTATATAAAATGTATAAACAACTTTTAAAATTTTAAACTACACAGATCATGTAAATTATGTCAACTATAGAGCATTGTAATGGAAATCTTTGCTACCAAGGTGTTTAACCCTCCAAGCGTCTTGCAAAAGGGTAAAATTGTATTGTTGTTTTCTCTGCATTTTGTTTTAAATGCTACAAAAATATTCTTTCAACATTATTAAAAAAAACAACTACAAACATGAAGGAAACCCTAAGAGTATCAATCTTTCTTTACTATATAGAAAATCCAATAAATGTATAGAATTATATAAAGTTAAATATTGATTATATTACAACGAAACCTGGAGCTTAGTGAATGGAATATTACGGGGTTAAGAACTTAGAGGGTTAAGAAAGTGCCAAATGTGAAACTATTAAATTTTTTATGCAAAAAAAAAAAAGTACATATGTACTTTAGTATAGTTAATAGGTATAAAAGTTACAAGGGTATTTTAGGGAAAAAAGGACACAAGATAAATCTATGAACAAACAAGTACTTAAGTCCAATATATCTGTGGAGAATGCAGGGTTCTCACTGGCTTTTGACCAACATTAGTGGTTTGGTGAATAAGAAATAAAAAACAGTCGTCAAATGAAAAGAAATGGTAGCAAAATAGATATTTGGTCGTAAACTCTGGAAAATGTTTCTTTATTGTAATACTTTTTTCCGAAATGTTGTATTATATACATAAAATAGAAATTCGACTAAGTACATTCTCAATGTTTGTGTTTCAGACATTCTTTTAGTAGTCTAAATAAAAATAAAAAATAGCTATCATCCATTTATCATTGTGAAAATATACACTAAAAACTTCTATACGATTTTTACTTTTAACCGATAGAAAAAAATGTGAAAAATTTGACAGATCAATGATTACATTGCATTGAACTAATAAATACATATAGTGATTAATTGACAATCGATAAATATATATTGCATAATCATTTGGTGTCTTTGTCGTTGCTAAACTGAATTGATGTTATGTTAGTATCTCTATAAATAGAACTATGTAAAGAGCATGGTGTGATTGAACATGTAAAGTAACATCCAATCGTTGAGCAACTCGGATAAGAATCTCCACTGTATTAGCACATACATAGACACACAAAAAAGAACAGAAATTGAGCACTCACAATTTGGCGAGTCTGATTGTTCTTTTACTCGCCAAATGGAGAATTTTGGCACAATGGTGAGCAGCAGCAAGAACCCTGGAAGAATGTATCCATTTTTTTCTATCGAACAAAACTTTTTTTTATCGATTTCGATAGTTTTCTAATAATATCTCTGTTATATCTTATGCACCTCTCTTCATCTGCATTGTAAAATTTCAAAGTTTAGCTATCTTATTTCACTTTTAAAGTTTTATTTAATACCTGCCAACAAGCTTTTTTTTTTTAATTTTATTACGTAATTTTAGTAATATATAATTTTCTTTACTGCTTGCAAAAAAAAATGGAGGAATTAATTTCTCATAGTAAGAAAAACTCTAAAAAGATATTTGTATGTATTGGGGGTAACTAAATCCCACATTTACCAACTACCCCATTCTTGAAAATTTTATGGAGTAACTGGAACACCTGTCTTGCATTTTAAATATATATAGATATCTAATAATATTAATGTATTAATATGACTTAATCTTAAAAAACAAAATGATAGTTTAATAAAAGTGTTTATCATATTTTAATAAAAAGCAAAGGAAGTTCAACCAAACCGACATTGTTTGTAAAAAAAAAATCCTGAATTATTGACACCCTATCGCAACAAAAATAGAGCTATAGTTGAATTGATACACATTTTAAGAAGTAAAGTTGGTGGTGCAATGTTGACAAAAGCTAAAACTTAAAAATCATTCAGTTTGCGTTATTTTATTCAGATTTATTTGTAAAAAAGAGAAACAATATATATTTTTTAATGTTTTTTATTCAAATAGTAAAGCTTTGTATAAAAATTACAACAAAGTGTTTTTACATTTTATTGTATTACATATTCAAAAAACAAAACCAAAAAGTTATTGATGAATAGATACATAACATAAGTTTACAAAATAATACTTTTGATATACATATTAACACTATTTTGAGTGTTTAACACTTTTTGATACATTGTTTAAAAAAATTTACAAAGCTTTTGCCTCTATCATGTAAAGTTGGGAGGGGGGGGACTTTTTACATGCTGTGTTAAACATGCCAAGCTCTTTTCTCTATCGCATAAAGTTACTATTTTTTAACAAATTAATTAAAAAATATCTAGCAAATCCCATCATGTATGGTTTTCCCGCAATGGAAAAATGAAAATCTAGTAGGCTAAAAACTAATGAATATCTCCATTAAAAGGGAAAAAAAGTCTGCATACAATTAATTTTGGAAATATATAAATAAAAATATTCAAAAGTGAATTAACATTAGAAGTGAAAATGCTGAATAGTTTTATTCCTAAAATCTTTGAATAAATTGTTTCAAATTTGGTATCTGCACATTTAAATGAAGAATAAAAATATTTTCTAAAATTAGATGTTAGTATAATAATGTAAAAATTAGTTCACATCTGTAGATAATTGCCAAACTTTAATCAACATATATAGTTTGTCCTCAATCTATTTGTTCTAGCATCTTTTTTAATGATTTGTTTTCTAAATTAGTCAAAGATGCTCCTTCCTTTCCCACCTCTGCCTTTCCCAAAAATTGTACAGTGTAAGGAATTCTTTTAAGAAATAACATAATGATAGGCAAATAAAATACAGAAAAATTCTTTTTTATTCCATTTGGCTTCATAAATGAAAAAAGAAAAATTACTGTGACATTGCCATTTCTTCAGTAATATTTACAAATTTTTGAATATCAAATACATATAACATATCACTAACATCTCTCATCTCATTCACAATAACAAATCTCTCTAAAATATCCTTACATTGTCTTATCATTAATATATTCAAACAATAAGATCTGCATTTTTTGTTTTCACTTTTATAATTTAGTTTCTAACTTATTCATGTCAGTCCATCCTGTCTATCTTCTACTTGTACAAGCTTTGAATATGGACTAGTTTTCTTTTCAGTAATTTCTGTTACTTGAACAGGGATAACACAGGAGTTTTGGGCCTCTCCATTTTGCAAAAGTGTCCCATTCTCTTGGAGTTTCTGTTCTTTTTTCTTGATGAGAGGCATATCTTCACCTTGCAACCAGTTTTGTTTTAACCTAAGCCACTTTATTTCTTGCTGTTTCTTAATAATATAGCATTCCCAAATGTGTATGAGGAAACAGACTGCTGCCTGTAAAGTTGATTAAAATAAAAATATAATTATAATCAGTACAATGTTTAAAAATATTGTATCACAACACATAGATGCCAACATCTCTTAATTATTTCAAAATCTTATTGAAGACAAATGATTCCAACCAAAAATTTTTAAATGGAATCTGTTAAGTACACTGTAAAAACAAAGGAGCATTGTTACATTTAAATTGAGGTTATGAAATGCCAAATAAACTTTAAATCTACACTATTTTCGGTAGTAGCTCCTGTCCCGCTTCTGTATTGTGTTCTTGTAACATCGCCTTGGCGACAAACACAGCCCACGCCAATTATACGCCAATCGGCAATTTACGGTAACCCTGCTCACGTGTTGTGTGACGCAGTAGATTGAGAGAAACAGTCTCTTAGCAACAAGCTCTAATGCTGCATCAAGCAGCGACTCTTAGAAAAATAAACATTCCATTAAATTTACAGTCTACTTGCTTTTTCTTTTTAATTTAGTTTTTCTTTTAATTTAGTACACCTCCGTACATTTGGTCCTAGCGACCCGGAGGTATGAACGAATCAGTGTCTTTTCTGTTGAATTAAATATTGAATTTATCGAATTTCGTCAACAAGATGAATAATGTCAAGGCAACACTAGATACCGGGCTTGCTCATTCCTTTCATGACGTCACAAAAGGTGGCTGAATGACGTCCAGCGATTGGTACAAAACAATGGGTGCGTCACTTTGAGCCCTGTTTTTACCAATCACAGATAGCGGCCAGCCACCTTTTGTGACGTCGTGATAAGAAATGAGCAAGCCCGGTATCTAGTGTAGCCCTGATAATGTCGGAAAGTGAAATAACATCGTTAAACAGAAGGCGAGGGAATATCAAGGCCCAGGTCACTAGAATATTTAACGCAACGGATGGAAAAACATTTAATTTATCCGAATGGAAAGCCCACCTGGACTCACTGTCGAAAACAGAAGAAAAGTTTGAAGCTCTTAAACTAGAGTATTATAGAATAATAGAGGAAGAAAAGTTGGAAGAAACTGAAAAAATATTGAGTCAACTGGAAGAGGATATTCTAAAACTAGAGGTAAGCTTAAAATCCTCTATTAATGCTTATTATGAAAATACTGATTCTAATAAAAAATCCATTGAACAGGACCAAGCTAAAACATCTAGCATTAAGCTACCTAGGGTCATATTGCCGGTTTTTAGTGGCAGAATTGAAGAATGGTCCGTATTTAAAAGTACATTTAACGAGCTTATTAATGATAATTCAAATTTAAAAGATAATGAAAAATTATTTTATTTGCGTTCTGCTTTGACTGGTGAAGGGAGGAGTTTGCTTACACCAGATGAAAATTATGTTTCACTTTTCAATGCGTTAGAACAAAGATACGAGAATAAAAGAGTTATGGTAGATTGTCATATAAAGAATATTTTAAATCTTTGTGTAATTAAACAGGAATCCGCTAAGGATCTCCGCATTTTATTGGATAACGTGAAGAAAAATTTAAGGGCTTTAAAGATCTTAAAGTATGATAGAGATAATTTCTCGAACGCAATTTTGCTGAATATTATTCTAAATAAACTAGATAACGAAACTCGTAAACAATATGAACTAACACTAAAGGATAATGAAGTGCCTAATTTTGATGAATTTTTAGAATTTCTTGAGCGAAGATGTCAAATCTTAAATAGTATAAGTTCTAATGTATCCTCTAAATATACTGCAAAATCCTTATTCATAAAAACAAACAAACCTCAAAGTAAATGTTGCGTAATTTGTAAAACCGAAAACCACCCCTTATATCATTGTGTTAAATATAAAAATATGAAGTTAAGTGAGCGAATTAACCTTGTTAAGAAAAATAAACTTTGCTTCAATTGTTTAAGTTCAGCCCACCTCATTAATTATTGTAATTCAAAAAGCACTTGTCATGTTTGCAAGAGCGCAAGCCACCATTCATCATTACATAATTATACAACACCAGTAAACAATCCTATAAGCAATCTCCCAATACATGAAACAATAAATAGCAATTTTGTTTCGGAAGATTTATCACAAAACGAAACTACTGCTCATTCATTTTTTTCGTATGAAAATGATAATAATAAATCTGTTTTAATTAGCACTGCAATAATTTATTGTTATGTATTTACCAAACCGTTAGAGATCGTGAAAAAAGGACTACAACTTTCACTCCCATGCTTTACTCCCATGATGCTTTTTATTATTCTTCTATTCTATGTTCTTGAGATGTGTGTATGTTTTTTTCTGCGTGAAGTTATGTGATGTATCGTAATAAATGTATGTTAATTATTATTGGAGTATTATAATTCGGCGGACCCGAACACAAACATGAAACTGGCGACGAGCAATAAAACTGTGATAATTTATTTTCTTTTGGTTCCTTTCAACGTTTCCTGAACTGGTAATTACTCCTGGTACTTTGTTTTGATTTCTTCAAAATGTCGTTTGGCAAGCTCGAAGAATTTATAGTAGGGAAAACGAACTGGATTGAATATAAAGAACGTTTAGATTTCTTTTTCACCGCTAACAGTATAACGGAACCAGAAAAAAACGGGCAATTTTTCTTAGTGTTTCGGGTCCAGCATTATATTCAGTTATACGCTCTTTGTGCACTCCTAATAGCCCAAATGCAGTGACTTTTGCCGACTTGCTGGTAAAATTAGATGAACATTTCTCACCTAAGCCTTCTGAAATCCTATGCAGATTTAAATTTAACAAAAGAGACCAGCAGAAAAATGAAACTATTTCTGAATTTATGGCCGAATTGAGAAGACTTTCGGAAAATTGCAACTTTGGAACGCAACTGGATTCTATGCTTCGTGACAGATTAGTGTGTGGTGTTCGTGACGAAGAAATTCAACGAAAACTTCTTTCGGATCCTAGACTTACTTTGACTTCGGCTTTAGATTTAGCTCTGGCAGGAGAAGCTGCTGTGAAACAATCTACAGAAATTCGAGGTACGCTACTTAGTACCGTAAATTACGTCAAACCGAAAGTGTCGGGTAAAAAAGTTCAGGAGTGTAAAGGTAAGCAAAATAAGAAAAATCCCTGTTACCGATGTGGCGATCATCATCCGTATGGTGAATGTAAGTTTATTAAAGCGACGTGCAATTACTGTCGTCGTGTTGGCCACATCGCGAAAGTTTGTAATGCTAAAAAAAATAATAAACAGGGAACCAAAACAACTAAGGTGCAAAAATTCGATTCAGGTAAGTCAGTTATTATTGATGATAAATACAATTGCATTAATAATTTAAATTCTGTAAGTGCTGTTACCGATTACCCCCCTTATGATATAGTTGTTAAATTAAATGGAATTCCACATAAAATGGAAATTGATTCTGGGTCCTTGCATTCTATTATAAGTTATGATACTTATGTTAAATTATGGCCAGTTAAACCTCCATATTTACATTCTGTTTCGGATCAATCTCTTAAAACATGGAGTTCTGAAAAATTAAATCTTGTTGGATATTTTGATGTTAATGTTACTTATAAGTCTAGTAATGTTAATTTACCTCTTTTAGTCGTTGAGGGGAAAGGTAAATCGTTAATAGGCAGGAGTTGGTTTAATGCCTTGAATTTAAATTTAATTTCTAATGAAAATGTTAATAAATTTTCTATATGTTCTTTAGATTCTACATTACACGAATACCGTAATGTTTTTAATGAATCGCTGGGGAAATTTAAGGGGCCTCCGGTATCAATTAAAATTGATGAAAAGTGTTTACCAAAATTTCTAAAAGCTAGAAATGTGCCTTTTGCCCTTCGAAATAAAGTAACTAGTGAAATAGATGAAATGGTTAAAAAGGGAATTTTAGAACCTGTTTCATATTCTGATTGGGCAACGCCCGTAGTTCCGGTTCTAAAGAAAAATGGTCGTATCAGACTGTGTGGCGATTACCGTAGCACGGTAAATCAAGCAGTAAAACCGTTTACTTATCCGCTTCCCACGGTAAATGAAGTTCTGGCTACTATGACGGGTGGTACAGTTTTTTCAAAATTGGATCTTTCTGAAGCATATTTGCAACTTCCGGTTGATGATCAAACTTCCAGAATACTAACATTAAATACCCATAAGGGATTATTCAAAGTTAATAGGCTTCCATTTGGTGTTTCTGTCGCTGTGGCGATTTTCCAAAAAAGAATGGAAGAAGTACTAGCAGGTATTGATGGCGTACTGCCATACCTAGATGACATTTTTATTCAAGGAAAAAATGTTGAAGACCATAATTTAAAGGTAAAACAAGTTCTAGAACGCTTGCGAGATTCTGGAATTCACCTTAAACGTGAAAAGTGTAAATTCGCATTTCCCGAAATTGAATTATTGGGATTTCGTGTAAATTGGAAGGGAATTCAACCGAGTTTTGATAAAGTGAAGGCTATTCATGAGGCACCAACTCCAAAAGATAAAACTGAATTGCAAGCCTTTTTAGGAATGTTAAATTTTTATGGCTGTTTTCTAAAAAACAGATCGGATTGCTTAGAACCATTGCACGAGTTACTCCGAAATGACAGAGTTTGGCGTTGGACGCCTAAACATGATAAGGCTTATAAAGCAGCAAAAGAGTTATTAAAAAAAGATGTCGTGTTAACACATTTTGATGAAACACTTCCGGTAACTGTAACTTGCGATGCTTCCTCTAAGGGAGTGGGGGCCGTCTTAAGCCATGTTTTACCTAGTGGTAAAGAATCCCCTATTGCTTACCATTCTCGTACTTTGTCAAAACCAGAAAGGAATTACAGTCAGACAGATAGGGAAGCTCTTGCCATAATTTCTGCTGTCAAAAAGTTTAATCAGTATCTTCAGGGGCGTAGATTCAAAATTATAACTGACCATAAACCACTTTTAGGGCTTTTCAATCCAAATAAACCGGTTTCACAAATGGTTTCACCCCGGGTACTTAGATGGAGTTTAATTTTAGCTGCATATGACTATGAAATAGAATATAGGAAAGGTAAAGAAATAGCTAATGCCGATGCTCTAAGCCGATTACCTCTACACACTCCTGAACTTGATATTCCTGCCCCGACTGAAGTTCTATTGCTAGAGTCATGTCCTGTAACGCAGTTAGATGCCAAGTTGCTGTCTTCGGCTACTAAAAAAGATCCGATACTATCCAGAATTTCCTTGATGATTTTAAATGGTTGGCCTGCCAAAATGACTGACATAAAATTCAAACCCTTCTTTAATCGTCGTAATGAACTAAGTGTTCATCAAGATTGTGTCTTATGGGGTAGTAGAGTTGTCGTACCTACTGCACTCCAGAATCAAGTTCTCGTGCTCCTTCATAATGGACATCCTGGTATAGTCAGAATGAAAGGTCTGGCGCGTAGTTACGTGTGGTGGCCTAACATAGATAGTGCCATTGAGAATACTGTTAAGACTTGCAATATGTGCCAAGAAAATCAGAAAGCTCCTGACAAAGCTCCTATACATCCTTGGGAATGGACAGAAAAGCCATGGTCTCGCCTTCATGTAGATTTCGCCGGTCCTTTTCAAGGGAAAACTTTTTTCATTTTAGTTGATTCTCACTCCAAGTGGCTAGAGGTTGTACCAGTTTCCTCCATGTCGTCTTCGGCTGCCATTGACAACCTAAGATCTATTTTTGCCACGCATGGACTTCCAGATTCAGTCGCATCTGATAATGGTAAAACGTTTAGATCCGCTGAATTTCAACACTTCTTAAGACGAAACCAGATTCGACCTATTTTTGTAGCTCCCTATCATCCATCCTCCAATGGCCAGGCAGAAAGAATGGTGGCTACTACAAAGCACGCTTTGAAACGGATCATTCAAGGTAATTGGAAGACTCGCCTAGCAAGATTTCTGTTTGCTCAGCATACCTTACCATGTACCACTACTGGTAAATCACCGGCTGAAATTCTAATGAATCGTCTTTTAACATCATTGTTGGACAGATTACACCCTGATCTCAATAAAGATATGAAGATCAAAAAGGAGAAGTTAGCTGAAGCAGACAAAAACAAACGACTACGACAATTTCAAGAGAACGATCCCGTGTACATTCGCAACTACAGTTCAGGGCCAACTTGGATTCCAGAAAAAATTACAGAAACTACAGGACCATTATCCTATAAAGTTCAAGATTTAGTAGACGGTATTCTTCACAATCGTCATGTTGATCAGGTTCGAAGCCGTGTACAAAATGCTGAAACGTCTACAGAGCCTTCTGTTATTCCAGTCCTTATTATTGGAGTATTATAATTCGGCGGACCCGAACACAAACATGAAATTTATTTGACAGATGTAAATAGCATCAAATTTCCTTTCAGGGCAATATTAGATTCCGCATTCAGAATTGTTTTTGTACATTTAAAGCAGCACAAATATTAGGCTTGAAAAAAGAGAAAATAAATATTCCTGTAAGTGGAATAAATAAATTGCCTATTTACATTAAGTCTAGAATCAAATCAAAGTTGTCAAATAAAATGAATAGTGCCAGTTATGATATTGAGTTATTAATCGTTCCAAACATTTGTGACTTCACGCCCTCGAAAAAGATAAACATATCAGATTTAAAAATTCCAGCAAATATTTGTTTAGCGGATAAAAAATTTAACATTCCAAGCAGTGTGGAGATAATTATCGGTGCTGAACTGTGTTTTTCTCTTTTAAATGAAGAAAAAATAAAATTAGGCAATAATTTATATTTGCAATCAAGTATTTTCGGTTACATTGTATCTGGTTGTATTTATGACAAAACAGTAAATAATAATAATACTAATTATTGTTTCTTAACAAAAAATCTTGATTTACTTAATGACACTTTGAAGTCTTTTTGGGAAATTGAAGAAGTGCAAAATTTAAAACCCTGTAACAGTGAGGAATTAGAATATTGTAATGATCACTTCGATAAAACGCACTTCAGAAAACCGGATGGTAGGTTTGTGGTCACGATGCCGTTTAAACCACAGGTTTTAGAACCCGATTTGGGAAATTCCGAAAATCTTGCTTTGAAAAGATTAAACTCTCTGTGGCAACGTTTAGATCGAGATCCTGTTATGAAAAATTTATACACAGAATTTATTAAAGAATATAGAGATTTAAATCACATGCATGAAATAAAAGAAAACACGAACTTTAATGATGGCTATTACTTACCACATCACAGCGTTTTACGACCCTCTAGTAAAACCACAAAACTACGCGTCGTTTTTGACGCTAATGCCAAGTCAACCAACGGAAAATCTTTGAACGATTTATTATGTAAGGGTGGAGTTCTGCAAGATGACCCTCTCGATCTCTTAGGGCCAGTGATTGCTAAAGCAAAAATATTCATGCAGGAGCTATGGCTTCTTAAAATAGAGTGGAATGAGAAGCTGCCCTCTCATGTCGCCAAACTATGGGAAACCTTCCTCGAAAGTCTTAAAGAACTGGAATCCATTGAAGTGCCAAGATGCTTCCTAGCTGTGAACCAATCAGTGGTGCTAAATGGTTTCGCAGATGCGTCTTCCAAGGCTTATGGCGCAGTGATATACATGCAAACATCTAATTCTAGAGAAACCATCAGTCACTTATTATGTAGTAAATCCCGCGTGTGTCCAACCAAGGTAATAACGGTGCCTCGTCTCGAACTGTCAGCATGTCTTCTTCTGGCTAAACTCACTAACAAGGTCTTAAATTCATTAGACAAACAAATAGCTGCAGTCAATTTGTTTTCTGATTCAACTATTGCTTTAGCTTGGATAGACACTGCTCCTCATCTCCTGAAAACGTTTGTGGGAAACCGCGTTGTGCAAATTAAGGAACAAACTAAGAACTTTCCATGGTTTCATATTCCGTCAGAACACAATCCAGCTGACTTGATATCAAGAGGTGCAAATGTGGAAAACCTGTCTTCTAACCAGTTGTGGTGGCATGGCCCGCCTCTTTCAATTCTTGAAGAAACAATAGCAAAAACTGACTCTAATATAATTGACATTAAAGATGAACATTATTCTAGTGAGCTTAAAGCTCCCAGCAACTTGACATTCGCTATTTATAATGACTCTAATTTGTGTGATAATTTAATTAATCTTAGCAATAATTTCCAAAAATTAATTAGAATTTTAGCTTATATTTTCAGATTCATACATAAATGTAAAAAAGCAACATCTGCAACCGGCCCTCTGTTGCTGGAGGAATTAAGAAAGGCAGAGGTTTATTTAATAAAAAATGAACAGGTAAAGTATTTCAAAAATGAAATTTCGGCCCTCCAAGCGGGATCTTCGGTTCATCGCGCAAGTAAGTTAAAATTCTTAAATCTCTTTTTAGATGGAGATAGCTTATTGAGGGTGGGAGGAAGACTAGCAAAATCAAATTTGAATTTTGATCATAAACACCCCATTATACTTCCGGCGAGCTGTCGCTTGACGAAACTAATTATTCAATATTATCAATAATAAACGAGATTTTCATGTAGGACCCCAAGCTCTTTTGAACACTGTGCGTCAAAAATATTGGCCTCTCGGTGGCAGAAATATTGCGCGTAAAATTGTACATGAGTGTTTACAATGCTTTAAAATTAAACCTATAACGGCTAGTCAAATGATGGGGGATCTCCCTCCTGAAAGAATAGTGCCCAGTTCCCCATTTTCAAATGTGGGATTAGATTTAAGTGGGCCTTTTGAAATAAAATATAAAGGTCAAAGAAAGGGTACTTTTCAGAAAATCTATGTTGCCATATTTGTATGTATGGTCACTAAAGCTGTGCACTTGGATTTTGTCTCAGATTTGACATCCGAGGCTATAATAGCGACTCTAAAAAGATTCTTCGCTCGTCGTGGGAAAAGCTCTGTAATCTTTAGCGACAATGCTACAAATTTCGTTGGGGCTTCAGCAGAACTAAAACATTTACGCAGACTTGTTACGAGTGATGAAGTTTCGAACTTTTTAGCTTCTGAAGGTATTAACTGGAAGTTCTCCCCTCCTAGGGCATCAAATTTTGGTGGCCTTTGGGAGGCAGGAGTCAAATCTTTCAAATACCACTTAAAAAGAGCTGTGGGCTCAGCTCATCTCACGATCGAGGAATTCCTGACAGTTATCACACAGATAGAGGCTATTTTAAATTCGCGACCGCTTTGTCCTTTGTCATCAGATCCTGACGATCTTCAGGTGTTGACTCCTGGTCACTTCCTCATAGGAAAGCCTCTTAATTTAATTCCAGATCCCAATTTCAGTGAGGTCAAAGATAATTTGCTAAATAAATGGCAAAGGACTCAAAAATTAACGCAGTTAATATGGAAACGTTGGCAGAATAATTATCTGAGCCAGTTACAAGAAAGAAACAAGTGGCTATTTAAAAGGCCTAATATTTTGCCAGGAATGCTAGTTTTGCTTAAGGACTCGCAATTACCCATTTGCACTTGGTCACTAGGCCGCATTAATAAGGTTTTCCCAGGCGCGGACGGGATAGTCAGGGTAGTTGAAGTTCGTACCGCTAAGGGTAATTTTAAACGACCTATTTCAAAAATAAGTATATTACCCATTGAGGACAACATCATAGATCCTAAACTTTAAATGTGCTTTATTATGTATTAATTTTTCATGTATTATTTGTGTTTATTTATTTTATTTATTTATTTTTGCTTATAATCTGTATCATATTGTATTATTACTTGTATTGCTTATGTATCTTGAAATATAAAAATATTTCAACGCCGGGCGGGATGTCCCGCTTCTGTATTGTGTTCTTGTAACATCGCCTTGGCGACAAACACAGCCCACGCCAATTATACGCCAATCGGCAATTTACGGTAACCCTGCTCACGTGTTGTGTGACGCAGTGGATTGAGAGAAACAGTCTCTTAGCAACAAGCTCTAATGCTGCATCAAGCAGCGACTCTTAGAAAAATAAACATTCCATTAAATTTACAGTCTACTTGCTTTTTCTTTTTAATTTAGTTTTTCTTTTAATTTAGTACACCTCCGTACAGCTCCGTAAAAAGTGTAAGAATAACCTCAGATTGGTGGTATTTAGTCGGAATTTATTATTTAGAATAAATTCTTTAGTCGCAATTATTAAAATGAGATATCAAATTCAGTGTAAGAATAACCTCAGAATGGTGGTATTTTATTCTTTAATCGCAATTATTGAAACGTGACACCAAATTCAGTGTCAGAAACTATCTTTCTGTTTTGATTACAAATCGTATGTTTGCAGACGACATGGCGCCGTTTTACTTTCGCATTTAATCCTTTCTAACTTTCGAATAGCAGGTGGAAAAGCAAAGCAAAAAAAGTTAAGCAGTATTATTATTATTCTTTGTAGATTTAAGATGTAAGACTAAATAATGTTTGCATGTGTGTTTTTTTTTTTTTTTTTTTTTTTTTTTTTTTTAATTATATGATGCTTTTAATAGTGCACTGTCATTTTAAGAACAATAGCGACATGGCCGAATTTAACAAGAAATATACCTTTAGTGTAACAGTTGTTAACAACTTTTTTATACAGCTTTCTTTATTTGTTAGCTCGCATAGTTAAGCATTTTTTATGTTATCCATTAAATTGTGTAGTTGCAAGGTAATTTAAAATTTAATATCATATGGTTGCCTAACTAGACGGATCTTAATATGACAGAGCACATTTCTAGTGTCATTCAATAGCAGCCCAGAGCTTAAAAACAACCATTTTGGAATATACCATGTATGTATGACCGCTGCCTGAACTATTAATACAGTCTATCTCCTTCATCTACCAAGAATTTGTGGCATCCATATCCATACCAAGGCGTTTTGCAGCTGTTTTACGAGTCAAAGATGGCCAAACACGTTATAAGTAGATGATCATAATGTTTTGGCTCTTAAGTGTATGTATGTATCTAAAGGAATGTGTTTAAATGAATGAAAAATTAAATAAGTTTTACTTACTAAAAAGAGAAAAACTGCTGCATAAGCAGTCGTTGAAAGTCGCATGCCCAGATTTTCTGTCATAAATCCAGTAGTAAAACCACCCAATAAATTCCTGAAATGAGTCAAAACATTACATGAGTGCAATATTTGGAAAATAAAATAAGTTGAAAAAAATATAAGGAAAATTAACAAATCCTCCATGATCTCACGAAAGTAGATTAATTTCTATGTTTTTAAATAAAGCTAAGATAAAGTCAATCAACTTAATATGTGTTTCTTAGACCAAAACCGAATTTCGGTAATCTTCTTATTTGCGGCCCAAAAACGTAAATGTAAATGTAAAAATAATAATAATTATAAAAATAATAATAATGAATTAATTGTGCAGTGAAATCTCCCTGTGCGACCCCCTCCCTGAACGACCATTATTTCATGGAACGAAATTTATTCCCATAGGCTCAATACTACTAATTTTACCTCCATTCAGAGATCAGCCCAATTGAACTCCCTACATAAGCGACCTTTTTTTTTTTTCTTTTTTTTTTTTTTTTTTTTTCCTTAAAGAAAATGAAACAATTTCTATTTTTCCCGGGTCGTTTCAAGAAGGTTTTATTCGAAAAATAATTCCGGAGAACGCATTATGCATCAAACTTCTAAACTAACAAGTTTAGATTTTGTGTATGTGTGTGTGTATCCCGGTAACTTTTAAGTGTTTAATTCTTTTTGTGCCTTTTTAGACAAATTTCACTCTGATGACAAATTATGAATGACGATCAATAAACTCTTTTGCCAAATTTTGTCATCAACGAGATAGATAAAGTAATAAAATCGTCATTATTTGTTCCCATTCAAAAAAAGAAAAAAAATGCATTTATTTATCGAACTTCGAAAAATACTTAGAAAGAAAAATTATAAAAGGTAAAACAGTAAAATAAAAACAAACTTCATTGTATTCATTTTTTAAACTCAGCAGTAATTACCTTTTGTAATTAAGTTTAATTTTGATACTTAAATTTTTATTATTTTTTCCTAATGTGAAAAATAAATTTTAGTAACATTAATTCTTACTTTTTTTTCCTTCACCTCTCGGAGCGACCAATTTTTATTGGAACGGAACATGGTCGCTTTAGGAAGGTTTTACTGTACGTGTTTATACAGATAATTGTTACAAAACAGATTGCAATGCTGGTCGTTTTTAAAGCATAACTTAATAAGTATTTGACGGAATGAGCTGTAATTTTCAATTTGAAACTTCTGGATTTCGATTTCAGTTAAAAATTTTATGGGTTACAATTTATATCTTATTTTTTAAATCAATTTCAAAACATGTATATTTTCGGAAAAATGTGAATTGTGACCTATAATTATTTTTGGTAGAAATCGATTTCTAAAAGCTTAAAATATAAGAATTCAAAATTACAGATCCATTCCGCAGTAATTTCTGGATTATGCTATAAAAAACTACCTACGTTGCATTCCTTTTTTTTTTATGTTTAAAGAGGAATTTAGCATAAGGAATTTTAAAGTTTAAAACGTCATAAATTCTGAACTACAGTAAAATCTCCCTAAGGCGTCTACGTAAATATTCCAATAAAATAATTCGTAAAAGACCATTCCATTTTGGTCGCTCCGAGAGATGATCTCTTAATAGAAGTTATATTTAAATTAAGATTTTTGTTGTTGAAAAAAGATAACAATTGATCTTTTCGCAGCTGAGTATTAATGCATATTATTAATTATTGCTGAATTATTTCTTCTCCGATTTGACTTGGGAGCAAGATTTTTATTTTGTTTGGATCAATTCGAACTTTAGACATCGAAACATATAATTCTGATATCGGAATTGTAATTATAGTCGAGTATCATCAATAAAATGAGAGAAAACGGAGGTCCCCATTTGAAAACTCAGGGATAGACGAACTTAATGTTATTAAAATTTGCTTCCCACATTATAAAAATATTAAAAATTTAAGTATAAAAATAAAAGTTAATTACTACAGAATTAAAAAAATTAAAACGTTGACGTTTTCTTTGATTTTACGGTTTTATCTTTTATAATTTTATTAAATTCTTTCAGAATTTAGAAAATAAATGCTACTTTTTTGGACGGGAACAAATAATGATGATTTCATTACTTTATCTTTTTTTTTTTTTTTTTTTTTTTTTTTTTTTTTTTTTAAGAGTTTTCTAACAGTATTTAAAGAGGAGAGTTCACTGACTGTCATTAATTCGTGATCAGATTTAAATTCATTACATAAAAAGGCACACAGGGATTTAAAAAAAAGTTTGATGAATAACGCGCTCTCCGGTATCATTTTTCGAATAAATCTTTCTTCTAGCAACCAGGAAAAAACAGAATTTGTTTCATTTCCTTAAAAAAAAAAAAAAAAAAAAAAAAAAAAAAGGTCGTTCATGGAGAGAGTTTAACTGGAATGATACCTGAATGGAGGTAAAATTAGTATTGAGCCAATGAGAATAAATTTCATTCCATGTAAAAATGGTCGTTCAGGGAGGTGGTCGCACAGGTAGGCTTAACTGTATATGACCGAATGACACCCCATTTAGTAACTAAAGGTAAAATATTCCAAAAAGAAAAAAAATATGCTGCCAAAATCGGGTACTCGTTCTGAAAATTTCGACGTTTGATACAATTTCAGTACAAATACAAGCCCTTCAGGTTTTTATTAACATAAATTAAAAGACAATTTCTAATCGAATGACTATATCCGGGATTTTTTTGAGACAATTTAATAATTGAAATTTATAGGATGAGACAAAATCAAGCTTTTTTTTTTCTTTTGTCCGATTGTATGCTAGATTAAAAAAAATAATAACTAATTGGTCTTACACTAAGTTCGTTATTTTAGCGAGAAAAGAATTTGTAGAAATTTCAAATTCGAGTTACCAAATGTAATTGAATGGATATGAGGTGGCTGCATCAAAAGAGTTGAAATTTTGTTGAAATCACAGTTTTAAATTCACCCATAGGTTTATAATATATTTCCGATAATTCAAAAGTTATTCGAACCCAAACCATTCAACCAACGATATATTTTTAATATGTCTCGCTCACAAAACAAAGAACTTCTAAAAATTTAAGCAAAATTTAATAAATTTAACATGCATTAATAAGGAGCATTGCTAGGAGTTTTTGCAGAAGGACAAAAACTTTTTTTTTGGTGACTCTACTGCCCTCGGCAGTGTACACTCGGCGGGATACGTCCAATCCGGTATCGAATCAAACAAACCTTAAATTACTGCGAGTTTTTATGTTTGGAGATTTTTTTTCTTCAAATGAACCTAGGCACGCTGGTTTGGCAGAAGACAGAAATCCTTATTTTTAGCACTTAATCCAACAAAATTGAAAATTGCGTATGCATTCGGTTTGTCTGTCCACACTCTAACTCCCGTAAATATACTCTTATTTTCTTGCAATTGATAAAGCTTATGTAGGGTCACCAAAGCATGTTTGGTATTGCATATGAGATATGTACGATTAATGGATCATTTACAGGGACATTCAAAAGAATTCGATTACATTATGATATATGGGGAAAAAACGTTTGAAGAGTATTTTAATGACATTACGCTATTTCAAACGCAATGAAATGTATATAAATCTCTGGACTTCACTAGGATCACGTTAAAACAGAGCATTCATAGCCTTTTTTTATAAATTTATAGGGACACATAAAAGAAATAGGTTACTGTACTGTCTTTGCGTAATAATTGCTGGAGAGTACATTTTAAAATTTGGTATAAATTCGGTTTTTAAATTTAATTAGTTTTTTGTATATTACTTTTTATATTTAAATTCTATACCTCACATACAGGGTTGTACAAAAGTATTCGCATACCATTCTCCTTATTTTAGGAAATTGCTGAAGGGAAATTTTCAACTGAAATATATATAATCTCTAAAATGAAATGAATTTTGGAATGTATGTTGTCAATAGATACAAATCTCTATATCATATACAGAGCTGTTCAAAAATTCGGATTATTTTCCAAATGTAGAAGGGAACAGTTGAAATTCGGTTTTGAAATCTGTTATACATTTCTATATGGTGAAATGAGCCGTAATATTTTAATTTTTTAAACTATGCAGTTTTGTTACATTATTCTGAATGTGTTGGAAAGTGTTTCATAATCTATGCTTGATGCATGACTTTTTTTTTCTTTCTTGTTCATGTTCAAAAAGGCGCAAAGTCTTATCTCAAAGGCACACTGTGATCAACCCAGATTAAACTGAAATATGAGTATAGTCTTTCATGTCGCTATAGGACCAATTTGGCATTCTTCTAATTTAAATTTAATCACAGGAATAACAAAATTTATTGAAGAGTCCTTTGGATTTATGAAAAAATAAGGTCATTGCCTTATTTATTTATTTTTTTTAGTAATTATTTAAAAAAACTATTTCAGATTATTTTAATGTAATTTAAAAGGCTCTTATTTTCAGAAGACAGGAGACTTTAAAAAAAAATCTCTGTACCGAATACATTTTGTTGAAAAGAGGACAAAATTCACAATACTAGATTAAAAAGAAATAAAACATTTTTTTTTTAATATGACAAAATTGTGTAAAATAAAAAAAATTGCCGTACGAATTCGAAATGAATTGCACAAAAAAAGAAAAAAAAATCTATATTGGACTAAAAGATTGAAATCAGAGCCCTTGTCGCGGAGTGTGAAAAAAACACTATAAATCGTATTAAAAAAATCTTACCAAAATATCCAAAAGCTACCTTCGAGGTGCATAATTGCAGACATACAGATACTTTCCTGATTTAAAATTTTTAAATACATAGACGTAAAAAAAAAAAAAAAAAAAAAAAAAAAAAAAAAAAAAACCTTTAATTTCCTCTTTCCTTCTCCCAGCATCGACGGAAGATGCTTAGTTTGTTCATTTTGTTTTATTTTGTCTAATTATTCTAAGTCACTTGAGAATAATATTTTTTTTTCTGTCAAAATTATTTCAATTCATTATATCTGAAATTTCTGGCATGGGTTATCTTTTTTTTTTTTTTTTTTACAAGTGCCCATGATATTTACCCAAGAGGAATCGAAAATGAAACAAGTGTTGACACTAGGCTGTAAGTACGGAATTCTTCTGGAAGTCCTGATCGCCTAGAAGAAAAATAATACACAAATTAGGCTATATGAAACAAATATGAAGTAAGATATGAAGGAAGTAAAATAAAATGTATCTTTGTTAGTGTATTTTATTTATACACTACAGAGGTTTAGATAAATAAATACCCCGAAGTTTCGTTTTAAAATTTGTATTTGACCTGCTCCTTGAGCGTCAGTAAACTTGCTTTTGATTAACATTACACTTGATTTGATGAGAGAAAGAGAGTATATTCACATATGTATTATTTGTTGCTGCAGTTAATTAATTTATCATTGAAAAAAATATTTTCATACATTTAAAAAAGCCATATGAAGAATGTTGCAGGAGTTATTTCGTAGCAACAAAATTGAATCGACAAATCTGAACTCGACGTAATTTTGAGCTTAAAACAATTTTAGTTAATTTAACTTTTGAATTTCGTTTAAAATCGTAATTTTTTAAAGTTAAATTTTAATATAAATACATATAAATATCGATAGGACAAAATTACAGTTAAACTAAAATTGACGAAACAAAAGTTATTTAAATTGAATTTATTTAAAGAAGTTCAACATGAAACATTTTTTATCTTAAAGTGTATTTGACGTAAAAAGGCATTTTTAAAAATTGTATTCCTTTGCCAACCGATGAAAAGTTGCCAAATAACGGTATTTTAATTATTTCTTTACGGACGCTCATTGAGGTTTCACCGAAATTTTTTTATAAACATATATATCCTCCCGAGAAGAACATTCTGTAATTTTTTTTCAGATTTTTTGGAGTATGCCCGTATAGAGACCTTCATTGTTAGGTCTAAGAATAAAAATGTGGAGAATTTTTTTTTAAAATCTATTATCTTTATTATTTATTTATTATTGAAAACGCGCATACTAAGCTCTAGACTTTAAAATTTGGGGATTGTTAAATCGTTAAAGGGCCATTCCATATCAAGTATGAAACAGCTTTTCTACATATTACCATAGTTACCAACATCTTACGCTTTTTTATACCGCAAAAGTTTTACAGTGAAAATTTCATCTTTTTAAACCGATCTAATCCGCCGAATGAAGAAGGCAAAATTTTCTATTAAATTTTTCTGGTCCAAATAAGCAAAGAGCTGGCAGCTATTACTGTTGTTTTACTGTTATATTACTGTTGTTTTAACAATGTTGTTATATCTTCAAATTAAAACAACCGTGCTAATATGAAAATATAGGTATTTTGTTAGTTTTAATGTATAGTTTATATTTTAACAACTTATATGTATAGATATAGGTATTTATGTAAGCATCACATGCGAGACATTTTGTCTGTTTCTTATGAAATGGCCCTTTCGTACTTTGGGGGAAAATCCCTCCTTTGGAGAAAAATATTTGAGTATTTCACCTTACCTAGCAGCTCGGAGTGCAGCTGAGTAGGAACATGAAATGAGTGGTCCAGCACCTAGGCCCTTTAAAAGTAGTCCTCCAATGATTAGTCCAACTTTCCTGTAAATAAAATTTAAGAAAAACAAGTATTAAAAAGCAACAATTGTCTTTTATTTTGGTAAATAAATATACAGCATTGATATTTCATCAAAGCCTTTTCTGAATGCATTAACACTTTATTGTACCGTGTGCCACATCTGGCAAGGGCCGGATTTAGCCTTTAAACCATTCCGTGCAAAAGTAGAAAATTGCGCCTCTACATGCAATCATTGTGAAGTTTTTTTACATTTTTTAACAAACCTTTATATATATTTATTAAAAAGAAACAGTGAAACTGACAATCAGTAACTGACACATAAAATACTTTAATAGGAGTAAAATCCAGACAAATTATTCTTTACGAACTTTTAGTCCAGAGCACGCTTTAATTTATTTAGAAACATTTAATTTGCTACTGAGTTTATAATCAATTTCTAAAATAGCGAGGTCTGTCTGTAACTGTTATGATGTTGCAGCTGAGGAAATCTTTGTTCTAAATAATTGACTGCAGTGTTTTCAAAGTGGTAAAAGAATAAAATTTTGAATTTTTCAAGTTGATTGGTTGCTTGTGCTTATGACGACCAATCATCAACACGAGGGATATAGGCCCTAAAGGGGGGGGGTGCCCTCCTTGGGATTATTTCTAAGGGAAACTAACCCGCATTTAAACAAGAAAATCCAAGATTCGAAAAAAAACCCCATGGAAAACTCCGAACGATTAGGCCGACGGGCGCGATTAGGTTCGAACCCAGCACCTCCCGTTTACCAGTTTCAAGAGCAACCTCTCATTCACTGGTGAGGCTGTATTTTTCTCTGCATCGATTAAGCATTTATCCTGATTATTTTAATCAAATTATCTTTTTTCGACGACAACTTGATATCTTGTTATTGATTCAAAAGTTTTGTCTGCATCTATTTCAAATGCCATTTTGCTTAGCATTGTCAAAAGTAACATTAAAGTGAATGTCTGATCTCAAATTCCTAAAAAAAAACGACTGGAACTTTCCAAAAAGTATATTTTCAATTCAATGTCTTAATTTCCCCCTGCATCAATTTGCTGATAAGATTAACATAATTTAAAACCTCATACCATATCACGACGGAACAAAGAAATTCGAATTGTTTATTTGAGTAAGTAGCGTAGATTCTTCATTTCTTATAGAACTATCTATATCTTCGTTCTCATACATGCATCATATATTCGAAACATTTGCTACCTCAGTGGCTATATGGCATGAATTCGAATTTCCCACATGGTGTCATAAGAAGTTTTAAGATTCAACGTCCTTCAAAAGAAAATAAAAAATCCGTCTGAAAAGCGATGAAAATGAAAGTAATTACATATTTTGGACAATATTAAAGAAGTTAGTTTCTTCTAATGATGATTTGATCATATTATTTACCATCAGTTCAAGGAAGTGACAATCACATAGTGTAAGAAAAGCATATGAAAGTCGATATTTCTAATCATTGCTTATTCCCCGGATGTTCTCATTGAATACAGGAATGTTGTGGAGGGTATACGGGTAATACGCCGTATACCTTCTGGATTTTTTAAAGGCACATCGTATACCTTTTGTTTCTCAATAAAGCTTATAATATACACATTCTAGAGTATACCCTCTGCCTTGAAAGTATACCCTTGCTTAGAGCGTGTATCCTCTGTTATTTTTATGACTACACCCCTGATTGAATATTCGCCCCATTAAAATATCCTTGGTTTTCTCAAGGTTGTCATTTGTCATGTTTGTCCAAGTGTTATTGCTCTCAAAGTAACACATCGAAAAGTTGTTGGTTTCTGAATCGTTCTCAGACGAAAGTAAGCCCAAAAAATGTTGATGATTGTTGATGTATAAATAACAAATTTGCTATTCTGAACAAATCCTCCTGGGAGATGAAAATCACGAAACGTTGCCATGAGGGGGTATTAAAAATTAGTACTTATTTCTTCGTAAAAAGATACTTTTAAATTGTAAAATTAATCTTGAATAATAAAATAATAATAATAATAATAAAATAGGAGTGGAGAGAAAGAGAAAATCATTCCATTCTAAGATTTCCAGTTTTCAGTGGCTCTTCCAACTCAAAATCTATTTTCAAACAAAAGAATCTCTTATTTTGTTAATAATTTAATAAATTAAAGCTGCATAAATGTGCCCAATTAGCATGGACTAATAGCAAAAAGAAAAAATATACACCATGAGGAAATTTTTATTTACTTTTAAAATACAAAGCTTTTTTTTTTTTCTTCTTTGAATTAATATATACATTTATTTATAAAAACAACTTACTAAAAATTATATAAAAATTTTCTGATAATAAGGAAGAAATTAAAATACTTACGGTTTCATTTCAAGGAAAGATGCTGGACCCACCAATATAAAAGCGACTGTCATAATCAGACATCCACCGCCTTGCAGCAGAAACTCGCCACCCTATTTAATTGAAACAAATGTTGCATATGCAAAAATGCAATAAGATTTTCAATCCTATTACAGATAGCTCTAACTCTGATATTTAAAATTAATTTAAAACAGAACGCTAACTACAAAAGGTAAAAGATAAATATCATTCATAAAATTATCATTATAAAACAAACGGTTAGAACCGTAATATTATAGATCATTGAAGAAAAAAGAAGCATTATACATTGCAAGTCAGAGAAATTATAGCTACAAAAAAAGTCAATCATTTACTAACCCAAAAATTTTTATATTTTAGGATATGCTGAAAAGAAATAAGGCTATGTAAGGTTTCCATCACTCGCAGATTAAAATAATAATGATAATAATAATGTTAATTTTAATACATTTTTGCATTGTGCAAATAACATGTGAATTTTGTCATTTTAATTTAGTCACAAAATAAATGGTTGAATGAACACATATTTAGCTGAAAAGTAAGATTACAATATTAAAAAGTTACAAATAAGATAAAACATTAATTGAATACTTTCATAGCTTATCTTTTTCAGAAAACTTAACAATAAATTTTATAAACATGAATGATATTTATAAAGATCTTATAAAGAAAATTTTGAATTAAGTAATAAATAATTACGTGAACACTTACATAGCTGAAAAGTAAAATTACAATATCCAAAAAGGTACAGTATTATTTATTTATTTAAGAAACGTGAAAGAGAAATTTTATAAATATAAATAGAACTTACTACAAAAATTCATGAAGATCTTATAAATAAAGTTTTGAATTCAGCAGTAAAATAAATTATTAAAAGTAATACTGCAATTATTAAAAAGTTACAGTGTTATTTTATTATTATTTATTTTTAATTAGTTGTTAAAAAAACCTAAAAATAAATTTTACAAGTATAAATTAAATTTAACATAAAAATTTATGAATGCCTTAAAGAAAAACTAGTCGTTGGGAGCCACCGTAATACTTACCCATCATGGATATGCATAACATAATATATGAAAACTTAGCACATGTAAACAATTTATAAAATGCATTACAATTCCAAAACAAAATTTAAACGTATAATTAAGTATTTTTAACACATAATCATGCTCTATTAAAGAATTTCTGACAAACCAATTTCGATAAATTGTATGAAACGCCAAACAATTCAAGTTGCACTGAATTGCATAAAAGAAACATCCTTATAACTCCAAAAATATTAATCATATTCCTTAACGGTTTCTTGTATCGAATTAAGTGTTTCATTTCCAATTAAAAGATATCTTTGAATTGCAATTTGAATGAAATACAGGGTCATGAAAAATCGAAGAATGTGGAAAACAAGATTACAAATATCTCGGCAACTAATAATCCGATCGACTTCGTTCTATACGCAAAATGTGTGTTATTTTATTGCCTTTTACGTCCATTCCTTAGAACAAAAAAATTCGAAAATTTTTATATATCTTTCATCAGAACGAATTTTTCGAGAGTCCGAAAAAAGTAGTTCCGGATAATCGAGGTTGCTGATATTAAATAGGGTTCGTCCCATTGTTACATACTAACTACATGCAAAATTTCAAGTCTCTATCTCAATTTGTTCGGGAGATAGAGCGTTTACAGACAGACAGACAGACAGACGGCAAAATTTTTTTTCTAAAAATATGTTTTTCGGAATCTCCACTATCTAAAACGTGTAAATCTGTCAAAAAATTTTTTTCGATTTTCAAAACGATTGCAAGACTTACCCTATACTACGTATGATGGGTAAGTAAAAAAATAGAAAAACATTAATAAAATAAAGTTTTAAATAAACACTTACATAACTGAAAAGTAAAATTACAATAATTGAAAAGCATTGTTATTTATTTTTGGAAGATTTAAAACAGTATTTTATAAACATAAATGAAATTTAAAGTTAAAATAATTTTAACTTTATCATATTGCACCAGGCAACAACCTATTACTTATAAATGAAATTTCTTTTGAAAATTCATGAAAGTATTATTATGAAAATTACCAAAGTAAAGTTTATTTAGATTCTCTTGCTACGTATTCTATTGATGTAACATACCAAAACATGAGTTTTTAGATTGAATGAAGGGCTTGGATCGTTTCTAAAATTTTCTATATTTACATCCTCTATTTCAAAAAGAATAATCTTTGAAACATATTTTTATTGCAGATGTTATAAAAATCCTCCACAAAGATTATAGTTTATAAGATAATGATAACAAGAATTTTAAGAACCCTTCGAACCCTGTAAATGCAATTTTAAAAATGTAAAGTCATCACAATTTCATTCAAATGTTTGTGTCCGTATTTATTCAACAAGTAAACGTTATATACATTTTTTCTCTTACCACTCTGTCAGCGATGTGTCCGGACAAAGGCGAGCTTATACCATAGGATAAGAAGAGGCACAAGTATATGGAACCTACGACCATGGGCTCCAATTTGAACTGAAATAAAAGCGAAAATAAAAGTCAAATACATACGTTAAAAAATACTGTAATTTTTATAGAAAAAATCCTGTCAACAATACTATCAATTTTTCCCTGCAATTTACATAGAGGAACCCTGTTAAACTGGTACAGATTTCTTTTTTTCTGTGCAAAAGATAATTTATCTGTGATACAGCCGTCATTATCTGTTAAATTGAAACAGTGATTCTTCATCTTATAGAGAGTCGCGCGACAAAATTCGCAAGCTAATGTTAATCCTACAAGTTCGTTCCTTTCAAATTTCTCGTTTGCATTTCATTATTTTTAAGTGATATTTTTTTTCTTATAAAAAACTGAAGTTTAACCTAGTACATTTTATTTTTTCAATTTAGTACAGATTTTTTTATAAAGCCACTTTCGCTTTCGGAACCAATTTCGAAAGAATTTTCATATCAAAAGAACACTTTCATTGGTTTCACATTAGCTTGTGAATGTCTTTGCCTGACAGGAGTAAGATTTTCTTACTTAGAGGGGTGGATTGTGTAGGGAGGTAAATTTATCGAACCCTTTAAATCACATCATAGGTCTTCATTCTTAAGGGTTTACACTTTTATGCATTTTTTTACTCCTGCATGCAGAATTAAGTGCTTTAATTGTCATGCATCAGAAAAACCATGCAAATTTTCTTTTGAATGATTTTTCTCGTGTAAAATTTACTTTTGTCGAGATTTGACATTTTTTTTTTTGCGGGTGAGCGATAAATTATTATCTTACATATTAGTATATCCATTTTTTATGAATCAATACATTCCTCAATATAAGATAGGATTCTGTCATAGGCTGGATCTTTTTTACACGTTTTACTATATTTTAATAAGTCTAGAAATCCACTATTTTTTTTAAAAATAATAAATTTTAATGCTTAGTTGCAGACTAATGGCATTTTAAAAATGTATGCAAAAATTTTTGGGCCAGGCCAGATTTTGCTGATCTTTGAACAGACCAGGCCTCGCAGAGACAATGATTTTTATATGGTCTGTGTTAAAACCAGGACTGAAAACTTTGCCCCGTGAAGACTGGGATGAATGAAACCAATCCCAGCTTGACATGAAAAATAAATAGATGAAAATAAGACATGGGATCGGCCCGATCATTCGGAAGAATTGTCCGAACCTGACCTTGCCCCTGTGAGTAGTGACTAGGTGCGGCCTGACCCGAGTGCCGTGAATGAAAATCGGCCCGAGTCCGGCGTTAGTCTTCAAAAATAACGCCTAATCTTTTGACTGCAATGTTCATTTTGGAGGAAAACGCAAGCAAATGATTTTATTGAAAACTATATATATAATTTTGCTCTGTTTCTTTTTTAAGGTAGAACGGTAGGGGGGAAAATGAAACATTATTTAAATTATATATTTAGGATTTTTAAATTTATTTCCCAATACATAATGATAAATTAGTTAAAATCAAACTATTCATTGTAAAAAAAAATCATACACATGTTTTTAAATGTTATACTCTTCATTTTTTATTTATAACGTTTTAAACTTTTTTTTTTAGCTTTTAAAATGATTTATTTTTTGCAGTTTCCGAGACATTTGGCTTATTTAGGCGACCGTTTATTGGCACATGATTAAATCCACTGTTGTTTCAAACTCCCATACAGTTTTACGCGGTACAGACAATATTGAGCGACTGATAAGTTGTGGCGAGCTAACGAAAAAAAGGCCTTAAAATAATGTATTAATTAATAATTAATTTCTGAAAATATTAAAATGCTGTATTGAGATCAGAACTACATATGTGAACATAAATTTTAGGTGCGTTCGCAGTTATATAAAGAAGTAGTGCCTATAGTTGCCGTCTGGTTCTTCCGTCTATCCGCATATATAGCACAAAACAGCCAAAAGATTTAAAATTTAATGTATATAATTGGTGCAGAATTTTGTCGTTTCAAATTTTATGAAAATCAAATCAAAACTTAAAAAATATATTGATAAATGTTCTCTTTATTTTATTAAATCCTATCATACGTAATAAATTTAGTATATATGATATACTATGATAGGTAATGATTCTAGATTTACCATGTAGATTTCGTCCTATTTAAGAAGGAGTCTTATTATTACCGTGTTACTGAATTAAATACATATATATAATCATAAATTTTGTATTCATGCATTTTTGCATAAAAGTGCAACAGCTATTGCACCATGACCTAAATATTTATAAAACTAGTTAGAGTATGAACGCACTTCATTTGCCACGCTTGACGCATCTCACTTGTTATAATCTAGCATTTCAAGAAATGAGTTAGAAATCGATTACAAAATTCCATCTTTGCATACAAAAATCAGGTTGTGTTGACTGCAATAAAAAATAAAAATGCATTTCAAGCCGATAGGTTTAACATTAGTTAGAGGCAGAGAATGACTGATCGACACCTTTAACATGAATCGAAATGCAACATTTCAAAGAATGTATACTTTGTTCATTTTTGGTACCTGTGTTAGGTGTTCGCTGAGAGCAATGAGTATAAAAGCATCCGCCATGACGTTACAAGTGACGCTGACTAGAACCATTGATCCAGCCGGCAGTTTGAGTATGTGTCTGTATTCCCGTAGTGTCAGGGACTCTGGTCGAGCTTTGTGTTTTTCGGTAAGATCTGGAAGAAAAAAAATTCATTTTAAAAAATTACAACAATTAGGGTTAAACGGAGTAATTATGACCACCTCTATAATGGAGAAAATTGTGTAGAGTAAAATTTTATTTCACGCTTCCCATAATGTATTTTTCATTTTATATATTCTTAACCAATAGTCTAAAGCTTTTTTGAGATCCAAATAGCAATTTCAAAAAAGTCTACCAAAATCTCTATAAATAAAAGGAATTCCGAGGATAATTAATTGAGGCACAGGGGAGCAAATCTTGGCAATGCGCCAACTCGGTCCAGAGGAAGCAAATCTTGGCAATGCGCCAACTCGGTCCAGAGGAATATCATTAAGAAATATAAAACAGATAATGTATTTATCACAAAAAATCGTCTGCTAAGAAAATATCAACACTTTAACACGAAACTAACGCAATCGTTGGATACATGTTCCCTCCCGTGTTTCTCATTGCTCATTTTAAGTATTTTTAGAGTTTAATATTAGTTGTTGTTTTTAAAACTGATTTTTCACAAAGTCAGCTGCGACGTATTTCAGACAATGCATTTCTGCATGCTTCCAGTTATTGATAAAATCATACAAATTTCAAGTTCGTTTAATATTGCTAATACGGACCCGGGCAACGCCGGGCGGGTCAGCTAGTGTTTAATAAACGGATTTGTCAGTTTAGATTTCTAATAGTCTTAATTACCCCAAAAAATGTGCGTAGGCTTGATTTAGTTTGGTTTATTTTTGTCGTCCGATTATCTACACTAGGGATATAGGACCAGGGGGGGGGGGGAGTGCCCTTCGTGGGGGTCTTTCTTAGGGGACCTAACCCGTATTTACACAAGGTTCGAAGAAAACCATGAAAACTCCGAACGGTTAGGCCGACAGCCGCAATTGGGTTCGAACCCAGCACCTGCCGTCTACCAGTTAAGAGGTCAGAACCTCTCGGCCACTGGTGGGGCCAATGTGCGTAGGCAAGCATAAAAAGGAAATATAGTGGTAATAATTTCCTACTAGTCTTAATTACCCCAAACTTTTGTGATAATTACTGCTTAAGGGGGTAATTATAACCATCCTTTTAACTTAAAAAAAGGGGGGGGGGTGCTATAAGAATTAAAACTTTTAAGAAGTGTTCTTAAAGAAAGGGTCAATGTTACTTCTTATGTACTAAAAACACCACCACTTTTCCAAATAGAAACAAGTAAAAAAAAAAAATAATAATAACAACAAAGTTGAAAATGTAAAAAGTGGTCATGATTACCCCTCCTGACCCTATTTGAAAATGATATTTTCAAAGACTAAAATTTTAGACATATAAATAAATTCTATATTTAAAATAATAATAATAATAAACATCATTTTAAGGATGATCAAAACGTGGCTTACGTAATAACAGATTCACATATTACGTACGCCATGGATTAAACATTAATATTCCTGGACCAAGCATAAAAAAATTTAAATGAAGTTTCAGTTTTACAATTTTTCAATACTGCAAATTTTTAAATTTCTAAACATTGCACATTTTTAAATTTTACACCGTTGTATAAGGGGGGGGGGGGGGGGGGGGTACTTTTAAATACAATTTGTTTGAAAGCTCTATCTCAATTTATTTTTTTTGTTATTATAATTTTTTATTTTTTCATTTTTAGTTTTTCATACTTTTTGTCATCGTGGCAAGAGAAGTATTCCATTTCTGGACATTAAGCATGGGCCAATCAAAAAACGAATAAAATTCGAACATAAGATTTCAGTCATCTCTATTTTTGACCGACAGAAACAATCTTTTTTTAAATGGTTAAAAAAAACACTGTTGAATAATCGAAAAAAAAGTAAATTTTGTACATTTATTTAGCGTTAAGTAAGTTCACGATTCAAACGAACTGATTCAAACTCAAATTCGCCATCTGAAAAATAAGTTACATTCTCAGTCAAATTCAAAATTTCAAAAATGAAAATATGTTAAACACAAATTCATTTTGTAATAAGTAAGACAAATCATGCATTAAGCATAGATTATGAAGCACTTTCCAACACTTCATGAAATCTTTAACAAAACTTCGTTAATGAGGGAAATAAGGGTATATAGACAAATATGTATTCCAATACTTTTGAACAATCCTGTATTTGATCTGTCAGTTGATATACATACTATATAATGGGAAAATTTAGTTTAGCAAGAAAAAAGCTTAAAATTTCCTTTTCAGCAATTTGTGCTAATAAATGGAAACATACTTGAAAACTTTTGTTCAGCCCTGTAGTCCTTTGTACCTACGTCAGTAAGAAGCTAATATTTATTTTAAACTGAAACACTCTTAAAAAGCTGAAATCACATTGTTATAAATTATCATTCATAGGCGTCCATGTACCCAATTCTTGGCGTAGCCCTGTACATAATTTTATATATATTATGCAAACATTTTTTTGTAAATTGAATGCCAGTTTAGCGTAAAAATGCATACCTTATTTCAGAACCACCTTTAAGTAATTTACGCTCATACTCAGTAACGTTGGCAAGCTCTTTTGCGTACCCTGTATATAAACTATAACATTTATACAACCCATATAATATACAAGATTTAGTGAAACTTAAACGCGTATATCATAATTAAAATACATTACATCCATCCATCAGCCATCATCGAAAACATATACAGTACGTCGGAAAGAACATACTATTTGAAATCTTTTGTGCGTCCCTGTAAATGCAATGTACTTCATATTATGCAAGACAGTATCGTATAATTTATATTAAGCCTCAGTGACATACTATATCAATTTTATTATACATGAAAAAATTAATATATTTAAAATATGTCGCACACTATTCCGTCTTTACTATTATCCAATGGAATTCTTTTGTGTGGCCCTGTAAATGAATAATAACTATATTTTCACCGCATATTTTATAGAATGCGTATTTTAGTGCACCTCTTAAATGCATATAAATTTTAATATGTTTGACAGGGTGTAACATCTTTAAAATGCCTTTGAAACGATTTTTCCCCATAGGCCGTAATGTAATGGAAAACTTTTGACTCTCCCTGTAAATAAACTAATCATAGTAGAAACTTCATTTTCAATAGGGTACATGCTAAAATAAACGTCAATAACATACAAACATTTCAGGGCAATTCGAGTGTATTTACAGGAGTTAGAGCACGGACAGACAAACCGAATGCATAAGCACCTTTCAAAGAATACATAAGCACTTTTCATACTTTTGAATAGTGTTAACAACGTTAAAATTCATTTGAAACGATTTTTCCCTATAGGCCGTAATGTAATGAAAAACTTTTGACTGTCCCTGTAAATAAACTAATCATGGTAGAAGCTCCATATTCAGTAGGGTTCGTGCTAGAGTAAACCTAAAAAAGTCCAAAAATTTCATGGCTATCCAAGTATATTTACGAGAGTTAGAGAGCGGACAGACGGCCAGACACACCGAATGCATAAGCACTTTTCAACTTTGTTGGAAAGTGCTAATAATAAAACAAATTGGAAATTGCACGTGAAGCGTGGCAAATGAGGTGCATTCGTACGATAACGAAGTTTGAAAAACATTACTCTCATTTATCAATTTCATAAAATTATAAATAGTGAATTACAATTAAAACGTTAATCAAACAATGTTCTCCCTATACCATTATGTAATGGAATACTTTTGTGTGGCCTTGTAAGTCAATAACAAATGTTCTTTGCACCACAAATTATGTAAAATGTATATTATAATATGTACTTTATAGTTGCATATAAATTTTATTAAGTTCGAATGAGTGTAACATCATTAAAATGCATTTGAAAAAAATTTCCCCATTGACCGTAATGTAACAGAATACTTTTGATTATCCCTGTAATTGATCTATATATCCGATTTTGATAAAATTTGAAATAACTCGGCAAAATTATGCAATAATTGTGTATTTTAAATTTCAAACGTATAAAATACATTTGAAACTTTTTCCCCATTGACCATAATGTAATTGAATACTTTTGATTGCCCCTGTAATTAATCTATGCACCCGATTATCAAAAAATTTGAAATAACTCGACAAAATTATGTAATAATTATGTATTTTAAATTTCAAACGATTCGGATGGGTAGTTTTTGCGTTGTTATATGCGGACAGACGGACGGAGTGAAGGACCACTATAGGTGTTACGTATTTACATAATTACGAACGCACCTAAAAAGCGAAAGTTACTAAGACAGGCTTCTTAACCCATTAGTGCCTAGCGTCCCTTTTTAGGGACGCTTCAAAAGGTGCATTCAGCACTGTTTTTGACACCAGTAAAAAAGAAAAGCAACAATTATTTTATTTAAATGATGCATTTTCGTGATTAATCAACTGAACTTAAATCTTCTAAAAATAGTGGTTCCAACCAAATAAAATTTACACAAAAGATGCTGGGCACGAATGGGTTAAGGGCCAGGTAATTTTTCAGGGAAAATGCCAATATTTTCTAAGCGACTTTTCCTGCAAGAAAATACCGTCATTTTCTCTGAAAAATCTCCTGACTCGTAACAACCCTATAAGAATTTCCTTAAAAATAAATAAATAAATAAATAAATAAATAAGGAAATCGTGAAGGGGGCGGGAACAATTATTTTGCTTAATTTTGTAAATTTATGATAGTGAAGTTAAATTAAGTCTCTTTAATTAAATTTATATTGGAGCAAAACTTAAAATGTTTTGGTATAACTGAAATATTCTAATGAATATTCATGTTTTTTTGTCCATTAATCTTATTTTTTTTAAATTACTTCTATATAGTTTTTAGGGTCAAATTTTAAGGGTAATTTTCTCTGCAAAACATGACTAACCATTTAGAAATTTAAAGAAGAACTAATATCTTTTCCATTTTTAGGTGGGTGCATTCATAATTACATAAATAGTCGTCCGTCTATCTGTCCGCATATAACAGCACAAAAATTCCCACCCGAATCGCTTAAAATTTTAAATATATAATTGTTATATAATTTTGTAGTCATTTTAAATTTTATGAAAATTTAATTCATACATAGTTCAATTACAGAGACAGTCAAAAATATTCCGTTACATTACAGCCAATGGAAGAAAATAGTTTCAAGTGCATTTTATTGATGTTACACATTTTCGAACATAATAAAACTGGAATGCATCTATGAAGTGCATACTAAAATATACATTCTGTACAAATTGTGATGCAAAGAATATTTTTTATTTATTTACAGGGCCACACAAAAATATTCCATTACATAATGGTATAGGAATTGCTTGGGACGCATTTTAATTATATTAAACTATTTCACATTTTATGAAATTGGTATGCATTGCTGAGGTTTACTATAAGTTACTTCCTGTATTACAGAAAACAGACAGTATTTACAGGAACGCACAAAAGATTTCCGCTAATATACTGTATCCAAAGTACTGTATAGTATTACATTAAGATCTGAATACAGTCGAGCCCCCTATAACGAAACTCTATACATCGAATTTCTCTATATAACGAAATTTTAGTAGGAACGGTCTCCTTTTCGCATGATTATATTAAAAACAGTCTCTATATAGCGAAATATATATCTCCATGTAACGAATTTTTTCATAAATTGGTCTTAATTTACTCAGTTTTAAAAAGCTTCGAAATCATATGGAATCAATTTTCCATCACTTATTTTATCGTCAGTACTGAGTATTTTTTTATATTACTTATCTCTTTGTTCTTTAAATCCGACGAATTCATCCCACCTCCCACACACCTTTCCACATCCTTCTCAAAACAGTGTTAGTTGGATTGATACACATGTAAGAGAGGAATCAATGAAAGGCACATAAGAGAGGCCTTCAAATGAAGGGAAATGTTAACTACAATTTTTTATTCCTTGCTAAAATTTGAACGTGTTTTTGAGAGTGCAACAACTTTAAAATCAAAGCAACAAAAAATACATATTTCTCCGTCTGAAATTAATGCAAGTCTTCCTCATTTGATTTTCATTAAGCTTTCAAATAAATGTCTATTCTCTTTTTTAAAACGGCTTAAAGAGTTAAGAAATAAAATGTTAGGTTAATATTTGCTTTTAAACATTTCAAATTCTTAATTCAAAAGATCAAAAATAATATTTGTTCAAATTTCACATATTAAATACGATTTTTAACATCATTCTCTATACATCGAATTTCTCTATATAACGAATTTTTTACTAGAACGGTGGATTTCGTTATATAGAGACTCGACTGTATTTTAAAAACTTCATTATAATACGAAAGCACCTCATTTGCTACTCTTTATGTGCAATTTCCGATTTTTTTACACTATTTTTATTATTATTATTTTTTTTAATTTAAGTGGTATTGCACATATTATAAATCATCCACGAGAAAAGAAGCTTATTAAATAATTTTTGGTAATTATAAGAAATATGTATGTTTTCTATTCCACAAATTTATTATACATTTTTCTCAGAATGCTACACCAGAGTTCCGCTAGTTTGTGGAAACAGGCATTTGAAAAAGAAGATTGTATCGTGTTTTTAACGGATAGAAAAAATTGCAGGAATTTTTGAAATAAACAATCATGAGTTAAGTTGCAATTTTAACTCAAATTTGCTGTAAACGACCAATTAAAAGTGTTTGTTTCGACAGCCCAAATTTTGACTGTCATATTGTAAAATTAAGCAGTGCAAAGATAATCGTACCGTTTTCAGCTTTGTGGAAAAACATTCCATATTGCTTTAAAACACATATTTACTTCGTTTGATTCAAGGTTTAGAATAGGTGATAGATACTTTACTTTATCTTATTTTAAAAGAGTTATTGATTGCACAAAAGACCTTCGTTTTAGCTCTACACGGACATATTTGTTTATGTTGTTGCTTGTTGGAATCATGCATTTATAAAAGATAATTGATCGATACCATTCTGCATTCTTTTACTATTCACACCCCCCCCCCCCACACACACACACACACCTATTTAAATGCATTAAAAGGGATCTTGTTCAGCGATAATTAAGCTTGATTCGGATATTATAAAACAATTATTTTTCCTTTAAAACAATATTTATACTATTATAGATTGTGATAATATTTTAAGGGTGTTCAATGACATTTTAAAAATCAGGTTTTTCTCATGATTATAGTGGAATTCTTTTTTACAGTAAAGAACAAATGCACTATTACCAGCTAAAGTGTGCTTTCTAAGAAACTACATGATGTGTTACTCACTGATTTTTACGAGAGTGGTAATGTTGGAAAAAAATCTCGTCGTGGGGAGTAAATAAGTGGAACATCAGTAATCCGTCGCAATCGAGGTACCCGACAATTTATGTCACACAATTTGTTTATTTATTTATTTATTATAATGTATATGTTACATAAAAATTTTTATTTCGCGATATTCATCTATATTATTTTAATTTTGCGGATAATCACTATTTTCCCATTTCTTATTAATATCTATTTCTGCCTAATTTACCTTTAGTTTATAATTTTCTTATTCGAAATCTTAATTTTTAGTCCCTTTATAAATTTTATTAGCTATCCAATCTATAATATTCTGTAAGTAGTTTTTACTTTCGAATGCTTCAAAAATCATTTTGTTAATTCCAATATTAATTCCACTACCCTAGTGTTTTCACTTTTTTTCGACACTAGACTTTTTACTTCGAAATCCTACGTTACTAGGTACGGGATTCATTTTTAACTAAATAACTTAATATAACTAAAATAACTAAATAACTAAATAACATAAAAAACTTATCTTAGTCTTTTTTTTTCTTTCATGTTTATAATCTCTCTTTATGCAGAAGTGCCATAAGCTGCGATATTTACGCTTTTAATGAACCTTTGTTTGTTGTATGTAAATCTTTCAGTTATCATTAGTATTATTAATACATAAAAAAAAAAAAATCTAAAAAATGGTATATGGTAAAAGTAAAATCTTCTAAGACATTGGAAAAAAAAAGTTTCCTTCTTAGCAGATGTAAATGTTTAATATATATATTTTTTTTCGCGTATTGTTGTAATCAGTTTGCATGAATGAACAGTTTAAAAGAAATTAGCGGTTTTCAGTCTAAAGATGCCTAATGATCTACGATTCTTTAACCCCTTCGCGACGGGAGCATTTTACGAAAATTTTAATGTTTTGTCACCAGTTTTAAAATACAGAAATTTCTGTCTTCTTGAATCAAGAGAATGCTCCTATTAAATAAGACAAAATTTACGGTATAATTTTACTGGCGGTGAAAACCACAGATTCTTAAGCCTATTTGCGGCACGTATGCGTGTCGCTCGTCCCAAGGGGTTAAAAAGAATAAATTCTAATGTTTAGTTGTAGAATAATGACGACTTAAAAGTATATGTCTATTTTGCAAAAATTTTTTAATCAAGCCAAACTTTACGGATTTATGAACAGACTTTTCCACGTCGAGAAAAGGATTTCCATACGGGAAGATTCAACAGGAACTGATTACACTGATAAACAAGGTTTCTGTTTCTAACTAAGTATGTGGTGACTTTTATATTTTAGGTGGTGTTGTGAAAGAATATGTCATTAAAAAGTTTCCATCACCCGCAGATTTTAAAAAAATTCAAAATCTTGAAAATTTTGTAGCATTTATTCAACACATATACCTTATGAAATTTATCATTTGGTATTTTAGTCGTGACAATCTTTTAAATAAACACTTATAAAGCTTAAAATTAATATTTAAAACACTAAAAATATGCATTGTTTATAAAGTTTTAAAAAAATGTAGAAGAATTTTTGTAAAAAGAAATGATGTTAATAAGAAATTTCATGCTTTATATGTAGCGGTAAATGTCTTATCTGTGGATGCTCTCTTATAGGCACTATCACTAGCTTCCCGAATAAAATTCCAACAGTAATCTCCGAGCATATTAGGGGTCTACCTGCCTTGATATCGGGTTTTCCTTGCAGAAATATCCTGGTGGAAGCGCTCACCATGCTCGTCGCTCCAATATTTTTGGAGAAAAAATTTAGATGAGATGCTAAAAAGTGAATTTTCAACGATATTGAACATCCTAAATCTTTGTAACTTTTTAACATGTCTTTAATTAATGTTTCATAGTTAGGACTTCGATGATTTCCTAAGTCACAACATTTTAAAAATCGATCCATGCTGCTTTTTCTAAATCACTTAATGAATCATCAAAATTTTTGTATTTAAATATTCTATCGAAGTTTTCAAAATCGTATTTAATTTTTAAAACAATATCTGTCGCTTAAAAAGTCTTTTTAAAAAAGATCTTGTATAATTTAAAATCCCTCTCTAGATTCATTTGTGTATAATGTGTGTATATATTTCTTTTTATTTTTATACGTTTATTTATTTATTTTTTTAATCTGTTTATGTTACTTGCATTAATTTTTAGTTATTTAATTTTTTATACTGTTTTTTATAATAAAATAATGTTTGTCGCTGAAAACATATTTTTATTGCATCTTCTATCATTTAAAGACCTTTATTAGATCCATATTACATTTGTGTACATTGTATATATGTATTTCTTTTTATATATAAATTAAATTATTCTTTATTAATATTCTTTATACATTATTTTATTAATTAATATTATTAACCTTTAAATTATTTAATCTGTAATATTTATGCTATGTGTATATTTAAATTTTCTAAACGTTTTTCTCTGTACAACAATGTTTGTCGATTAAAACGTCCCTTTCATGTAATATTTTGTATTATTTAAGAAACCCCTCATTAGATTTATTTAATATTTATGTACGTTGTGCATATAGTTCTTTTCTTTTCGTAACTTTAATTGCTTTAAACTGTTTATTATATTTTTATAATTTCTTAGTTATTTAAATTTTCTATGCTGTTTTTCATAATTGTACTTAATTTTAAAAGCAATGTATATTGCTGAAACGGGATTTTTTTTAGCATCTTATATCTTTTTACAACCCTTCTTTAAAATTTTCTTTTAATTGGTCTGTGCCACATTTCCAATCAGAAATAAGTCTGTAGCAATTTAAAATATATATGTTGGTTCTTTACATTTGTCATCACATTACAGAGATGAGATTTCCGCTTTTTTGCACACCAGTAAAATTTTAGTGAAAATGCTATATTATTTAATCGGAACATTTTTGCAATTTAACAGGAGTACATTTTCTCTAAAATTATACTGGTGGCCAAAAAAGCGGAAATCTCATCCCTAACATTACGAATTTAAAATTTTGCTCAGCTCCAACCATTGCTTAGACTTTTTGTCAATGAGTACCCGCTCTGACATAAATTCAATCTCACCCATGTATCCCATTGTATTACTGCTTAACCAGGCTCTAAAGACCTGTCTTGGCATACTGCCAAAATAATGGACTTTTCCGAAGGTAGGGAAGCATTAAGGGGAGACGAAATTTCTCTCTATTCCTCACAAAAGCAATACTAGGGGAAATTCCCTTTTCATTGCTCTCAGTCCTATTATAAAGAATAGACTCGCCTCACTCAGACCTGTTACTCACGTGACCGGTCTTTAATGCTTGGCTCAGCAGTAGAAACATTTCCCTACTAGTTGCAGTTCGTTAAACGCCTTGAAGGGCGGTAGGATACATTTCAGTTTACCTAATTTAAACGAGATCTAACCAGAAACTTTTAACGAAATGTTATATTTTTAACTTTAATGGCAAATTGTAAAAAAAAAAATTCCTTTTTTTTTTTTTTTTTTTTTTTTTTTTTTTTTTTTTTTAACGATTTTTCCGGTGAGAATACAATATGACAGAGACATTATTGCCTGCCCCTCAAGAGGTTAACATGTGTAATTTTTAACTACATGTCTGTTTTGAGGGAAAAACAATTACGAAAGAAAGTTTTTTTTAAAGCGGTAATTAATAGCCAAAAACTTTAAATAAAATGTCCAAAAAAGTGAACAATGCTGCACCAAACAATACAATTTATAGTGTTTGCCCCGCCTTCTTAAACACTAAAAGTATGACTTAATTCTAAATGTATTTTTAAAATTTGCTCAAAAAAAACAACAACAAAAAACAAGGTGAGAGACGATTCATTTTCGTTGCATGTTTAGAAGTACTAGAAACTTAAGGATGAACGAAATAATTATTCCATAATCGCTTGATTCTATTACGGGTAGGCGGGACTAGCGAAAACGTGTTACATAATTACTCATAAATAATTGAAACTAGGCTTTTTTTTTGCGAGTAACCTATGGGAATTACATAGAAGTATCTCTCTGCTACAAACATGGTACAACTAACTTTTTTTTCTGTGTTTGTGTGGTTTTCGCCATAAATAATACTCCCTCTGTCACAAATTAGATGCGACATTTGAATACTTTTGTACTCATATTTGATATTTATGACTTTATGATTCTGTTTGAAAATTTTTCAGAAAGCTATACTATCAATCAACAATATTTACGTACCTAACATTCCCTCCATCATTCCTTAATAAGGAATTAATTAGTTTAAAAAAATCTCGGTTCACACACTCTTAAGCCACGTCCCAAATTTTAAAGACTTTTTAAACAGTAATCACTTAAAACTATCTTCAAGCTAATCAATCGTGAATTCATTTACGAAAATTTTATGCCAACATTTCTAAAAAGTATTTTTTAGCATGAACAAGCTGCAAACAAAATAGAATTCTGTCGAGCTTATTTTTTTCTATTATACTTTACTTGGTTATGCATAAAATACGCTCCAAATTTTTTCCGCCTTGAGAATCCTGTATAACTTTTATTTACGAATTATAACAGTATATGATAATCCTCGCAGTGATTGTCTTCGTTTTATTGGGACATCTTTGATTTTGCTCAGAGGCATTTTTTTCGTTCGCATTTACAATTTGCTATAAGCTTACATCGTAAATTTCCTCATGTTTTATTTTTGATGTCTTTGCCTGTTTCTGCAAACGGGATAGGATGATAAACATTATGATGCACATTGAATTTAATAGCTGCAGCATTTATGACATTAGAGCTTAGTTTAAATTTTTCAAATATCGTTTCAAACATTCCAGTACAGTGTTGCGCTCAATATTACTGATTTCTTTCTTCAGAGAATTTTCTAAATAATTGTTTCTTTGACTTTTACTTTAAATTCAAATTAAGATTGCTTCTGAGACCTAGCATAAATACTTATAATAATTCTAGTATAATTTTACTGGTGTCTGTCTACTAAACTGTATCAGAAGTTATTTATGACTTCACCTACTTGAAATGTAGCAACTAATTTGGGACAAAATTTTCAACCTAAATATTGCAACTAATTTGGGACAGAGGGAGTAATAGTTTTACGTAAGCCCCAATGTAATATATAATCCAAACATGGTTACCATTTCGATCTTTAATTCCGAGTTCATACTGGAAATTCATACTGAATTCAGAATTTCTGTATCAGCAAAAAGCAAAATTGAGAACTTTGGCCCAATGTTAAAAATTACTGGCTCGAATTTTTATTCAACATAAGCTTGCTCCATATTTGCTCCATAGGCATAAAAAAAAACATTAATATGTAAAACACTGAGTTTAGTAGGGTTCAGGGGCTCCGCCTTAAAATTTTTTACCAAAAAGGGCTCCGCGAGCCCGAAAGTTTGGGAACTGCTGGATTAGAGGACCATTTTGGATATTTTTTTCACCTGCAATGTATTGTTTGCGCTCTGGCCACTTCTTTTTGATATAATGCCTATGCTTTGCTCTTCTATCCCACTCGCATTAGAAACAGCAATATTTTGTATAACCTTGTTGCTTTCTACTACTGCATTGTCATATATAAAATTCTTTGGAGGTTTCGGTATTGGTAAATCATCATTATGTAATACTGGTCGCATTGCTGAATCTAAGTTCGGGTACTTAATTTTATGTTTACTTCTTACAGAGAATCCTTTAATTTTTATAATACAAAAGTAGAAGTCAGTTATATGATCCTTTGGCTCACGCCATATCATGCGTATAGCAAAGGGCATACTCTTTCTTGTACCTTTCATTTACGCCCGGAGGTTTATAGCACATCGTGTACAACAAAAATGAGGTGCCCAATTCTTATCTTGTTCACCTATTTTACACCCAAAGTACATGTGATTGGCAGTCTTTATTAGCGGCGTGAAAGCGCATCGATGCCTTTTCAAAGTTAGCTCCCCGCACACATAGCAAAAAGAATAGGGTTCATTAACGCATCCTCTAGACATTTTTCACATATTTTAAAGGAAAATAGGATAATCATAATCAAAATTTAAGTAAAAAGTCTTACAGAACAAAGAAATAGCAGTACATTCGCCCCGAAAGATAAGCTTCAACTGTCACGGATTTGCGTTAAAGTCGAATACTGTGGGGGCGGCTAAGCGCTGTCTGTTCAAGGTCGCTAACATAAAATTTATTAGGGGTGTCGTGTTTTGTTGTGAACTTGGAACGGGCACCAGGAATAAGATGTGGTGGCTCCTTGGGGATGGAACGTTTCTAACGACTTTCCGAAAAGGAAATTAAAGTGCGTGATCGTTTTCTAGTAGTACACTGCATTGATTTGGCCGCAAAAGACCACTAGACATGAAGCGACATAGATCAACAACTTTTGAATTATTTGCAGGAACATATAATTGAAAAATAAAAAAAAAGAGCTTACCTGCATAAACTTGAATTAGAATGTGAGCAGATACACACAGAAGTAAGTTCAGAACATTTTCTAGTAAAGAACATTTATTTATTTTTTTTATGAAGATAAATGAATATAAATTCTTGGAGCATATTATAACTTTTAGAAGACATGACTCTCTTATTTTTAGAGCCGGACATGGAAGGCACATTTTCACTTGTACAAAAATTTATAAATAAATAAAAGAACTTATTTTCAAATGATTATACCTTTTTTTGATTCTCTTGGAGAATAAGGGGCAACTTATTACTATACGCAATAAAACGAAGAATTGCTCCTTCCCTTATAGAGCATACATTGTACCACGAACGGACATTTTAGATGAGCGATGTTCCAATAATTTAAAAAAAAACATTCCTTCAAGAAAATACAGCATTCTCTCAAATCGAAACATATTTCTTTTTACGCAATTTTCCTTTTTTTTTTTGAAATCATAGGTTGTATTTCTCTTGGACGAACAAATCCTTGTATATCTCCACGAAGGGATAAATGTTTTTTTTTTTTTTTTTTTTTTTTTGCCTTTTAAAGACTTCCATCTTTCGCATTTTAAAAATGCTGAACGTTAATCGTAAAAAACGAACAAACCAATTAATTGAGATCCCACACATCATTTTCGCAGGCGTTTATTACCGTACTTCTGCAGACGTCCGCTCCACTCTGACTCGAAACCGCTTCTCTTCTGTTCTCTTCTGACGAAACGACAGCGGCCGCTCCGGAAAGAAGGCAGGGGTTGCCATAAAATTAAAAATACGCCAACTGGCAGGGCAAAAGGAAGTGGCGATAAAATAGAGAGGCCAAGCGCAACGCCACGAATAGGGAAACTGTATTTTTAGAATAAACTTTTATATCACGAGAAAGATGCGGAGCCAAAACTTGATATCAGGACGCACCTATTTTTAAATTACGCATCAGAAGAATAGTACCTGATTGGACAATAGGAGGAGTCATAAAACGGAAGAAGACACCCCATCGAACATTCTAGAAAATACAGGAAACTTCCACAACCGGAAGGAACAAAATTTCTAACTGATTTCAACAGTTGAAATCAACAAAAAGTTAGGTAATAAAAAGGACTTTAAAGGGGAGATTAAAAAAAGCGAGAATTAAGATAATTTTTAGAATGCGAAAAATAATAAATGAATAAAGATTAAAACAAAATAGACGATAAATTAAATAAAAATATGGCAGTGGTTAAGAGTAACCACAACAAGGGGGACATCTGTTTCTACTCTCTTGCTGTATCTTCTATCATTGTAATAAGAAAAAAGAATATTTGTGTGAATTAAATGGATATAAGAGAATAATGTAATATAATTATAATGCTTATACGATGCCTACATACTCCGAAACGTATAAATGAAATTTCTCAAAACAAGGAGGGTGATAGAAAATTTTTACAAACATATTCTTTTTCAGCAGCTTCAAATCTATAAGAAACACCCAATGTATATAGAGAAACAGAAAATTCGTTAAAATTTGTTTATCAGTGTTATTTTGGTCCGTGAAGACTAGGAAGAACGAATTCAGTCTCGGCTTCGTATGGAAAAAATAAGTTAGACTCGGCCCGGCCCGGTACTCCAAGAGAAAAAAATAAGGCCCGAGCCCGGCCCGGTTTGAAAAGATTAGTGACTAGGCCCGTCCGGCCCGGCTCGAGTTTTCAGAAGCAAGGCCCGGGCTGAGCAGACCTCTAATCTGGTGTTTGCAATCTTGTAATATTCTAATTTTGTATTTAAAATCATATAGCCTGAATATTTCCAAGCCTACTTGAATCACATAATGTGGGAGTTATTTTATGTTTTTCATAATTGATGAATAAACGCATTAGAATGACAACTGGTTTTGTTTATTAATGGAGAAACGACCAGATTATAAAATACTATATTGCCAGCTACACTTACACTCTAATCATAAAGATCAGTAATACGACTGCAAAACAACCACTTTGTGTTTTCAATTAGAAATATCAGATATCAGATTACCGATTAATTTCACATAATATGACTTGATTTGTCGACTGCGGGTAATATAACCTTTTCACAAGCTGCCTTGATTTCATGAATTTAATGTATCTGCATACAACTTTTCATATATATGCTGTCACATTTGTTATGTCGTTAAATTTATAAGTTTTGCTGTTAAATGGCTACCTGCACAGCACACTTCTATGTACAAGATACCAATCATCCGTGAACACTACAAATATCCAGCATCAATAAACATACATTCATACAAACTAATATACATTTACTGTCATTAACATATCTTCATTTTTTTCACTTATTTTTTTATTTGCATATACTTAATTTCCAAAGATAAGTTACATAATTACGCAAATAGGAAGTCATTTAACAGCAAAACTTATAAATTTAACTAAATAACAAATGCATCAGCATAAATACATTGTAATAAATAAACAAACGGATTGTGTAACATAAAATGTCAGATATCCATAGCTGCCAACGTTTACGCATTTTTCCTACCACAAAAATTTTATAGTAAATATTGTCTTATTTAATCGTCGAAATCTTTTGATTTAACAAATGGGAAATCTTTTGTACAATTTTAGTGGTAGCTAAAATGCGTAAAAGTTGGCAGCTATGGATATCTAAAATCGGCTCATTTGCGATAGGAAGTCCAGTAACTTTTTACTCCTCACATCGAGATATTAACAACGATATCACTTTCGTCAAAATCGGCGGCTACTACTTTTGACAATTATTTAGTTCGGAAAAAATTGGGTAAGTTTATCTTACATACCTTGCCACTCACCTGACCTTTCTTCGTCGATGAGGAAATAAGATGCTATGCTCATGATGATGATGACAGCCCCGAATGATACGAATGGACAGCTGTAGCCTCCTATCTAAATGATAAATGAATAAAATAGATTTTGAAACAATTTACAGATAGATTACTTGTAAATATTATCAATTACAGTAATTATAATTGTTTTACTTATAAATATTATAAATTACAGTAATTATAATTGTTTTACTTATAAATATTATAAATTACAGTAATTATAATTGTTTTACTTATAATTACAATCAGTTACAATTCATATCAATTACATTACTTGCAAATATTTTATTTATAATTAAAATCAGTTAAGTAAATTACAACTACTTTAATGATAATTACAATCAATTACATTAATTGCAATTATTTTATTTATAATTAAAGTCAATTACATTAATGACAATTATTTTATTTATAATTACAATCAATTATATTCATTATAATTAATCAATACTATCAATCAATGCAATTATATATACAATTTTATTAAACTATTGCACTATTAATACTATCAATTATCAATACTATCAATCAATACAATTATGTATATAATTTTATTATACTATTACGCTATCAATTATCAATTACTACTCATTATTATTAATTAATTACATTCAGTTTTTTGTAATTTGTTTTGTAAAACTTACCGTGTAAAGAAAGCTTCCCAGTGGTGGACCCGAAATCATGGCAATTGTCACAATGGTTTCTGTGAGACCCTAAAGAACAAAATGCTCTATATCATACAGCAAAAACATTTCCCGCAATAACGTCATATTAACGATAGCAATGACTTCAACAGTAATAAATTTTGCTCTTACTGTAATTTATTTTAACTTCTAAATAATACAATTTAAATTTTTATACCTTTAGACATACAAAATGAGAAAAAAATAATAAAAATACTTTCAATCAAAGCATTTTTTTCAAACCTCTATTTCAATTTGTTTAATTTTTATGGCTTTTAAAATAACAAGGGCCCCGTCAAATTTTGACCCGTCAAATTTTGACGAAAGAAAATGATTAAGGAGGAACTGCTTCATTGATTTATAATACTAGGGGGCCCCCGCCCCCCTGCTCGCTATGCTCGCCAACCCCACGCGTAATCGCTTCGCGATTCCAAATTATTGGCTACCCCTGCTTGCTGCGCTCGCCAATACCCCATGGTATGAATAAGCAGTTGCAGACCTTTCAAATGATGTGTCACACGACTGGTGTTGTAAAGAAATTAAAAATGTGCCCCCCTGGGGGCAGAGTGGGAGGCGACACAAAAGACATCCGTAATATGAATAAGCAGCTGCAGACCTCTCAAATGATATCTCACACGACTGGTATTGTAAAGAAATTAAAAATGTGCCCCTTGGGGGGCAGAGTGGGGGTGACACACAAGACATCCATAAAATGAATAAACAGTTGCAGACCTTTCAAATGATGTGTCACACAATTGGTGTTGTAAAGAAATTACAAAATGCGCCCCCTCTGAGGGCAGAGAGGGGGGGTTACACACAAGATATCCATAATATGAATAAGTAGTTGCAGACCTTTCAAATGATGTGTCACACAATTGGTCACACAGGTGTTGTAAAGAAATAAAAAATGTGCCCCCCGGGGGGCAGAGTGTGGGATGACACACAACACATCCATAATATGAATAAGCAGTTGCAGACCTTTCAAATGATGTGTCACACAACTGGTGTTGTAAAGAAATTAAAAATGTGACCCCCCCCTGGGGAGAGCAGAGTGTGGGGGTGACACACAAGGCATGCATAATATGAATAAGCAGTTGCAGACCTTTCAAATCTTGTGTAACACGACTGGTGTTGTAAAGAAATTAAAAATGTGTCACTCCTGGCGAGCAGAATGGGGGATAACACACAAGACATCCATTATATGAATAAGCAGTTGCAAACCTCTCAAATGATGTATCAAACGACTGGTTTTGTAAAGAAATTAAAAATTTGGCGAAATATTACAGTTATCGCCAAGTTGGCGTCACTTTTGACAATTAATTTTGGTCGCCAAATTTGGCGATATATCGCCAAGTTGGCGACAAACTTGGCGATTGTTGGCGATGGTAACCTTTCCTCTCTTTATGGTAACCCATACGGCGATGCATAGACGGAGCCCTTTCCTGATTGGTCTATTCGACTCATGGAAGGAGTGGACAACCCGGATTCGTTAGTTCCGGAAATCTTCCACATCAGCATCATTCCAGGAGTCATTCCTTTTAAGGCTAGTTTTTTTTTACTATAGAAGGAAACCTACAAAATTAGTTATGGTAAAAAATGCATTTTATATTGGTACGTCTAACTCTTAAACAAACTATATTTATTGTCAAATTAACAAAATACTATTTCTATTAAACGCAATTGTAGAAATTGTTAAAATTAAACTTTAATCGTATATGTAAGCAGTAAAAAATAATAAAGATATTTTATTATGATAAAGGTATCAATTAAGGTTCTTATGCTAGTTTTCCAAAATGGAAAAAAAGCAAAATTTATTCAACTTTGATTCAATCATATTATTTTCCCGTGAAATCTAAACCCGGCATCATTTTCACCTTATCAAAATTTATAAATGCACATTTCGCATCTGTATTCACCTTTTCAAAAAAATTGGCATTTTAATTTGATCATTTTGATTCAAAACTTGAAGTCTCAGTGCCATTAGCTGAAACAGATATTAAACTGTTTGTATTCTTTTACATGTACATCAAATTTTCTAAATGAAATCAAAATCCACCGGCTTTTGTAACAGAAGATATTTAAATTTCTATTTTTTCCCTTTTAATGAGAAAATGGCAACATAAAGATACAGCAATCACATTTTTCCCTTTTTTCCTTTGCTTTTAATAGAAATGGAGTACTCCTGTTGCCACGATTAGAAACGAGTTATTAAAAGCTACAAAAAAATTAATATTTCAAAAACAAATTAAGATACAGCTTTCAAACAAATTTCATTTAAAAGAACGTTTTTTTCCCTACACGATGGTGTAAATAAATTCTTATAGCAAAAATTGCAATACCAAAATTTCATTTAAAATTTGAAAATGTTGTCATGCGCAAAATGACGTATGCGTTACGCACAGATATGTTTGGCCTTTATAATATAGATTTTCAGCCAGGAATATTTTTAAATGTACGTGGAATTCAATTCTGGAAAATTAATTTTAGCATACCGTGTAGAAAATATACAACTTTATAGATCATATACGCAGCTACACAAAAGTAATTTTTCGGTTATCTTCTTTAAGGGGAGCCATGTGAATTTTTTTTTTTTTTAAATTTTGTTTCATTAAATTAAAAAGATCTTTGAACCTTCCGAAAACCATCAATGTACCCTTTTTATCTGAGCATTAGAAATAATCGTAAAAATTCAAGGGAATACACCGATTTGTATGCCCCGCCCATTCACTTTAATTTTACACTTACCATTTTAAACTAATGTCTATTTTTAAATTCTACACACATCAGTATATTTTAAAAATAAATTTTGTAATGCACATTTTGCCAAAGTACAAGTAAAAGTCTTTCTTATTTAAAAATAATAAAGTGGTGTTATTGAATAAAATTCATGCAAGAGATGTTGGTCCGCAAGTCACGTGGGAAATGACGGTAAGGGTTAAAACATTATTTCATTTATTATATGAAACTAAATTTTAAATGTTGAAAACCAAATGTTGAATTCACGTGTTTGATAAAATTATGCAAGAACTTCACACAAGTTAGAAGTGTCTTAAGTTTTTTTGTCTCGCATCAAAAATCGTACTTTTTAGGTAAAAATCCCATTATCACATAAAGTACTCGAGTAATTTTGATATACAGGGTGGTCATAAAAAAACTTTGCCGATATATGGAGCTCTAGCGGCCAGTCCGCTCAACCGATCGAAATGAAATTTCAGATATAGCTATTCAGAGGTATGAGCTCGAGATTCTGTGAACGACAACAAAATGGCGCTCACGGTTACGGTTATAGTTACAGAAACTCGAAAATTTCCAATGGCAACACCCATTTTTTTCATCGCAAAATGCTCAGCGCATGCAAAAACCCTTAAGAGCGTTGGAACCGTACGTGTATCGCAAGAAACGGACATGTTATGCACGCACAAAAAACCGTTCTGGGAATCCTCCCCACCCATAGAAAAAATTCGATTGGGGCGCAAGGAGGAAATTTGCATATGACACAGAGTCAGTACACTAATCTCTGATTACAATACAGATCGGAGAAACTAAAACTTTTATTTTGATTACACATTTTTCATATAGATGTCATCACAGGCAATTGCATGGTGAATATGAATTTAAGATTTCATAAAAACCGGTCGGGTAGTTTCCTGGCCTATTTTCCATAGGATTGATTGCACCCAGTCGTGTCTTCTTAATTGTTAAACAAAAAAGTTTTGCTAAAGTATTCCTGAAGTGCTGGAAAGTGTTTCATAATCTATCTTTACTCTTAATGTTTCTTTTTCGTTTTAAATTGTTTTGGTATACTCCCTTCACTTTTTATCGCAAAAAGTAAAAAAAAAATCTTTGTAAGTCTTAAAAGATCAAGAAACGGCTTTGCGCAAGCTGATTTAAAAGGTTACATGAAAAAATATTCCACAATACAATTTAACTTTTATCAACAAAAGTTTAAGATCAGATCAAACAGAGCGCACGTATTGTGAGATATCTTTTTAATGATAAAAAAATTTCCATTTCAATTGAGGATTGCTCCAGAAATTGTGAAGAACTAGCAAAAACCGAAAACTTGGGGGCAATAGCCCTCAGAATTTTGTTTATTTGCTATCTTAAGGTGATAAATGTTAATAAACGGACAATAAGAAATGTGTATCGTGGAATATTATTTTCACAGATCGATAGGTGTGTAATATTGGCACTTCAAAAGACAAAATAAGTTCAAGAATTTTTGAAAAAATACATATTACATTTAATGATGTCATATAAACCAGATCAAAGGAATAAAAGTTTTTTTTTATCTTTTGGGGTTCTCGACTTTTTGATATTATCTTTTCTCTTTAGAAAGATTTCATAAGAAATACTATTTATTACGTTATCCCCTATGTTACAACTTTTGAAAAATTTTTGCAATTTTACGCCGATTATGAACCCTAGAACCCAAAACAACGCCCAGTAACAAACTTTGTCTATCTATCTAAATATATATCACATGTTTATGCACATGATAACTTCCGAAATTCTGCATATATCTTTTCCAAACTGATACCAAGCGTTAAAAAATCTCGATTAAGCTCATCAATGCGGGCAAGATTGAATAAGAGGGTGGGAATAGGGAAGGGTTTTGTGAAAGCAGAATAAACCGCATAACTTCTCAGTTATAATGTAATGCCAAATCAGTTTGAAGTTAATAATATTTCTAGGCAAAGAGCCAAAAATTTATATATAATAGATTTTTGTTATCATTAAAAATCGGCTCAAGGGCAGAAAAAATATGGTTTTACAAAGAAAAAATTCATAACTTTGTCAATTCGCAATATAAGGTGTTCTGGTGTAATAACGCCAGGTGGGGTAATAACGCCAAATGCTAATATTATGCATAATTATCAAATAATCCGGTAAATGACACCTATGTACTCTACGCAGAAGGGTTTTGAGTTATATAAATCGCAAAAAACAGCTTAAAGTTAATTTGTTCCATTTGTAGGTCTTATTGTTTTTACAAGCAACTAAAATCAACGCTTGATCTAAAATTTGCGAGATACGTTTTGTGATGTGAAGACTATATTTTTTATCCGGAAATATTTTGTTTATTACATAAATTTGTAGTGCATTTCATCTACTTTCAAAATGTTGTAGAAGATTTTGGATATCTTCTCGAAATAATTTGCAGTTTAAAATGTACTGCGCAATAAGTATATCGGGGTAATAACGCCAAGGATTGGCGTTATTACCCCGGTTGATTCCCAACAATAGTCGAACTACATCCGAAGGGGGTTTATTTATTAATATGGGACAGCATTATTATCATTGTTGAAATGGTAAGGTTAATCGGGGGGGGGGGGGGGGCAATACCCAAAACTAGTCTCTCTATTTTTTTTTTTTTTAATACTAATGTAAAAAATAATTTTAAACTCTTACAAATCGATATCAAAATGTTTTCGGTATTCTAATTCGAACATCTTCAAAATCAGGTTTCTATTAAATTTCCACTGGATTGTTCAATTGATTTCTAAATTTTAACTGTCCGCTTTCTCAGCGTTTGGTTTTTAAAATTTTTGCAAAATTTAACCTTTAACCGATGTGACAGAAATTGTAACATAACTAATGTGAAGCGGTTTGCGAGACTGCAAGATTGAAAGATGAATAAATAGAATAATAGATGAATAAACTCATAGGATTGTGTTTTTGTACTAAATTTTTTATACAAGACTATTGTACTTAATATTTACCTATTTAAAAGTCTCTGGTGATAGTATTAAAGTTCCAAATGAAACAAAATTTCGGTAGTGTTTGTAGTTAAACAGAAAATTACAAGTTAAACTATAAAAATTAAAAGAAAAACAGTGGTCCGTGAGACCGGTAACATTAGTTAAAGGTTAAAAGGCGATCAATGATTACAAATCATAGAATTTTTACTCCTGCACTAAACTTTTTGTGCAGAATTAATTCTAACTAAATTTAATCTATTCAAATATTTCTAACAATAGTAGGGGGACTCCAAATGAAAGAGAATTTCAGTTGTAGCTATAGTTAAACTAGAAAATTCCAGTTAAACTCTAAAATTTGGCTTGATCGGGGGCAGCATTCAGTGCGATTGCTTACAGCATAGTTAAAGGTTAATTTTGTTGCTAAAATAAAGATAATGATACATAACAACATGAATCATGTATAAAATTTAATAAGAGATCTCACTGGGATAATAGTTTTTATCAAAAATCTTATTTAATTAATTAAAAATTTATTAAAGCATGTTTTATATAACGCCGACAATTTAACTGTAGGTTTGGACAATCCGTGTTAGTGTGGAGTTATGGGTTAAAAACTATTTACAAGACTACTATAATAGTATTAACAAAAATATCTATTACATATAACTCTAGTTATTATAAAATTTCACATGATTAAAATATTACATTATAAATGGTTAAAACCATGCAATGTTTATTATAATTATATTTAATCGGGGCTTTTTAAGCAAAGGGAGGCATGGGGTCTTATATTCTGTTGAAGCTCCCTCTCACTCCTTTTTCTTTCACTTTCACAAAAATATTAAATATTTTCTATTGCATAGAATACATATATGAGATGAGAATATAAATGTTGATTCAAATAAACACAGTTAAAACCGTGCATGTTTCTAATAATTCTATTTAAACGGTTCTTTTTAAGCAAAAAGTAGATTAGAATCTGATATTCTTTTGCCTCCTCCCCCAACCACTTTTCTTTTTTTTACAATTTCACAAAAAAAATTGAACATTTTCAATAGCTTAGAATACATTGTGTCAATTTCTAGAGCTGTAGAATTTGTATTTTTAGAATTGGGTAATCTACATGCCATTATTCCATCTTATTTTATAGTTTTGTTTGCATGGCGTTATTACCCATATAGGTGGGTAACAACGCCAAATAGCATTGGTCAAGAAATCTCGCCATTACATTTTATGAATACATATCTGTTAAATTATGTTTTTTTATATAGATAGTCAATGAGTTGCTGTATCAAATCCTATATTTGTTTGAAACATACAAGCTAAAACTAAGCCGTGAAAATTGGTAGAACCTTAACGCGGCGTTATTACCCCAGGGTACCTTTTGAAATCTATTTCAATTTATTCTAAATTTTCTAAATTTCATCTACAACTTTATATTGATAAGTTTTTGATAGGATTAACTTTTACATTCAAACAAAATTTTAAAAAGGTGGGTTGTATAAAAAATTATCGTATTAACATGATTCTATAAATTCAGCTCTTAAAGTAAAATGATATTAAAAACTCGTCGAAAGCGGCCAGATAAAATTGTTAATCTGGGTTTATCCTTAATCTTGATTCTGTTTTTGTTAGTGAAATTAGTACTTAATTTCAAAATTGACCTGTACCTGTAGGCCGAGCTGGCAGAGGTTCCCCCCCCCCCCCCCCGAATCGAATCTGAATGATTACTATTTGTTTTAGTTTAAACGTCGATGGCTGAAAGTTTAGCATCTATCTGTTACATTAAAATCTGGCTGTACATTCATATTCCACAGTAACTCTTCTTAGAATATGGAACACTAAGCTATCATATTCCCACTAGTTATTTGTCCCTTATCCTAGGACGTCATTTAAAGCCTCAAAATTTTAAAATCTGAATCAGTTTTCGAGATATTAATTTTTTCATAAGTTTTAATGACATTAATATAATGATGACAACTGAATACTTAATTTTTTAGAATAAAAGGAAAAAAAGGGAAACAATGAGAGAATTTTTTTTATTCAATTTAAATAATTTTGATTACATAATTTTCAAGAAGGATCGAAGAAATAAAAAGGTATTTTCACATATTCAAGTTTCATGAATAAATTATTTTACAAAAACAAAAAATCGTCTGATATGTAGTGTCCAAGATTCTTGTTACAGGCATTACATAAGTAGGCTGATTGATAAAATGTTAACCAAAATCAAAAATATCCCCTTTTTTGACTAACTTAATGAAAATAAAAAGAGACAACCTGACATAAAACATGTAATCTTACATTTTTGAAATAGTTTTATCTCAGATTGCATCGGCAAAAGGCGTTGTCGTATAGCATACATATAATATTATTTTCTTTTTCTTCACGATACCTCTTTTTATTTTCTTTTTATTACGCTAAATTACCAGTATATTCACTAATTTCCTATTCTTTAATAATATTTATCATTAATCCTATTAAATTCTCCTTAAATTATTTATTATCTTACTCAAATCACTTAAATACAAAGCTTTTCGTTTATTTATAAACTGCCTCATCATTTTCGATCAATTTATGTATCATTTATATATTATATCATTTGATGTGAATTCGAAAGTTTTTAAAAGAGCTATTTCCTTTGCTTTTTTTTTTTTTTTTTTTTTACTCATTTTATTCCGAGATCTTTCGCGCCGTGGGACATTTTTTACTCCTTTTTTAAACTCCTTAGACACTTTTGATAGAACTCTTTGCAGAATGTCTCATTGGACCTTCAAACGTGACGTTATTGTTTCTTACCAATCAAATGCGCGCGCTTCATGATTTGTACTATTGCGAGGTAGATCAAAAAGCAGCGACATTCGATGAAAACTCAGAATTTGTGTGATTTCCCTCTTGTTAACATCCTACGCTATCTGGAAGTTCCTTAATGACAATAGCTTTCTTCGTTCTAAATTTCTTCTAACGTCAACTATAATTTTTCATACCAAGACTTTAGCTTTAGAATTAAGGCTGGCACTGCTTTAGCTGATGTGTTACTGATAAAATATAAAGGCTAAAATAATGACTTAGATTCTTTTTCTTTTTAATGGAGAAACTTTTAGTTTAATTTATTCCATTGGCTATGTGATCACTTCGCGATCTGCATTAACTCCTTCGGGACAGGAGCATTTTGCTTACTTTTTAATTTTGACGTGACAACGTCTTGTAAATTGGTTTGCCGGGAGACACTTCAAGAAACTGCGTTACGTTACGTTACGCTCCGCTCACGATACGCGCTCACTTTTCTCTTAACTTTTTCCAGTCACTTGTGGGACCATTTTCTGAACGTGAATGTGAATTCGCTGCAAGGAAGGGGCGGTGCTTAATAGGAATTTTAGATAGTATCAAACTAAGACGAAATACGTTATGTATTAGTTATTAGTATAAAGTACAAAGAAAATAAGTGTAGTTTATTTCGTAATTCGGTGGTATATTATGGAAAACTAATGATATGTGATTAGTGAAAGCCATTTTACTTTAGTTATATTCTGCTCATTGAAAAATTCTTTAATATGCTGTTTACAAAATTCAACATTTGACATCAATAAACATGAAGTAAAATGTGTTTAACAAACACAGTGTATTGCAAGTTATTGTATGTATATTTGTATATAAATACGTATGTATGTGTAAAGGTAAAAATAAAATTTTGTTAATATGAAATTCAGTGCGAGATTCTTTGTATAAATTAATGTTTTAAATATAATTCTTTGTATAAATAAATGTTTTAAATTGTTACTATTATTTCATCCTTCTTCCTACTATACGAATGAATATTCACATTAAAATTATTTTACAACTCAAAGTCGTTGTCACGTAAAACTTTCGCCCGTATACCGACTTTACAGGCAACCAATTTTTTTTTTTTTTTTTACCACCGGTTTTACAAAAAAGAAAACTTTCTATAATTGAATCGCGAAAATGCTCCGATTAAATAAGATGGACTTTACAGTAAAAAACAACTGGTGAGAATAATGTAGGATTCTAAGCACCTTAAATGACACGTATACGGTTCGCTCATCCCCATGGAGTTAACGACAAGCAAGACTGTCGATATTGAGATGTCGATATTATAAATTTAATAAGCCTAAACGTCTTCTTACTGATTCTAATAATTCGTCTAATATTAACTCTATAGTTCTACCTTTTTATTCTCCTCTTTGTTTCAAAATTGCTAAAATCCTTTCTCGTTTCAATTTTAAAGTTATCTTCAAATCTATGTGTAACGAACTGTCGAATGTTGCGAGTATCTTTAATACTCATTAGGTCGCTGGTTCAATTAATACTACTAATTACTTAAAAATTCTTTATATACAAACTATTTACACATTATTTACATTTCGAATAAAGAATATAGATCCAGCAAAACACACGATAGGTCCGCTAAGATCACCGAAAAAACAAAACAATAACAAACGATATTCCAAAGTTGCCAAAACGGCAAAACTAAAGTACAGTAGAATGCGCCAAGGAGACGCACCTCATCCGAGGTTATGGTGAAGCCGTTACAAAAGAATGCGCCATGGAGACGCGATATACAAGACTGTGGTGAAGCCGTAACATACCGGCCCCCGTTGATATGTGCCAACATTCAACAATAATACTAAATGTAACAACAAACAATTGCAAATAATAGAAATTTCAATTCTACAATCAATAATACAGTATTTCGATAAAATACAATGTACTTCTTCAATATTATTAGTTAATATATTACTTAATATAAGTTTACCAAATGCAAATAGATAAGTTATAATACAACAATAATTACACTTGAATAGTATGCAAGATAGTTATCAAATTAACACTCAATATATGTAGCAATCTGATAAATTCAACAAGTTAATAATAGTTAATCAAGAATATATACAGACGAAGACACGTAAATTTTATTATATATCCCCTTTCTCTGATTTTTATACTTAATCATAAAGGGTCCACAAAAGTCAACAGAACATTTTTGAAATGGGGGGCTAGGATTTACTCGATCAGCTGGCAAATTTCCCATAATTTGATTTGCCCCTATTGGTTTGTTTTTAAAGCACGTTACACATTTGTGAACTACACTGGTGTCCAAAAGTTAAGCATAATTGGTAATTAAGTAATTATTTTTAAGTAATGAAAGAAATATAAATCGGAATGTGCTGAAACTCCAGGTGTGTAAACAAAATAGTACGCGTCACATATTTTCGCGAAGAGTTTTCCCTGAAATCGAACAGGGGACCGTCAACAAATTGAAAAAGAACGAAGATCTTTTGGATAACCCTGTAGAAACTAATGTAGCAAAAGCGTTCAAACTGCACATTATGATTAATTGGCTTATTGTAATGTACTGTGTTAATTTTTACAAGGATAGCATGTATACTCGTAGAGAAATTAAGGTTTTTATAAAAACAGTCCTAAATTTTTCCAAGTTTTTTGCTTATAATTTGCAGAGTTCTTATTATAAAATAATGTTCTTTTCTGAAAATATGACAAACATCATTGTACACAATACCCTGTCATCAGAATTTAAAAATAATAAAAATTGTATGAAAAATGAGTATGTTTAGTAAATAATTTTTCATTGCGCATGCGTCAACGATATCAAAATGTCATTTGCATATTGTGTTAGCTAAATGTATAGAGCAACTTCTGTAAAAGTTTCAAAAACATAGCTTGAAAATTCTGAAAATGGGAGCCTACAGAATCAACTCAAAATCCGTTATTCCTAAAGGAAGCAAAAAAATCAGGGGTTTTACCTAAATATAGCTGTACGTGCAATATTGTGTAGGCACTAAACAATGGAATATGGATACAGCCCCTCATCTTTTTGCTTCATTTAGGGAATAAAGGATTTTGAGTTGATTCTATAGGCTCCCATTTTCAGAATTTTCAAGCTATGTTTTTGAAACTTTTACAGAAGTTGCTCTATACATTTAGCTAACACAATATGCAAATGACATTTTGATATCGTTGACGCATGCGCAATGAAAAATTATTTACTAAACATACTCATTTTTCATACAATTTTTATTATTTTTAAATTCTGATGACAGGGTATTGTGTACAATGATGTTTGTCATATTTTCAGAAAAGAACATTATTTTATAATAAGAACTCTGCAAATTATAAGCAAAAAACTTGGAAAAATTTAGGACTGTTTTTATAAAAACCTTAATTTCTCTACGAGTATACATGCTATCCTTGTAAAAATTAACACAGTACATTACAATAAGCCAATTAATCATAATGTGCAGTTTGAACGCTTTTGCTACATTAGTTTCTACAGGGTTATCCAAAAGATCTTCGTTCTTTTTCAATTTGTTGACGGTCCCCTGTTCGATTTCGGGGAAAACTCTTCGCGAAAATATATGACGCGTACTATTTTGTTTACACACCTGGAGTTTCAGCACATTCCCATTCATATTTCTTTCATTACTTAAAAATAATTACTTAATTACCAATTATGCTTAACTTTTGGACACCAGTGTATTTTACGAGCCAAGGATCGCCCATTTATTACCCAATATTTTTGCCGGACATGATGTAACAATGATTGTGGCCCTAAATGGAAAAATTTGGAATGAAAATATTCAAAAATCATTTCACTTATTTTATGATCATGTGGTAACACTATAGGGTGTTTCCTCTCATAGGTCAGACTGGAATTGTCTAAACGACCTCCAACTCTAATTAAATTATCGGAATCTATATAAGGATTTAGAAATTTGAGTTTACTGTTACCTGAAAGGCTCCTCTGGTTTTTCATATGCTTAAGCTCTTCAGAGAAGGCTGAATACTGTACCTGTTTAATCAGAAAAATTTCTCCAAATTTCAATTCACTTGCAGATAAGGCACCACTTTTTTTCTCCTTACCCTTTCGACAATTATTTAGAAATCTAAAAATATAACTAGTAATACGAATTAATTTCAAAAAATTATTAGTTAAAGAGAATAAACAATTATGAAAACAGTTTTCAGTTCTATGTGAAAAGTTACTGTTGATTTCAGTTCTAAATTCGGACTCATAGTCAGTGTTGTTTTCCAGTTTTACTGGATAATCTTCTGCATACTGAATTCTGTCCCGAAGAAAATTTGGTCCACTAAACCAAAATTTGCAGTTAGTCAGTTCTTTAGCATCTAGACCTCGAGATAGGACGTCAGCAGGATTATTTTCCGATGATACGTGTTGCCACTGATAAGAGTCCGTGAGGTCTTGTATAGCAGCCACTCTATTACTCACAAATGTTTCAATTGGTGGGGAGATTTTCTAATCCATGCCAGTGATATTGTGGAGTCACTCCAGAGAAGAACAGTTTCTATTGGAATGTCAAGTGACGGTACAACTTTATGCATTAATTTTGCTAAGAGAAGACATGAGCACAGTTCAAGACGAGGGATTGTCACTGTTTTTATGGGGGATACTCTAGACTTGCTACAGAGTAAATGTGCATCAGGAGAACCTTCAGTTGGTATATACTGGATGTATATGGCGGCTCCATATGCCAAAGAAGAGGCATCTGCGAAGCCATGTACGACTATGCGCTCTTCACGAAAAATAAATCTAGGAATTTTTAAATTTTCTAATTCTGAAAGAATGGAAACAAATTCACTCCATTCTTTTGCTATGGAATCTGGTAATGGCTCATTCCAATCTATCTTAGCTAGCCACGTTTTCTGCATGAAGATCTTAGCCCTTGTTACTACAGGGCCAATTAATCCGAGTGGATCGAAGATTTTTGAAATCAAAGAGAGAACATCTCGTTTGCTATACAATTCCTTGTTATGAATCTTTAATTTATACAGAAAACAGTCACTTAAAGGTTCCCAGAGAACACCCAAAGTTTTTACTGAACTACAATCTGTTTGATCATCGAAATTATATTCGGTGGCAGCCATAGTATTAGGTTCAAGTAATTCTCGGTGGTTTGCACACCATTTGTGCAATTTCATATTTCCACGCTTCAAAAGTTCAATCAATTGGGACTTTAAAATTTTCGCCTTTTCGAGAGTCGATTCCCCCGAAAGAAGGTCGTCTACATAAAAATCTTTTAAAACGACTGACGATGCTAGAGGTAAGTTTGGTTGCTCATCAAGAGCTAATTGTTTAAGAGCACGAGTTGCTAAATAAGGAGCATTAGATGTCCCATAAGTAACTGTATTAAGCTTATAAGTATTCACTGGCGCGTTAATACTGTCCTTCCACAAGATTCTAAGAAAGTCTCGTTGGGATGAATCAATTAATACCATTCTATACATTTTTTCTACATCCGCTGTGAATGCATATCGATGTTTTCGGAAACGTATCATAATTACGAATAATTCTTGTTGAGGAATTTTTCCTTTTAAAAGAATATCATTCAATGACAAACCAGATGTCGTTGGCGTTGAAGCTTTAAAAACGACTCGCAAGCGTGTTGTACTTTTTTCTGGCCTGTAGACCCCATGATGTGGTATATAATAAAGGTTCTTTACGGGTTTTGATTCTTTTACTAATTCCATATGGTTTAAGTTTTTGTATTCTTCCATAAATTCCGAATAGAGAGGTTGCAAATTCGAATCCTTATCTAATCGGCGCCAAACTTGATCGAGCCTTTTTTCGGCTAGTTTTTTGGATTCTCCTAAAAGTGTAGCATCCTCCATAGGCATGCTAACAACATACTGACCATTGGAAGTTCGGTAATGAGTCATTTCAAAATGATTTTCGCAAAATTTCTCTTCATTACTAAGTGGAGAACTAGAATCATTAATATTTTCAATTTCCCAAAATTTTCTTAAGGATTCGTCTATTTTTTCATTGGTTAATAAACCACAATATTGGGAATCATCTGAGGAATTATTCACGACACCGCTAGCAACATATCCGAATACTGTTTCTTGAAATAACAAATTTTGAGATGAGCTGCGAATTTTACCCGATTTTAATAAATCGAAGAAACATTGCGCGCCGTCCAACAGGTCTATCTTCCCAGGGATATAAAATTCAGCATTGCTAACGAGATATTTGTAGGAATATCAGCAATTTCTATACGAATAGGTGTAAGTGGGGTTATTTCTGTAATTTTTGGCACTACAAGAAATTCCAGTTCCCTTGTGAAATCGCTATTTTTATTTGAAATCACAGTTTTAATTTTATAATTTAATGTTGTGGTCGTGTTATTCAAACCCGATATTGGAGCAAAAACCTTTGATTTCTTTATACCCAATTTCTTTGCAAATTCAAGCGACACACAGTTTATTTGGCTACAAGAATCTAAGAGAGTTCTTGCCTGGATATAATTTCCATTATTTGTTTTTATGTCAATAACTGCAGTTGACAAGATACCAGTTTTATTTGAAGCGAATAAGCAATTAGAAAGATTTTGTGAGACTGAAGGCGTCAGACTTGATTCTGGGCGACGTACTGTCTGATCAACACCTGGTTTTTGAAAATGAGTTTCATTACTGGAACCGATTTCTTTATCTCTATGTAATAAAGTGTTGTGAGGGGATTTGCAATGTTTACATAAATGTTTCGAAACACAGATAGCTGCTAAATGTGATTTATTAAAGCATATGAGACAAAGTTTATTTTTTTAACAATAGCAAATCTTTCACCAAAATTCATATTTAAGAATTTATTACATTTATATAGGGGATGAAATGAGTCACAAATAATACACTGTTTTTCAGAACTTGTATTTACTAAAAGGGATTTTGATTTTATTTCACTAGAAATTTTTGGTCTAGCTAAATTGCTTCTATTTATGCTTTCGAGAGATTGGCTTCTTTTTTCTAAAAAGTCCATTAAACTGTCAAAACTAGGAACTTCAGATGTGTTTATTGACAATTCAAATTGTTTTCTTGTTTCCTTATCTAGTTTTTCTAAAATTATAGTTGTAAACAAAATATCAGAAAGGTTATTTCTCTCAAATCCTAAATTATTTAGAGCCCTGATATTTTTGTTTATAACATCTAATAAACGCCTTAATTCTTTAGATGATTCTTGTGTAATTTTTTCAAAATCTAACACAGCCTTTAAATGTATACTAACCACAATTCTTTTATTCTCAAATCTATTTTCTAACGCTTTAAATAACGAATCAAATGTATCATCTGGAGTTTCTAATAATTTAGCCTCATTTCTTAGAGCGGAATGCAAATAATGTAATTTTTGAACATCAGTCAATTCTTCATTATTCGTAACAATATTATTAAACTCTATTTTAAACATGTTCCAGTCTTCATATTTCCCACTAAATAGCGGAAGTGGTATGTCAGGTAATTTAATTTTACTGTTACTTATCCTTAATTCCGAATTTTTTGTTTCTTTTTTATTAGAATATAATAATTGATTGAAACTTACCTCTAGCTTTTCGACTCGCTCTTCCATTTCGACGAATGAAGCATCAATTTCTGTTAAATCATGATCTTCTGGTGCTGTTATATAATAATCTCGACGAAGTACATCAATGTTTGTTGACAGTTTTTGAAGATTCTTGATTTTCGTTTCAATTTGAATTCTAGACAATTCATCGGTTTTTTCATTTAGAGAATTTTCTAATCTTGTTAACTGGGCTTTTAAAGAGCCTCTAGTCCTATTCAAGCTAATTAACGAAGCCATTTTAATTCAAATAGAACAAGGAGAACAAGTTCGAATTAAAAACGAAAGTCCTACCGGCGAGCGGACCAATAATGTAACGAACTGTCGAATGTTGCGAGTATCTTTAATACTCATTAGGTCGCTGGTTCAATTAATACTACTAATTACTTAAAAATTCTTTATATACAAACTATTTACACATTATTTACATTTCGAATAAAGAATATAGATCCAGCAAAACACACGATAGGTCCGCTAAGATCACCGAAAAAACAAAACAATAACAAACGATATTCCAAAGTTGCCAAAACGGCAAAACTAAAGTACAGTAGAATGCGCCAAGGAGACGCACGGCATCCGAGGTTATGGTGAAGCCGTTACAAAAGAATGCGCCATGGAGACGCGATATACAAGACTGTGGTGAAGCCGTAACACTATGAATAAAATTAAATTCTCGTCTTTGAAAGATTCTATTCCTGTTGAGAACCGGTGGGGTATTTATTTTATTCCTTGTTCTTGCAATTTGGGTTATATTGGTCAGACCAGAAGAGCGTTGAAGAAAAGATTGGATGAACATCAGAGATATATTAAAAATCAGGAATTATCTAGTTCTTCGATTGCTTCTCACTGTTGGTCTTCCGGTCATTATTTCAATTTTTCCATGGCCAGAATTATTTCTAATCCTGCCTCTCCTTCTCATTTAGATATTCACGAAGCTTATTTTATTTGTAAAAATTCTAATACTCTTGTTAATGATCTCTCATCATCCCCCCTCCTTTCTCCTGCATTGAAATTACTTTTGTAGTTTTTTATTATTAATTTTTACTTTTTAATTAGTTAATTTATTTTATTTACTATTTTTACAATTAATTTATTATTTTTATTTATTTATTTATTTTATTATAATTTCTATTATTTTATTTTATTTATTTTATTTTATTTTATTTTAATTTATTTTATTATTATTATTTTTCCCACTGTTTTCTTTCTCTTTTATTAGTTTATCATCATTTTTCTCTTCCACCTGGGCTCTTTTAGCCAGCGCCACCTGTGGCATTCTTTGTAATCTCCTCCTTCTTTCTTTAACTTTATCTTTACTTTTCTCTTCCTCCTTGGCTATGTCAGTAGCGCCACTTGTCGCACTCTTTGCAATCTCCTCCCTCTTTCTTTCACTTTTATTTACACTCTGTCCCTTGAGACACGTGTTTGGATGAGCTGATGACGAGCTGTATTTTTGAAGCTCGAAACGCGTCCTGTTGAATTTTCTTTTTTATGGTGATTTTACAAAGTAGTTTCTAGCTTATTTATAAAGATTGTCGATGTTCATCGAAAATCAGTTCACGCATAAGTGGACGGAATTAGAATGCATTCGATTGCATGTTTACCTATGGAGATAGAATAGTAGATCTTCTATCTTCATGTGTTTACCACAACACAACATACATACATTCTTCTAAAATTCAGATTTAGTAAGTCCTTGCCATGATTTGTATTCAACACAATACAAAATGTGAATTGATCGTTGACTTACTATGTAGTAACCAGGATTTGTAGGGAAAGTCCTGACGAGCACGGCCAGAGAAGCAGTCAAGTATGCGGCAAATCCTGCCCCCTCCACTGCACGCACGGCCATACATAGCCAGAAGAAGATGGAACCACCGCTGCTCCTTTCCAAACATCTACAAGATTTAAAAGAAAAAATAAATAAATGTTATTTCAGAAAAACAAAATTATAAAAATTGTATAATGAAGCGTGTAAACTAAATATCACATTAAAAAATAAACAAAGGGAATTTTTAACGTCTAGCATTTCTTTTTTCGTCCAAATTTTCTTGAAAGTTTGATTTCTCATGTAGTAGAAATTTCAAACTTGATATGATTATAAGCGATTTTTTGAAAGAATAAATATAAATAAAATGGTTGTACCTAAGAGTACTCTCTTAAAAAGTCAGCCACAAAATAGCTCAAGTTGAGCTGAAATCCACTCATCTCAATGTTGAAAGGCACTTCTCAAAAAAGAGTTGAAATAACTCGAGTTTTAACCAATTTAAATGAAGTTGAGCTATTTAAATAACCAATTTAGATCAAGAAGATATAATCGTTTGAAAAACAACTCTTTTATGATCGAAAAAATTACAGCTCTTTCATGAGAAGCCAAATCAGCTCTTTCGTTTTAAGAGTGTAAAGAATCAAGAAAATTGATTTTTCGGAACCTAAATAAAGATTAAAATTTCTAGTTTGAAAGAATCTTTCTTTAAAATTTATTTATATGCGGTGTGTTCCTGCTTATCATTCGCCAATATTTTTAAACTGCTAGTTTTGTATACTACTGTACTAAAAATGCTTCAAATGGGGTTCTTCATCATATGAATTTTTGTCATTTTCTAGTTCAGTAAAAATTGAAAAAGGAGTTTTTAAAATGAAAATTCATAAAATTCAAAGTATTATGTCACAATAAATTTTCATCGTAGAAGATTGGAATTTTTACTGAATAACTTGGAGCATGGACAAATGTTTTTAAACTATGACTAATGCAGCCCAGGAATTGTATAAAAATATATGTTTCGTAACATTTTGAAAAATAACTACACGCTCAAAACAATTAAAGGATATTGCAGTTTTAGGTGGATTTTGTATCTGGGAAACTTTTTAGCTGATTGATACATGGTCGACAGACATAGTAGGTTATATGAGAATAAATTACACATGTTTGGCAGAAAAAAATGCATTTTATTGCGCGTTTGGGTACAAAAGGAAAAAAACACAATTTGTGCATATGAGAAAAAAAGAATAAGAAAAGGTGTTTTCTTCAAAGAAAATCATTTTCAGTAGGGGGTATGGTTTCCACGGACGGCCAGCAACGTTGAAACCTTTGAGGCATGGACTCAATGAGGCTATAAATGACGAGTTGGGGTAGTCTGCCACACTCTTCCAGAAGAGCTCTTTCCAGTTCTTGGAGAGTTTGTGGGGGTTGTTGGCGGCAAGGAACTCGTCTTCCTAGAGCGTCCCAAACGTGCTCGATTGGATTCATGTCTGGAGAACACGCTGGCCATTCCATTCGAACGATTCCTTCCTCGAAAAGGAAATCCTCCACCAGGTTTGCACGATGTGGCCTGCAGTTATCGTCCATTAAAATGAAGTTATCTCCGATTGCTGCAGCGTAAGGGACTACAATAGGTCTGCGGATCTCATCCCTATATCGGCCTCCAGTCAGAGCTCCATCTCGAATGATGTAGAGGTCAGTACGCCCGTCAATGGAGATGCCACCATACACCAACACTCCTGCACCGCCAAATCTGACACTTTCGTGCACGAACGCAGGATTATTCCTACTGCCACGGTCCCTCCAGATGAAAATACGCCTATTATCCGGATGCAAGAAAAACGGGACTCGTCAGAAACAGAATATTGCTCCATTCATTTCTCCTCCAGTTGACATGCTCTGTTGCCCACTCCCTGCGGTCGCGACGATGCCTTGATGTTAATCTAACACATACCATCGGTCGGCGAGCATACAGACCTACAGCATGGAGGCGGTTTCGGACAGTCTGAGTTGAAATCGTGGTGCCTGTAGCCGAGCGAAGGTGTTGTTGGAGAAGAGTAGCGTTCGTGTTTCGGTGTCTCCGAGCTGTTAACGCTAAATACCGATCTTCATTGGGCGTTGTTGCCCGTCTACGACCTTGCCCTGGTCTTCGGCCTGCACATCCACTCTCCAAAAAACGGTTCCAGATCCTGGAAATAACACTTTGTGACACTCCAATGGCTTGCGCTACTTCGGCTTCAGTTTGGCCCCCTTCTAACCTACCAACAATTCTCCAAGCTTCTGAATCTGTCAAATGACTTCGCTGAGACATCGTACTCATCGAAACAAAGGAATCACTGAATGCCGATCATCCTTGTCTTCATTCTCTTTTATCCAGTTGAAAGTCAAATTTCATTCGCTGCCGCTGAAGCGACGTTTTTGACGTCGAACTCAAAATTTGCCTACTCTACAGTTTGAAAACCAGAAAAATTTGCATTTGTGATTCTCTTCTTCTATTTTCGGCCAAAAAAAAATTTCGTTTATATCTTTATTTTATATAAAACTTCAAATATCCTTTAATTGTTTTGAGCAGTGTATATTCACAAATGGGTTTTCATATGATGAAAAACAAGGTTTGAAGCGTTTTTTCAGTTGGATCTATCTCTAAAAGTAGCGGTTTAAAACTTAGTTATTAATGATAAATAAGGAGGGTACCTGTATGCAGATATTCCAATAAAAATCTTTGAATTGAAATTTGAATGAAATACAGGGTCATGAAAAAAGTGTGTAGAAAATATGATTACAAATATCTCGGCAACTAATTATCCAATTGATTTCATTTTTTGGGGAAAATTTATGTTTTATTATTATATTTTATATTCTCTCCTTAACATAAGCTATTTCAAAAACTTTTATTTATACCTTTCATCCGAACTAATTTTTCGAGAGTCCGAAAAAAATATTTCCTAATAATCGAGGTTACTGATATTCAGTAGGCTTCTGATATTCCCATTATTATATATTAAGCACACACCAAATTTCAAGTCTCTATCTCAATTTGTTCGGGAGATGAAGCGTTTAAAAACAGACAAGCGGCATTTTTTTTTTCTAAAAATATGTTTTTTTTTTTAAATCTCCAATGCCTAAAACGTGTAAATCCGTCAAAAAAAATTTTTTTTTCGATTTTTAAAACTATTACCAGATTTACCCTATACTACGTATTACGGGTAAGTAAAAAAAGCAATCCACAAAGAATACTCCAAGTGTTTTCTTTGAACTCTATTCCATAACTAAGCTCTTCTAATTATATTTCTATAAATATTTTGGAGTTCGTCTTCACTTGTATTGCTCAAAGCATCCATTATCTTACATTTCTACTCTGATATATGGCCCCTATTCATAAAAATCAAAGCTCAGTTAAGCTTGACTCATTCTATTTAACGGATACGTACGTGCATTTTTTGTAACGACATTTTTGCAATAAATGAATTTTTTTTTTCTTTTTTAACTAAACAAATTTGCCTTGAGACCTAGAAACGGTAGGTCGTATAAAAATTTAAAAAGTGTAACCTTTCGAAAATTAATGGTAGAGTTATTTCACTAACACAATCTTATTCCTTATATTATTTGAAATGCCTTCGCAATTTTCATTTCCTTCTTATCATTAACAGGTACAAAATTAAAGTGCATTTCGATCTTTTTTGAGATGCACTGTATATTGTAGAGTTTAATAATATTACTTAAGTAATGCAGTTTCTAGTAATTTTAGTTTCTAATGTGATTTCATTATATTCCCATTTTAAATTTCATTTAATTTGAGAACAATCAAACAATTGTTTGAGCAATTTAGTTTCTAGTACCTCAAAATATCGAATTTAACTTACCCGAAAAGGATAGTAGAACCACCTGTAATAAACAAACCAGCGATGACAATGAACTTTGCTCCCACTTTTGTAAGCTAAGGGGAAAAAAAAAACAATGAATGATAAATTTTTAATAATGCGAATATTTAAAATATTTAAAAATTAATTAAAATATTTTATGTATGTAGTCTGATTGATCTTTTTCTTTTTGTTTATAATTGCATGATCAAAATACATCTTTATTTTTTTTAGTTAAAATATTCTTAAAATCATACATTAGCAAAACCGAAATCCAGGCCAAGACCAAATGTGAATCGAACAGAGAAGTCATGGGGGTCCCGACCATCTTTTAAACTCTATATATATCAGAGCTCGAAAAATCTACATGCCCGACATAAATTTTCCAGACGGCTGCTTTTTTTTTTTTTTTCTTTGATTGGCACCACTTTTATTAAAGAATAAAATTCTTCTTAAGTAATATACATCTAAGTAAACCGAATTTCACCATTTGAAAAAAGTGGTGTCAGTCTGATTTTTAAAACGTAGACTGTATAGGAACACTGATGTCGGGCATGTATATTTTTCGAGCCCTGATATATATATATATACATATATATATATATATATATATATATATATATATATATATATATATATATATATATATATATATATATATATATATATATATTTTTTTTTTTTTTTTTTTTTTTTTTTTTTTTTTTTTTTACAGTAAATACATATTGAAAGTGCTTTTTAAATATTTCTGTTCAACAATGTGATATTTCCGACATGAAGTATTTAATGGAAATGGATGAAATTTGCATTACTCTTTAAGCGCAAAAACGTTTTTTCATTCTCTCATATACTATATGGCCAAAGGTGACCGTCCACTTGCGATTTTGGACATTCTGTTAAATATCTAGAAAAATACATGAAGTATTATCCTACAACTCAGGCGTGTAAATAAAATAGTACAGGTCACATATTACCGTGAAGATTTTTTTTCCGAAACCCCATAGGGGACTATCAACAAATTGAAAAAGAATGAATATCTTTTGGAAAACACTATCAAAACTAATGTAACAAATTCGTTCAAACTGTAGATTTTGATTAAGTGGCTTATTGTAATGTACAATGTTTAGTTTTATGAGAGCAGCATGTATACTTGTAGGAAAAATAAGATTCTTATAAAAACAATCTCAAATCCAATATCAATTCCAGCAAGTTTTTTGCTTATAATTTGCAGAGTTCTTAATATTAACAAAAATGTTCTTTTCAGAAAATATGAAAAACAGCATTGCACATACTGCGTTGTAGTCAGAATTAAAAAATAATAAAAATTGTATGAAAATGAGCAGGTTTATTAAATAATTTTTCATTGCAAATGCGTGAAGTCGATCAAAATTTCATTTGTATAATGTGTTTAGCTAAAAGTTTAGAGCAACTTTCGTGAAAGCCTCAAAAATATAGCTTGAAAATTCTAAAAATTACCTTCCGATAGAATAAGTTTCAAAATCCGCTGTTTTCAAAATGAAGCAAAAAGATGAGAGGATGTATCCATATATTCATTGATTAGTGTCAATATAGAATACACAGTAGGGGGAACTGGGGGGGGGGGGGCATTGATACAGCTTTTTTCAAAAAAAAATTTGGTGTCTAGAAAGCAGAAATTTCAAGTTATTTTTTTATGTGATGTCAGCAAAACCTGTGTAGTGTGTTATAAAAATGTACAATCGTTGTTTTATATATTACTTTTGCATGTAATTTTTAAAAAATAAAAAAAAAAAGTAATTTGTATCAATGTGCCCCATCCTCGGGGCAGATTGATACACTTTGACACGTCTGGGAAAAATGGAGACAAAATACCACCACTGAATATTTTTCATAGAAAAATAGTTAGCAAACCATTTTATATATATTTATAGACATTAAAATCGCACACAATTTATTTGTAAGCGATATTAAAGCAATCAAAATGAAATGTATAATGATCTGATGTTCTGGTTGTTTCTTGTCTGTTTGTTGGCTGTGGTAATTTTGTCATATCTGGCACTTTAACCCCAGAATTATCTTCTTTCTTAGGAAAGGTGAAAGAATTACCAGGTTTTCTGTTTATAAATCGGTTTACAAGCAGAAAATAAGGGATAATTATATTAAAAATTATGTTTATAATATAATTATCCTGTACTGTTCTGCAGCTTGTTTCTCTTACTTAACATTTCTCATGTCGATAATACTTTTTTACTTTGGATAATCGATATAAATTTGAGATTTGCCAGGCTGCCGTCCATTTCTTTTGTTAAATCTACTAGCACTAGATATTGTGTAAGTTTGTACGTCTTCTGTTTGCAAAAATACTATAAAATGTTCTAATATAAAGAAATTAGAGCTATTTCACTTCATTAAAAACTAATAGTAGAAATTTTTGACGAAAAAGGGTTGAATTAAGGAGTGTATGGTAAAAAAAATAATAATAATAAAAGGTAATGAAAAAATAAATTAGAAAGGGATTTAGGTTGTATCAATGTGCCCCGACAAAGACTGTATCAATGTGTCCCATACAGCCATTTTGAATAAAATGAGTCGCAAATCCAACACTTCATAATTTATCTAACAATAAAGAATGCGGAACTGATAAAGAGTACCTTTACTTGCCAGGGAGGGTATTCTTTTCGGTTGAAAATACTGGAACAGTTGTATAATACCATTTCAATTGTACAACTCAAATTTACTTTTGACCTACAAAAACAATTAATCACCCATCCCATTTCATCAAACTATTGAATCATTCCAAAACTTTCTGTATGTAGTTAATTTCACTAGTATCATCTTTTGGAGCTGTTGTGAAACTTCCTATAATGACTCTGGGTGCTGTACAGGGGGGTGTATCAATGTGCCCCAAGTATCAATGTGCCCCAGTTCCCCCTGTATGAGACGTACTACTACATTTGGATAATATCCCTCACTTTTTTGCTTCATTTTGTGATCAACGGATTTTATACTTATTTCTATAGACGATTACTTTCAGAATTTTCAAGCTATGATTTTGAAACTTTCACAAAAGTTGCTCTATACCTTTAGCAAACAGAATATGCAAATGAAATTTTGATATCGTTGACGCATGCGCAGTGAAAAATTATTTAGTAAACCTACTATTTATCATACAGTTTTTATTATTTTTTAATTCTGATTATAGGATATTGTGTGCAATTTATTTGTCATATTTTCAGAAAAGAATGTTACTTTATATTAAGAACTCTGAAAATTATAAGCAAAAATCTTGGAAAATTTTGGGGCTGTTTTTATAAAAGCCTTATTTTTTCTACGAGTATACATGATATCGACATAAAAATGAACACAGCTTATTACAATAAGCCACTTAATCATAATCTACAGTTTGAGCGCTTTTGCTACATTAATTTTGACAGGGTTATCCAAAAGCTATTCATTCTTTTTTAATTTGTTGACGGTCCCCTATAAAATTTCGGGAAAAAATCTTCACAGGAATATATGGCTATTATGTTTATACACTTAGAGTTTCAGGATAATTCCTCATGTATTTTTCTAGATATTTAATAAAATGTCTAAAATTACAAGTGAACGGTCATCAATGACCATATAGTGTATGTTTGGATATAGTAAAGGGAAGGTGCCTCTCGTCCCCTGCGTACACCCATGATCCTGCATATTTATTTATAAATCAAATTTTATTGTACTTAATGGTGCAAATACTTACACTTCTACCAACAATGACGCTGAAAGTTATCTGAGATAAACTGTATACCCCGAACACAAAGGAGTAATGTTCAGCGCTGAGGCCTTTCTTTCTTGCCTGTAAATAGAAACAGTAGAATTAATTTTAAAAGTTTCAAAATGTTATGGTTAAACTGTCAGTTTAAAAGAATTAATATTAATGGGACTTATATCGTAATTATATATACACAAACAAAGCTGAAAATCAACAAATAGATAAGTTTTCCAAAATTATGTTACTTTTAAATTCATTTACATCGGGGGCATGGAAGATTCATAATTATTTCGACATTTTTACGTCATTTCGACTTATCATAATTTGTATATTTTCAATGTAAGAAGATTTTTTTTTTCGTCATCTTCTCTGGCTTTTCTTTTGAAACAATTTTATTAATTTACCAGCTGACCTGTCTGGCATTGCCCGGGCCCGTGATGTTTTTCAGTTTTCAAATGCGTTATCTGTTTTCTAAATAACCCTTAAATGAAACTCAAATTTCTATGATTTTAAATCTTTAAGTCCATTTTGTCAGAATCTATATTTTTAAATGTAAAAATCGGGAAAATATATTGAATTGAAAACATATGCAGTTTGATATTTTATTTTCTACGTAATTTGATTTTTGGAACCTATGCGTGCCAAAAGCGAACAACACCGCGACGGAACACTTCGTTTTTCACTGATTTCGTAAAAATTTTCACGCAATTTATTTTGTAAAAAATACAGTAAAACCCCGATAATTCGGACTAATTCGGACCAGACCCGATCCGGGTTATCGAAAATCCGGATTAACTGGAGTATGAAAACAAATTAAATTAAATAAAACAAACTTACAGAAAATCGCCTTTATGTTAAACAAAAGCAATATTTACAATCAGTGAAAATGTTTACTTTGTAACTATAAAGTTTTTAATCTTCTGCTGTGACATTTTGCGGGCACAAATCCACTTGAGCATAAGCACTTCTATGTATAAATAAAACTATTAATTGTTCTGAATGGGACATTGCTGCATTGTGGCTAATAACTTTTGGTTGATCATCATTGGTAATGGTATTTCCGTCTGTATCATCTTGATTTTCATTTTCTTCAGATGCGCAGAAAGCGATTATTTCGGCATTTGTAAGTGAGGCATAAACTTCATTACCTTCAGCTTCCAACCAATTTCTAATGTCACTGCTACCAACATCTGAGCAACCATCATTTTTTTAACATGCTAACAAAACCTTTAGGTGGAATTTCTTTAGCATTCTTGTTTATTCTCCCTTCTTTTTTAATTTTCCGCAAGTGACTTGTAGAAGCGTTTTGTCACAAAGACAAGGAAACAGCCTCAAGAGAACTACGGACAAGCTAACAAAGATCAGAAAGTGATCTTTATTAGTCAGTATATCTATATGGACTATTTTACCTTGCTTTCTAGCAATCCTCTAAGTAAAACTTTACTGTGCAGTGAGCTTTTGATTACATTTCTAAATGGATTACATAGTAAACTGTGAAAAATGGAATTTCTACACTTAAAGGTGGTTATAGCTGGTCCTTTGATAGATAATAGTTTAAATAAGAAAGCTTAAAGTATTTTTTCCAAAAATATTTCAGAAAAGATATTTTTATTAGAAATACGAGAATGAAACAAATTTATGTTATGAAAATTTGTCGATTGCTACTCAAAAAAAAAAAAAAAAAAAAAAAAAAAAATCGACCAGACCTATTTTGATTATTTGGAATAACGAGGTCCGAATTAGCGGGGTTCTACTGTAATTCTATCTATAAGAACGTTTCAAAATTTTTGTAAGTGATGTGTTATCATATAACTGGTTTATTGAAATGCTCTAAAAAGATTGTGTTAAAATACTGACATTTAGTTACTTTTAGCATAGAAAAAAATGTACTGCAATGTGATTCGTGTTTGCCAGTGTATTTGAATGGGTTAAACCTCATATTTTTAAAAACCGATTGCACCATAGATAATAAGAATGTTTTAGCTTCAAGAATATATTTTTGGTTTGTTGGTAACTATAGGATTGGGCCCTGCCAGAGGCAAAACCTTAATGAAAGGACCTGGTTTCTGTTGATTTCGTCAAATTTTTCTCACGTTTTATTTTGTAAAAAATATTTCTATCCGTCTGAACGTTTCGAAATTTTTGTAGGCGCTGTCAATCTCGTCTATTAAGATGATTTTAAAAGATTGTGCTGAAATATGTATACGTTTAGATACTTTTTAGCGTATACATTAAAACAGTGGATTTCCCATAATCCGCGCCCATGAAAAATTTTATCACGATGAGACGGAAATTTGTGAAATAACATGCGCTGTAGATATGAAATCGGACGTGATCTTTTTTAGGTAAACATTCAATATTTTTAAAGGGAAAAAAAACTATTTTTACTTTTATATTTATTTAAAATACAAGCTTGTAACTTGCCACAAGTTACAAGTGCAAGTTCAACATAATAAATCAAATTCAAAGGGTTGAAAATAAGTAATTTCACTGATAACACTGTCACGATATCGTATGAATAGGCTATGCGTTAAGTAGATAATTTATGTCCTTAAAATAACATCATACATGTTTTTTCTTTCTTTTTTTTTTAACAATAAAAAAGAAATTTTTGAGATTTTACAGTATTCTCCATGGACGCAAGCATAACAAAAAATAGGGAGGAGGGAGAGGCCAAGATTTTTGTACAGATGTGTCTGTAATCCACAATTAGGGCATGATTTTTAAAATATATTTATTTATTTTAACGAAATGACTAAGAATTTTTTTAACATAACTAGGAGGTTCTGCCACTGGCCACACCAACGGGGGGAGCTAAGGGGGCTTAAGCCCCTCCCAGACGACAAAATTAAACTAACCATTTAAAATTTTCTAAAATTATTAAACTTTTACTTTTATTATTTTTAATAGATTTTTCAAAATGATAATCTTTTTACAATTTTCTTCTTATTTATAAATTTTCTTATGAAATTTTAAATATTAGCATTTTTAATATTCACCTCTAAAACAATATTTTCTTTTTATTTATCAAAGAGGTCTAAGATTTCAGAATTAGCCCCATGCAATATTTTCAGAGCCCCTCCACCAGTCTTCGCTGATTGCTCTCCCCTTCCACCACCCAGTTTTCATTCTGTATCAAGTCAATCGAAAAAATGTATGTCCGGAAACGACACATCTCGTCCATTTTTAATAAAATGTAAATAAATAAATAAATAAATAAAAATTAAAAAAAAAGAAAAAAGAAAAAAGAAAGAAAAGAAAAAAGAAAAAAAGAAAGAAAAGAAAAAAGAAAAAAAGAAAGAAAAAAATCGGACCGAACTCGTTTGACATCCTGGGCTAGATCAGAAAAATATAGACCTCTAAAATTTCCTAACCTCCTGCAAAGCTTAATCCTGGGTGCGCCACTGGACTCTACTCCCTTAAGAGCTACGTTCGTCAACTACAAACTCTACGGCACTACAAACTCTAAAAACACGTTAATTTGATCGGCTTTTGATCCGCTCGCGTCAGAAGCCTTTTAAGAAATTTTTAATGTTTTGTCACCGGTTTTTAAAAACAGAAATTTGTACCTTATTAAATCGAGAAAATGATCCGATTAAATAAGGCAGATTTTACAGATAAATTTTACTGGTGAGAATAAAGAGGAATTCTTAAGCTTATTTGCGGCACGTATACATGTCGCTCGTCCCAAGGTATTAAAAGATTGCGAAACATTGAACTATAATTAAAAAAAAAAAATCCTTACCAGCTCAGCCTACAGGCGGAGGTACATTTCGAAGTTAAATACTGATGAGATAAATCCAGTTTCTTCACTAAGAATGAGCACCAAAGACCTAAACTTTTTGTGACAATTCTTTTATAGACGCATACACACACTCGTATATATATCGAATAGAATAAAAAAACTCAGAGAACCTCAAAATGTTAAAATATGCATATATTTCCATAATCAAGTTTTTATCATGTTTCATTAATTTTTTTCATTCTCACATGACGTTATACATTACCTGTGACATCTGTTATATTTTCAATATGACGTAATATTCACTTTTTCAAAAATTGCTAAACTATTTATTACATTTTCAGTTTTCACGTAAAAATCTTGTTTTTATTTTATTTATTTTTATCAAATTATTTATTTTTATTTTCATTTTCGCATGGAAATCTTGCATGAAAAGTAATTGTTGTGGTAAGAATTTTATTGTGATTTTTTTTAAATAGTCGGCAACTATAAAATTTTTTTTATTTTTTTCCTGTCATTTTTCTGTAAGAGCTGGTTTTGTCAGGTATATGTTAAGGCAATATTCAAAATCTTGAACCCTCCCTATTTCCACTCCCTTGGACCGATTTTACCCATTTGAAATCTCCAACGATATCCATATCAATGTTTTAGACGAGTTTGAAGACGATCTGTGCATACTTGAGACTTTTATGGTGCAGACAAAATTTAGTGAATACATGTATACATACATGCATATATATATATATATATATATATATATATATATATATATAAACTTTTCATATGGGTGGTGTTTTTCGGTTCATGGGGTCTTATATTGAAAAGTTATAAAGAAATTTTTGAAAAATCGCACCATGGTAACCACTACAACAGGTAATATCTTTTAGAAAACCTACGTAAAAAAGGGGCGGGGGGCAATCTCCCTGTAAACGGATTTCCATTCATTTCCCTTTGATTGGGGAATTATAAGGTTGAATCAGCTTCTGCTAAACGCATACTTGTTATAGGTTTGATTAAATAACATCAGTTAGAGTCTTTGTCTCTCGGTATTTTTTCAGCTATGGTATAAGAAACATTTTTAAGTAAGGCATTTTAAACGAATCTTTTAAATCTAATGTAATTTTCACTAAATTTTTCTTTATATTTTTAATATTCACGAGAAAATACTTTTGTTATTTGAAAGGAAATATTATTTGTTCAGTCTTAGAACTCACAACAAGCATTAAAAAGATCATATCAAAATATGAAATAAATGTCCCGTGCAAATAAATATATATTTTTAATTTAATTAATTTATTTATTTGACTTATTTTTATTTATTTATTTATTTATTTATTTACTTTGGATCGTTTTTCAATAAGAATATTTTTCTGAAATTGATTTAGTATTTATGATTGGAAAAAACATTATGTTTAAAATCTCCAAATTCATCAGATTGTAGTTTGTATTCATTCTTTTGATAAAAAATTAATTTTTATGTGTTTGGGTAATATTTAAATATTTTAGTTATAAATTATTTTTATCTTGTAATGAAATAAATGTTCTTTAAACTAGAATTCTGAATTGTTTCGGGTACCCCGATTTATAGAGCCTTCTATAAAAATAGATAACCTCCCCCTCCCCCCCCCCTTCAAAATGATTACATTCACTATAGAAATTTGTGTGGACTATGGCAATTTGGATCTGAGTTATAAATGTTATCGAGTCCTTATATTCACCTTGAACTAAAATTTAGGGCGCTTAGGCTAAAAATACAAGAATGTCCTTCATAAAATTATGTCATTGTGTGAGAGCGAAATGCCGATTGTCTATAAGCAAAACTGATCGCTTTGTAAAACAAGTTGGAAATTGCACGTGAAGCATAGCAAATGAGGTGCGTTCGTACGATAACGAAGTTTTAAAAATATCACTCTCCATATATCAATCTCATAAAATTGTAAATAATTACAATTAAAATGCGTACCAAACAATGTTCTCCCTATACCATTATGCAATGGAATACTTTTGTGTGGCCTTGTAAATCAATAACAAATATTCTTTGCACCACAGATTATGCAAAATGTATATTATAATATGTACTTTATAGATGCATATCAATTTTATTACGTTCGAATGGGTGTAACACCATTAAAATGCATTTGAAACATTTCCCCCCTTTAACCGTAATGTAATGGAATACTTTTGTTTGTCCCTGTAATTGAACTATGCATCCGATTTTGATAAAATTTGAAATAACTCGACAAAATTATGTAATAATTATGTATTTAAAATTTCAAACGATTAAAATGCATTTAAAACTTTTTTCCCCATTGACCGTAATGTAACGGAATCCTTTTGATTGTCCCTGTAATTGATCTATGCATTCGATTTTCATAAAATTTGAAATGACTCGACAAAATTATGTAATAATTATGTATTTAAAATTTCAAACGATTAAAATGCATTTGAAACTTTTTTCCCCATTGATCGTAATGTAACGGAATCCTTTTGATTGTCCCTGTAATTGATCTATGCATCCGATTGTCATAAAATTTGAAATGAATCGACAAAATTATCTAATAATTATGTATAAGATAAGCCAGTAAGATAACTGGCCTAGAGGCTCCCACTCGACCCTCTTCAATTTTTTTATAATTGATACAGAATATGCATGTAGATATATCATGAACATTTGGAAACTGTTTAGTGCAAGAAGTAGTATAGATGGGGCACCAGGGGTCCATTTGTACCAATCACTATTTCATGGTCGTAGAAAGAACAGCCAAATCATCATGTTTGGCATCATATTGCTCACGATATATGAAACCTTGCTTAATGAAAATAAGTGATCTAGTACAACTATATGTGCATTACATTTTTTAAAATGTAATTGCAAAATAAATAAATGTAAATGCAATTACATTTTTTAAAATGTAATTGCAGTATTTAAAATCACAAATCAAAACTATCGTCATTACTAGGCCTCAAAATAGGCCGTACGGCTAATCTGGTTGAATTTTACCCTTATTTTAACAAGCTGTAACTACTGTAAATATTATTTTAAAAATTTGTCGCTTCACAAATTAATTACCTATAAATATGTCATAAAGCCGTTGAAGTTGTTTTTAAATTGCTAAAATATTCATTGTTCAAAATCTAATAAAAAATTAAAAACGTCGATTTTCCCCCATTTTCAGCAGCGTATATCACAAAAGGGACACTTCTGATTTGGTTACAATTAGCACCACTGGAAAGAACATATCTGAATTTATTAAAAAAACTTTATTTCATTTTGGGCCTTTTAGATACAGAAAGAAAATAATAAAATTCAAAAACCTGTTTTACAAGATAATCGAGATACATATGAGATAAGTATATATTACGACAGGGTTTTTCAACATATTTTGCACCATTCTTTTTTATTCCAACCATTAATGCATAGATAATTATCACTTTTTCTGGTCACAGTTACTCCCCCTTTACCATTATGAATGATTTGTAACCACAATGCCAATGCGTTATATCCAAGAATCAGACAAAACTAGGTTCTCGTTGGGTATTACATGTTTCAAATTATGAATGTGAGTACCTAACAATATTAATAAATTATTATAGACTAAATGTTTTGAGTATTTCAAGCTCTCATTATGTGGATTCATGATCCCCCAAGCTATAAAAAACATTACTCATTGGTTCAGTTTGTCAACTTTCTTATTGATTGCAATTGCAACAGCTTTCGGTCGATTGTATTGCTGACTAACTTTTGTCTTTATTGGAATTGGAACAGTAATTATTATATGCTCATCTGGAATCCAACAAAGGTCTTGTCTTGTGGACCAATAAAATGTTTTCGAAGGTCCATGAGGGTGCATAAAATTTATAAAGACATTGTTCTCTTCAAGTCAGATTTTATGTATACATTTCCAATCCACCAATTTTTATCGTTGATACAAACACCCAGGAACTGTACATCCGATTTTGAAACTCTCTTCTTTCTCAATTTTTTACTGCTTCAATTTCTTTTTTTTTTTTTGAAAAAAAAGTGAATTGAATTTCCTTTATATTCTTTTTACAGAATTCGTATAGATTTTTGAATAGATAGAAAAATTTTTTGGAAAGTATTTTCGAAGATAATGATCCAGAAGACACCATTGAATTTAAACATTGGGTTCACACAGATCGTGACACGTTAGAAACGAAGCCGATGACAACTGAAGATTTTATTGAAGAATTGGTATTGAAAATCTTAGCATTTTTTTACAAATCATTACATTTCAAAGCATCGAAGTAAATATCTGAGAATGACCAAAGATACTCTTAAGCCAGATGAACTGATCATATTGATGGACTTTGTAGAAAATTACAGCTTTGTAATCCAGGATGCTATTCAAGGTTTCCATTGGGAAAACTACCATCTGACATTATATCCATTTATTATCTATTTTAAAGATAATTCGGAAACTAAAAGTGTGAGTTACTGCATAATTAGTGATTATCTCAAACATGAATCAGTTGCTGTATATACATTTTTAATAAAACTAATGAAGCATCTGAAAAAAAAAAAAGCTTTGACGAAATTACGCATATATATTATTTTAGCGATGGATCTTCTGTCGCAGTACAAGAACTGAAAAAATATTCTGAATCGTTGTTATCACCAAACTGACTTTGGAATTTTTGCAAAGTGGAACTTTTTTGGCATAAGTCAGGGGAAATCATCCAGTGAAGAAATACGAGGAACTGAAAAACGGTTTGCTGCAAGAGCAAGTCTTCAAAGGTCCATTAAAGACCGAATTTTAACTCCGACGGATCTACATGAATTCTGTGAAAAGAATATAAAGGAAATTCAATTCATTTTTGTTTCAAAAAAAGAAATTGTAGTAAAAAATTGAGCAAGAAGAGCGTTTCAAAATCGGATGTATAGTCCCTGTAACAACAAAACATCATGATTTTATACCAGTAAATGAAAAACAAATTTGTGTCGGTAGAGTATCAAATGATACAAAATCTTTATAACACATGTTGATAAGAGTGCTAAGACTGCATTTCACAATGTATCCTTATCAGATATACTAGGTTTGGACAGTATATTGTTTGTATCTACGATAAAAATTGGTGGATTGGAAATGTACATGAAATCTCACTTGAAGAGAACGATGTCTTAATAAATTTTATGCACCCTCATGGACCTTCGAAAACATTTTATTGGCCTACTAGACAAGATTTTTGCTGGATTCCAGAAGAGCATATAATAATTACTGTTCCAGTTACAATAAAAGCAAAAGTTAGTCAGCAGAACAATTTACCGAAAGCTGTTGCAATCGCAATCAATAGGAAAGTTGACAAACTGAACCAATGAGTAATGTTTTTTATAGCTTGGGGGATCATGAATCAATATAATGGGCACTTGAAATACTCAAAACATTTAGTCTATAATAATTTATTGATATTGTTAGGTACTCACATTCATAATTTGAAACATGTAATACCCAACGAGAATCTAGTTTTGTCTGGTTCTTGGATATAACACATTGGCATTGCGGTTGCAAATCATTCATAATGGTAAAGGGGAAGTAACTGTGACCAGAAAAAGTGATAATTATCTATGCATTAATCGTTGGAATAAAAAAGGGTGGTGCAAAATATGTTGAAAAACCCTGTCATAATATACACTTATCTCATATGAATCTCGATTATCTCGTAAAACAGGTTTTTGAATTTTATTATTTTCCTTCTGTATCTAAAAGGCCCAAAATGAAATAAAGTTTTTTTAATAAATTAAGATATATTCTTTCCAGTGGTGCTAATTGTAACCAAATCAGAAGTGTCCCTTTTGTGATATACGCTGCTGAAAATGGGGCAAAATCGACGTTTTTAATTTTTTATTATATTTTGAACATGAATAATTTAATGAATATTTAAGCAATTTAAAAACAACTTCAGCGGTATTATGACATATTCATAGGTAATTAATTTGTGAAGCGACAAATTTTTAAAATAATATTTACAGTAGTTACAGCTTGTTAAAATAAGGGTAAAATTCAACCAGATTGGCCGTACGGCCTACTTTGAGGCCTAGTAATGACGACAGTTTTGATTTGTGATTTTTAATACTGGAATTACATTTTTTAGCACAAAAAGTTGTACTAGATCACTTATTTTCATTAAGCAAGGTTTCATATATCATGAGCAATATGATGCCAAACTTGATGATTTGGCCGTTTTTTCTACAACCATAAAATAGTGATTGGTACAAATGGACCCCTGGCGCCCCATCTACACTGCTTTTTGTACTAATTAGTTTCCAAAAGTTCATCATATACCTACATGCATATTCTGTATCAATTATAAAAAAATTGAAGGGGGTCGAGCGGGAACCATGCCAAAATTTAGGACACTTGACATGGAATGACCCTTAAGTAATATTCTCAAAAATGTACTGGGATTAGATTGCAATGAATTCCATGTATTCCTCATTGCATTTTTAAAAGTGTCATTAGAATTAGCTCGTAATTGATTATAGATTTATTCAAATTACATCTTATATAATTTAATTAAATTACATTATACATGGCTGCCAACAACTACGCCTATTTAAAGTCAAATAAACATGTTAGAAGCAGAAATTTTAGTAAATGATAAACAATATGTGCTTTAATGCATAACATTGAATATATTTGACATAAATTTTATAAAAAAAAAAAATTTGTGGTTCCAGACATGTTTATATGATTTAAATAGGCGTAGAAGTTGGCAGCTATGCATTATATGTTAACCAAATTATATTTTGAACAAACGAATTGTTACTAATTTGTAATCAGGCCATGGCTATTGCCAGAACATCCGGGGCTCATTGGGGCACATCCGGGGCTGAGCATAAAATTTCTGAAAGGCACAAAAATTTCCATAATTTCATTAAAATTTCCATTAAAAAATATAAAATGGTGTTATATTTTAGATATTAATGCAATAAAAGGATTTCGACAGTATGGTAAATTGAATGAAAGGACAATGAATGAAATATTGTTAATCTCAATGCATAACACTAGAAAAAATATTTTATTTTTATTTCTGGAATCGTTTTTCAATTTTCCGGAAAACTCCATTTTTTTTTAATTGACACTTTTTGAGCAAGGATGCAACATTAAAAGCAAGTAAGAAAAATCATGCGTTAAGCATAGATTATGAAGCACTTTCCAACATTTCATGAAATCGTTAACAAAACTTCGTTATTTAGGAAAATAAGGGTATATAGCCAAAAATAGGCAAATATGTATTCGAATACCTTTGAACCCTGTATTTGATCTGTCAGTTGATATGCATACTATATAATGGGAACTTTTAGTTTAGCAAGAAAATGCCTTGTAGCTTGAAATTTCTTTTTCAGCAATTTATACTAATAGATGGAAACATACTTGAATACTTTTGTTCAGCCCTGTAGTTTACATTGCATTTTTATTAGACGTCAGTATTAGCTAAATTTTATTTTAAACTAAAATACTCTTGAAAAACTTAAATCATATTCTCATAGATTATCATTCATAGGCGTCCATGCACCCAATTCTTTGCGTGGGTCTCATATAATTTTATCTATCCCTGTTTGATTTCGGGGAAAACTCTTCGCGAAAATATATGACGCGTACTATTTTGTTTACACACCTGGATTTTCACCCCATTTCGATTTATATTTCTTTCATTACTTACTTAATTACCAATTATGCTTAACTTTTGGACACCAGTGTAAGAAAACAATCCAAAACTGTAGGAGTTGGATTAACATAAATTTGACCAGCAACAATACTTTCTTTCATATTAAGGGTAACATACTGCAATGTACGTATGATTTTTTTCAGTATAAAAAAAATTTGTTGATAATAACATGTAGATTCATTAAATATTAATATTAAGAAATAACTCTTTCTTATTGGACTAATTTAAAACAACATCAGGAATAAATTTCGTCTTCAAGTATGTTATTATTAAACGCAGGCATGGCAACAGGGCCCGATTAGCAAGTTGCTGTGCCTAGAGCACTTTGAATTTTTCGGTACCCCTTAGATTGGTTGATTCACTAGTACTACTAGTTTTTCCACATGTTATACACCTATTTGAAAAATGTCAACGATTAAATTAAGTTTCCCCAAATATTAGAAAAGATTCCAGAAATAAAAACAAAAGGTTTTTCCTAATATTTATTCAAATGTAATATAAACAAATACAGAGGAATACTTTTAGTCTTTTCATCGTATTAATACCTCAACTGGAAACTTTTTATGGTTTTTTTTATGGAAGCTTAGATGAAATTATGAAACATTTTGTCTTGGTCTTGGGTGCCCCTCAGAAATTTCGTGCCCGTGTGCAGGTGCGATAATCAGGACTTGCATGGCAAACAATAAACAACAACTCTTCGTTATTTTGAAACTTGTTATATCTCTCATTTGGATGGACTTCCAAAAAAGTAAGTTCTACCTTAAATGCATAAGTAACTTTTAGGTAATTTTTTTTAAAAATTCAATTGCAAAAATTATAATTCTAAATCGTTAATTTTATTTAAAAAATTTAAAGTTACGTATAAACTAGTATTTTGGAGCGAAATATAAAGTGTTTTCTTGTATAGATAGATATATCATTATCTTTATGAAAAATTCCTTTTGTTATATCGAGCTTCCGGATATATCACATCTTTTATTATCTCTTAACACGTGCAATTAAACATGAAAGCTATTGTATTTATAAGTATTCATAATTTTGTTAATTAAAGCACTAGTTCCTAAACAGCAGTACTTACCAGTTGAGGAAAAAATGGAGCAATAATGGAGTAACAAGCATAATTACAAAAAAATCCAGTCCATAATGAAAGCAGCAGCAGCATTTTTTTGGGAATTACGAACAACATGCTGTAACTTGCAAATTACATAACTATTTTCACATAAATTAAATTTATAATGATTCAAAACTATTTCAATGAATCAAAGACAAGTCCTCAACAAATAACTCCACCATATTGGGACGCATCCAGAATAACGGTGAGGAGTAAATTTCGCTCTCACGTGCGTTATTGTAAAGCCGGCAGGTTCCTTTGAATTATTTACCTTCATCAAATATTAATCTTAAGAAAGAACTCTTCGTTATTTTGAATCTCGTTATATCTCTCATTCGGATATTTAGCTCTACTTTCTGAACTTCCAGAAAAGTAAGTTCTACCTAAAATGCATATGTAACGTTTAAGTAACTTTTTAATATTCAATTACAAAAAGTGTAGTTCTATAACGTTAATTTTATCAAGAAAATTTTATGCTACGTATAAATTAGTATTTTGGAGCGAAATATAAAGTGCTTTCTTGTATAGCGATCATTTATTATCCCTAACAAGCACAATTAATTAAACATAAAAGCTATTGCATTCATAAGTATTCATAAATTTGTTAATTAAAGCACTAATTTATAAACAGCAGTACTTACCAGTTGCGGAAAAAATGGAGCAATAATGGAGTAACAAGCATAATTGCAAAAAATTCCAGTCCATAATGAAAGCAGCAGCAGCACTTTTTTGGGAACTACGAACAACATGCTGTAACTTGCAAATTATATAACTATTTTCACATAAATTAAATTAGTAATGATTCAAAACTATTTCAATGAATCAAAGACAACTCCTCAGCAAATAACTCCACCGTATTGGGGAGCATCCAGAATAATGGTGAGGAGTAAATTTCGCTCTCACGTGCGTTATTCTAAAGCCGGCAGGTTCCTTTGAATTATTTACCTTCATCTTGTAAAAACACAGAAGATAAGGTGGAGGTAATACGGTAAGTTCTTTGCCTTGCAACCAGATCGAGATAAAACAGAGAAGCACTTGAAAACTCTATGCCCCCACTTTCTCGTATTTTAGCAAAAACAAACATAAAGGTTTATCTGTGATTTCTTGCGGCTATACAATTAGGAAATAAGAGTTTTCGAGATATCTTTTTTACAAACAAATAAATTTTGTGTTTGTATCGCTTGGAGAAGATGACATGATTTTTTTTTACTTTTGGTTTTTTGATCCATTTCAGTAGAAATCAATTGAGAAGTTTTTAATAGCCTTATCAGTGATGTAAGGATAGCGTTGACAGTTGGACGTCTGCCGTCAGAAATCTGACGACAGTGACGTTGCAATTCGATAATTATGAGAAAGGGCTCAATTGTTCACCTTTAAATAAATTGAGCAATTAGGATGATCATGACCAATAAATGACCAATAATCGAGCCGTTCAGCGCACAAATCGATTAACTCCAACTTTTTCAAAAATCCTCAATTTTAAGTGTTAAGTAGGGGAGAGTGGGGATGAATGGGACAATTTTTACATTTTTACTAATAACTTAAGCTGTCTGCAGTTGTTAATTTTAAAAATATTACTTAAAGAATACTTCAGCATTTAGCAACTTATTGACATACTAATTTCAATAAACAATTGTTTTTTAAATTTTTAATATTTTTTTTAACATGCATGCACACTGTCCCATTCATCCCCATGGTGGGTATGAATGGGACAACTTTGGGTATGAATGGGACAACTTTGGGTATGAATGGGACAACTTTGGGGATGAATAGGACAGGCAAAAAAAATTATTCTAAACATATTTTATTTGAAAACTGAGTGATACATTTTATTTTACTACATACTGATCGAAGTTAATATCAAATAACAACAGTTCTTTGGTTCTGGCAGTTTCCAGAGGCTTTGGTAGTTTCATAACAATATCTTCCAGATTAACAAAATAAATTTCTGGTTTATCGGTAGAGAAAAATAATGAAAATTATTATCCTTTTTTCTCAAGAATTGTACCTGAAGGTTATCATTATTGTTCTTAAAAACCCTAGCAACGTAATGATAAATATTTTTTTCCACATATCTTTGTTAGGAGAAAGTCGTCTTCTATTATATTATCCAAGCTGTAAACTTAGTACTCCACATCACTTGAAATCATGTTCAAATTACTTTCATCTTCATCATGAAGTGATAAATTGTCAGATTCATCATTACTGTCCATATCTTTACTAAAAATATTTCTTGAAGGCAGGCAATTCCTTTTTCTTGGTTTCTGTTTTTTTACAATTTCCTTTTCCAAATATTGTTCTTCTGGTGTATCGGTTAAGACATGACAGTAGCCTCGTTTTCTCCTCTTAACATCTGGTTTCTAGATAATGACAAAATGTAATTTTATTTATTATGGGATAGCCCTGGGGATGAATGGGAAAGTCCCATTCATCCCCATAGCCACATGGTTATATAAAACAGTGATTAGGCTTAGTAAGCACTTTCAATATTGTTCATTTGCATCATAAGTATAACAAGCGATTATATCATTTTAACATTTAAAAAAATAATAAGGTTTTGAGAAGGTTAACTATCAGTTAAATACTAAAAAGTTTAAACAGAAAAACTTACTTTGTTCTTGAAAAATACACTTTGTACAATAGTTAATCTTCTGTTATGGATATTGCTTTGAAACGTTTGAAACTATGTCTGTTGAATGACCTCAGTACTGCCATCAGTCACGTAAATTATCAAATTATTTATGTTTGGGGAGCATATATAAATTTCTGTTGTCCCATTCATCCCACTCTCTCCTACTTGATATAGTCCTAATTTTTTACTTTCTTCTATCTTAACAAGAAGAAAATATTGGATTCGTAAAAATTTTCGAAATCCGTTTTTCGACGGATTTACACGTTTCAGAGTCTGAGAATCCGAAAAACATGTTTTTTCAAAATGTCTGTCTGCATGTGACAAAAAATTTATGGGCACTCTATCTCAAGAACTAATGAACGGAATTCCACAAAACTTTAGATTCTGTTAGATCTTAATATAAACTAGATCTGATTAACAGTTTATTAAATCCATTAGATTTTTTAAATCAATAGATTTTAAGAACCTCACCTTTTTATATAATCATTTTAATAAAAATTCATATCATTTGAGAGAGATAGACGGATCCGAAACATGTCAATGCTATTTCTTTTTAATTTTTATAACACCTCTCAAGTAATAAAATTTTTTATTTAAATGATTAGAACTTATTAGTTTTTGGTATATATAGTTCAAAAGATGGCTTCTATGCTGTATTATTTATAATTTCCACAATAATGCCATATCTCAAAAACTAATGGATGGATTTTCATAAAATTTTATGTTTAGTTAGTACTTGACATAGCATGGTATAGATTGCATTTTGGTGCAAATCGCTCAATAAGTGGTGCTGTCATGATGCATTATTCATGATTATTGCAATAGCTCTATTTGAGGAACTAATAAACAAAATTTTCTAAAACTTCAAATTCAGTTAGTCCCTGATATAGATTAGTGTTGTTTAGTTTTCATTGTAAATCACCTTACAAGTGGTGCTGTTATGCTGCATTTTTTACTATTTCGCAATAAATGTATCTCAAGAACTAATGGATGGATTTCCATCAAATTTCAAATTCAGTTAGTACCTGATTAAAAAAAAAAAAAAATGATCCTGATTAGTTTTTGGTGTACATCATTCATTTGGCGCTGTTATGCAGAATTTTTTCCAAGATTTTGCAATAGCTTCATCTTAAAAACTAATGCAAAGATTTTTATCAAACTTCAGATACATTTATAAGTTGACATAAGTTGTTTCTGACTAGATTTTGGTTTAAACCACCTAACCGTTGCCGCTACATTTTTCAGGAAGTATTAGAAATGTATAAAATAGAAGAAAGTTTTGGGATTGCCACATCTGACTAGTTATATTTGTAATAATTTTCCTGAATAACAAAGATTAATGTCATTAAATGAAAAATTATTTTTGGCCACTGAATAATAAACAATTTACTTTAGAGACCATTTTAATTAACTCCATAATGTAAATCGTTACAATAAAGCAACTTGGGGGAAAATAAAAAGCTTTTTACTTGATGCATAGTGTGAAAAATGCTTTGCCGAGATATCAAAATATTTGGAAGTTAGAAATTCATTAAACATTTTTGGCCAGCGACCCTCCAGAGAGAAAAACAAGTTGGAAATTGCACGTGAAGCATAGCAAATGAGATGCGTTCGTACGATAACGGAGTTTTAAAAATATCACTCTCATATATCAATCTCATAAAATTGTAAATAGTTAATTACAATTAAAATGCTCTCCAAACAATGTTCTCCCTATACCATTATGTAATGGAATACTTTTGTGTAACCTTGTAAATCAATAACAAACGTTCTTTGCACAACAGAATATGCAAAATGTATATTATAATATGTACTTTATAGATGCATATCAATTTTATTATGTTCAAATGAGTGTAACACCATTAAAATGCATTTGAAACATTTTTTTTCCTATTGACCGTAATGTAATGGAATACTTTTGATTGTCCCTGTAATTGATTTATGCATCCGATTTTCATAAAATTTGAAATGACTCGACAAAATTATGTAATAATTGCATATTTTAAATTTCAAACGATTCGGTTGGGTAGTTTTTGTGTTGTTATATGCGAACGGACAGACAGACGGACGGACTGAACGACAACTATAGGTGCTACGAATTTACATAATTATGAACGCACCTAAAAACTGAACTAAAAGATTGGTTGGTTGATTTTTGTCGTCCGATTATCTACGCTAATGGGATATAGGACCAGGGGGAGTGCCCTCCGTGGGGGTCTTTCTAAGGGAACCTAACCCGTATTTACGCAAGGTTCGAAGAAAACCACGGAAAACTCCGAACGGTTAGGCCGACAGCCGCGATTGGGTTTGAACCCAGCACCTGCCGTCTACCAGTTGAGAGGTCCGAACCTCTCGGCCACTGGTGGGGCCCTGAACTAAAAGAACTAAGGATTCAGAATTTAGTGCCATTAAGGGTGTATTCCAATCCAAACTGCTTATTTTCTCGTTTATTTTTAAATTCATTTTTGCTCTAAAAGGCATCAAACTATAGCAAATTCTCTTATTTAGAAAGTACACTGTGTGCCGTGACTGTCGATTTTTTTGATAAATGCAGAAAATATAACAACAAAAAACGCAGTCAAAGTTGATCATTTGAACCGAATTGTCCGATGCGAGAGATCTGGGAATGAAATTAAGGGTCATGCTGAGAGAAAATAATCTCTATAAATAAAAGGAATTCCGAGGATAATTAATTGAGGCACAGGGGAAAGCAAATCTTGGCAATGCGCCAACTCGGTCCAGAGGAAGCAAATCTTGGCAATGCGCCAACTCGGTCCAGAGGAATATCATTAAGAAATATAAAACAGATAATGTATTTATCACAAAAAATCGTCTGCTAAGAAAATATCAACACTTTAACACGAAACTAACGCAATCGTTGGATACATGTTCCCTCCCGTGTTTCTCATTGCTCATTTTAAGTATTTTTAGAGTTTAATATTAGTTGTTGTTTTTAAAACTGATTTTTCACAAAGTCAGCTGCGACGTATTTCAGACAATGCATTTCTGCATGCTTCCAGTTATTGATAAAATCATACAAATTTCAAGTTCGTTTAATATTGCTAATACGGACCCGGGCAACGACGGGCGGGTCAGCTAGTTTCTTATAAATCAAATTCTAATGAATTGAGAAAAAAATGAAATCACGCGGTTTCATATACATCTCTTCAAATATCACCTCAGCAAGTTTTCATGCTTTTAATTTTAAAAATGAGTCTGAAAATGTTTCAGAAAATTTCGAGCTCTTGAGGGTGGAAAAATATTTTTTTCGAGTACACCCTTAATGGGGACTCATCACTCTCTTGAAAACACCGGCTGCATAATGTTAAACCAATAGAGAAACTGTTTTTGAATTTCTCGTTTAAATTTGAATATTTTTATTTATTTATTTATTTTCCATGGAATAACTGAGGTCCATCTTTAATATGGCTACTATTTACTTTTTTCGATTTCGGCTGCCGATTTTTTTTAACCAATTAACTGATCAATATTTTTGAAAAAAACTTTCAAACAATACCTATTTTTTTTTCGTGTCTTTTACAGAATTTTTAATCTTTTATCACTGGTTTTTCAAAATTGAAATTTTTGCCTAATTGAATTAAAAAAAAAAAAAAAAAAAAAAAAAAAAAAAAGCTCATATTAAGTAATGCAAAGTTTGCATTAAAAATTTACTGGTTAGTATAATAAATCAAGATTGGAATATGAATGCCCGTATGTGCTACGGGCAAATCATGATTACCCATATGCTCATATTAAATAATGTAAAGTTAGCATTAAAAATTTGCTTGTTAGTATAATAAATCAAAATTGGAATATGAATGCCCTTACGTGCTACGGGCACATCATGATTACCCGTGTGATGTACGGTCATATTACCTACGGGCAAATCAGAGAAGCATTTAATAAAGGTACTTTCACTTTCAGAACTGGTTTCGGAACAGAAAGTACCTTGTGTGGGTGTTTTCAAATGAGTGAAGAGTCCTTTTAATGCAAAAAAATCTGCAGCAGGCAGAGCATACATTTTGAAGAATGTAGATTAGCATTTATTACATTCTAAAGATAGAACTGTGACAAGGAAAACAAATTGGAAATTGCACGTGAAGCGTAGCAAATTAGGTGCGTTCGTACGATAACGAAGTTTTAAAAATATCACTCTCATATATCAATCTCATAAATTTGTAAATAGTTAATTACAATTAAAATGCGCACCAAACAATGTTCTCCCTACACCATTATGTAATGGAATACTTTTGTGTGGCCTTATAAATCAATAACAAATGTTCTTTACACCACAGATTATGCAAAATGTATATTATAATATGTACTTTATAGATGCATATCAAATTTATTATGTTCGAATAAGTGTAACACCATTAAAATGCATTTGAAACATTTTTCCTCATTGACCGTAATGTTACGGAATACTTTTGATTGCCTCTGTAATTGAACTATGCATCCGATTTTGATAAAATTTGAAATGACTCGACAAAATTATGAATAATTATATATATTAAATTTCAAACGATTCGGTTGGATAGTTTTTGCGTTGTTATAGTATGCAGACGGACGGACAGACGGACTGACTGACTGAACGACAACTATAGATGCTACGTATTTACATAATTACGAACGCACCTAAAAAGGAGATATCGGATAGATCTGTTAAAATTCATTCCTTCTGTTAATCATGATTACTATAAAAACTTGACAAGAATTCGAAAGGATGAGTCCGCACATACACCTGATGAAGAAGACATTATATATATATGTATATTATTGATGAATAATCACATGTAATATAACAGAACTGTCAAAATTCATTTTTATGGGAAATCCATAGTAAAAATATTTAATAATGAACTTTTTTTGTAATTAAAATCGCAAAAATTTAAACATTGAATTTATTAGTTTGCCAAATCGATTAATTCCATACACTCCACCTACACAAAAGTTGCAATACTGATGATCAGTGGCGCCAACTTTTTTAACTTTATTAGTTTACCAAATCGATTAATTCCATACACTCCACCTACATAAAAATTGCAATATTACTGACGATCAGTGGCGCCAACTTTTGAAAAATATTGGGTGGGCTCAATTAATAATGGACAGATGAAGATATCAAATTATAATAAGATACCAACTTAATGGGCCCATATAAGTTGGCGCCACTGCTGACGATTATTTTTTGGCTATTATTTCTTGTTAATTTTATCTACCGTTAGGTAAAAACTATATCTGTATATATGCATTCTGCAATATATTTTTGAATTTATATTATAAAGGGAATTTCTTCAAAACAATGTAAATTATTTCATCGCATTTCTCAACTTTTTGTTTTATGGAGTTAATCTATTTGTGCATTGACCGGCTCAATTTTAGAACGAGAGGCGGCAGAGATCACAGGGATGACCACCTCGCACAGACAATCACCTCATCGAGTTCACCGCTGAAATTCCAGAATTAGTTAGAACTCGATTCACATATTAAAACGCAATCGGTCTGCCAAGTCATATCTTCGTGGAAAACACTTGAAAACACAATTTTAACTGTTGACTCGTAGGTTTACCATTATGTTTTCCTGCTTCCAGCCCTCCATGTTTTCATCGCTTTGGATGAAATGTAAATCAGCTACTGTAGATGAACCAAAATTGCTACACACTTCATTTTACAACCGAACATGACATAACAAACCCCAATTACATGTATCCATTTTATGGCATTCGGACTATATATACACCAGTAAGAGCACAGAGAAGCGGACAGACAAATTGTATTCAAAAACACTTTTCAAATACATCGGAAATTGTTTAAAATTGAAAATAAATTAAACTAGTCAAATGTGACAATCCCAAAACTTTCTTCTATCTTATGCATTTAATACTTCCTGGAAAAATACAAAATAGCAGTTCCACCGGCTCAGTGGTTTAAACCAAAATCTATAGTTTGCAACAACTTATGTCAACTAATAATTGAATCTGAAGTTTGATGGAAATCCGTGTATTAGTTTTTGAGATAGAGCTATTGCAAAATCTTGAAAAAAATTCTGCATAACTGCGACACATGTTCGGTGATGTACATAAAAAATTAATCAGGATTAATTTTTTTTTTATCAGGTACTAACTGAATCTGAAGTTTGATGAAAATTCATGCATTAGTTCAAGAGATACATGTATTGTAAAATCGTGAAAAATGCAGCATAGCAGTGCCACCTGTAGAACGATTTACACCAAAAACTAAAAACACTAATCTATATCAGGACTAACTGAATCTGAAGTTTTGTGAAATTCCGTGCATTAGTCCTTTAGATAAGGTTATTGCAATAATTACGTATAATGCCCCATGGCAGTACCACCTTTAGAGCGATTTGCATCAAAACGTAATCAGCACCATATTATATCAAGTACTAATTAAATCTAAAATTTTATGAAAATCCATGCACTAGTTCTTGAGATATGGCTATTGGGGAAATTGTTAATAATGCAGCATAGAAGCGCCACTTGTCGAGCTATATAAACCAAAACTAATCAGATCGAGTTTATATCCAGGTCTAACGGAATCTAAAGTTTTGTAAAATTCCGCACATTAGTTCTTGGAACAGAGCGCCCACAAAATGTTTGTCATATACAGACAGACTAATAGACTCACAGACAGACATTTTGTACTGCATGTTTTCGGGTTTTCTGACCCCTAAAACGTCGATTTTGGAAATTTTTAAGAATCCAATACTTTTTTATTGTAAAGATAAAAGAAAGTAAAAATTTCATCTTTACATACAAAAACCAGACTGAATTAAATAAGAGAATGTAAAAATAAATGCTAAACCCTTATGTTCCCTACTCCCGATATTATTGTCAATAAAAGTACCGTCAGATGTTATATAAGCATTTAGTTTTTTCAAAGCGTTACGATATTTATGAAAAAATTGCGGCACTTAAAAGATTTCAGTTGGAAGGTAAAATGGGCACACTGAAGAAAGGCTTATCTAAATTTGAAAAACGCCGATTATCAAAATAAAGGGTTAGTTATTGTAATATTATCTGAATGCTGTAAGTGGGCAAACAGATATGCATTTAAAATCTCCGGTGTTACGTTTGCTCCCCCAAAGATGATTTCTCGAGAAGATCGCGATAACATAACAGAAGAGCATTGAGTATGTTAGGCGAACCAGTGAAAGTGTTGAAAAATTGTCTTCCGCATGGGAACAATGATTTTATTTAACGGGAGCATGACCTATATATACAGTGGTGTAGCAATTCAAAAATTATAGGAGGGTCTTGAATAATCAGTTTTAAATAAACTGTGTAATTTAGGATTATCAATAACCAAGAGAGAACAGTGACAAGCTTTTTTATTCGCTGCAATCTTTGAGGTCATTTGCGGATATGTTTTTAGGTGTATTTGATATTATATATATATGTAGCACCTAGTCATTTGGTTCAGAGGCGGCAACTTACATGGGTCCATGGGGCCCAAACTCACGCAATAATTTGCTCTTCCAGCCCAACCAATTTTAATTACTTTCTCTTATTTATTAATATTTCAGCCGTTCAAAAAGAAAGAAAATTTCGTCGATGTTCTCAAAATCAGATTGTTTAAAAGTAGAGTAAGTATAGCAGTAACATGTACCGGAGCCTAGAACCTCCCCCTTCCCCATTTTAAAAGGCATGCAATTAATTTCCTCTCAAAATAGAAATTTCCTCATATTTTACCCGCAATCATCAAGGAGGTGAAATTTAGTAAAATCCCTTCACGAGTTTTATGTAAAAAGTGGCCATTTACAGAGCGTGTTCACAAAGTTTCAAGATTAGTCTGAGAATACAAAATTTATTAAACATTTTCGTACAACAAATTAAAATTCTTTGAAATATAACCCTTAAACATCAACACATCGCTGCCAATTCTTTTTCCATCGTTCATAAGCTCTCTGGAAGTGGAAGTCTTCGCCTGCAAAGCCGTTAAGCGAGCTCGTCGAAGCTTCCTGGATTGCTGGAATCGCTTCTCTTTTAAGTCTTTCTTGATCCAAGGGAACAGAAAAAGTCGCTGGGAGCGAGGTCGGGCTTATAGGGGGTTTGCGGCAGTAATACCATTTTAAACTTAGCCAAAACTTTTGCGGCATGGAGCGACATGTGAAAAGGCGCCTTGTTGTGGTGAACAATCCAATCGTCTCTGATGTCTGGGCTGGTGCGCTGAACTCGATCCTTCAAATGGTAGAGCACTCCAGCATAAAACTAACCTGTATTGGTTCGGGTCATCTACCCTAATGGCACCTGATGTATGTAAAATCCGTCGTGGGTGCAAAGTCCTCCAAGTTACCTGCGAATTATACCTCTGGAGGTGCCTTGCCAGGTGAAGGTCTCGTCATCTGATCAAGGTTCTAAATTACGAGACTAACTTGAGTAGCCATTTGCAGTACACACAAAAAGATGTAACGTTAAGCAACCGGCAATACAAAGTATGCTCAAACAAGAAGCAACTACTGCAGATATGATGACGTGCGCTCGGCGATTAGGCGGTCACCCGCCCCGATACCAGGTATTTAACCCGTTAAGCTGAGGTAACTTGGCAGGTAGGGGCATGATCATCGGTTAGAAAAGAAAAAAAACTGTTCCGGCGCGTCTGCCCAGACATCAGAGACAATTCGATTGTTCACATGCCAGAGACATGTTAAGGAAGTCACATGTTAGAGAAAATTCGATTAGTGGGTCATTTTTGAGTCTCTGTGAGTCAAGCTAATTTTATCTAGAAAAGGGCTCTTACGTTTTTGACTAAATTTTGTGTTATACCGTTTCCGGACATGAGTAGATCCATTGGGCTGGGTAAATTGTTTGAGAAATTTCGATTAGTGGGCCATTTTTGGATCTCTACTAGACCGGGAGCGACACCATAAACAATCACTTCATTGAGTTCAGTGCTGAAATTCCAGAATTAGTCAAAACTTGATTCGCATATTAAAACGCAATCAGTCTGCTAACTCATACTAAGTGCGCAACTAAGTTTCTGGTTTTTTTTAATCAATGAAACATGAAGAAATTCAAAAGAAATGAAGAAAAGGGTTTATTGAAAGTATGGTCCCTCGCTAGCTACACCTTTTTGCCATCTCTCTAATGAAACATAAATATCACGACGATAAAACGACGACGCGTGTTTGGACCGAAATTATTTAACCAATCAATTTTGCACGTCTTCGAAAGTAGCCAAGTGTATCCCAGCTAAGCCATGCGCCATCGATTGGAACAAGGGATAATCGGAAGAGCCCAGGTCTGAAAAAAATAGCGGCATTGAAAACATTGATTACAATTCCATACTGATCCCACACAATTAAAAAACTTTTGGTACTCAAAAAATGTCTGTAAATTTCATGTATGAACGCATATTTAGAGAATTATAATTTAAGACATACTTTTTTTGAGACTTGAAAGCTGTTGTAAAACTGAATGCATTTAAATAATAATTATGTTTGAAAATTTTTGTCTTTCATTTCAAAAATGAAATTATGAATGTGCAAGAAGTTTTTACTTAAAATGGAAAATGTGAGTATGCTTTAAATCAATTATTAACAAAATAATTCTAAAAATATTTACTGCTTTTTTTTTTTTTTTTTTTTTTTTTTTGTAGTTATTTTTTATATTAATTTTCTCTTTCTTTTCTTGATTAGACATTTTATAAAAATGAAAGAGATTTAAAAAAAGCAAAATTAATTACCTACTATATGCCTGAAATAATGAAAACTCATAAATACTTCATTCACAAATAACAAATATACTTTTTTTTTTTTTTTAATTATTTACGTTTCTATAAATTAAAATTCCGAGAAATACATTAAAAAAAAAATATGTAATCATTTTGCTGAATATTTACTACTAAAAATTTCTGTTAATAATCAATTATTTATATTATTTACCTTAAACCAAAATCTTTAGCTTAATTCTTTAAGAGTAAGAAACTCATGATGATCGATTGTCACTAAGATAACATAAATTTTGGAATTTAATTTTTAATATTAATCATGGGAAAATAATAAAATTTCATGATGTCATATCTTAAATACAAAAGCAATTACATAATCAATTACTAAAGTTAATTGCACAAAATTTTATTTTTAGATAGAATTAGGTACATTTTCCTCTTTAAATTTCAATAGCTTTAATTATAAAAACACTGGATCATAAGAATTTTATAATTCTTACACTATCAGATTTCATGATATTTAACACTTCTTACCTGATAACTTGTTTTGTTCTTCATAATTGTATTTTAGATTGCAATAAGTTTTTGTTTCAATTAAATTATAAATATATTTATTCAATTTAGTTTTCTATGTGTGAGATTCCATTGAATTCTTTAATTAATTTTTATAGTAAATGTATGAAAAGTTTGATATTAAGCGCATGAAACATATAGTAAAATCCTTTTTTAATATAACTATTATTAACAGGGTTCATACTCATTTTCCAAGAAAAAATCCTTTGATGTATTTTCCCGGATGTGTACAATTTTTCCTTTTCAGCAATTAACGACATTTTGATATTACTTATGATAATAAAGCACGCGAACAGCAACAATTGCCCCGATTTCCCAGAATCGACTGTCATTTTGACAGGTTTTCCCAGATTTGGGAAATTTTTCGCATTATCCCCTGAGATTCCCTTGATTTTTCCAGGAATTCCATATTCCCGTCATGAGTATGAACCCTGATTAATTTTTTCAAAATCCATTACAAAACTGCAACTAAATCTATTTACATCTTTTATTCCAATATGTATGTAATATTTCTAAATAATAACAAAAATACTTTACTCGTTGCAATAAAATGCATCAATTTAAAGTTTAAAAAAATTAAATTTCTGAAAAATGTGCATTTAGAACCAATGTTAAGGGGGAAAACATCATAATAACATAACAACAATAAATACATTTAATATTTAGTAAACTTTAATTTACAATTTTGGATTTTTTTTTTTACACAACATTTGCATTCTTTTACATGTCATAATTATGTCTTTAATACTTCTTCAATATATGCTCCCTTGATATTACTTTTTTTCCTTGACAGCACCTGAAAAAATAAATAAATAAATAAACCTAATTAAAATTCAGAGTAAAATATCATTATGACTGCAAAAGTTTAAAAAAAATGTATAAAAGAAAATAAGGAATTTTTCAATTTTTGAGTAAAAGAAAATACAAAACTTAATAATTTTTTAACAATCTTTGGTATTTTTATGATAGTCAGACACAGATGATAAATTGTCAAACATTCTGATAACCAGCCCATTCTGATTTCATTTATTTTAAACATAGCCATTCACTTATTTCATATAAAATTCATAACACTTGCATTCTTTTACATAAATACCAATATGCTAAAAATAAAAGGCAAGAAAGAATGCTGTGAGCAGGATTTGCACGTGGCTAGAATAAAAGTAACTAATTTTATTACATAAATCAAAATAAATATATGTAAAAATATTTAAAAGTTAATATACAGGGTGGTCATAAAAAAAAACTTTGCCGATATATGGATCTCTAACGGCCAGTCCGCTCAACTGATCGAGGTGAAATTTCAGATATAGCTATTCAGAGGTATGAGCTCGAGATTCTGTGATTTTTACGCACAGTAAATAAAGAAAGGCAAATATTAAATGATTTTATGGATTAAAAATTGAAAAAATGCAATTGGATTGCAATGTCTAAAAAACCTGCTTTCCTAAAGAAATAAGAAAATTCTATAATTTTTACAAGTTCAAAGGCACACAAATTTTGAAATATTGTGATTTGTCGATGAGTTTTATGAGATATTACGATGCAAATAGAGGTACAACTCACTCTATTAAAATAAAGGCTGGGTTCTGCATCTTTAAAAGATGATTTATGGGGAACATAGCCAAGTTTACTGTCATCTAAAATGGAAAACATATAGATGAAAAAGGCTAGTCTAAAAATCTTTTCTTGGAAAATGCAAGACAGTTTATAAACACATCAAAACAAAAAAAGTAATTACAACATATGTTTTTTAAATGAAGAAATATAACAGTGCATTTTATCTATTTTTCCAGGGGTATTTATTTCACTGAATACCTCCCTTCCCTAAAAAAAGCAAGTTAAAAACCAGCTATATATTTTTTAATTCAGTATATATTTATAAATAAAGACAAATTGAAGCTGCTAAAGTGTTACACAAGGCCCGCAACTGGAGCTTTTGCTATTGGGTCACATGCAGTGGCGTAGCCAAGGGGAGGGTACAGGGGGTCCGGACCCCTCCCGAAATCCGAACGAAGAGCTGGTTTACTGAATCATTGATACAACAGTAAAAAGCTAAGACGGAATTACAAAAGAGCTATGAAAAATCCCGCTTTAAACATACGTCCGTTTTAGAAGATATAACTCAAAGGGATGTCTTTCGCCGGAGTTATAAAGTTTTCCGTTTTATACAGATTTCTGTTATAAATACCCTATTTTCACAATATTCATTAAAACTGCTAAAACGTATTCACTCTTCGTACATCTCTGAAGAGCTTTAATGTACGTGTATTACAGTAAATCTGTGAAGACGACTTATTTGAAAGGAAAACAATTGAATATTAGATGAAAACAACACTATATGTTTACTAATGTTTGAAACTTATCTGAAATAGAACTTATTTCAGCTGTGATTCCTTCTAGACAGATTTTCTGCGAGCACGGAATCCTCTCATAAACGGAAATACTTTAACGTCCCAAGACGGAAGAAAAACTATGGAAGTATACCCGCAACTTTACACAAGTTTACTATAACTAGATTAAACTTAAAACTTCTTTATTTTGGACTTCAATAAGACTAAGTTATTGCCGACATTTAAGGATAAAGATGAGTTTAAACTATCGCAATAATGGTACATTGGTGAGTTTCGCGACTCTTGTTTTTATTCAATTTGTAACGAGGAATATTTTCAATTACTTCAAAACTGCTAACTACAATTAATAAAAGTAACTTTATTTTTGGATTGGTTATTTGTTTCCACTTTCAAAATACACTGATTAAAGGAACAAATATAACAAGTTGGAAATTGTACGTGAAACGTAGCAAATGAGGTGCGTTCGTACTATAACGAAGTTTTAAAATATTCAGATCTTGCTGGTATAGTAGAGCGTACTTTGGATACAGTATAGTGGTCGAAATCTTTGTGTTCCTGTAAATATGCAGGGAGTAATTTTTATTATACTTCATTAACGTATATCTTATTCATAAAATGTGAAGTAGTTTAATATAATTAAAACACGCCCCAAACAATGTTTCCCGGTACAACATTATTTAGTGGAATACATTTGTGTGGCCTTGTAATTTAATAATATTCTTTGCATCCCAGATTGTACAGAATGTATATTTTAGTACATACTTCATAGATTCATGTCAATTCTATTATGTTCAAATGAATGTAACAACATTAAAATGCATTTGAAACTTTTTTTCCCCATTGATCGCAATGTAATGGAATACTTTTGATTGTCCCTGTAATTGACCTATCCATCCGATTTTCATAAAATTTCAAATGACTCGACAAAATTATGTAATAAATATACGTTTTAAATTTCAAACGATTAAAATGCATTTGAAACTTTTTTCCCATTGACCGTAATGTAACGGAATACTTTTGATTGTCCCTGTAATTGATCTATCCATCCGATTTTCATAGAATTTGAAATGACTCGACAAAATTATGTAATAATTAGATATTTTAAATTTCAAACGATTCGGTTAGGTAGTTTTTGCGTTGTTATATGCAGACAGACAGACGGACAGACGGACGGACTGAGCGACAACAATAGGTGCTACGTATTTACATAATTACGAACGCACCTAAAAAGGAACTTTATATTAATTCTACTTCGGTAATTTCCATGAAAAGTGATTGATCGATAATTCAATCTTAACGTATCACGTATTTTCCAATAGGATTAACCTTCACTGCAAAAAAATTGCACATTTTTCAGTACTTTCTTTCGGTTCACGTGTGGAAAAGAGTGCAATTGGGGGTTTTGAAGTCTAAATTCTAGAATTGTACGTATACTTGGGAAAATGCTCCCCTTGTAGTAGAAGGAATATGTCGTCCAAAACACATTTGATCTATTGTGAGAAAGGGCGCGCAATAGAGAGAATGGAAGCAGGATAAAACCCCAGAGAGATCTGTAAAGGAAAAAGCTCGATGTCAAGAATTTGTAAACGGTTTAAAGACATTTGTAATGTGTGTATAAATCAAATCAAGGTTTTAAAACGTACCACAATAGATTCTCATGACCGTTATTTGGAACCTATTGCTAAACGAAACAGGCAGTTGACGTCAGTTTAGATTACAAGAAAGTTCATTGCAGCAATAAGGACTTGACTTACAGGTTTACTGTGAGTGACAGGCTGCATAAAAAAAAGGCTGCATGCAATGAAACCCAAGATTCCTCTAACTCCAGTAGCGAAGTGCGCCAGGTTAAAGGACTATCACCGTCATTGAAGTACCACGGACTGGAGTCGAGTGCTGTTTACCAATAAAGCTTAATTTTGTTTGGAGGGTTATTACAAATGTGTTACGATATGAAGGAAAAAAAGAAAAGAAATAAGGCTCCAAACATCCGTGAAAGGCATCGATACAAAGGTCGTGAAATCATAGTATGGGTAGGATTATTTTGAATGATTGCACTGACCTACACATTTTTACCAGTGCAACTATAAATGTTGAGATACACAGAAATGAGATTTTGGTTGATCCTCATTTCATGTTGTTGAAGGGGTAATCGGAATATTTAGGATTTTATGCTTATTAATGTTCAAGAAGTTCTACCGGCCCTCTAGATTCCAAAGTGTCCCTTCCAAAGTTGCAAAAATTTCTCTAAAAAAAAAAGATCTCTGTATTTTACATTTGGCGATTCAAGCGCTCAAATACACCATCTGGTGGAGAAAAGATGTAACTTCTCCATTTAGGATAACGCCGTTTAAGCTCATTGCATTACATGCGTTTTAAATTTGTTCAGAATAATTATTCTTTTGCCCAATTTCAGATTTCCTGTGATATTTGTGTTCTGTCTTATATGACGAAGTAAATATTATACGAATTTGAATATCTATAACTTTTAAATACATTTATAGTAAAGAATTGTTTCAATAGAACTTTAACATTAGTTAAAGGGAAATTAAAAGGACTGTTATCCTGTATCGAAGGCTGCGAGCAGCGCCTCTATAGGCCGTTTTAGTTCCCATTACCTTCAACGGATCATGCGATTAACACTTATGTGTAATCATTACCCAGTATCGGTTACAGAACAAGTTCTTAATTCAATGACAAAAAATTAAACGTTGGAATTGCTGTTTTAAACTTAATCACTTGATCCTAACTTTATAGTTGGTAAATTTTATTTAATGTGAAACTTGATTTAAATAAATTTAACTCTTCAGTATGCCATCACTTTTTTCCATCATAATGTTTGTAAAAATCTTTTCACTAGTATATATTAATGTAAATATTATTAGCTTCAGTTACAGAGATTGGTTTCATATTTTTTTACCCATGCTTTTTTAAAAATTAACAAATTAAACAAGGATATACCTAAATTCTTAAAGTAACTCAAAATACTTCTATTATGCATGCACTGTCAATCCTGTCAAGATGTGATTACAAGGGACCGGAGAAAAGTTCAATTTCACACAGGCTTCCGTTTAAAGAAATGCAATTAATTATAGATACACTACCTCAATAAGGCCTATTGTTCGTTTTGTTGGGATCCTGAAACTCTTCCGTTGGAAACATGATTTCTTTATAGGAATTTTCCGCTTTCACATGTTTTACTTGTTTCATGAAAGAGAGGTGAAAATCAATTTTTAGACAATATTTTTGCCAAAGTAATTATATGGCAATTGTTATTAAGACTATGCAATGCTTCCGTTTAAGCAGCGTTCTATTATAAATAATTTCTATTTTGACAGGATTTACTATTCATATAAAATAAATATGTATACTCATATAAATGCAGCAAAACTTGTAAAACGAAAACCTGTCTATAACGGCAATGTTTTATGATGTTTTCAAAGACGGTTCTATACAATTGCACCTGCTAACACGAAAAACTGTGTAAAATGAAATTTTTCTCCAACATTTGCGGTTTTATTTTGACAAGTTTTGCTATACATATAACCTGAAAGATAAATTCTGGATTCCCTTTGAAACGAAATCCTGGCTACGCCACTGGTCTCATGTATAGAATTAGTTATTAAATTTGAAAACCCTTATTTTGTAAAATTAATTTTATAAGCAAGTTACTCTTGGAATGAAAAGATACTTTATGAATATTTTTATTAGATTCTTTAAAAGATAAATAAATTTAATGGTTAAATTGATTTAACTATTGAATTTAAAACTTTGTTAATATTTCTACTTGTTCGTCCTTAACAAAATAAATACTTAAACTAATACAGCAATTTTGCAAACAATCGCTCGTAAACAATGTTTTGGTGAGTCACAAAATGACCTATCTTTAAAAATAATACTATTACTTTTAATTTCTGTAAAAATAGAACAAACAAAGATTTGTCTTATGACTATACCGCATTTTTATTACGAATATTTACATGAAAAATGGCTATAACTGTTTATATGTTTTCTATGAAAGTTATCTGTCTCATGGTATTAGATTATGAAAAAAATCCTTATGTTTTGGTGCAAATCTCAAGAGTTCATTCTAAAAAGTTATTCAAAAGTTTAGTTACCTTTAGCATATATATTTCCATGACCTTTAGAGTAAAAATTTATTAACACGTTCGCTACCGCTTAAGTGAAGATGTGATGACAGTTAATGCCGCACTGTAGAAGTGGGTTTTTCCCAGAAACCGATTTACTTTTTATGACAAAGAATCAGTGAAAGATTTTCCCGCGCCAGCGCGTGACTGGCTATTGGTCATCACCCCACATCACGCGCTGGCGCGTGAGTGGGCCCTTAAGGTTGGCGCCTTATCACGCGCTGGCCCGTCTGCGACAGCGAACGCGTTAAGAATAAGAATTTCTTAAAAAGAAACCATTAACACAAGGACATGACAGTTGAAGTCATTTCCAGCACATGCGCACAGGTAATTCCGCTGTTCCGGAAGTTCACTGGACCGCTCCGGAGGTCGTGGATGGTTTGTTTGGATTCTGACGTTCGCCGAACGTCCGAAATCGGACGCGTACAGGATCGAATGGTTACAGGACCGTCTGGCTCTGTATAAGACCACATAGGACTTCCGGAGGCAGTTTTTGGCAGTATAGAGCAGTTCACATCACGTGACTTTTACCGGAGAACAACGAAGAAAGCTGTAGGACCTAGGACACACAAACACAAAATTCATTGATAAATGTAGCGATGTTTGTCCTACAGCAGCACCAAAAACCTGTTCGTGACGTCACCTTGCACAGCTTTGTGGGATATTAATTTTTCGCAGTTTTATGGATTTAAATGGTAATGGGAGGGTAGGCTGAAAGATAAGATAATTTATTAAGATTTTTACTAGACGGAGTTTATAGATAATTTTTAAATGATATTACAGGCATTTTTCGACGAAAAATAAATTTTTATTAAAAAAACTTTTGTCATAACATAACATTTATAAATTGTTACAAATTATAATGTAACTTTTTCTCTCTCATTTTATAAAATGGCATCAAAATATCTTAATAGAGTTAATTTCCATGATTTGTCGTAAATAAGACCAGACAGTAACAATCGTGTCAAAATTTGTTTTTCCCCTCCTTTCCTTTCAAATGGATAAACCGAGAGATAAACAAGTTGACCTTCCCGTTGTTGACACCCTTCCCACATGACCAATGAGGTGGCTGGATTTCACTTGCCTATGATTTTAAATCAAAAAGAGCAACTTTATGATATAAGTTTGAATTTAGTTTTGTTCAGAAATGTATGAAACTAGCAAGTGATGTCGTTCAGAAACTATGTAATCGCACTCAGTTTCCTCCATTTTTTTTTATTTTTTTTTTTTTTGGGGGGGGGGAGCGTCAAAATGTTCAAATTGAGCTGCTTTCTGCGAGAGAAAAGAAAAATCAGATTTTTGCTTTAAAATGATCAGAAAATTTTACTCTATAGAATGAATTAAGAATATAACTATCACTCAAAAAAAAAAAAATAAATAAATAAATAAATAAAAAAATAAATAAAAAAATAAAAAAATAAAAAAATAAAAAACTCTCAGATTTGAAAATTTCAAAAATCCCTAAAAAATGCAATTGGTTTTTCACTAAAAATACTCAAAATATTAAACTATCTAAAATATATTAATTAATTCATTCTATAGATAATGATGTTATAGACGGAATTTTCTGTAAAGCTCAGGCCGAGGCAGGCCCGTAACCAGATGGAGGGCAGGGGGGGGGGGCTGAGCCCCTTCTATAGTCCTCTAGAGCCCCCTCTAACGATTTCTTTACTTTCTATTTTTTTTTTTTTTTTTTTTTTTTTTTTTTTACAAAATACATATTTTAACTTTCCTCAAAAAAAAAAAAGAAAAAAAAAGAAAGAAAAAGAAAAAAACGCAATGAAAATTTTTCGAGTTTTTAACTGCTTTGAATAAAATGAGAATACGCCAAAAATTTTGTATCCGGAACCCTGTTAGATTATTTGTTTCCTGTTATCTTGCTAGCGGTATAATGCAATTCTCGAAACGTATTTTAAAGGAACATTTCTTTCTCCTGAAAAAAATTAAGTCCAGATGCACTAAATGGTCACCACATGTGTTAGTACATCGTTATATTTTCAAAGCAACGATCTTTATGCAGGATGAATGGAAATGGACACATGTTGATCGATAATTAGTCAAGCAATGGTCAAAGTCTTGACTTAAGCATAGTCATTAAAAACCCATGTTTCTAAATTTTAATGATTTGCCTGTTGACAATACGTAGTTTTCAGTAGATTTAGTTAACGATGAAATATCACTTGGAAACTAGAATGTTTAAAAATTAGAAAAATAAAAAATGTCAATTTATACATGTGGAATAAAAAAAATAATAATAATTGAAAGCCAGTATTTGTTCCATGTTAGGGGGTTGGCAAGGATATATAAGGAAAGTAGAAAAAGGGTATTTTCATACGTTTTGCTTTTGAATTTTCATCTAATTTTTTTGTGTTCAATGAAAAATTTATTTTTTCAATTTGTCATGTAACTTTAAAAATATTAAGCAAAAAATCCCTTTCGGCATGGCCTATAGGCGGAGGTAGATTTCGAAAAGTTTTCATCTCAAAAAGAAAAAAAAAATGCCTATCTTTACTCAAATGCCCATTTTGGCAATATATTTTGAATTATATTCTTACTTTATTTAAAAAATTGACCAATATGCTCATTATATAGTTCCTAAATAACAAAAAAACTGTTAATTAAATTCGTTTGACAGCAAAATTGAATTTAAAAATGAGTCATAAAATAACCAATTTATTATTTTAATACATCCACAATTCTTTAATCAAGATCGCTTTGTGACATTTTGTGCGAAGTGCCCACTTTGACAGATTTTTTTAAATATATATTTAGCCTTTATCAAAAATCTGAACAATACGGCACATTACACAGTTCCTAAATAACAAATGACTGTCAATTGAATGCGTTTGAGAGCAAAATTGAATTTAAAAATGAGTCATAAAATAAACAATTTGTTATTTGAATACAACCTCAATTCTTTTATCATGATCGCTTTGGGAAATTTTTTTGCGAAGTGCTTACTTTGACAGCTTTTAAAATATATATATTCACCCTTTATCAAAAAATCGACGAATACGCACATTATATAGTTCCTAAGTAACAAAACACTGTCAATTGAATGCGTGTCAGAGCAAAATTGGATTTAAAAATGAGTCGTAAAATAACCAATTTGTTATTTGAATACCCACAGTTCATTAATCATCTCGCTTTGGGAAATTTTGTGCGAAGTGCCCATTTTGGCAGCCTTTTTTGAAATATATTCTGCCTTTATCAAAAAACTGGCCACTCCGTCACATTATATAGTTCCTAAATAAGAGAACCTGTAAATTGGATGCATTTGACAACAAAAAAAGATTTAAAAATGACTCCGTAAAAACGCAATTTCTTAAATTTCCTCAAATTTTAATCACGATAACTTCGTGAAATTCTGTTCAAAATACCCTTTTTGGCAGCCTTTTAAAAAATATATTCTGCTTTTATCAAAAAACTGACCAATACGTCAAGTTATATAGTTCCTAAATAATAGGACCTGTAAATTGGATGGGTTTGAGAACAAAAATGAATTTAAAAATGACTCATAAAAAACGCAATTTGTTATACTTAATTAATTTTTTAATGATGAAAACTTCGGGAAATCTGTTCAAAATACCTTTTTTGGCAGCCTTTTTAAAAATATATTCTGCTTTTATCAAAAAATTGGCCAATACGTCGCATTATACAGTTGCTAAATAAGAGGATCTGTCATTTGGATGCGTTTAAAATCAAAAATGAATTTTAAAATGAGTCAGAATATAAGCAGTTTGGATTTGAGGTTTTTTCTCCAACTTCTATTTTTTTTAAATTTATTTTTGCTATAAGAATTGGTTCTATGAAAAACTTGTCAATATAAAAGTTGTAGATATTATTGTGAAGATGTAAAATAAATTTAATTAGATTTAATTGCTTAAGAATTGAGTAAGTTATGGGGTTTTTCCTTTTTCCTCCCCCCCTTTTCTTTCGTTTTTAATTTTTTTCATCGGTAAAAATTGGTCCTATCAAAAACTTGTAAATACAAAAGTTTTAGATAATATTGAGTACATTTATATAAAATTTAGTTGGATTTGATATCTTGAGAATTGACGAAGTTATGAATTTTTTTCTCCCAAAAACCATGTTTTTTTCGCCCCTTGAGCCCATTTTTAACTTTATCAAAAATCTGTCACGCATAAACTTTTTCCTAATTTTTTAGAAGTAATATAAACTTTAAACTGATTCGATATCTATTTTAATTAAAAAGTTATCGCGTTTTTTCTGTTTTCACAAAAACCCTCCTAACTTCCACCCCCTTGGTCCGATTTTGCCCATTAACGAACTTAACCGAGATTTTATGCCCCTTGATTTTATGTAAAAGTTTGATGAAGATCTGAGCATAATTATGGAAGTTATCGTGTCTAGAAGAAAGTGATATACACCGATAGATAGATAGATAGATAGATAGATAGATAGATAGATAGATATATAAACTTTTTTACTGATGGTAGTTTTGGGGTCTAGGAGTCATGATTCGTGTAGATCCGCAAAAATTTTTCAGAAATTCCAACATGGGAGACAATGCAATAGGTAGTATTTCATACGAAATCTACCTAAAAGCATGGTTAAGGTTAAGTTTATTATAAGATTATGACAAAAATATCTTCAATTATTTGGTGTATGGTACAATAAATTTATTTTGAAGTGTAAATCCGCTACATTTTAACACATTTGCAATATTATTTATAAAGGCATAAAATTAGCAGATATGGTTATTCAGTCTCAAAGAATAAAGCTGTAATTGTGTTTTATAAGCTTGTTTTCCAATCTTAAAAAAAAAGCCATTTTTCGACATATTCGTGAAATAATTTTATTTATAAAGATATTTGCAGGTATTTAGACTATAAGAAATCAAACAGCATTTTACATTTTTCTGTAATAGAAAAATAATATGTCAAAAAGTGATGGCAGATTTGACGTCGGTTGATTTTCATGACATTTAATGACAAAATACTAGTTGTCGTGTAGTAAATGACTATAACGCATGATATATGGCATTTATAAGAAAACGGGAAACATTATTCAATTCTTACGCGTCTGAATGTGAGAAGATGAAGTTTTTAAACAAATGGTAAGAAAATCATTTCTTGGGTGCATCATGAATATTCTCGTTATTGAGTAAAATAAAAATAATTTTTAAGATCAATTGAAACCGGCAAAAACTTAATAATAAACATTCATTTTACATTTAATGAAAGTTGTTCACATCTTTCGAAAATGGGTGTTATGTCAGTGTGCTTAACTTTGTTTTGTTTTTAAATGACATTGGACAAATTTTAGGAAAAACGCGTAAAACGTATGCGGCAAAAAACCACATTGAACAATATAAAATCACAATCGCAATCGATTTTTTAAAAACAAAACCGTCATTAATCCCTTGGGGACGAGCGACCCATGTACATGCCACCCAAAAGTGTTCATAATCCTTGTCTATATCCACCAGTAAAATTTTACTGTAAAATTTGCCTTATTAAATCCGAGCATTTTCTCAATTTAATAAGGCACAAATTTGTTTTTAAAATCCGACGACAAAACATTAAAAATTTCTTAAAAGGCTCCTGTCTCTAAGGGGCAAAGTCCAGATATGTTTCAAAAATATGAAATTAATATATATTTGAAACAATGATTCATGTTTGAAACTATATAATTTTATACAGAATTGTAAATTTAATTATTGTGAATTGTTAAGTAGTTGCTTTTATAAATCCTACTATTAATAAAGTAAGCTCAGACAAAATTAGTTTTAAAGAGAAACTTTTATCATCATTAAATTAAATTGTATTTAGAACAGCCGTGACTTTAAAATGATCTAATAATTCAGCAGAAAACTAAATAAAATTAAATAAATCACGACTTACTGTTATTGAAAAATATTAAACATATGAAATTAAAATAAGAATGATAAATTAAGTTTCATTAAGTCTGTAATTTCAACCAAAACAATCATGCAAAAACTGTTAACTTAAAACAAAAAATTATAATTATTATTATTATTTTAACCAAAAAATAAAACCGACTTCAAAAACTATTGCAATATATATATATATATATTACAAATTATCAACTCTGACATAGAATCTCATATTTTAAAATCTGTGTATTTGGTTGCTATTTTTTCCATAATGTCCAGTATAAACACACTATTTGATACTAACTATAACTATAGTTGTTAATCTTACTTGAAAATAAACATTTATAACATGAGAAAAAATGTTACAAAAATGGTAAAATTAATTTTTTTAAACTAAGAATTAAATCGTAAAAAATCTCATAGAAAATTGGATGGGTATCTGTTGGATACTTACATTGAACTTACAAGGAAGGTCTCCATACTGGGTATACATCAGGATTTTTTGAAAAAAAAAAAAAAAAATATTGATTAAACTACTCATGTATGTAATGAAGGATCAGTCAAATTTAGCGGCAGAATTACAGAAGAAACTCAGTAAAAAAATAAAATATTTTCGAGTATTTGGCGCGAAAAGACGAAAGCGTCGGGCGATTTGGCGAGCAGCATTTTCCCTCGCCAAAAGCAAACGATTTTAATGCACCTGAAAATTTCTTGTCATTTAAATTTTAGAATACGTGTAAATAGTATTTAATGAATTTAAATTTGAAGAATGAGAGAGTTTGACACATAGATGTATTTTATATTACATTCTGTTGCTTTTGCTGCAGTTATTTAATTTTATCATTTTAAAAATAATTTCTTATATAAAAATACTTTCATATTGAAAAGTATTTTTTCATATATTTAAGCGTATGACAAAATAAAGGCCAGATGAAGAATGCTACAGCAATGAATTTCAATATCTGAGAAGTTTTTGTTTCCATAGCAACAAAATTGAATTGACAGAGATCAATTAGATTGGAGTTAATTTTGAGATTGAAACAATTTTATTTAATTTAAATTTTGTTTTAAATTATAAAATTTCACAGTTAATTTTCATTTTAAATACATTATGACAAAAATATAGTTAAAACAAACTAAAACTGACAAAACTAACTTATAAAAATAAAATTTCTCTAAACAAGTTCAAGATGTAACATTTTTACCTTAAAAAGAATTTGACATAAAAAAAGTATTTTTTGAAATGTTATTTCGACGCCAACTGGTGATAAATCGCCAAATAAACGAAATGTTTATTATTTTTTTACGAACATTCTAAAGGGGTTCCACAAAAAAAAATTTTTTACAAACATATATATCCACATAACATTCTGTAATTTTTTCGAATTTTTTGAGTATGCCCGTATGGAGACCTTCCTCTTCACTTGCTTAGACACCAAAAAATCAAATTAATGTACATAAATATAATACGCATGGTAAATACGCATGTTCTTAATTTCTTATTAATTATTATGTAAAAATATTTTTTTACTTTGCAATAGTTTTTGAAAAAGTTTTTATTTTTAATAAAAAAGAATATAAATATGTAATAAAACGACGACGATGTTCTATAATAGTGTATAATCACTAATAGAATACCATGTTGGTTGTAGAATACTACTATTCACTAAGATTCAATAGTGGGATGAGCAGTCGTTCTGGTAAGTGGATAAGCCATGGATTTGTTCTCGTAGGAGTTTCTCCAATAACAATGCAAGAAAATCAGTGTTTTAGTTCTTTATTATTTAGAGCACGAACTTAAGTTACTCCACAGATCACCGTTCCACACATCTATCACTACGGCCTTCGCTCACTAAGCTGCAACATTCCGGCGTTCTACAATCCCGGAAAAAATGACATTTCTAATTCAGCGGAGAAATAAAACGCGCGTCTTGATAGTTTAAAGAAAAGGTGCATTCTACTCTCCTGAAAAGCCAAATGAAAAAAATCATTTTCACGACAAAACTAGCGCCCTCCTACTCCGCGTCAATAATTTTAAAAATCCAATCAGGATGGACTCGAGCCTCTAACGGACAAAATGATCAATTCTAATTGGCCGTAATAGGCGGTCTATTGGCAAGAACTATATTTTTTCCTCGGAACACTAAGCCCTTTAGCAACGCGTAGTAACACTTGTCACGCGATGTTAAAAAATAAAAAATAAAATTAAAATCGCAGGAATATGCCAGAAAGTAAAAAGCTTACGAAATACTTCCCGCCTTTTTGAGAAGCAAGAAATAATTTATTAATAACTAAAGTAAGAAAAAGAATTTTAGCTGTTACAAGTTACGAAACTAAGATTGAAATATGTTCCACAAATTTAGAATTGAAGCTAAGAGAGAATAAAAAAAAAATGGCGCAAATTTTTTTTTATTATTTTATTACAAATCCCCCCTCCCAGAAAGACGGGTGAAAAAGTAGGTCTGAGACCTGCAATTTCACAGAAAGGGAGATGATGCAGACTTAGCTCACGAAGTTGTTGATATAAGTAATAATAATTAGATACTGAATAAAAAAAAATTTTTAATTAATTTCTCTTTTTTATATAGAATTCAAATTTAAAAACACCAAGGTGATGCGTGGAATAACTTCAAATTTAAATACAATAAAATAGGCTTCAATACAAATACAAGATATAATCTTGTTTAAAGTACATATCAAAAAGTAATTTGAAAATATAAGCAATTACCCATAGTAATAACATAAAAATGAAACATAAAAATGAAAAACAATAACGTTAAATTCTTTTTTAACAATGTCAAATCTAGAAATCAATTTTTAAAAGTTTATTTCAAAAATCTTCTTAAAGTCATATTTGGAATGGCATAGTTCATTACCTCATTTTAAGGATGTCTAATTCATTTAACTGTCCAAATTCATCAGCTAACATTATAATATTAGTTCAGTTTTTGTGTGAGTAAGTCCTTGAACATTCATAACAGTTCCATTTTGGAATCTTTGTGAAAATACTTTTATAATTGTATTTTTAATTAATAACACATTTTATAATATAGTAATAATAAAATTTAACAATGTAAATAATAAACAATATAATTAAGAAACATGATAAGGAAAAATATCAATAATAATAAATATCATAAGTGTAAGTAAATCTCATAATGAGTATAAGTAAATCTCTTAATAAGTAATAATAAATATCATAAGTGTAAGTAAATCTCATAATGGGTATAAGTAAATCTCTTAATAAGTAATAATAAATATCACAAAAGACATTCTTTAAATACTTAATCTCGTTTATCTCATCTCATATTTTTGGGATGAAATATAGAGAGAAGTGGAATAAAATAAAAAATGCAATCAACTATGAAATCATTTACTTAATCTGGTAATACGAGTACAGGATTAAGTAGGAATATGTACAAAAAAAAAAATTAAAATATAATATGATAAATTAAAATAAAATAAAGATAAATAAAAATTTTGTTCATGTTTGAGAATGCACATGACCTTTAAACTACTAAGATTCTTAAAAAGAAATATTAATAAATGATAAAAATAAAAAACAAGATCTATTCATGTCAAATAATTACGCAATAAATATTCTCTCGGTGTGATAAAACATTGCAAGATGCAAGTAGGAAAGAGAAAAAGAAACAAAATTATATTATAATTGACATGTAATTGGACTGGAATGCAGAAGCAAAGAAAGAGAGAAAGAAAAAAAAAATATATTAAAATAAAGTGATAAAAATTTTGTTACTTGGCAAATAATTAATTTAATAATTGATAGATTAAATTTAATATTACAAATAGGTTCCGTTGAAAGAAAAAAAAATATTCTAAGTAGAGTAATTCAGTACAGAATAAGAAATTTCCACTTTGTTCGTCTACGCCGGCATAAATAAACAAATATAAAAATTTCCAGACAAGTGACACTCTCGCTGCAGTCAAGAGATATCATTGCCATTCTGTGAGAATTACAGGATATTATCTGAATTAAAATATGAAAAGAAATTTACTGTTTAAGAGAAAAAATTATAAAATGATAAACTAGAGATATAGTTTAAGCTACAGTTTTTACCTGAGTTTGTTGTTGTTGATTAGGGGGTTGTTGCTCATGACTTAATTTAAATTTATCAGGGGAATAATAAGGCCTTAATTTAGATACATGTACTATTTCTGAACTTTTGAACTGGTTTTGCCTATCAATTTCAAAATTTACTTCGGATAATTTGTTAAGAATTTTATAAGGGCCACTAAATACTTGTGACAACTTTCTAGTATTAGGGTACTGAAATTCTTCATAGATAACTAGATCTCCTATTTTAAATTTTGGTTCGATATAATCTTTATCATAATATCTTTTATTTTTTAAATGAAATTCATCAGTTCTTGTTTTAGCAATTTTAAGTGCTTCATGAACAGGGGGATAATAATTTTGTTGTAAGGGGGAGTCATAGGGTAATTGGCCAAAAAGTAAGTACGCAGGTGGAAATTTGGTAATAGAATGGGGTGTATTATTATATTCATTAATTACCTCAGTTAAAAGCTTAGTCCAGGGAATTTTAGAGGTAGTGGAGTTTACTTTACATTTTAATCTAGTTACTATTGTCTGATTTACTCTTTCACATTTCCCATTCGTTTGTGGATGATGGGCAGTGGTCAAACGTTGTTTAATATTATGATTTCGCAGGAATTTTTTGAATCTTGAAGAAGTAAAAGCAGCATTCCTGTCACTAAGTATTTTTTGAGGGGACTGTACACTTGAAATCTTACTAAAACAGAATAATTGTTGAGGGATTTTGATATTGAAGATTTGTTTCAGACAATTTGTATAAGTTTCTGTAGTGACACTTTTGGAAGGAAATGCCCAAACATATCTTGTGGCATGGTCTATTATAATATGGAGATATTTTTTTGTAGAATTATAATAATTGAACCCTCCTACAGTATCAACAGACAGACAGTCAAAAGGTTGATCTGTAGTGGGCATAGTTTGTAATAAGCCAAATTTTTTCTGTCTAGGTTTTTTATTTTTCTGGCAAATATCACAGTATTTAACAAAGTTAGTAATGTCTTGGGTCATATCTGGCCAATAATAGTTAGGAGAAATTAAATTTTGCATTTTTTGAACACCAGGGTGACCAAACTGTTCATGAGCAACATTAAGCAATTTTTTTCTTAGGGACATGGGAACTACCACTTTACGAAAACCTTTTCTTTTAACTATAATCAGTCCATTGTCATTAATATAATTTGATCCACACACATTTTCTTTTTCTTGCATCTCAATAATCTCTTTAACGTCAAGAAGAAAAGTAAGGGGCTTACAAAAATGAGAAATAGGGTTTCGGGACAACATGTCGGCTTCGACATTTGTAGATCCCTTTAAGTACTCTATTTTGTAATCGAACATACTTAACTTCAATGACCACCTAAATAATCGACCTCTTAAATGTTTGACATTTTTTAACCAAACAAGAGATGCATGATCAGTATGGATGGTAAATTGCACACCGTGAAAGTAATGATAAAATTTATCTAAAGTATCAATGATAGCAAGACACTCTAGTTCGGTAATGAAATAATTTTTCTCATAACTTCTCAATCCTCTAGAAAAATAAGCAATTGGATGTAAAAAGTTATTATGGTCGGGTTGTTTAAGAACTGCACCTACCGCTACCTGAGAAGCGTCAACAAACATGTGTAGGGGTAATTTTGGGTCATAAATCTTTAAAATTGGTTTAGCAATGAGGGCATCTTTTAATTTTTGAAAAGAGTTTTGACATTCAGTATTCCATTCCCAAATAGTATCTTTCTTAAGTAATTTATTTAGGGGGTGTCTAATTTCAGCATATTTGTCAATAAATTTATGATACACATTTATAGAACCAAGAAATCTTTGTAATTCTTTAGTGTTAGTAGGAGGTTTTAATTTTTTAATCGTTTCTATATTAGTATTAGCTGGAGTTAAAGTTCCATTTTGGATTTCATACCCTAGAAAATTGATTTGTTTTTGAGCAAAAGTACATTTAGATAATTTTAATTTAATATTTTCTATTCGGCATAAATCAAAAATTTGGATGAGATGCTGTATATGTTCATCTATTGATTTAGAAAAAATAATTATATCATCAAAATAATAACAAGCAAAGTCTATTTTATATTTTGTAAGAATTCTTCTAATTGTCCTGTTGAAAATTGGGGGGCCTACCTTTACACCAAAGGGGAGAACATTCCATTCCCAGAGCCCACAATTAGTAGTAAAGGCTAACTTTTCGGAATCGGCTGGGTGAATAGGTATGTGCCAATAGCCTGAGGCTAAATCTAGTGTAGAGAAATATTGGGCACCACTTAATTTGTCTAAAATTTCATCTATTCGGGGTAAAGGTTCAGCGTCATTTTTCATGATAGAATTTAATTTTCGGTAGTCAACACACATTCGGGTTTTTTTACCTTCATCTCGTTTATTTACTAACGTAACTGGAGAAGAGTACGGGCTATAACTTTCTTTAATTAACCCAGCAGCTAATAATGATTGGATTTGCTGAGATATTTCTTTTTCATCAGCAGTGGATGTACGATAAGGCCTCAAAGATATTGGTAGGTCAGATTTAAGATAAATACGCTGAGGTTCAATATTAATTCTCCCTACATCATATTTATTTTTTGCAAAAATATCTAAATAATCCCTTAAAAGTTCCCTTACATTTTTATTTTGAATAGCATTCAGATCCCCCAATAGATTATAATCATCATTATTAGTTCGCGACAAGGATTGAGGAGTTATGGTATTTCCATAATCGGGTTGCACAGTAGTATCATTTTTTATAATATCAAAATGAAGCAATTCTAAGTTATCACTGGATATGTTGACATATGGGTTTAACGAAATATTGTCTTGTAACACCTGGCTTTTTGCGCAATCAATTTTCAATTTAAATTTGGCACAATCAGGTAAACCTAAAATAGCATAGTCCAAATCAAGTTTACTTACTAAAAAATTAACATATCTCTTTATATTACCAAATTTAATACATAATCGACACGATTTATTAATTGTGAGAGTTCCTTGTGCCTGTCTAATAGTAATAGGGGTAACATTATGTAAATTACCATTTAAATATCGAACAAATTTGAGGGGTAAAATTGAGACAGTTGATCCACTATCCACCACACAATACACTTTGTTATTGCCCACATATCCAGGGATGATTAATTGTCAAATATTATTAGTAGGAGATGGTTGAATATGAGCAGGAGTTTGAGCTTGACAGGAATTTGTGTTAAATATACAACTCCTCTCCCAATGATATGCATTTTCTATGCCTCTGTTTAAACATACTCTGCACGGACGACTAGGGTAATTGTTTTGATAATGAGTTGCAGGCATTCTAGGAGTGAAAAACCTAGGATTAAAATTTTGGGATGGATTGTTTGGAGTAGGTCGAGTCCAATGTCTGGGCTGAGGATTGGGATTGTGCATAGGTCTAGTTTGTTGAAAATTTCTATTGCTGTTATTAGAGGTATGATTTGGAATCGCTGCTAATTGTTTAGCAATGCGAAACCATTCACGAGTATTGGAAGGAGGGTTAACCATCAAACAATTTTGATACTCCGGCTGAAGGCCATCAATTAATCCCTGTATAATTAAATTTTCCTCAAGCTGAAGTTGCCTTCCAATCTCAACTTTCTTTCTAAAATAAGAATCCAAATCACTTAGATCATTTAACTTTAAGGAAGTAAATTCAGAAAATTTTGGAACTCTAACTTGAATGAATTTTTCACTTAAAATCTCGACAATTTCTTCATAAGTAGCACAATCCAAACAATCATTGATATAAGTTTTTAGCGCTTCCCCCTTTAAATATTTTGAAATATTTTGATGTTTCCACTCATTATCTTTCTTTTCTACCGAACATTCTCGATCAAAATGTTTAAACCATTTAAATATATCCATGCCCAACCCAAATTCAAAAGGGACAATATCAAGTTTATTTTCTGACATTTTTTCTTCTTTTACTAATCCTGATCTTAATAGCATATAAGAAGGATAATTCATATGGAAAATATTTAAATGCTATACTTCAATTATTAAAATTCAATTACTATACTTCAAATACCTCAATAAATAATAATAAAAATAAATAAATAATAAATAAATAAGTAATAAAATAATAAATATCGGGTTTCCATACATGGGAAATAACAAATAATTTTAAAAACAAAAATACTTTTCTTTACGTATGGAAAATAAATTTTGCAACAGAGTATTTTTTTAACAACAAATTAATCCATCTTTCGATTTAAAAAATAAATAAATAAATAAATAACACCTTTAAAACTAAATAAAATTTCTATGAGCATAAAATTTCAATTATAAATTAAGAACACATTTATTTTTTAATATCTGTAATAAAAGAGAAAGAAAAAATCAAGAATTTAAACAAAGAAATGATTATTAAAATTTCTTAGCCAATAAACAAATAAAATAATAACTTACAGACATGTTCGATGTGGCCTTGTTCAAATACCTAATTTTTTATTAAACTAAACAAAAAATAAAGCACTTCGTAGATACGACTCACAGGTGCAAATTTCAATTATCTTGTATTACTGATGGAATATACCGTAGTTTCGCAACCACACAGCAGGTGTTCATTTATTATGAAATGAAAATTTATCAAAATATTTATGCACTTTTACCTAGAAAATACAGTAAATAAATAAATAAAAGAAAATGATGTTGAATTGATTTCATGCAGGTGATCTTTTGTAATTTTTATTTTGCATATCTCACAGTTTGGTTGCATATCTCTCAGTTGAAAAGTTTCTCACTAGAATGCGAGGTATATTTCACATTTAAAATATTTGTAGATGTAGATACCACACATAATTACAAACAAAACTTTATAAGACGATCTTTTTTCAGCTGAAAGGTTTATCATTTATGCACATGAAGATGTTTTTCCATGCAGGCCATCTCGTCGTAACATGGGTGGAAGTAGACGCAGATGAGGTTAAAGATGCGTGCAGCTAACATCTCAAAAACTCTGACTGTTAGTAACACACATTGAGTCTTATTGCAGGAAACAAAATTACAATATTAGTATTAACACACAGCAGCTGATCCCATCCATCTTCAGTCTTGGACATACCATTTAGATGGAAGATATCATAGTTATTTTTTTTTTCTGTATTAAATGTTAAGATGAAAACAATACCAGGAAAAATGTAGGAACAACTGTAAGTGTATGAAGAGCATGCAGCTTATTCTCAAAAGTTTTACGCCGGTTCATTTTTCATCCTGCCGGCTAATATGTAATAATTCGACGAGATCGATGTTCCATAACAATGTACAAGTTCCAGTGGCACACCATCTATGAGGCAGAACAGATTACTACTACCAAGAATCAACAGTGGGACGAGCTGAGCAGTCTCTCCGGCAATTTGACCAGCAGTGGATGAGTTTATTGGGCTATTTCCCCATAAGAAAGTTCAATCAAGCAGTCTTTACATTAATTTTATTAGAACTCATAAATAAGTTAAGTTCTTTCACGCAATCACCTTGGCACTCTCATCAAATTCTAATTGGCCGTAATAGGCGGTCTATTGGCAAGAACTATATTTTTTCCTCGGAACACTAAGCCCTTTAGCAACGCGTAGTAACACTTGTCACGCGATGTTAAAAAATAAAAAATAAAATTAAAATCGCAGGAATATGCCAGAAAGTAAAAAGCTTACGAAATACTTCCCGCCTTTTTGAGAAGCAAGAAATAATTTATTAATAACTAAAGTAAGAAAAAGAATTTTAGCTGTTACAAGTTACGAAACTAAGATTGAAATATGTTCCACAAATTTAGAATTGAAGCTAAGAGAGAATAAAAAAAAAATGGCGCAAAATTTTTTATTTTATTTTATTACATATATATATTCCGATTTGAAGTATTTTGTGTTTAATTATTTCCTTATAGAAAAGTTCCGTTATAGAGAGGTTTCACTTTAGACGGGTTCCTCTATAGGCAGGTCCATTTTATAAGTTTTTGCTATATTTAGTTTGCTTAAGATATGGATTGTTAAAATATGTTAGCCCCCAGAAAATTTTCAGAGCCCTCCCCTGCATGACTCCCTGGTTACAGCCCTGGGCCGAGGGCGCTAGTGTAGCCGCTTTCAGCTCATACTTCCGCTTGCTGTATTATACCCTGTTCACACCACAAACATAAGATATCTTAAGATCGCCGTGTTTGAAGTGGACCCTCCCGGAATTGGATGCCTGTTCACATTGAAAAATTTACCTAAGATATCTCAGCGAATGTCACTGTATCTCTGAACTGAACAAAGGTAATGTGCGCGCATGCGCTTGAAATAAAGACGGCCACAACAGCCAATCAGTAAAAGCGAAGCTTTATAGCCAATGAGAGCGAGTGGTTGTTTCTGTATCTAGCCCGAGAGAGTTGAAACTCTCTGAGAGAGTTTGTGGAACTCTCTGATACCCTGTTCACACTATGGATACTTAAGATATCTCAGGCCTGGAACTCTCTCAGAGAGTTTCACAAACTCTCTCAGAAAGTTTCAACTCTCTCGGGCTAGATACAGGAACAATCACTCGCTCTCATTGGCTATAAAGCTTAGCTTTTACTAATTGGCTGTTGTGGGCGTCTTTATTTCAAGCGCATGCGCATACATTACCTTTGTTCAGTTCAGAGATACAGTGACATTCGCTGAGATATCTTAGGTAAGTTTTTCAATGTGAACAGGCATCCAATTCCGGGAGGGTCCACTTCAAACACGGCGACCTTAAGATATCTTAAGTTTGTGGTGTAAACAGGGTATTAGAGAGTTCCAGGCCTGAGATATCTTAACTATACATAGTGTGAACAGGGTATTATACGGGATTTAGGTAGGCTGTTTTAAAAAAAGTTTAATTCTAAAAATTTAAAAAAAGTTTAATTCTGTTTAATTCTACTCTTGTCAGTTTTCATTTTTTCCCCTGGTAATTCGTAAATAAGTAAATACTTATGAACATAGTGTTGCAGCGTATATGGGGTTCTTTCGATCTTATGGTTAGAGAACTTCAAACTCTTGTCTCTTAGAAAAGTAGAAAATAATTTATTTATAGATCTTCAGAACAACAGAGTCTTCGAAACTCACAAATATTACCAGATATTCAAAAATAACTGCTCAAATCTATCGTACAAGTATAGCTTTAGATCCCAGAGACTCTTTATACAACGTCTCAACACTTAATAACATTCAAAACAACATAAATGAAACTCAAGCAAACTTGCTAACAAACGCCTTGTTCACTCAATGACTGACTGGTAAATAATAACAACAGCTCGCATCGCTTCTCTTCTTATATAGGCTCGCAGCAGGTGCTGAAAATTTCTAGAACCATCTCGAAAAAACTGGAAAACCACGGAACAACATTCAATGTATCAGCATATCTAAAGGGGGGGGGGTTACCATAAATAGGGAAGGGTTACCATCGCCAACAATCGCCAAGTTTGTCGCCAACTTGGCGATATATCGCCAAATTTGGCAACCAAAATTAGTCGCCAAAAGTGACGCCAACTTGGCGATATCTCTAATATTTCGCAAAGCTGCCATAGACATTCACTGAAAATAATAGACAAGTTTGCTTGATGACAGAGTCAATGTAACAAAAACTAATATTAGAAAAGAAATGGAGCTTAATAAGATTATTTACATTATTTTACAGTACAAACACTAACTATTTACAAAATTCGTAACACTACCCCCTCCTCAAAGACTGCACGTCCCGGGCAGTGCAATCCTTGAGTTAGAGGGAAACACTTAAAATAAATAAACAAGTAAATAAATAAATAAATAATAATAATAATAATAAGATTTTCATAAATAAGAACTAATTACTATTTACATATTTACAAAAAGTGACTTTCATGACCATGGTCTGAAATTCCAGTTTTGAATTTCTAATCACTTTGGCCAAAATAAGGGGCTAACCGGTTATAGTGTACAAGCTTGGGTTTGGCGTGTGGCGATTTTTGTATGCGTACGACGACGTCATTCAGCTTGTTGACGACTGTGTAAGGACCGTCCCAGTTTCTTTGTAGTTTTGGCGACAGTCCCTTACGACGTATGGGATTCCACAACCAAACTTTGTCACCTTCGTTGAACTCATGTCCAGTTGCCTTTGTGTCGTACCGTGTCTTCAATTTTCTGATGCCAGTGCAATTCGGTTTCTCGCTAGGCAATGAATCTCCTCAATCCGCGCCTGGAGTTTATCGACATATTCCTCAGGCGATGAAGGAGCATCAGGAGGACGGCCAAACAAAAGATCCGCAGGTAGACGAAGATCACGACCAAAGAGCATTTGAGAAGGGGAATAACCAGTGGCCTCATGAGCAGCTCTCCTGTAGGCAAGCAGGAACAGAGGTAATTTCTTGTCCCAGTCCTGCTGATCTTTAGACACCAGGAGGGAGAGGCTATTTAGGATGGTACGATTGAAACGCTCCACCATGCCGTCCGATTGAGGATGTAGAGGTGTAGTTCGAGTTTTGTCCATGCCGAGTAGTCCGCACATTTCCTTAAACACAGCCGAATCAAAATTTCTTCCTTGATCAGAATGGATTTGAAGAGGAACTCCGTATCTGGAAACCCAGTGTTGAACCAGCATCTCTGCTACGGTTACCGCCTCTTGATTAGGTATGGCGTAGGCTTCAGGCCACTTGGTGAAGTAATCCATGACAACGAGGGTGTACTTGTTGCCATCAGATGTTCTAGGAAGAGGACCCAGGATATTTAAAGCAATTCGTTCGAAAGGAGCTCCTACATTATAACGCTACAATCGTCCACGGGTGCGCCTCTTTGGACCTTTACGTGCTACACCGGTGTCACAAGTTCGACACCACTTCTCCACATCAGTGCGAACATTATTCCAGTAGAAACGCTCTCGAACCTTTTGCAGGGTCTTCATTACACCAAAATGACCTCCTGTGGGACTTCCATGCAGTTCTTGAAGGACCATAGAAATTCTCGACTTAGGGAGTAGTAGTTGCCATCTACATGTCTTTCCATCGTCAGACTCCCATTTTCGGTACACGATACCGTTCTTCAAATGTAGGGAATCCCAGAAAGCCCAATAATGTTTAGTCGTAGGATGGTAATGGGCCATATCTTGCCAGCTGGGCTTCCTGTTGGACTCCTCTTTCAGCTCTAGAATTGGCTTAATTTCAGGATCAGCAAGTTGATCTTTACGCAGGCTCTCGTCACTCCACGGATCTTGCGATGATGTAGACCCAGTTGTAACTTGTCTTACTATAAGACCTTTGACATTAAATTTCTTCTCAACCCGGTCGCCGTATCTACAATTCTCTGAGCAGGATCTTCTTGAGAGAGCATCTGCATTTCCATGTGATGAGCCTTTTCGATGGCGTATCTCCATATCGTACTCTTGAAGCTTTTGTATCCACCTGGCTACCTGGCCTTCAGGGTTCTTAAAATTTAATAGCCAAGCTAGAGAAGCATGATCAGTTCGGATCAGGAATTTTCGACCGTAAAGATAGTGATGAAAGTGGTCTATGGCTTTCAGTACAGCAAGAAGCTCTTTTCTTGTTACGCAGTAGTTTCGCTCGGCCTTTGACAAGCACTTGCTGAAATAGGCGATAACACGCTCCTGGCCGTCGATTTCCTGGGACAGTACAGCGCCAATGCTTTCGTTACTTGCATCCGTATCCAGTATAAACTGTTTATCGATTTGAAGATACGACAGAATTGGAGTGGATGTCAAGGCCTCCTTAAGCTTTTCGAAAGCAGCGTCACATTCCTGTGTCCACATAAATTTTTGATTGGCTTCTGTTAATTTATAAAGTGGTCTTGCAATCATCGAGAAGCCTTTGACAAATTTTCTGTAATAGGTGCATAATCCTAGAAAACTCCGAAGCTGGTGAACATCTGCTGGACGACTCCAATTTTTCACGGCCGATATCTTCTCCGGATCAGTCCTAACTCCTTCCGTCGAAATGATGTGTCCAAGGTATGCGACTTCATTGCGAAACAAGCTGCATTTCGAAGGGCTTAACTTCAATTTAGCTTCCTTTAATTTTTGTAGAACCCGCCTGAGGTTGTTAAGATGTTCATCAAAAGATTTTCCTATGATTATGATGTCATCTAAATAAACAAGACATGCTTCATATGACAGCCCCCGGAGAACCGTTTCCATAAGCCGTTCGAAAGTTGCAGGTGCGTTACATAGACCAAAAGGCATTACCTTGAACTGCCATAACCCTTGTCCCGTTGTAAAAGCAGTCTTCTCGCGGTCGTCCGGATGGATCTCTACCTGCCAGTAACCACTCTTCAGATCCAGAGTCGAGAACCAAGTGTTGCCCTCAAGTGTGTCGAGAGTGTCGTCGATCCTTGGTAGAGGGTAACTATCCTTTTTAGTGACGTCATTCAGTCGGCGGTAGTCTACACAAAATCTTGTAGAACCATCCTTCTTTCTTACTAATACAATGGGAGACGCCCATGGACTTGTCGATGGTTCGATGATGTCATTTTCTTCCATATCCTTAGTTAAATTTTACACCTCTTCTTGCTTGGCAAAAGGTAATCGTCTAGGGTGCTGTTTAATAGGAGAGTGATCTCCAGTATCAATTCGGTGTTGCGTCATTTTGGTTCGTCCAAAGTCTTCAGATGTTTGGGAGAATAAACTTTGGAATTCCCTAATTAAATTTTCCGCGGCGTCCATCTGTTTTGGATCTAAGTCTGTATTTTGTAACAAATCCTTGACTAAATTATCTGAAGATTTCTCAGAGTGACTGGAATTTTGACTTATGCACGTCACAGGAACACACGATGCTATCCCCTCTCCTTTCTTGATAGTCTTCGTCTTATCACTGATTTTAGCAATTCTGACTGGAATCGTCTTTTTCGAGAGGTCTACTACAGAAGAAGCCACCAATGCTCCTGCTTATGTACTATTGTCTTCTGGATAATCTATATGGCCAAATCGGTAATTAGTTTCATTTTTAATTACAGCTGGAACTAAAAATTCTGTTCTTGGATCTAGATTGATGTCTTCTTTGGCTATTACTGTTTGTTTACATTCAATTTCGTTATTTAATCCAAAAAGGCTTATTTCTTCAAATTTAGATAGCATTTCATTATTTTTAAAATCAAGTTTGAAGCCAAACTTCTTCAGAAAATCTAGTCCGATTAAACAAGGATCTGTTATGTCAGCCACATATGCCGTATGGTAATATTTCGTTCCTCCAAAGTTGAAGGTTAAATTTGCCTTTCCATATATGCCTATCTTGTCGCCCGTCACAGTTTGCAGGGTAACGCATGGTGGAGTCCAGATGAGTTTACATTTCAATTTTCGAGCCAAATCTTCTCTTATTATTGTCACATTGGCTCCTGTATCGACAATCATACGGCACTGAATTCCGTTAATAAAGCCTATCACATATAACTCATTATCACCGCCACTCATTTTTGATATCTGGAGGATCTTCAGGTGGGGCTTTTCATTCTCTGGCAACCTCCGCCCCGCGAGATGGCCAAACTTTAGTTTCCCTGCTGACTGTTTGAATTCGTGGATTTTGGGGTAATTTCTTCGGAGATGTCCTGTATCACCGCATCCCCAGCACGTGAGATTCTGTCTCCTTGAGCTTGTTCTTCCATATTTTAAGGCTTCAAGCTCTTGATTTAATTTCCTAATTTCTTTCAAGACGTCGATTTCAGTGTCTGAGCTTTTGTTCACCGTTGCCCCTCGGACTGAATGACGATCCCTTCGGCTGGCTTGTGTAGCTGCTTCCAACTTTAAGGCATATAGTAATGCAGCCTTTAAATCCTGCACATCTGCCATTCGTACCGCTCTCTGCACTTCTGGATCTTTTATTCCGTCTACAAAATATTGCAGTGACAGCATTTCCCGTACATTTGTTGGACAGTCAATGAATGCTAAATTTGCAAGCCGTTCAATTTCCGAGGCAAACTCTTGAAGGGTTTCACTCGATTTTTGATGGCGGCTCTTCATTTGTATTCTCGTATAATCCTTGAAGAATTTTTCTCCGAATCTCATTTCAAGTGCACAACTTAGAGTGTCAAAATTGAGTTGCGTCATATCGGGCAATGTTTGCAGCACGTCGGCGGCTTCTCTCTCAAAGATGCTGCCAGTTGACAAGCTTTCACCTCGTCACTCCATTTGTTCGCTTCGGCTACAATGGTGAATTGGGTTTTGTAAACTTGCCAGGAACTCTTTCCGTCGTATGTCGACAGCTTAATTTGCACAGGAGAAGCAGGCGGATTCCTAAATTCTTCATAATTACCACTGCACGCTGAAAGCTTCTTCTCAAGATCTTGTACTTTTTTATTTAGCTTTTCATCTACTTCACCTAGTATTTTCTCTTCAACGTTACAAACTTCATTGTGAATTTTCTCTTCTACTTCCGCCATTTTCCTTTCCATTTTCTGTTCAACATTACTAACTTCATTCTGAATTTTCTCTTCTACTTCCTCTATTTTCTCTTCTACCGAGACTATTCTTCTCTCTACCGATGAGAACTTTTCTTCCAAAGTTTTCTTCATTTCTTCTTGGCTTTTATTAACTTCCTCCTTTAATTCTTCCATTCTCTCTTGGCTTCTTTTCATTTCTTCAGTCACATCTTCTTGGACTTTGTCGATTTTATTCGATAACTCTTCTTGGCCTTTGTCAATTTTATTTGTCAACTCTTCCATTCTTTCTTGGTTTTTATTCATTTTTTCCGTCAACTCTTCTTGGCCTTTATCCATTTTATTGATAATCCATTAATAGCTTTCAACAACTCATTCAGTTGCTCTCGTTTTCGCCATAAGATTCCAAATTCTGACACCAAATGTTGCAGCGTATATGGGGTTCTTTCGATCTTATGGTTAGAGAACTTCAAACTCTTGTCTCTTAGAAAAGTAGAAAATAATTTATTTATAGATCTTCAGAACAACAGAGTCTTCGAAACTCACAAATATTACCAGAAATTCAAAAATAACTGCTCAAATCTATCGTACAAGTATAGCTTTAGATCCCAGAGACTCTTTATACAACGTCTCAACACTTAATAATATTCAACACAACATAAATGAAACTCAAGCAAACTTGCTAACAAACGCCTTGTTCACTCAATGACTGACTGGTAAATAATAACAACAGCTCGCATCGCTTCTCTTCTTATATAGGCTCGCAGCAGGTGCTGAAAATTTCTAGAACCATCTCGAAAAAACTGGAAAACCACGGAACAACATTCAATGTATCAGCATATCTAAATGGGGGGGTTACCATAAATAGGGAAGGGTTACCATCGCCAACAATCGCCAAGTTTGTCGCCAACTTGGCGATATATCGCCAAATTTGGCAACCAAAATTAGTCGCCAAAAGTGACGCCAACTTGGCGATATCTCTAATATTTCGCAAAGCTGCCATAGATATCCACTGAAAATAATAGACAAGTTTGCTTGATAACAGAGACAATGTAACAAAAACTAATATTAGAAAAGAAATGGAGCTTAATAAGATTATTTACATTATTTTACAGTACAAACACTAACTATTTACAAAATTCGTAACAATAGTTTATTTATATTATAATAAAGAGTTTATGTATATTTTTAAAGGAGTAAAAAACTTAGAAAAAAAAAAAAAAGATTAAGCCATTTCATCAAATAGTTTTTTTTTTTTAATCTTACGGATAGTCGTTAAAAATCAAGCTTTGAAAGTGTTGATACATGAATACTTATAACTCCGTTAAAAATGCAAATATTTTTATGCGGTTTTTTGCACTGAGTTCAGATCTAATTGAATAATCAAAATAGATCATAAAAAATCGATTTTTGAAAAGTTTTCAAGCCCTGAGCCCCCTTAAGAAATGAATTTGTAAATGTGTCAAAACGTTCTGAACTTGTTAAAAAAAAATTTGCATTCTTGATATTTTCCGGAAGAGAGAGCTTATATTTTTTTCCACCAGGAAACGTCTTCCTGTTTTTTTTTAATCTCGACTGTTGCGTCCTCTTTTGAAAATTTTTATAATCTGTTTTGCTTCTAATATTTCATATGTAACTTCTATGAATGTTGTAGAGAAAACCTCGCTAGTATTATTTAACAAGAAGGTTAGGTGATGTTAGATTTATCTATGACGTACTAATTTGAAAACTTGTTATTTATTAAACGTTAATTCAAGATTATTAATTAATTGTGCTGTTTACAAATTTTTACATTTGAATTTGGTGATTTTATTTAAGACTTTTTTTTCTTATTGAATTCTATTTAGTGTTCCAGGTAAGCCTTATAAATGGCCATCAACATTCGTGGTTTATATCAATTAAAAATCGATCTTCAAATAATGTATGATTAATACTTAGTTTAAAATGTATTGTATATTTATATATTTAGCTGTATTATTTCTGATTTTCTAATCTTTGTCTTGCGTGAATTATTTATTGAATTTCTGTTTCTATTTATTTTTTTAATTTTATGAAATATAAACGTCAATTTTACGGTGTATTACATTTATAGTGTATGTTAATTAATACACAATTGTAATTGCTCACAAGCACAATAGCAACAACAATACCAAAATCCAAACCATATCGATCGCTAAAGTATCAATACTATTTTACTGTATTTACCATGGACTATTATTTATAGGGTAAATGTATCATTAATAGGCACCTTACAAAGTTTTTAGCTTATACAAAAGTAATCAATAAAAATTTAACCGTTATTATACTTTTCGTAACTCTTCCTTGCATGTTTTATAATCTGGGTTATTGACAATCCTAAGCAATAGCCAAGAAAAATAATATTTCACATTTCCACTGAACAAACTAAGAACTGGTTTTATTTAATGTGTATCTTTTTTACTTTCTTGCAAAAATTGCATATTTTTGGTTTGATGATAACTGAAATCTTTGAATTTTATGTACCTATTCATTGCTGTTTGCAAATTTTCATTTAATTTTACGACTTTAGGATCAATACCCATCTTTGGAATGTTTTATTTGTCGATTTTCAGTAACGGAACATACTGTTTGGCTGCTACTGAAATATAATGTAAATAATAATTATACTGTGCATAAAATGCTCTGATTGAACTGAAAAGCTGAGTAATCAATTGTAAATTAAACTTACTAGAGTATAATAAGAACATTTTTTTAAACAGCTGTTTTTAATTTTATATTGCTGATAAAGTTTTTAACATGAAACTGGACTACTGTAGAAGAAAGTTCAAGACACGAGACAAACATCACAGGTTTTCTTTTCTCTTTTGCAGATTCTTTTTCATTGAACCTTTATTTTGCTTAGCTCTTTATTACTTAATATAAAAAGTTAAGTTTATAATTAATAAAAAATTATAAAATGCCTGAAAATGCTACAGGTAAGTAAGCTACAGATCATTTGATTAACGCTTCAGTTGTAAAAATATTTTACCTACAGATTTTTTTATGCCTGGGATATCTGTTGCAGACACTAAGAGAATTTTTCTGCTAGTGAGAACCAGACATCCCTGCAGTAGAATTTTTTTCTGCAGTCTGCAACGCAAGTAAAAACTTATAAAACAGTCTGCAGACCAATCCCTCGCATTACATTATATGCACCAAAACCTCCCAAGTATTTGTGACAGACATAAAAGAAAAATAAACTTTTAAAAAGAAGTTGCCTTTGTCCTCAGAATTTTTAACACCTCATACATTGTCCGAAAGAGGGGAAGTCTCTCCCCTTTGACAAAATTTGCGGGTTTTTCACAATCTTTTAAAGAGATGTCATTTTTTGCGATCTTTTGACAAAATTTGAATTTTTTCGCGATCTTTTGAATAATTTGCCGTTTTTTCGTGACCTTATGAAGAAATTTGCCATTTTTTCGCGATTTTTTGAAGAAATTTGCAGTTTTTTCGTGATTTTTTTTAAACGAAAACTGCTGTTTTTTTTCGCGATCTTTTGAAAAAATGTTGTTGTTTTTTCTTTTCTTTTTTTTTTTTTTTGTAGAAATTTGCCGTTTCATGATTTTTATACAAAAACTGCCGTTTGCTCACGATCTTTTCACGAATACTGCCTTTTTTTGGGATCTTTTGAAGAAATTTGCCATTTTTTAACAATCTTTTGAAGAAATTTGCCGTTTTTTAACAATCTTTTGAAGAAAATTTCCATTTTTTTACGATCTTTTGAAGAAATTTGCCGTTTATTCATGATTTTTTTTATGAAAACTGCCGTTTATTCATGATTTTTTGATGAAATCTGCCGTTTATTCATGATTTTTTGATGAAAACTGCCATTTTTCGTGATTTTTTAAGGAAATTTCCTTTTGTCTTTTTAAAAGAAATTTGCCTTTTTTTTGCGATGTTTTGAAGAAACGTGTGGTTTTTGTTCGCGATCTTTTGAAGAAATTTGCCATTTTTTCACGATCTTTGGATAAAATTCGCGTGTTTTTCTCGACCTATGATGAAATTTATTTCTTTTTGAAGACTATTTGTCGAAATTCGTGATACATTTTATGTCCAAATTTTTGGATTTAGGACCGAAATTTTTTAGTACTAAATTTTTAACAGTTGAAAAATAGTCTGCAGACCTTCCCAAGAGTCTGCGACATGCGTCGCAGCATTGTGCCGATTCTGCTCCCGGGCCAGACATTAAACCAGATTAAGTTAGTTCTTAAAACAATCCACTTTACCAATTCAACATTTTTTTTTTTTACATGATAAATTTATATGTATGTGTCTAAATGTATGGGATGAATGTATATGCAAATAACATTGTGCATGTGTAACTCTGCTTATATTGTTCCCATGGCAGAATGTGTGCGATACTGCAATGGGCATCAGACTTTTAAAGACACTTGCAGAATTAGGACATGCTATAGTGCCACGGACACATTATAGCGCATAATTACACAAAAAATCAGTGATGGGGCAAAAAAATAGCTCTTATGTGTCCCATGGACGTGTAATTTTGTCAAAATGTCACAGAATAAGCCGAATTTCATCCAAAGATTGTGAGAAGAAATGCAAATATCACAAAGCTTCACGAAAAAACAGCAAATTTCTTTTAAAAATTTTGAAAAAAAAAAAAGAATTTCTCAAAAAATTGCAAAAAAAAAGTCTGAATTTCTTCAAAGGATCGTGGGAGAGACTGTCAATTTTATCATAACATCCCTTAAAATGGAAATTTCATGAGAAGACCACTTAAAAACGGCAGATTTCATAAAAAATTTGCAAAAGAGCAAATTTTGTCAAAAGATAACCAAAAAACGAGATTTTGTCAAAAAAATCTCCCAAAAAAAACAAGATTTCATCAAAAAATCCTGAAAAAACAATAGATTTCATCAAAAGATTGCAAAAAACGACAGATTTTGTCAAAAAATTGCGAAAAATGTCAAATTTTGTCAAAAAAATCCCACAAAGATGGCAAATTTCATCAAAAGATTACAAAAAAACTTTAAATTTTGTCAAAAAATCACAAAAAAACTGTACATTTTTTAAAAAAATTGTGAAAAAATCTGAAATTTTGCTAAAAAATCGTGAAAAAATGCAGATTTCTCAAAGAGGTTGAAAAAATGAATTTTTCGGTTCCTTTTTTTTTTTGTGTGTATGATAGAAATAGTTTACACATATATATATGTTCATTATTAATTAGCACTACAATAGTACAAAAAGTATATTTATATAATACGTTGCATCTTGGAGACTATTTTTGAAAATAGTATTAGCGTTGCAGTAAAAAGCAAAATAAGCACTAGAAATCGGCCACAGGGCCAGTAAATGAGAAAAAGTGGCCAGTGAAAAATTGTACATGATTATTTACTTCACCTTTGCTTTTAGTATTTTAATCATTTTAAATTATTTAAATTTTTATTATTTTAGTTACCTTATTTAATTATTTTTATATTTTACTATATTGTATGCTTTCATTATATTTATTTAGAATGCATTATGAACTACATTCAAATTACTGTTTAAAAAATATAAACAAATCCATGACTAGAAATCTGCACAACCTCTGGCCTCAAGCTAGCTTTGCAGATTTGAAGGAGTTTACTGTATTCTGAATATAAATTTCATTTTTCATAGTACTAAATTAACTAAAATTTCTGTTGAAAATATTTTTTTTTTCTTTGAAATTGTAAAAAAAAATCTTTTGTAATATTTTGTAATTGACATAGTTGTAAAACGGAATAAATCTATAACAGCTTTTCGAGAAAAGTAAACAGAATTTTACTTTTGTAAATTTTTTCATTATATATGTAATTAGTTTGAAGGAGTAAATTTAACATTTTTATTTTATTCTGAAAAACTTAAAATATTTTGTTTTATTTTTCAGATGGAAAATTATTGAGCAGAGACTTTTATAATCCAAACAGTAGTTTCATGGTTAGTAACTTATTGTAATTTTGTATTTTCATTTTTGGACCTTTTTTTAGAAATATAGAATTTTCTGATTTTTAGATTTTCATTAATAGTATTTAAAATACTTGGTATTCCTATTATCAACATTAAATGTCTTGTTTACTCTTTAGTTATTTAAGGCTGTTAACTCTTCCATATGCCTCCACATGTAAGAAATTTTATTTGAGCTATTTTTAAGTGCGTATGTTTGAAAAATTTGCTGTCATACACGATATAGCATGTTATAATTTGCATGTATTTGTAATTATTATTCAGTGATTAATCTATAAATTTGATTTTCAGGTACTAGTTTTGGCAACTTTTATACATTTTATAACAGTGATTCATTTATTATCTGTTGGTACTGTTTGCATGTTTAAAAAAATAAATACATTTGTACATTTTAGGTTCTAATTTGTAGTTATTATTTAATATTATTTCATTTTCATCTCTAAATGCCAGCTTAAAATATTTAATTATAAGCTTTGCTTAGTTATAATAACAGGAGAGTTTTAGTTTGATTTTAGTCCTTAAACTATAATTCAGTATTTTTGTTTTAAACTGTTCAAAAAAAAAATGTTTGATACTTCAGGAGTAATTTTTGTCAAACATTGCATAAAAATTTATTTTAATGTTTTAATTGTTTCATTAATAGACTGAGATGGCGAACATTTTTTTAATAAAGAAGCAATTTGTTGTTCTATTCTTAACAAACATATTAAATCATTTTTTTATTTTTTTTTGTGGTTTATTTTGTCTTAAAGTTTTGTGTTGCTTTAGAGTTTCTATATCAACATTTATTTTAATGTATCAGAATTCATTATGTTGCCTTAAATATTCTATAATCTCAAGGCAGAACAAAAAGCACTCAATGTAATAAATGTATAGCCTTAGAAACTTTCATAATTATAACAATTGAGTATGGTAAATTACACAAATTTATCAAAACTCATATTTTTTTATAATGAACTTGATTGTTTTTCTAATTTTAATACTTTAAATAAAGTATTGTTTTCTTATTTCTGTTTTATATAAAATAAAACTTGGAACACATGAGATTATGAAAATTATTTGGAAAATTATTTCAAACCATAAATTTAAGGGGAAGGGAGATTGGTTATTTTTATAGATTAAGCCTAAAATCCAAAACCTTTCAGGGGCAGGACTTGAATTTCAAATTTTCTGAGGAGGGGGGTCTCCCTACCAAGATTTATAAATGGAGGGGAGTTTAGTTGTTTGGGAGGGGGAAAAAAATCTGACCTAATTTGAGTTTTTTCAGTTCTTTTTTAACAAAATTGACGTTTTCTTTTTGAAGATCATTTGATGAAATTGGTCATTTTCTACTAATGACTGGCAAAATTGATTTTTTCGGCGACCATTTTACGAAATATGTGATTTCTCTATGTCCGAATTTTCGATCTGATAACTGATTTTTCATAAATTTTGGAATTGAATGTGTTAATTTTTTTTTTTTGGGGGGGGGGGGGAGGGGGCGGAATTTGGGACAGAATCACCCTTTTTTTCGCCGCCGAAAAAAGTACGAAACTTGTCAAACGATTGCAGGGAAAAAAATTGAAAAATTTGTCATTTGCGGAAAAAATTGTGAATTTCAACGATCTTTCGCTGTAAAAAACTCGCAAAATGTGCCAACCAGTCACATGAAAATATCGCAAAACACTCATAAAAGTTGATCGTAGTTTCAAAATGCAAAATTTTTTGGAAAATGTTGAAACTTTTTGGGCGGGAGTCTCCCGTTCACATTATTCTTTTGGGTGGGATTTCAAAATTTTGGGCGTGAATCCCACCATCCCGCCCCGAAATACAAGCCCTAAGGGGATATTTCAATCTTCCAGGGAAAATTCCCATCCTCTAATATCAGTACTTTTTTCATGATTTACACTATTTTAGGTATCATTATCTCTAAAATTAATGAAAGGAATTTCAGCAAATTTAATATTCTGTTAGACATTAGCATAAGTTGTTTATGATTAGGCTTTCATGTAAATCATATAACAGGTTGCACTGCTTATTTTAGCAATGTTGACTTCAGACATTTTTCTTTAGAATAGATTTCTGCCATCTGGAGACGTATATTCTAGAGTTCCTAAGGGGATCAGGGGAGGGGAGATTGGACTTTTCTAAATTAAACATAAAATTTCAAATCTTCCTGGGGAACATTTCATAGTTCTGGGGGAGGTGTGTGCTCTCGTACCGTCCCCTGAATTCAACACTGCTTTTCTAGATTTATATGAGGTTTTATTGATAATATCTCAAGAACTAATGAACAGAATTTCATCAAATTGAATAATTTATTACACATTGACATAAGTTGTTCCTGATTAAGTTTCTATGTAAATCATATGACACATTTCGATGGTATATTGCATTTTTAATTATATTCTTGATATCTATATCTCAGAACTACATGGAATTTAATCAAACTTCATATTCTGTTACACTTTCACAAATCGATCTTTTGTTAAGCAAGAATGTATACTGCCCAACAGGTGTCACTTTTATGCTCTTTGAATTGACAATTTTGGTTGTGGACATCTTAGAGGATCTAGGCCTTTAATTCAGTGATTTGTTTGGAAAATGCAATGCTTATATTTTCTTTTAAAATGCATATACTTCTATGAACCTATACTTTTTTAATCTTCATGATGGGCATATGTTGTCATTTAAATTTGACATTAAAGTTTAACTTTTAAAGTGGGCGAATCTGACTACTTTACCTTCAACTTTTGAAGGAAAATTATATTAACATTATATTAGAGACATAAAATAAATAAATATATATATATATATTAAATCGAGTTGGCCATAGTATTGATTAAATTGGTTTAAAAAATCAAAACTGTCCATCGCTATGCTGCATATATGTAATTTTTATTACATAACTTTAGTTCTATTTATGCTGAGAAAGTGTTACTTCACAGTATTGGAATTAACTGTGTAAAAATATGTATGTGTTATTGCATTTTTATTTATTTCTATAGAATTAGTACATATATAGATAGCTTTACTTAGATCTGATAAATGTATATCATATGGACTTAACTATTTTTGGCCATTTGCGACACTATCCTTTTCTAAACCTTAGTATAGTATGTAATTGTATACAGTCAAACCTTGTTAACATGAACACACTTAACATGAATTACTTTTAACATTGTTTTCATAGTCCCCTATAAAGACGAATACAAAGATTTAATACCGATAACATGAACTAAATTTTGATTCTCCTTGAGGTTCATGTTAACGAGGTTCGAATGTATTTTAATATTTTACAATGTGATGCATACATTGTAAGATTTTAATTGAATGAAGTGAAGTTTCTGAGAAAAAAAATTACTATGTTCTAATAATTTAATGAACATTAACAGATTTTATCTTTGAAGCATGGTTTGTTTTAAAAGTTGGTTTGTTGACAAAATTTCTACCAAAACTAGACTACTGAGCTCTGTGACTTAAAAAAAAAAAAATCCTAAATGGAAATCAATCAGTGATATCAATCTTAATCAGTTTGAAAACTTTTTTTTTTCTTTTGCTAAGAAATGGCTAGAGTAGTGCTTCCCAACCATTTTTCTTTCATGTGCTCCTTTGTTAGGTTTTCATTTCAGAGTATCCCTACTTTGTCATAAATATGTTGCCCTTCTCCCCTTAAACTTAACTAGATTATGCAAATATACTTTTATTTTCATGAGAAATTTTTTTTACCAGTACATATAATAAGTGATATAAATTACATTATCATTTCTGACATTTTTGTGATTTTACCAATCATTTTAGTGATTTATGCCATTATTGACATTTTTACTTATCCACAGCAGGCCTGTTATATTCCCCCAATTGTACGCATACCCCAGGTCTGAACCGCTGGTCTATAGGAGTGATACAGGCAAAAATTGAGTTTCTTTATAGGAACTTCTTCACAAAATTCTATTTTACAGACTGTTCATAATTTTTATTTTCATAAATGGAAGTATTTTAAAACAATTTGAAGGATTTATGGTTTGAAATCTGTAACAAGAAAAAGAATTTTGAGTAGCAGGCTGTGAAATAAATAGTTAGTATAAATAAATAGTAATGAATAGCCCTGTACAATCAAAGGTATGAAAACATGGAAAATTGGGAGCAGGCTAACACAATGATGAATCTACGAGTGAACCACTAGTGGTATAAATTTTTGACTTATGCACTACTTCACTTCCGGCAGACATGGATCATTAGATTCTCCTGTTACTGCTCTTCCGTAATATAAAGGGTTTTTTCTTGTGCTCGATAGCATAGGTTTTTGTGCTGTCGCCTCTGACTATAAGATCTATGTTTGTGGTTAACTATGTTGTTGATTCAGCCATTAGTGAGAAATTGTTATTCATTTTAGTGTTGTCTTGTTTATTTGTCAGGTTAGGGTGGATGCATAAAAACCTTCGACTTGTTATGATTTTAATAAATTAGTTGTTTTCTATCAAGGTTGTGAAATAATGTAAATTAAACAATAATGAGGCACAAAAGCATGGGAAGTTTGATAGTATTTAGATTTAAAACTTAGAGTACAGTGGGAAAAAGGAAAGGCAGGTGATAATTCTTAAATCGCAGGGCAAGCAGGCTGCAACACCTTCCTGAAACTGTCTTGCAGAAGTTTTGTTTGCGAGAATATGAAATTTGAGTAATTTCATAATAGAATTTTGGCAAAAGTTGTAAAACTTAGTGTACATTATATTGTTTATTTACATTAAAACAAAGAAGCAAGTGCAAAGTTTAGAAAATGAAATTATCTGAATATAGCTTAGTAGTACATTAGTGTGGTTTTGTATTTTTGGTAACAATCACATATCATCAAAAGATTTTGAAGATGTTTATCAAGAAAGAATAGCAAAAATTTTATCCTACACACACACAAAACAGATTTCACAGCATAAAATTATTTTTACACATGTAAGCAAAACCGGACTATGAAAAACTTCTCGAGTATTTATTCAAGATTTTGAGTACATAATTAAAGGGTAAAACTTGGTAATACATAGTTTTACACTGAGATAAACAGAATTTTTGAAGACTGTGTTTAAAGGCAAATTTTTTGTCCAAGTCCTGTTAGCATGGAAGCTCATAGTAATTTAATTAAGGAAGCAGTCATATCTAAAGTGTAGTATTTCTGAAACAAATGATGGATGGAGATGAAAAAGATTCTATTAAAGAACAGAACTGCAGTGTCAATGCATCCACATGCAAGAGCAAAAATTACAATTTATGCAATCAATTATCTACAAAAATCGAATAAGATGTCTGTGTGTAGATGCAATGAATACTAATTTGAAAAGTGTGAAAAATAAATAAAATTCAAATTTACTATGTTTTGATTTTTTTATTTTTATTATTTTGTATGCTATACTATATGAATTTTAAAGAAAAATTGTTATTATCTTAAGAAACAGTGTGTTTAAGCCTTTCATGACAGTAAAAAAAAAAAAAAAATTCGTCTTCCGTTTTTAAACACAGAAATTTATGTCTTATTAAATTGAGAATTGCTTTGATTAAATAAGGCAAATTTTACAGTATAATTCTGCAGGTGGGAATAAACAAGGATTCTTAAGCCTTTTTGCGGCCCATATATGTGTTGCTTGTCCCTAAGGGATTAAGTAAATACAATGTTTGCCCAACTAGCTGTGACAGCTTGTTGAATTTTTTTATTTTTCAGAAATTTGGTTATGTGCATTTGCAAAATTGTATCTTTGGCATATAAAAGTTTTTTTTTTCTTTCTTTAGCTTTAAAATATTATGCTGTTACTTGGAACAATTGCAGTAAATTTATTTCTGGCAAGACCAAAATAGAAACCATTTAAAATGTTTTCTTATGTATTTATGGAATGTCAAGTACAATTTAGATGTAAATCTTGCCTGCATACGCTAGCATTGTGGAATATTAGACTTTGATTTTAGCATGTATTAACTTGAAACAGTAAAAGCTTGCAGTTACTGCACCTTTTGTCATGACAATATCATTTACTTTCTTAAATGAAGCATTAATGATATTTTTGCAAGTAAGAAAATAAATTTTGTGCATGACTTAATTGATTATAATGGATTGGTTCTTTACATGGTTGTTACAGATTTTTGAAATTCATGGTAAATTTTTTGTCAATATAGCAAATTTGTCTGGCATATGTTCCTCTTCTATTTTTATATCTTGATAAGTATTGAGATTCTTCTGTTGCTTATATTTTTCAGCATAGACTTGAGTATATTTGTTATATAACCGAACAAAAGATTCTCTGTTTCCCTCCTTACTATAATTGTTTTGTAATTTCTTATTTCTTAAACTATTCTTAACAATAAGTATTCATGTTCATAATGATTTTAAGAATTTGTTTTAAAGGCTGACTAAGATAATGTTTTTTTGTTTGTACTTTTAGTTAATATACAAGATTTTTTTTTGTCCTTTAAAAAATGTTATATAATTTTCCAATTAAAAAATTCTTATATGATGAAAAAATACCTTTTCATTTACTTATTTATTTATTTAAAGATATATTCTTCTAAAAATGCTGTGAAATAGAATGGTTATTCAATTTAAAATCATGGATCGTCCAAATGAAAAGTAAAGCAGATTAGTATGCATCAACTAGTATAAATATACTGAGTGTTTCTATCAAGTGGAAGCAGACTCGTGTAAAATGAAAATTACAGGCAGTTTCTTTTAAAGCCTTAAAAATTTATTTAATATCTGAATAATGTACCGTCAAAGTTTTAAGTTTCACAAAAAAATTTAAAGATCTTTTAAAAGACATTACAATGATGCTCTTGATACGTACCAAGTGCGTAGACCAAAATTTCTCAAAATGCAAATTTCTTAGTGTCAGGAAATGTAACTCAAATAAATTGGCCAGTTTACTTGAACTTTCGCATTGATATTTGTTAATCACCTCAACACAAATCTTAAAAAAAAAAAAAAAAAAAAAAAAAAAAAAAAAGATTACATGTATGTTTTTACAGTTTGCTTATTCAAAAAAGGAGGATTATATTTTCAAAACATCCACAATTTTTTTGTAATTTTTTTTTCTATATTTAGGTTCAGGCTAAGCATAAAGACTTACTTTAGTAAAAAAAAAAAAAAAAAAAATATATATATATATATATATATATTGATTTTAGTCAATTACCAGGACATTGGTGGTTACTTGTGCAAATTGTAGGATCCAAGTTTAAACAGCTACCATACCGCCTTTTTTTTTTCAACAATAGAAATTTCTTTTCTTGTAGATTTAAATGTCAATTTTTCTTTTGTACTTTACTGTGATTAAATAAATGTCCTTGTTTTTTAAAACTTAGAATTCCATGGACATTATCCTGGCCATCATAGCAGTTATCCGTAATCATAATACAGACAGATTTAACTTATTTTCAATTTGTAGCAGACCATGTGATTTTGTTAAATATACTACTTAATGACTGTCAACCTTTCAAGTTATCCAAAATTATTTCAGGAAAGCAAGAAAAATCTGTTTAAATGTTTTAATTGCCACCAAATACTTAGTAAATTTCTTGCACAGCATTCTTTTTATTGCAAATTTATTAATGCTCATAAAGAGAAAAAGAAAGAAATGCATCTTTTTTTAGAAATGTGTTGTAAAAATTTTCTTGAAATATTAGGTACATTATCAATTTTGTTTTGGATCTTGATTATGCTCGCATTTTTCTATTAAAAATGCTAAAAATAAAATATATATATAGTTATTGAATGTTTAGTTGCTGTTTTCATAGTTTTGGGTATGTTTGTTATTAAATTATTTGCTTTGAAACTTGGACAAATTCTGATTTATCTTTTATCATCAAAAACTTAAAAGGATAAATACTAGTGTAAAGCATTGTTTTCACCCCACCCCCTTTCTATTATTATTAGTCATCTTTTGTCAATTCTCTTTTTTTTTTCTTTTTTTTTTTTCTCTCTTTCAGCTGTTAAAAACCTTGTCATATCTGTATATGTTAAGAATAATTTCTAGTTATTTTAGTAATTTTATTTAAAATGATTGCATATTGTTAAAGAATTGTAAGTTTCATGCTTCACTGTTTAGTGAATCGTCATATCTTCCAATTCAATTTAACAAGTGTAGAGATTAAGGAAAATTAACTTAGGATAGATGTTTTGATAAACAAAGGTGATTTCACTCTATCTGTTGTCTCTCAGTTTTTTGTCACATTTAATAACAAAACAAACTTTGCTAGGAAAATGAGGAATAACAAGTATCCTGACATCTGACCAACAATTATTCCAGTTGAGTGGTAAGGGTTATCTCTTGCCTTGCTTTGTGTTCGTAGATTTATTAAACAGTCAGCGGTTGCTTCCTGGTATATGCATGCTTATATAATTGTGGTGTTTGCACTTTCACTTGCTTCGCTAACAGTATTAATACATTTTCTGTGCTTGATGTCACTTTTATTAAAATACTTTTTTACAGGTAATGTATATTGAAGTTTTTTGGTTTTCTGTGTGTTACTTTTTCCATTCAATTGTTTTTCTTTTCTTTTTCTTAAGAATTTACCACACTTATAACCTCTCCCTTTGTCTGTTTCTTTTTCTTATCATTTTTTATTAATCTTTATTGTGAGTAAAAACATGTAAAATGCTCATTGTATGCGAGTCTTCTATAGACCTCTTTTGGATTATTTTTTTCAGCTTCCATTATATCTTAGAAATGTGAGTGAATGTAGCTTGTTTCCAATTTTCTATTTTTTTTAAACAAATTCTTTAAAGCTTGTTTTTACTGGTAATTAGAAAGCAACTTATTTGTAACCAGTTTGATGTAGCTAATTATTTTGTACTTTATTTAGATAGTTCATCTGTTTGTATATTTCCTTCACTTTTGCCTAGGATTGATTTAGATTTAGCATTATCTTAGATAAAAACAACAGAAATTATCACAATGCAATCAAGATGTTACAGAATTTTACTTTTCATTTAGATGATGCTCTTTAAAATGGATTCATGATTAGTGGGATTTGTATATATGGTATTTCCCTCTTTCTTATTTAAACTGTAAGTTTTTTTTTTTTTTTTTTTTTTTTTGGTCAAAATTTTAATACCTTTTATCTCCAGTTTACTCCTTTAAAATGTTATATTTATATTAATAACATAGTCATTAGGGTTTTTCTATATTGTAATTTTATATAGACAGATTAGCTGTAAAATACTGTCTTCTCTGTATGAATAGCTTTTTTGTTTTATTTTTACTTCATTATCTTAGGAAAAAATCATATGTCACGTAATCGTTTAATCTTTTGACTTTTCTGTAAGCCTTCATTGTCTATGTACAGTTTTTTCTAAGCTCCTTATAAAAATTAATTAGTAAATATATACTATTGACATAGACTTACTGAGAGTTATTCAAATTCACCAGAATCTGAAGTATCTACATAAATTATTATCCATTATTGTGCAGAGACTATTTTCATAACTCATATTACCACTCCCAAAACAAAGTTCACATCATTTTAATCATATTTTAAACAGAAAATAGAAAATCACAAGATTTGTTAACAAGATGACAAATAATCTGTATTTTAATTATAATTAGGGAACCCTTTATAATTAAGGATAAAATGTTAAGGATATTTATATTTTTTTCCTCTTCAATAACAATTTCTTTAATATTTTTCATGTATAAAATGGAACTTATTTTTCACTCACTTCCTAATTTGCTAGAATTATGAAAAATATGCATACAGGTCTGTTTACAGTGATAATACATCGTTTTAATATTTTTATAACTTATTTATAAATTTATTTTAAGGCATTTTTGTATTAGCCAATCACATTTGATAGATCGTCAGCTATTTATGGTTACAATTGCATAAGAGTTTCAACAATAATGGAGTTAATTATGCATCAAAACATGCTTACTAAAATGTGCCAACTGATTATAAAGCTGTAACAGTGAAATATTTAAAACACTAAAAAGCATATAATAAAATATAACTAAAAAATAATCCATGTAATATATAATTAAATATATTAGTTAAATTATGATTGTGAAATTAGACATGGTTTTTAACATAGATAAATGCTTATAAAAGATTTTTTATACTTTTTTCCCCTATTTATTGGAAGTAATCGATTAAGTTAAACAATTGTATGAAATAGCTATATCAAATTAAAAATGTAGACACTTTTTTTTTTTTTTTTTTTTTAAATTTTAGATAAAATTTTTGAAATCTAACTATGAATTATTATTTATGAACTTTGGAAAAACAATATATGTCACTAGATAATATATTTTACATCAGTTAATTAACTGAATCTGTAATATTTCTAAAACTAATCTTTTTGATTCATTTGTTAGATTTCATTTAGATAGTTCTAGTAGTATTTCCATGTCATTTAGTAGTGTAAAACAATCTTGCTGATAATTTGAACAATCTTTGTTATGTGAAAAGATTATATTTTCCAATTTTATGCTAAAGTCATTTTTTAAGTAAATATAGCAAACGCAGTAGCGTTTGGTATAATATGTTTCAGAAATGGAAAATGGAAATGTCTTTTTGAAATTTCTGGTGAACCAGTTGACCTACGACAGTGATTTTTTTGTTAAAAGGTAGAACTCAATGAGAGGAATAAAATGATAGCATTAAAAAAATTATTGTAGTTTACTGTAGTTTTTTTATTTAACTTTTAATGAAAAATTCAACAAACTGTAGCTAACGATCCCATAGATGGATTAATTTCATTTTTGTTTTAATTTTATCGTCATGATAAAATTTAATTTAGAATTTTTTTTCATCTTTGTATGTTTGTCGATCGCTGAAATAATCGAATTTGTGTCTTAAAACTCCAGTTGAACATTGTTTCTTGTTGCTGATGTAGTTTTTTTCATTCATTGCAACCAAGTTTAAATAAATATAAAAATTGTTATCTATGTAACATAATTCATTCAAATTAAATAATTCACGTGGAAAACATGTTTATTTGTTTTTATTGTAACACTTTTTTTTGAATAAAATTCTGAACACTTTATTTTTTTTCGTTCGACTCCTTGGTTTATTTTTCAGATATTATGCATTTTATATGACAATGCAATGACTTTCTTCTTATTCTAATACAACAATAAAATTTTGACAGCAGCAATTTTTTTGCTTTTCAAAATACAAAAATATCTTCAGTTTTTATCAAAAATTTTTAAAGGACTAGTATTAAAAAATGCTCTGACGAGTACCAAAAAAGCTTAATATATTTTTAAGTATGAAAAGGGGTTTGACAAGTGCTTATATTAATAGGGCATGAGAGATCCATTCTTGACTGCAACTCATTTCAATGCCAACTTTGAAAAAATCATATTTGCACTTTTTCCATGTAAACAAATGAGTTACAATCACTATACGTACCCAATAAAGGCACAGCTTGATTAAACATGAATGTAAGACTAGATCACACAGTACCAAAAGCCTAGTTCCTCTAGCATATGACACTCATGTAGTGCCACCAAGCACACTCACAGAGTAGAATTGCAGAGAAAATTGATTGTAGTTCAGTGCATTTAACATGTAAAGCACGATTTAAAGTTTGACTAAAGTATTGCAAATATCTTTTATATGGAAAAAGTGCAAATGTGATTTTTGTCAAAGTTGGCATTGAAGTGAGTTGCAGCCAAGAAGGGATTACTTGTCCTCCCTCATTTTCAATTATTAATAGAAGCACTTGTCAAACCCTTTTTCATACTTAAAAACACATTATCCTTTTTTTTGGTGCTCATCAAAACATTTTTTAATACTTAAAGTTTGCTTTAATGCCCAAAGGAAAAGTTAATAGATTTGTTTTGTCAATTGAGTTCCTATTCATTCATTCTCCAAACAACAATTTTTTTTTTTTTTTTTTTTATTGTGAATCTTAGTCTCAGAGGACAACTTTCTTTTATAGGTTTTTGTTAAGTATAGCATGAGTTATTGCTTAAAAAATGCATATTACTTTTTTTGGATGGTAAAAATTCAACACGTTTCCTTAAATTCTAAAGCTATGAAGTGCAGCTTCTAATAATTAATTTCCCCATTCTCCCTCCTTCCCAATTGATTTTAAAAACAAAAAATTTAATTTGTGGTCATTATAGTTGAACCTCGCTTTATAGGATATTTTTATTTTTTCAGAATTTAGTACAAAAATCTGCCGCATTTTAGTAAAAGGTTTTCATTTCCTAGTAAAAGATTATTAACACATGCTGTGATATTAAAAACCAATATATCTGCTACTGAAGGTGATTAATTTTAAAAGTAGTTGTAGCTGAGAATTTAATTTGTCTTGAAATTAAACATCTATTGTTTGTTGTAAATGTTTTGCTAAAATCAAGTCATTAGTCTTGATTATTAAGTACTTGCATTTGCTACAGTCATAGTTTTTCCTTATAATGAAACTTTAATTTTTTTAAAATCTAAATATTACATTAGCAGCAACTGTTTTAGTTTAATAGCATGCTTGTTACTACAGTAACTGCAATTTGGCATGGAAAAAATAAATAAATATATGAATTACTCTGGTTATATAATGTCCATTTATCCACATATTTCTTAGTAATTTGGTAATCTGCCTTCTATTTCTCTTCAAACTTCAACTGTTTTTAATAATATGAATGTAAAAATACTGGTTTCATTGGTTCTTTTATTGGTATTGTCTAAATAACTTTGGATGTATTTATAAAAGTATTTATATATATATATATATTTCAAGCAAATTGAAAGATCATTTTTATTTCCCAAATTCGTACCAATTTTTAGTTTCAACTTTGTAATAAATCAATAAGTTCATGTTAAAAGATGGTGTAAAAGCATCTATCTGATGTAGCTAAATGCATTGCATTAAAATATTGAACTAAATTCCCTTAAAAAATTTAACAATAAGTAAATAAAAAGCCGTATACACTGCTGTTTTTATTAGTTGAACAAACATTTTGATTAAATTATATGCTTGATGTTTCATTATATATTTGAATATACAGAATAAATTGTCACAAAATCTCAATGTGCATTTATTAGTTTTGGGATATTTGCCTTTGTAAGATTTGAACATTTGTACTGTATTTTCTAATGTGAAATTTTCTTTTATTGTGTTTCAACACATAATATACAACTTTATGTGAAGATTGCTGTTAAATTATGTTTGACACCTCTATTAGTGTTGCTGCCTTCAGTTCAACATCTACAGTTATTTGCCTAATAGACTGTTTAAATATTCTCTGTTCATGGAATGTTATTAATCTCTAAAGGTACTTAAAATCGAATCTCAGTATAATGTGTAAATAGAATGCAGAATTTTATGCACATTATTTTGATGTTTATTTTGATTATAAATTTCACTGAAAGCTAGTTATGCATTATGTTGTGGCATGCTTATGTCTGCTTTTAAATGCATTAAACACTTTCAGCTGTGACTTGTGCAGCTAACTTTTTTTATATTAAGCAGTAGTATTTTGTACTGAGGCATATTAAAGTTGATTATTTGCTTATCACCTGAAAATCATTTTTGATTAATAAGCTAAATTCAGTCAGGGGAAACATACATTCGCTTATGTTAATCCAATGGCAGAAGTTTAAGGTAATATTGTATGCATTTTAATATTTAGAATTTTTTTTTTCATTGGATAGCTGAAATTGATCTTTACATCAGCCATTTTTAACCTTTTTGTTTTCAGTTATTTTTAATAAGGACTTTTTTACTTTTAGAACAGTTTTTAAAAATAAAAATCTCCTCATGAAAAAAATCTGTGAGCAAAATTGAAAAAATAAAAAATGGTCAATGTAGCAAAATCTGTAAAAAAAAAAAAAATCTGTGAGCAAAATAAAAAAAATAAAAAAATCTCAGCTTAATTAAAAAAAAAAAAAAAAAATTAATATTGAAATGCAAACAAGGTAGCCTAAAATAAATTTTCCATAAGATTATCATTAGAAATAGTCTTTTTGTCCCTTAAGTTTAAAAGAGTCTCAAAATATTGACTTTTCGCTTTTTTATGCATTTTTGTCAAATTATACAAAATATATCTGATTTTACTAGAAGTTACTGTTATCAAACATTTTACCAACCCAAGTTTTCAAGAAAATTATTCCCAAAATCCATACTGTATAGCTGACAAATAATATAAGTTGAGATTTTAGACGATTAAAACTGATTGTATTTTATGATTGATGTAGTATACCACAATTTAATTAACAGTTTCAAAACAGAAAATAGTACAGAATTTGTGGTTTATGCTAAGTGCGATAAAACTGTTTAAAATTTTTTATTGAATTTTACCTAATGGGTTTATCATTCTCTCTTAAGTTTAGTTATTAAAATTGATAGTAAAATTTTTATTTTATCCAAATTCCTGAGGGTTTTTTTTTTTTTTTTCTTAAATCATATGGGTCATTCTATGTCTGTTCAGGCAGACATGTAACCCACTATCTCAGAGATTTTGATGAAACTGTGTGTGTTTGTTTTTACTATTGAGATATGATCTATGGGTAGGTAATTTGTTTTACTTCTTGGTGAATTAGTTTCTCAAAAGAAATTGAAAATTTGCAGTCAATTAGCATTTTTGACTGCCTGGTTTTCAAATGCAGTCTGCCATAAATATATTCATATTTCAATATATACTTGACAAATCATCTTCAAATAATTTATTCTTTATAATTAGAGTACATAGATTAAGAAAATATATTAGTTATGCTTATAACATTTTGAGTGTATCTAAAAAATTTTTGAAATTGTGAGTTTAGTATAAAAAATTATGTATTAATAAAAAAAAAAGCATTATCAAACAAAAGTGAAATTTATATTAAATTCTTTTATATGTATATATGCAGGGTTATTTAATTTAAATCCTTGATTTAAATCAGTTTTTTGAACATTGATATTTACAGGCTGAATAAAGATAAAATTAATCATTCATATTATAATCATTCCTATCAGATTAAAAATTACATTTTAGTAAGGTTTAATAGATTTTTTATAAACTGAATATTGTATTTTATTATGAAAGTAAATGTAACACTGCATTAAAAATATTGGTAATACATTTCCCAAAACTACTGATAAATGATCACAATTTTTTAAAGTTTTTTTTTTCCTAGATAATCTTTTCTATTTTTTGCATACAATATGCCAGAGTTAAATATATTTAATTTAATAGAGGAGAACACTGACTAGTAATGGCTTCACACTTTTTTACTTATTTGATTACATTGCAGTTGGTAATTGCTCTGCGAATCATTAGAATATTTGGACAAGAACACCATTTACTACCTTTAAAGCAAATTATACTAGATATTAGAGTACAAAACACATTTGGACGAGTTATTCAGAAACACTTTTTAGAATATTTCTTCCCATGCTTCTTTTATATATTTCTTTGGGAGAAAGGCAATGTTCAGAAAATACTGTTCTGTTTTTTTTTTTTTTTTTTTTTTTTTTTTATAGATTTTCTCTTTCATAAAGAAAAAGAGGATAAATTGAAAATTTAATAAGCCTGTTTACAATAACTCCAGTTTTCATTCCCTTTCTGTAATAATGAAATTCCAATGAAAGTGTGATCTTATTTGAAATTTTTATTTAAAGAAAACATTGTAACAGATTTTTTCATAAGACTGTTGGAAAACACATTTTAATTCAGGGGTTCAAACCCAATCGGGCCCATCAGATTAATTGTTTGGAGTTTTCCGTGTTTTCCTTTGAACCTTGGATTTTCTTGTGTAAATACAAGTTAGTGTCCCTTTGAAAGACTCCACGGAAGGCACCCCCCACCCCCCCCCCCACCCCCATAGGGCCTATATCCCTTATATTAATAATTGGCCATCATAAGCACAACAAACCATGACTCAGATATTTGTGTATCAGATGGTGAAGGGATTGTAAAGAAAACAGGGATGCAAGTTAGTCACTTTTCTCACTTTTAGTCACTTTTTTGAAATTTTGTCACTTTTAGTCACTATTTTTTTAAAAAAGTCACTTTTAGTCACTTTTTTGACTAAAGATAGGCTGTGAAAGCAGTATTGTATTTAGAAGCGTTTCTCTGTGAAGGATTTCTTTGGCTTATAGGTAAACATTGTAGAATTCCGGAGTGGAAAATTGTACTTTTTGACGAATGACATTATTCTCCCTCCCCTTTCCACCCTTTCCAAATTCAACACTCTCTGAGAGTGAAGGATCTGTGGAAACTGGTTCGCTCACTTTTCATTAAAAAATGTTACTAAAATTGACATTTTAATCTTTCAGTCTTGTCGTTATCCCAATATCAATTATTGTTGATATTTTCATTGTTAATGAACTGCATTAAAATTTTCTCACTTGTTATGACATACAAAAACAGGATAACGGCTAATATGAGCAAGACATTCTTCACTTCAATTTGAGTTTCAGTGAAAAGTAGGATAGTGATAATTCCTAAGACTAAGTGACTGAGAATTGACTAAGTGATAATTCCTTTCAAACACCAATGGATGTCATATGACAATACATTATTAAATTTTAAAAATTATCTCTAGATTATCTCATAATGGCTTTGGAAAATAATTTTGGATTTATTAAATTATTCTGTTATATGTTGAGTTTGAACTAATCTTGCTAACTCATGAGATTGATTTAATCTGAGATCTGCTTTCTGTATCTTAATCAACTTTAACCCTTAAGTCTACCATGTACTGCATAAGGAAGATTAATTCAAAGTCAGCCTATGAAAGTAGAATTTATTGAAGCCAAAATTATTTTTTCATATAAGTTACTTAAAAACCATTATAAAGGAATCTTTTGGGAAAATTTCTTTAAAAGATTTAGTTTGTAATAATGTATTGTCATGGTATTATGTTATTTGGAAGGGATTGCTAGAAAATACATGAAAGTATGTATTTTATGAACATTTGAATACAATTTTCTGTCACCTGATATTTCATACCGCCCTTAATATAAAATGGTCTGTCCCGACTATTCTTGAGTAGGAAACATGATGACATTTAATTTTCCATTGATGATGGTCAAATGCATCGTTCAAAACAGCTTTGTAGTTATGGATTTTTAATATATAAATCTATGCACTTTGATACATTTCATTTGTGTTTAATTATTTTTTTGAGATGAATTTAGCTTTAGAATTTTAACTTCTCTTTATTTCCACCATTTTTTCTTAAACATGTTCCTTTTTTTTGTATAGTTAGTTGCAGTTAAAATATGAATTTGTCTCAGAAAATATTCAAGGATCTTACCAATCAGCTTTTTAATATCACTATTTGCAAGCAGATTTTCCATTGCTAATGGAAAATGAAGATTGTTCTTTAAAAATAGAGGTTATTAAAAAGTGATAGGTAGCATCCCTGATATTTTTTTGTGACAACAGCCTACTTATTATTTTCAATTTTTAAAAAAATATTATATTAACATTGTATTTTTTGTTTTATATGATTAAAGAAAACTGAAGTTTGATCTTATCTGGCATTTTGGTAGGGGATTTTCATTTAAAAAACAAATGTATTTCATTTAAATGATTAATTTGCAAATTTATTGAAAAAAATCTTTGTCTTGTACCATTTACGTCACTTTTTTTTTTGCTTTGGTATTTTTTTACATGTTTTAGTCACTTTTATGATACGCTTTAGTCACTTTTTTGACATACTTTAGTCACTTTTTTTGGAATTTTAGTCACTTTTCTCACTTTTTTGGAAGCATTATTACAGTTGCATGCCTGAGAAAATGATACAACAGCTCTTTACAGCAACAACTACTTCTTCCTCCGTGAAGCGGATTTTAATAATATATGATTTAGCCCAATCTAAACTTAGAAATAAGTTAAAAAATGATAAAGCTGTGAAATTAGTGTTAGCATATAAAATCTTAAATGCATGAATAGCTAAAGGTGTACCGTATTTTCGGGTGTATAGTCCATGACTTATACAAAAAAAAAAAAAAAACTCCCAAAAAGCCTCTGTGGCTTATACACAGTGCGGGTTATACAAAGATTTTTTTTAAAAAATTGGAAATCGTGATATTTATTTCTACAATTTTTAAACCTTAAAAAATTTGAAAAAAAACATCGGAATTTGTAAATTTTTTTCGCTGTGCCTTAAAATTTAGAGAGTTCTCCCATGTTTGTAAAAACTTTTTTTTGCTGCTTAAATACAGTTATTTCTGGATTTGGAAGAACTATCGCAACTATCGCCAAGTATTGCACTGATAGATGTATAATAGCCATTGTGTTTGTAGAGTACAAAATCCAAAATCCGGAACCCTTCCAATCTCGACATTTCTGAATTTAAGATCATTTTTAGTTTATTTTTCAAAAAAATAATCTACTGACCCTGTTGAAAAGAACAAAAAAAAAGTGCGCAATTTATACCATTTCGGAATGATTCAGAGCAGTCGTTCTTTTTCGAAATGATTCCGAGGAATCGTTTCTTTACAGAGTCGTTTCATTTCGGAAGGAGTATTTCAGATAGAGTCCGAGGAATCGTTCCTTTTTGGAGTTGGTACCTTACCCTGTTGCAAAGAAAAAAAAAAGTGTGTGATTTATGTCATTTCAGAACGATTCAGAGCAGTCAGTCGTCAGTCTTTTTCGAAACAATTCTGAGGAATCATTCCTTTACAGAGTCGTTTCATTTCGGAAGGAGTTCTAGGAATCGAACTTTTCTGGAGTTGTTTCATTTCAGATAGAGTCCAAGGATTCGATCCTGTTGGGAACCAATGACCTAAGATACGTATACATTTTATGTCTGAAATTTTGAATTTATCACCGAATTTTTTTTTTTTTTTTTTTTTTTTTTTTTAAATTTTACGTTTCTTTGAAAAAAAATGCGTGTAAACGTCGCATCGCTTGAAATTTTATCTTAAAACTAAAACACGTAAACACCGCGGCGTTTCTTCCGAAAATTACGATACTGATAATCTTAATTTTTTAGCCCAATTACTGTAGATATTATGCATCATGAAAAAAATTGGTAAATTTGTGTTAAAAATTATGACTAATGGCTTCTAATTTCGAACCCTGGTCGAAATATACTTTCGTAAATGGTGTATAGCCCACGGACTATACACCGATGCATCCCCGCGGGTTATGCACGAACTTTTTTTACTGCACTGCTAGATTTAGGGGTGCGGGTTATACACAGGGTGTGGGCTATACACCTGAAAATACAGTATATAAATAATAATTGAAAATAAAAACAGGATTTTGTAAAATATTGAATTGCTTGTAATCTAATATTAAAGTATAATGTTATATTAATGATTTATATTATCTATTTATAAATATTCACCAATGTTGAACTGTTTATATTAAATATTTTGTCATAACTTAAAAATAATATAATTAATCTTGCATGATGTATATAAAAAATATATGCATATGCATTTAGCGTTCTTTGTTGCATTTATGTTATTATATATTTATATGTGTTATTTAGAGTAATATATGAAGTAAACTTTTTTTAAATAACTTTTAAATTACACAAATTTATACATATAATACACATAGGTATACGAATTGATTATTTCCAGCTGAGCGAAAAATAGGACATAGGTATATTTCCAACAATTAGAGTATGTTTTAAATTTTAATCATTTATCTGGAAACTGAAATGAAATTAATAGAAATATGTAAATCTGTACAGAAAAAATAAATATGTGCGCAATACAGAAGTAATATTGTACTACAGTAGAACCTGGATTGTCCAAAGTAATTGGGACCGATCCTACTTGGGATTATCGAAATTTTCAGATAATCGAGAATTCATCAATAATTATCTAGTTTAATATGTAGCATCGTCATTGAACTGTTATTATGACTTATTTTAACTGTTAAATACTAAATTAAAATTATAAATGAAAATAAATTTATTTCTGAAACAAATACATAAAATGGTTTAAATTCAAGCTTCATCTGGTATAAATTGGCCATCCTTTGCCATGCAGCTCTATCCCGAAGTTTTCTTAAAAGAGAGAAATCACACTGAACCTGTTGTTCCAACCAAACAAGGCCTTTTGAGAAACACTCAGAAGTATCATTGTCACTGATCTTATTAACTCTGGAATCATTCTCATACATATATTTTTTTAAATGTATGGTTAATACCAGCGTTAGAATTCCTAAAAAAAAGTCACTGGTCCCAAGGACCAGTAAGCATGAGAATTTACTGGTCCGCAGACATCAGCATTGGTCCGTTACATAAAACTCTATTAAATAATTTTAACACTTAGAGTGGTCTCCCCCCACACCCCACCCCACACACACACACTCTCTGGAAAATAAATCAATCTTACTTTGCATTTATCCAAAATTTTCAGCATAATAAAATGTAAAATATAATTTGCTAAAAAATAAATAAACAGTACGTAAAGAAAAACTATCAAATTATTTATTAGATATTTTATTTGCCATTACTTATTTCAACTGACTGTAGGGTTTAATGTAATTTTTTTTTCGATTTTTCTCCAGATTCTAGCCAGAGTGGTGGAATTGTAGCTAGTGTCATTGATGCAGTTGGACTTGAAAAATCCTGGGTCCCCGGGACCCAGGACTTCTAAAATACTGGGTCCCTTTTCTACAAATGCGGGTCCCCACTAATAATAAGTCATATTTTTCGATGCAAAAATTGAACTTGTTCATTTGCACAAGAAAAAGAAAATGCAATAATTGTTTTAATAATAATAAATAATTAAAACCAATATTAATTTAAGAGAAATTTTCTGTACTTTTTAAAGAATAAATGTGCAAGATACAAATTTAATTATAAAATAATGCTTATTTAAGTGTTGAAGATAACAAGTATCACTATTGTTTGCATTTCTTTTAAAATGGGGCACAACAGACTTTTTTGCTGAAAAAAGGGATATTTTTGTTGAGTAAATGGGTACTTTGCTTAATGAAATGGTGCTTTCAGGAGTCACATTCACTCGGAAAGATTTGGAGCAATAAAAAACCGATTGGGAAGCAGGAAAATCAGTTTTTGGTACAGCAACAACAATTTTGAAGTTGGAAAATTAGGTTTTAAAACAGAAAAATTCTCTCCCGGCATTCATATATATTTTTTGTGCCTTTTTTTTTTAGCATTATTTTGACGAAATCTTTTGTTTTTTCGGGATTTATTGACGAAATATACCGTTTTTCGCGATCTTTCGAAGAAATCTGCCGTTTTTTCGGGTTTTAGGATGAAATTAGCCATTTTTTCACGAATTTTTCGACAATATTTACTGGAAATTAGTCGTTATTTAGCACTTTTTAAACAAAATTTGTCCTTTTTTTGCAATCTTTTGAAGAATTTTTTCGTTTTTCATGATTCTTTTTGACAAATTTTGCCTTTTTTTGCGATTTTTGGACAAAATTTGTCGTTTTTTTGCACTTTTTTGAAAAGATCTGCCATTGTTTTGCAATATTTTTGAAAAATCTGCCTTTTTTTTTTTTCGTAATTTTTTGAAGAAATCTGCCATTTTCCCGCAATTTTTTGAAAAAATCTGCCAGTTTTCGCGATTTTTTTGGGCAAAATTTGCCGTTTTTTATCTTTAGAAGAAATCTGCCTTCTGTTTCGGGTTTTGGAATGAAATTAGCCATTTTTTCGAGAATTGTTTGACAAAATTTGCCGGAAATTAGTCGTTATTTCATGATCTTTTAACGAAATTATGCGGCCTGTGGGATGCGTAAGAGCGATTTTTTTTTTTTTTTTTTTTGCATCCCATGGCTGATTTTTTGTGTAATTTACGCACTATGGCGCGTTTGTGGCATCGCTGATAATAAAAAAAATCATGTGCGATCGGTTTTGGTTTTCTAAGGGCCTGAAAAAAGGCACTGGTCCTGCAGACCACTAAGTTTTTCAAATTAGTGGTCCGATTGAATTATCGGTGGTCTCGGACCAGTGGACCACCAAGGATTTCGAACGCTGGTTAATACGTTGCTTTTTCTCTTAATGGAAGCCATGATAAAAAAGAAAACTTGAGTATACAAAAAAATAAGAAAGACAATGCTTAAGAACTAATATGATAGCATTCAAGAAAACTCTGATCGGAAATGTAACAACAGAAAACGAGAACAAACAGGAATTCTAGCCAGCTGCCAAAAGTGACCATACATAAAAGATCGTCCTAGTATGTGTAAAAATTCATAGCAAAAATGGGAGAAAAACCTTAAAAATGCATGTTTGTTAAGAGAAAATTTTGGATGATAGTAGAAAGGGGAAAAAAATGTGTAGAAGAAACCAACTTAGGTTAATGGAGAGTTTCGGTTAATCAAGGTTCTACTGTATAATAATAATAATAATTTAAAAAATCTGATTTAAATTTTTCAAAAATTCGATTTAATTTTTTTTTAATTATGTTTTTTAACAACCCTGTTTATAGGAGATATACTTAAAGATGTCCTTATCTGAAAGTTTTTAATAGTATTTCTTATTTTAAAATAGGTTGAGAGGCATTTCACAGCAAATCAAGCAGCATGGCAGTTCCCAAAAGCCATTTAATCCCCTTCACAAATTTAAATTAAACTGTAAATTAAAATATAGCTAATCTTAAGTAAAAATCACTATTAATTTTCTTGATTTCGAATAAAATATTTTTTTAAATGATAAAATTATCAAAATTTGGGAAAATTGTATCAATTGTTTTAACGATTGTTCTACATTCAAAGACTGCACTGAAAACATTCATTTCAATATGAAATCACTTTCGAATGAGTAATACATGACAGATAATCAATGCTGATTATTATATTTTCTTTTTTGTTATGTTTAAATCACTAAAAATGTGTATAAACTTGTTAAATTTTAAAATCAAGAATTTTGCAAAAAATGTGTTAATCAAAATTTATTATTAACCAAAAGGTAGGGTGTTATATGTTTTAAATGGTCATAAAATAAAAATAGTGAAAATTTGATTTATTTTAATAATATTTTAATAAAATAAAAATTTTAATCATAAATATTGAAGCTTTTCATGCTAAGATATGTTGTAATGATTAAAATATAGTGTAATACTGCTCTTGCTTAACCCTTTGCGGCACAGAGCATTTCCATCGCAAAATTTTTGAATGAATGAATGACACTGAAATTTGAAAAGAAATTTGTTTGTAAATACGAAAAAACAATATTTCATGCATGTGATAAACAGAATATTTTTTTTTACAAAAATTCTAGTGCCAGTGTGGCTTTTGATAATTCAAATTAATTAGTTTCATAGAATTACCATTGCCCCTCAAGGGGTTAAATATACCACATGCAATAATAAAATAATAAATGTTATTTAGAACACTAAAGTTTAAATAATATTCAAAAGGCTTATGCTTTGTTAGAATAAAAATAATAAATGCATGGCAGTTTTTTTCTAAACATGTCAAATCAAATTATTTATGAGCAGAAAGTATTTTCTTTCATTTAATCTAATATATTTTTCCTTTTCTTGTACTGTAAAAAGTGCTAACACAAGAAATCACTTGAGATAAAGATATATGCAATGCCTCCTCCTTCTGAGAATCATAAGGCGAGCATTTAGTGTTTTAAAATGAATTTGTGATTATTTTAATTAAGTTGTTTATAAAATAACTATAAATCAAACTCTTAAAAGCTGCCATTTGACATCAGTAGAAATAATGTTAAAAAGTATATTTTCTAATATTAATATAGTATTAATTGTTAACATTAGAGTGCTTTTAAATTTATAATTTTCTATGTTATTTTATTTTCATTAACCTTTGTGCATAAAAAATTACAATGTGAAGCAAGTCAGTTTTCATTTTTACATAACTATTGAAAATAAATTATCTTGTAAATATAAATACCTATTATGACCCATTAGTTTCTTTGAGGCGTGCATTAAACCACAGCCTGATATATTTTAATTTATAAAAGTTTCATTCTTATCTAAATAATTCTGTTCTTCCTTTTAAAATTGTCCTTTTTGTGACTGCCATTTAAAATTTCAATGAAAAATGTTTAAATGAAAATTTCATATGCATACAAAATTTAGTACAATTTAAATAACTGACAAAATTTCTGAACAAATTTGCATTTGGTCTTTAAAATAAAATTAATCAAACTTTTTATTATTGTCACTATTATTATTTTATTTATTTATTTTTTGTATGCATGATATTAAGTTTTTATGCACATTATAGTTTTTTCATTTTTATGTTAAAATTTTTATGCCTTTTGGTTTTATATATGCTTTGGAACACTACTAATGATAGCTAATTTGGGTATGTTTGGAAAAACTTCTCAAAGTATCAAATTAAAAAAAAAAAAAAAAAAAAAAAAAAAAAAACTATTATTATTATTTTTTTTTTATGAAAATTACAGTATAATAATGTTTTATATATCTGATTCAAGATAAAGTTCCTTTACATCAGGTGTTTTATTGACTATAATTTTGTTACTAACAAGACAATTGGAAATGTCTTCAATCTGCATTTTGTCATTAGATTTGTGTGCTTTTAGTATATTTTTTGTTTATTGCCTTTAAAGCATGTCATATTCACCGTTCAGATTAGCTCATGCCTGCATTTTATTTTACATAAATGTTTATCGTTGCTTGTACTTTGACAGGAAGAATTTTTAAGAGTAGTCTTATTGCACATTGGCTAAGTAGTAGTATAATAGGGTATGTTAATATTAAATTATTTATTCTTTCACTATTAACACTAATTTTCTATTTTCCCATTTAATCAATGCATATGTTAATCTTCCTTTCCCCTTTATAGTTATAGGTTAGAGTGTATAATATATTGTATCCAAGTATGATTACATTGTCTTAAAAATTCAAAAGAACCAATGTATCTCTTCTGTATTTGTGTTGCTTTTTCTCTTTCATTGCTACTTTTTCTCTTTAATTCAAAAGTATTGTTGTGTGTTTGATAATAACTTTTTATGTGTGGAAAGTTTTGCTTTGTATTTGTATGTTTTGTATTTATCTTCAATAAGAAAGGATTTTAGGTGTCAAAATTTTGATTTAAATTTTAATGAACATTTTATTCAAATATTCATTTTATATTATACACAAAACTTTCATTAACTGCAAAGTTTTTGTTATGTCTGCAGATATAGGATTGGGAAAGGAAAAAAAAAATGTATATCACTTTTTAATTTAGCTCAATAAATAATTTTATATTAGTCAAAATTTTTAAATTAATTGTGGAAAAATGTTATGTAACAAAGAAGAGAATTGAATGCATAGAGAATTTTATGAATCAATAATGTGTAGAATCCTTAGCTTTAAATTCTACTGTGATATTAAATTTTTACTCTTTGTTATACTTATCTTTTATTGGTTCATAAGCCTAAAACATTAACACTTCTACATGCTGTAATAGGTTGTTGCCTGGTGCAATATGATAAAGTTAAAATTATTTTCAACGTTAGAACACCAGAATATTTGAATTCCAAACATACCGGTTTCGGTAGCATATAGCATACCTTCCTCAGTGCTCAACTGAGGAAGGTATGCTATATGCTACCGAAACCGGTATGCTTGGAATTCGAATAGTCTGGTGTTCTAACGTTGAAAATACTTCTACATGCTATTGAGCACAAGTTTTCAAAATTTTAAAAATCATGTCTTATAATGATAAATTTTCACTGTTTACTTTCATCCTCTGGGGGAGGGGGGGGAGAGAAAGAGAGAGTTAATTACCAGGACTACTGTTAATGAAGAATAAGAAATTTGTTCTTCTAATATTTTAAAGATATATCCATTGTAATTGCAAAATAACATTATTCTATCTTATACTCAAGAATCACCAGGGCTCGAAAAATAGCGTTCCCGGGATCCCGGGGAACCCAGAAATCATTTCTGGGAACGTATATTTTTTCACTCAGGTTCCCAGCTGGGAACCTAAAATATCATCATTATCGCTTCCGATCCGCGCACGCATTATATCGCGTAAATTACGCGAAAATATAACTCTTGAGCGGTCCGTGGGATGCGTAACTTCGTCAAAATATTACGGAAAAAGTCCGAACTTCGTTAAATAATCGCGAAAAAACAGCAAATTATGTTTAAAAAATCACGAAAAAACGGAAAATTTCGTCAAAAAGTCGCGCTAAAAGGGAAAATTTAGTCCAAAAATACCGAGAAAACAACAGATTTCGGCAAAAGATCGTAAAAATTTGGGAAGCAACGCAAATTTCATTAAAAGATCGCGAAAAAACGGCAGATTTCGTAAAAAAATCGCAAATGTCGTTAAAAAAATATTGAAAAACGACAGGTTTTCTTAAAATATTGCGATAAATCGGCAGGTTTTGTTAAAACATCGCAATAAAACGGCAGATTTTGTCAAAAGATCGTGAAAAAACTGCAGATTTTGTCAAAAGATCGCGAAAAAACGGCAAATTTCGTCAAAATGCTCACACATAAATTTTATTGGGAACCTACATTTTTCATCTGGGAACCTGCACTTTTCATGTAGGTTCCCAGCTGGGAACCTCAAAATTTTTTGAATTTTCTAGCCCTGATCACATTTATAGATATAGAGATTAAAGTTTCTAGTATTTTATTTTCTGCATATTTTTTTCATGTGGCTTGAAGAATTTATATTCTCAATGGCAAACTATGAATTTTTTCAGCTAAGAAAGGGTGATAGGCCAACCTAAGAAACAAGGTTTTAATAAATAAAATAAATAACAATAGGGAATTTTGTTAAAATTTTGGAATGTCAAAGAATACTGAAACCTCAGAATTTCAATGCAATGCTGCAGTGAAGTGTACCATTTATATCAGGTTTTTATGAAAACCTTTGTGGCATCATAAAAAAAATTAATTGAAAATAACTTGGGAATATGAAAAAGTTCAAATTCTGTCCGCTTCTGTTCTTTTATTATTCATTAATTTTGAAATACTTTCTTGGCATTATTAGTCTATTATTTTCTGTTAATATTTTCAAAGTTGCTATATGACTATGCTTCATATGCATCTAAGTTTATTTTTAACAATTTTAAAGTAGATGCAAGATGACCTGTTTTCAAAATAAATTTGTGGGATTTCTGCTTCTTCACCTCCTTTTTCATATCTCAGTTTTCTGTCCAAGGATAAAAAGGAATTTTTATAATACAGAAGAATGTTTTTCAGCCATTTTTAAATGTTTAAGAAGCAAACTTATATCAAAGCAATGTTTAAGGCTGTTCTCAAATTCAAATTCTTTCTGATATTTTTTATTTCATATTTATTTGGCGACTCATTATACGGGCAGATGTTTGAAAATAAATCATCAAACGACCTTCCCCCCCCCTTTTTTTTTCCTCTTGGTAAAGACAAAAAACATTTAAATATATTGTCAGAATTGGTGTTTTGAACCAAATTTTCAGATACAATGCTGTGACGAGGAAGAGAAAAAACGGTTGCCATGTGACCAAAATTGCTTAGAAGTAATTTGTTTATCAGAAGATGACAAACTTATTTCAATTTCAAATTGCTTCTAAGGCTTGTCAATTTTATGCCTTCATATTTAAAAATGTATCAGAAAGTTTGGCATTGTTGAAGCAGAGGATTTAAGAAATACGTTAAATTATTTTTTAAATCATTTTGTGGCTAGACTAAAAGCATTCATTGCAACCATTTTAATATTTTGCTATTTAAATAAACAAACTAAATTGTATGAAACAATCAAGTGATTTTTTTTCTATTAAAAATATGTAATTTTTTCTTTTTTGAAAATTACTGAAAATTAATCTTATATTCTGATCAAACAAAATAAATTTGGTTAAAAATTGTTTTGTTTGAGTTGCATGTTATTTTAATTGAGAAGGTCATGAAATAACATCCAATTGATTGAAGTTCTAATCTCTCTATTCTCGTAAATTGGGCTGTTTTCAATTTTGCTATGTATTCATTTGTTTTAGGTAAAGTTGTTAAATTGTCATATTAGTGTTAAAATAAAATTTCACAGATTTTGCTCAGTTAATATACAAACTAGAATGCTATTATTTTTAGGGAAAATGTTCATCTCTAGTGTTTCTTGTCATAGACTGATATTTCACTTTAGAAGTAGTCATACAATGAAAGATTTTTTTACTTGTTGATTAATTTGCACTATTACTGTATTTTTAATTTTGTAGATGCAAAGAATTTTCCCTTCATTTGCTATTTTCAATATACAAACTCCTTTCAAATGAAAAATTATAAAAATCCACTTACTATTTTGAGCAGCTTACTTGTGACAGTGATATAAATATTCCTTTATCATTCAGTATCTTTTCAGCACTTACATTATTTTTTCCTCATCTTCTGCAATTCTAAGTAATATTTAAGCACTACTTAAGCCAATTTACTTTTAAAGAGAGGATCATATCAGTGTTGATCTTCCTTCATTCCTTGATTTATAAAACAATGCATATTCAATTGAAATTTTCTAATGAGAATTTGAATAAATATAAGTAAGCTATATTCCTTTTTGTTTTTGTGGTATTGAGCTGTCTTCACTGTGTTGTTCCTTTTTTCATATTCTTATATATTTGCCAATGTATTTTTTATTTTATCTTTTTTTTTTTCCCTTCAATTTTTTAATTGTTTCGGGGGAAGTAGCTTTTCTCTCCAGCATAGTCCAATCATGCTGATAAGCTATACTGTAACTATTTTTGTGTTTAAGTATTTCTCTCTTGCTAAGGAATGGTGTTTTAAAGCAACTTTACCCGATTTTTGCAGAGGAATGTACTTTCCTATGAAAATTTCTTTCCACTTAATCTCATATGAATATTTGTGCCCTGTTTAAGATGGGAAAAGTTAAAAAATATTTATGCGTTATTTTAAAAATATATACCTAATTAACAATTCATGTTAACTTTTATTTGGATATTTTTATTTACAGTTTTTTCCACTGAAATTCATTAAAGCTGTGCCGAAGATGTCTTTTCCGCCAGGGCCTCCAATACCAATGCCTGGTATGCCCCCTGTACCACCAATGTTACCACCACCTTATGCTGTGCCACCAATGGGTGAGTAAACTTATCTTTGTAAAAATAAATTTATAATTTAAAAGTAATCTGACGAAGTTATTTGTAACTGTTAAGAGGTCTGCATAAGTTTGAGTTGACCTAACTTGGGTCTACATAATAGTTCAATTTTATCAAAAAAGGCTTAGCCATTTTCTACCGCTCTTGTTTTGGAGGCACACAAATTGTTTGCGTATGTATGTCAGTTTAAATGGAAAAATTGTTTTATTCTAGTCCAATTCAAAATTTGTTAAATTACCTAAATGCAAAACAGAATTTTTTATTCTACTCCAAACATACTCATTACACTGAACTAATTTCTAATTGATTTAATACAGTTAGACTTGGCTAATAACCAAGATTTTTTCTGTGTTTTGAGCATCACTCATAATACCCATTATCAAAATATGAATTTCTTCTCTTTGCTGTTACCACTTTAGCAAATTTTAATTCAAATACCTGCCATTATTTCCAAATAGATAATCTAAATAGATTCCAATAGAATTGCCTTATTTAATGACATAATTATGAAAGTGAATATTGTTATTTGGAAATAGTAATAGATATTTAAATTAAAAAAAACTCCACTAATTTAACAACACTGCAATCTTCTTTGCCCCAATATTCTTTGCATCTTGCTTTGTGTTTTTACTAGTGTAGAAAGAGATACAGAGATGAATTTTTGTTTCATTTTGTTGCTTCTTTTTTTTCATTTTCATCTCATACACCATAGAAAATAGTATCCATAATACTGAGTGCTTTTAAATATAGCTTAATGGGGGAAAAAATTCTATTTCTTTTTCTTCATTACAATCTCCTGATGCCAGCCTTTTTTTGTTTAATTCATGGTCAGTGAGTTATTCGTACCACATGTTTCTTTTGGAGTCAGTTTGTCTGATAGTGTTTTGATGTTGAGTTTTGCAAAATTTCTGTTAATTTGGAGAATAGTCATAAAAGAGAATGAAGGTACTATTTATCTCAGATAAATTGTACATTATGCAAAATTGTCTGAAGCAAGGCTGCAAAGTCAGTGGGTTAAAATGGCAAACTTTGGAAATTGTAACACTTGGCTCTGGGCTGGATAATATATTAGTGTTACTCATTGGTTGGTTAAAATTATGATGAAATGCAAGAAATAAACCAAAAATTTCACTATTTGGGTATTCATTCTATTCTTAAAACTTCATGGAAAATAAAAATTCACATCTTGCAAATCCAAAAAATGGGAAGATCGAAATCTAAAGAAGAAAACAAAGCGGAAATTTTAATGTTCTGCAGGGTGGCTATGGATTCTGGAAATCATGGAATCAGGGAAGTTTATCAATCTGGAAATATCAGGGAACTTTACAAAAAATATTCAAAAATCAGGGAAATTTTTCTCTCTGTGAAAATATGTTTCCACCTTACTAACTGACCTTGGGGGGGGGGGGGGGTTAAAATTTCAAATGATTATGAAAAATGGAAAAATTGGTCGATTCACTAAAACTATTCTCTATGTCAGTATTTTCTTGAAAATGAATTATAAATTTCAAAAAATGCTGATAGAGGGCGCTTTAGACTTTGGAAGTAACAAACAACTACTTTTTACCGTTATTTTTTGCTTCTTCTTCTTCTTCTTCTTATTATTATTTTTAAGCTTAGGCATAAATTTAAATTTTGAGCTCAAAATCTGAATCGCTGGGAGTAGTTAAGTAACGCTAACTGAGATGTGTTGGGGGGGGGGGGGTGTTCAAATTTCAAATGATAATAAAAAATGAAAAAATTGGTTCAATTCGTTTGTGGTTTTAGCTAAAACTATTCTTTAATCAGTATTTCCTTGAAAATAAATTTTAAAGATAAATTTCAAAAAATTCCGTTAGATGGTGCCTTAAACTGTAGAGGAGTAACCAACAACTATTTTTAATCATTATTTTTTGTATCTAATTAAATACTTGCAAAAGCTTAGACTTATATTTTTAAGCTCAAATTCTGAATTGTTGGGAGGAATTAAGAAGCGCAAACTGAAATTTGTTCAGGAGTTGAAATTGAACCTCCCCCTTGAACACAGTTCAGTTGCGCTACTTAACCACTCCCAACGATTCAGATTTTGAGCCCAAAATTTAAGTTTAAGTGTAAGCATTTGAAAGAATTTAATGAGATTAAAAAAAATAACAGTTAAAAATAGTTGTATGTTACCCATGGTTCGTACGCTCTGGAAAAAATAGAAAAAGTGCTGGAAAAAAAAGTCCTCATTTTCAAGGAATGAAAAGTGCTGGAAAAAGAGAGATTCATTTTCAAGGAATGAAAAGTGCTGGAAAAATTAGAAATAATAAATATTAGTCCTTAAATTTTAAAATTTCTAAAAAAGTAAAAAAAAAAAAAAAAAAACCTTTATACACTTTATTTTAAAACAATTTATTTCAAATGTATAACGCAGATTGTGACCCGACGAAATTGTTACTATGCACGCGCTGTTCCGTCTAAGCTGTCGGTAATGCATTTTTTCTATAATAGCCAGGAGTGTGATTTTTCGCCAATGTGCTTCTCCTGCCAGATGAGAGGAGAGAGGCAGACGCTTACGTCACTGTTTACAATACATTAGCAGCTGGGAAGTTCGACTCGGGACAACGAACAGCGTTCGAAATCCTTGGTGGTCCGCTGGTCCGAGATCACCGATAATTCAATCGGACCACTAATTTGAAAAATTTAGTGGTCCGCAGGACCAGTGCCTTTTTCAGGCCCTGAGAGAACCGCAACCGATCGCACATAATATTTTTTTTTTTTTTTAATCAGCGATGCCGCGGACGCGCTATAACACGTAAATTACGCAAAAAAATCGGCGATAAGGACGAAAAAAATAGCTCTTACGCGTCCCACAAGACGCGTAATTTCGTTAAAGGATCGCGAAAAAACGGCAAATTTCGTTAAATAATCGCGAAATAACGACTAATTTCGGCAAATTTTGTCAAACAATTCTCGAAAAAATGGCTAATTTCATTCCAAAACCCGAAAAAAGGGCAGATTTCTTCAAAAAATCGCGAAAAAACGGCAAATTTCGCCCAAAATAGCGATAAAATGTCAAAATTTGTCAAAAAATCACAAAGACAAATTTTGTTTAAAAAATCGCTAAATAACGGCTGATTCCCGGCAAATATAAAAAAATTCGCGAAAATATGGATAATTTCACCCTGAAATCCGAAAAAACGAGATTTCTTCAATAGATCGCAAAAAAAACGGCAAATTTCGTCCAAAAATCGCAATAAAACGGCAAATTTTGTCAAAAAATATCGCGAAAAATGGTATATTTCGTCAATAAATCCCGAAGAAACAAAAGATTTCGTCAAAATAAATAACGCGAAAAACGGAAATTTCGACGAAAAAGCGCGAAAAAAAAAAAAAAAAAATAAATAAATTAAGTGAAGCCGGGAGAGAATTTTTCTGTTTTAAAAACTAATTTTCCTGCTTCAAAATTGTTGCTGCTCCAAAAACTGATTTTCCTGCTTCCCAATCGTTTTTTTTTTTTTTTTTTTTTTTTGGGGGGGGGGGGAAGGGGGGGAGGAGGCTCCAAATCTTTCTGAGTGAATGTGACTCCTGAAAGCATCATTTGAGTATGTACCATTTATGCAACAAAAATATCCCTTTTTTCAGCAAAAATGTCTTTTTCAGTAAACCTGTCTTGTCCCATTTTAAAATGGGGCAGACAATAGTGATACTTGTTATCTTTTACACTCAAATAAGCATTATTTTATAATTAAATTTGTATCTTGAACATTCTTTAAAAGTACTGAAAATTTCTCTTAAATTAATATTGGTTTTAATTATTTATTATTATTAAAACAACTAGCTGACCCGCCCGGCGTTGCCCGGGTCCGTATTAGCAATATTAAACGAACTTGAAATTTGTATGATTTTATCAATAACTGGAAGCATGCAGAAATGCATTGTCTGAAATACGTCGCAGCTGACTTTGTGAAAAATCAGTTTTAAAAACAACAACTAATATTAAACTCTAAAAATACTTAAAATGAGCAATGAGAAACACGGGAGGGAACATGTATCCAACGATTGCGTTAGTTTCGTGTTAAAGTGTTGATATTTTCTTAGCAGACGATTTTTTGTGATAAATACATTATCTGTTTTATATTTCTTAATGATATTCCTCTGGACCGAGTTGGCGCATTGCCAAGATTTGCTTCCTCTGGACCGAGTTGGCGCATTGCCAAGATTTGCTTTCCCCTGTGCCTCAATTAATTAATTATCCTCGGAATTCCTTTTATTTATAGAGATTATTGCAGTTTATTTTTCTTGTGGAAATGAACAAGTTCAATTTTTGCGTCGAAAAATATGACTTATTATTAGTGGGGACCCGCTTCTGTAGAAAAGGGACCCAGAATTTTTCAAGTCCAGCTGCATCACTGACACTAGCTACAATTCCACCCACTCTGGCTAAAATCTGGAGAAAAATCTAAAAAAATGTGCATTAAACCTTAGTCAGTTGAAAGAAATAATGGCAAATAAAATATCTAATTAATAATTTGGTAGTTTTTCTTTACATACTGTTTATTTAATTTTTAGCAAATTATAATTTTACATTTTATTATGCTGAAAATTTTGGATAAATGCAAAGTAAGATTGGTTTATTTTCCAGGGAGGGGGGGGGGGGGAGAGGCCAATCTAAGTGTTAAAATTATTTAATAGAATTTTATGTAGTGGACCAGTGATGAAGTCTGCGGACCAGTAAATTCTCATGCTTATTGGTCCTTGGGACCAGTGACTTTTTTTTAAGGAATTCTAACGCTGACGAATCAGAATGCGTTAGCTTCGGAATAACTTCACTTATTTAATGGGAAGGTACGTTTGCTTTTCTGCGCGCACTGGAGACTTTTTGCTGAGTCGATGTAATTGGTTCTCGTTAGTCGTGCTTTCCGGATTTTTGACGTCAACAATTTTGCGCTTTTTACAAGTCTCCGTTAGTTTTTGTTTCGCACGCGTCTTTGTTTAATGTGATCTATTCCGTGATTTTACAATATGATTTTTACGATCGGTTTTATTTTTTAATTTCTTTCATCAGTCATATAATCAGTAAAGAAATGTGGCAGGAAAGTGTGTTTTCAATTATTTTTGGATTGAAAAACCGGAATATAACTGATTTTGCTGAATTCTCACCAGAGAATTCAAGAATTGATGAATTATTTTTTGAAACAATTAATAATAGCAAATTTCAAAATTTGTGGAAAGTTGTTGAAATGCTATTACTTCTTAGTCATGGACAGGCTACTGTTGAAAGAGGGTTCAGTATTAATAAAAAAATTGAGATTGAAAACATGAAGGAATAGTCTTATATTTCCCAGAGACTTATATGTGATTACCTAAATGAATGCGGCAATATTCATGATGTAAAAATATCGAATTCAATGCGCACTTATGTTTCCAATGTCAAATCCAATGTGGAAAATGAAATCAAATGTCTAATTAAGTCTGCAGATGAATTTGCAGAAAAAGCAGAAGAAAACAATGACCTTCAATCCCTTTGCAAATCCAATAATTTAAGGAGATCTGCTAAAGAAAAAGAAGAAAAGGTGCAGGATGTTATTAATACTTTAAAAGATTTACAAAGCATTTAACTTAAATTGACTTTGGACTTATATTTTACTAAGTTTTATTAGCCAAGGACAATTTTTTTTCCTTTAGACTTTACATTTAATCTTAATTTACTTTTTAATTAATATTTTTTATCCTTTAGACTTTACATTTTAATTTAAATTTACATTTAATCTTAATTTACTTTTTAATTAATATTTTTTATCCTTTTTCTCTTTTTATATTTCATAAATAAAACTTCATTAGATGAAAATTTAGAAAGTATCGTTATTAAGGAATAATTAAACACACATTTAATACACTGGTAACATGGTGACTATCTCCTTTATGATATATTATTCTAGAGCCATTTTAATGCATGTATTAAAACAGTCCTTGAAAAGTGCTTGAAAAGTCCTTGAAAAGTGCTTGAATTTTATTTGTTCTCAAGTGTATGAACCATGGTTACCCCAAAGTCTAAGGTGGCCTCTATCGGCATTTTTTGAAATTTATATTTAAAATTTATTTTCAAGAAAATACTGATTTAAAGAGTAGTTTTAGCAAAAACTGTAAGCGAATTGACCAAATTTTCCGTTTGTTACAATCATTTGAAATTTGAGCCCCCCCCCCCCCCCCTCCCCTCTGAACAAGTTCAGTTTGTGCTATTTAACCACTCCCAAACTATTCAGATTTTGAATTTAACAGAACACTTCCTGAAATCTTTAAGGAAACTTAGTTATTTAAGGAAATAAGATGCTACTGTCTGTGTCCATAACCAAATATGTATTCCAATGCTTTTGAACACTGTATAATGGGGAAATTTAGTTTAGCGAGAAAATGGCTAACTGGTTGAAAACTCTCTTTCAGCACTTTTTTCTAATAGATGGAAAATGCTTCAATCTTTTGTTCAGCCCTGTAATTTATCTAGTACCTTTATTACATGGTTGTATTTTGTTAAAATTTAGTTCAAACAAACACACTCTTAAAACTATTTAAATCACATTTCCAGAAATTATTATCTATGGGTGACCATGTAACTAATTCTTTGCGTGACCCTATATATCATTTTATCTATATTCTACAAACATTTCTTGATAAACTGAAAGCAGTTCAATGTAAAAATGCACAACTTACTTAAAAACCACCTTTAAGTTAATTGTTCTCATATCCTGTAACCTTTATGAGCTCTTTTGTGTAACCTTATATATCAACTGTAACATTTATATATACGATACCATATAATTTGCAGACATTTAGTCAAACTTAGCGCATATCATAACTGAGGATGCATTTCAACCATCCATCCGATATCATCGATAATATACAGTATTTCGGATAAGAATATAAGATTTGAAACATTTTATGTGTCCCTGTAAATACTATGCACTTCATATTATGCATTAAAATTAACTCTCTGTGGCATGCATCAGTTTTATAATACATTCAACTCGTTAATTCGAACTTGTCAGGACCACAATAAATGTTTGAATTATGGAAAGTATGAGAGGAAAACATGTTTAAAGGGGTGCTATTACAAATTAATGAAAGAAGAAATTAATATTATAGTATTTTATAAATATATTTCGGCTGTTATCATCATAATATGATTTAATATTAAATTAAAAGATATAAATACATAAACATAAATTAAGAAATTCGAAACAAGTGCAAACGAAGATGTGGTAGAGGTGTCATTGATGGACTGGCAGGGCACTAATATAGTGAATATTAAATGCATTGGATTATATCTATACTTGTTCAGAACAATTCTGACAAAAATGAAAGAAAGTAAATTCATGGATCTGAAATCCGGGAGAAAGTAAGGTAAAATGAAAAATTGGAATCTCGTTAGTTTGAAATAAACGATGTCAAGATAAAATGAGTTCGAATAAACGAAATGTTTTAATGTTATTCTGCTATTGAAAATTTCGGGACTTCATGTTTAGTTTGAATTAAAAGAAGATTCCATTTATCTGATTTTGAATTAATGAGTGCCGGCTATACTTGAAATTGTTTAATATTATTATTAAAATATGTGGCAAACAATCCTCCCCCCTCCCCTTTATTATTGTGTAATGAAATTCTTTTGAGTGTCCCTGTAAATGAATAACAACTATTATTTTGACTGCATATTTTAGTTCATTTTGCGAATCCCTGTAAATTTAAACAATGTCAAGATAAGATGAGTTCGAATAAACGATATGCTTTAATGTTATTCTGCTATTGAAAATTTCAGGACTTCATGTTTAGTTCAAATTAAGCGAAGATTCCATTTATCCGATTTTGAATTAATGAGTGCCGGCTGTACTTGAAATTGTTTAACATTATTATTAAAATATGTTGCAAACAATTCCCCTCCCCCTTTATTATTGTGTAATGAAATTCTTTTGAATGGCCCTGTAAATGAATAACAACTATTATTTTGACTGCATATTTTAGTGCATTTTGCGAATCCCTGTAAATTTTAATAGTTTGACTGGGTGTAAAATTCATTTTAAACGTTTTTTTTCCCCATTGGCTGTAATGTATCAGAAAACTTTTGACTATCCCTGTAAATAAATTAATCATAGTAGAAACTTCATTTTCAATAAGATTTGTACTAGGGTAAACATCAATAACATATAAAAATTTCATAGCAATCCGCGAATATTTATGGGAGTTCGAGTGCGGACAGACAACCAGATAAACCGAATGCATAAACACTTTTTAACTTTGTTGGAAAGTGTTAAAAAGGCTTAGATGTGTTAATAAGGTCATTTCCTGCATTATTATGCAAAACGTGCTTAATATGCTACTTTTATTCAATTCCTTAAATTTTATCTTAAATGGGTTCTACTGTATTTTCTTTTTTCATTATCCATATCTTAAAAAATTAACTCCAATGATTGGTAAAAACAATTTTCGATGAACTATAAAAGCAAGTTTTAAACTCCATCTACTTGTCTTAAAAAGTAAGTAATGATTACAAACTGTTTTTTAAAAGTTGTGGGCCATATTCACCATTTGCTTACATTTCATAATTTTATTTTTCAAACTTAATAAATTTTTTTAAAAAATGGAGACAGATGTTAAAGTAAATTTTTAAGGTATATTAAAAAAATTGGTTGTGCACTTTGCCCTATAATGTTATTTGTAAATGCTATTTAAAGTTGGCTTGTAAGGCAAATTGTCAAGTCCGTTACCATACAAAATTACTGAAAATAAAAATACTCAGCTTTAAATTTATTAAATATCCTAAAATCAACTTACTTTAAAGTGACTTATGTTCCTTAATTTCAAAACATGATATTTATCAATAATACTTACATTAAATTGAAATGAGAGACAATTTTAGTCACAACATTTTGATCAGATAGAAATTATAGAATTTCTTTTTCTAATAATATTACAGTATATATTCATGTAAATTATAGGTGTAAATTAACGGTCGCCACTCGCCACGTGGCGATTAAAATTGTAAAAGTGGCGATTAAAAATCGGCGATCAATTGCCACCCTAGTCGCCACTTGGCGATTAAAAAATCTTATTTATTTGCTTTGTGAAATGCAGCTTTTTTTCATGAATATATGCATCTCTACTTTATTTACTTCTAATTAGTGAATTGGTTAATTCTTTCTATCGGATGCAAGCAGATTTAGCAACTTTGCTGTATATTCTATATTTCGACGATAAACTCTTTATTTGGATTATGTTTTCAATAAATAGTTTTTTCCTACAAAATATAGTCATCAGTTTTAATTACACCTGCATTTCAAATAAATTATACTATTTTTACCCGTGGATGCAAGGAGATTTTAAGGACATTGCTGTATCTTATATCTTTCACTCTTGTCATATGCTCACTAATACTAATTGTACCAGTAATAGTTAGCTGGTACTTTTTTTTTTTTTTTTAATTTATGATTGAAGTTTATGCAGGTGTCAAGAAAGATTGAAACATTATAGCCAATTATTTTAAAAATTTAGGACAAAATTAGCACTTGCCACAAGGTGAGTAATACTGCAAATTTAGCATCTGACTTTACTGCCATCAAGCAGACTTCCTCCACCTCACCAACACATTGGCACTCTCTGATTGCCTTAATAAGACATCCGGAGTTTTGAAATCTCAGCCAAAGCAAAGAATATTTATATTTATCTGTACATTCACCAAACTTAATAACTACCACTTGAAATCTTGATATTTAGATCCTACTAAGTTTTAAGTAAAAATAAAATATTCAGGAAAGATGTGAAATAAATTTTATATTTAAAATTTAAAAATACAATTTCTTTGCTTGTTTTATACAATGCATTAATATATATTTAAATATAGTTTATCACTTATAATTTTATCTGCAATATTAATTTAATTACTAATTCATATTTTTCCATTCAGCAGAATGCCAGTTTTATTTTTAACTAAATATTTGTAACTTTGTTTCTCATTAGTCGCTAAAGGAAAAAAAAAAAAAATATTTCGACCTATATTTAAAAAGTGGCTACTAACTTTTAAAAAGTGGCCACTAATGAAACTGGGTCTACCGGCCACTGGCTACTAATCAAATTTCCCAGTTTTCACCTATAATGTAAATTATTAAATATTAAGAAAATTGCATATTTGTTTCTTAGCTGAATAAAAAATAAAAGTAAAATGATGAAAAAATGATAATCATAAAACCGTCTGGGTCTGATAACAGGCTTGACATTTGGTAACGGACTTGACACTAGGTCGAAAATGGCTGTAATCACTATTCTCCTACTTTTAGAAAATGAATTTGCCAAACGGTTCAATATGCATTCGAAATTTAATACTCCTAAATATTTATGCTTAACCATACACTGCATAAATTTCATTTACTGTCTTTACAGTAATTATTTTACGAATGAAATAAAATTGTTGCTTACTTGTGCATTCACCAATTCTTTGTTTATGATGAGACTACAGCACACTAATATGATAAGTATAATTAAAATGTATTTAGATAAATTGCTCAGAATTTACTATTTTTTAAAATCTTCAGAATATTTTTTCGATTTTATCTTAAATATTTTTTTTCTTTTGTAGGTGGAATGATACCGATGACTGTGGGAATGATGCCTGCACCTGTAAGTTTTTTTGTTTATCTATTTCTTTAACACATGTTATTTTTATTTTATTTACTTTTTTCCCTATCCATTTATGAAAGTTTTTTCTTTTTTTTTCCACTTGATGTTAGAGGTTTCTCAGTTTTACTCCAGAAAATTGATTACTATTTTAGAAATCTGTCTTTGAATGATTTCTGTCTTGAGTAAAAATATAAAAAATTATCTAAAGAAATATTAATTTATCCTCCCCCCCCCCTCCTTTTAGATTCACAAATTAGCAAGACCCCAGGAAAAATCTCTGTCATTGTTAGAGACCATGCTAAGCGTTCACCACATTGTCAACTGTCAATAATTGTCAAAAATTATGATAAAAATTATATTTTGACAAAACATGGGCAAACAATTATTTTGGTGCCTTTCATTTTAGAAAAAACATCTGTCAAAATTTCTTAAAGTATTTTTTAAATAAAATAAAAAGAAAACATGGAATCAACTAACTCTACAACATGGAATGGATTCATGAAAACTAAACCCAGTCGGTCGGCAGCTTGCAGCCCTGTTTATCAGTTGTATTATATTTTATTTTATAAATAATTAAGTATTTTCAAATCTAAGTTTTACCTTTGAAAATAATGATAAAATTAAAGTTTTCAATGCGGTTTTTGGCTTAACTTTTTGGAAGTTTGCTGATAGTTTTCAGATTTGTTAAATTTCTTGTCTAAAGATCTGAATTTTTTACCATGGTCCCTGTTTTACACATCTTATAACACATTACCCTCCCTCTTCCCTCCCCCCCCTCCCTCCCGTTGTTTCAAAATGTTGTTTTTATGCATTTTAGAGCCATTTACCCCAGAATAGTAATTTTTGGTAAAAGTTGTAAAAGTTTAATATTTTTTATTTAGAGACCGTGGAATTTTTAGCAGCAAAAAAGGAGAATTCTCTAATAATTTCACAATAATTTATATTTATTTTTTTTTTTTTCTTTTAGATTCAAAGCCCTGTTATGTCTAAACTTTGATAATTTAAACAGGGGGATTCTGTTCTAAATTTTTCCAAAAATTCAAAATTTTCCAAAGAATTAAAAAAAAAATTACCAATCCAAACTTTTAGGTGTAAAATAAAACCATGAAAATATATTGTGATTTTTTTGCAAATGGTTGATACAAAAATTAATTTTATTTTCTGCAAAAAAATAAAAGTAAAATATTAATTAATAAAAAAATAATAATAAATTTCATCAAAAATCAGACAAATTTGTCTATATGTGAAAATATTTGCATTTTCGACATGCCAACAAGGCTGATTCATCTATATTATATACCATATTTTTTCACATGCTGATTAGTCTTTCCATATATTTTTAAAAAGATGCATATGGTGGGAGTTTTTGTACACAGTAGGGTATTTAATACAAATTAAGATAATCATCTTAATTTTTTATGGATAGCACTTATATTGAAGGTAATTTACCCGTTTTTGAAAAATTTAAATGATGCACTAGCATAATCTGACCAGGTGGCCATCTTATTTCAGCTAGCTATCCCATCAAATGTTGATGTGTCGTAGAATTGAACTTTCTTGAGAAAATGAGGAAATTCTTTGATCGCCATCTATTCAATGGCCATTATATGAAGTTGTTGGACTAATTTTGATTTTGGATGTATGAAACTGTCATTCAGTATTTTGTAACAATTAGGCAATTTTCATGTTTTTCACTTTTTTTTTTTGCTCTCAAATTATCCAGATATTAGCTACTGGATATGTATGTTATATGAGGAAGCAGTATACATTGAAAAAACACTGTATATGTATTATTTGTTTCTGTTTTATAAATTTGTTGAATTATTTTCTTTTGAATTGATTATTATTATTCTGCTGTTGTAGAAATTTCTTTATATACCCTCAGATTAATATCAGCACTGTAATTTTTTCCCCCCCTCCAGATGATGGCTCCTGTTGCAATGACAATGCCTGCTCCAATTCCCATGCCTCAGCATCAAAAAATGCACATGAAAAAAATGAATAACCAGAATACTTATAGAAAGCCGGAGGTGTGGAATGTAAGTATAATATTGATTTATTTATCCAACTTTGATTAAAAGATTAAATCATATGTTATATATCCCAAAATCTATTTTTGAAAAGCTGAACTTGTTTTAAAATACTGTACACCAAGACAAATTAATATTTTTCTAATTTTTAATATATATATATATTTGTTCAAGTTTTTTATTTTGTGTTTATCTGACTTTCGATTTTTATTCGGTTAAATCAAAATAGAATCATAGAATAAGACTTTCAAGTCTCTTAATTTTAATAATGCTGCATTCCGGATCTTTTTCAAATTTCTCTTTTTTGTTATATCTGAAGTTTCTGTCTCTTTCGTTTCCTATTAGTGCATAAAATGGAACTAGCTAACCAATTCTTCTGTCAGAAAAACTCTAGATCTATTTTCTCAAGTGTGATTGATGAGTAGGTTTGGTGTCCCATTGTAAGTGAGAATAGACATAATCACACTGATCGATGGGTGTAAAGTGTCATGAGTTTCCATAGGTTATGGATAAAATATGCTTGCTGTTTATATCTTTCATTGTTATTAAGATTTTGTATGTCATGATGGATTAAGTATTTAATTCCATCATTTGTTTTTTGATATATGTTTAACTATTGTACAAAAAAAAAAAGCGTATTTTCACACATTTTTTTAGGATTTTGATAATATTCTGGTATCATGGGTGAAAGGAAGTTTGTATGCTGAATGCAGGGCATGTTATTTTGATTTCACAATTTATCAGAGCATATAATAAAGCCCCAAATCATATAGACAATCTACAGCATCCTCCACCTAAAATATTTGAGATGGATCAAAGAAAATTTAAAGCAGATTTTTTTGTTTATGCTCTTTTAATGCAGCGTTTTAGTAAAAGTTATTATTAAAAACTGATGTTACAGCATCGGTATTAGAAAAGATGTATATATATAAAGTCTAAATTGTTTTTACAAAAGAGTGATGATGGTACCCATCCAAATGAGTAACAATTACCATGAAACATTGGGTCATATTCCAGCTTGAGAAGTAGAAAAGAGTAAAGCCAAAACTCATTGAGCCTGAATTAGTCAGTGAATGTCACAGGTGCGACGAAATTTGCTCATACATTACTGCTCGTGAATGTCTCAGGCACGGCGATTAGGTTGTTAATTTATTTCATTAAAATTGAGAAATCGAAAGTTTTAAATGCTGGATGTAAACTTATACTTTCATGCATTGACTAAAATGTTTCGCTTAAACTAATTAACTTATAGATCCTTAGTTTTTCTTTTGTGATTTAATCCCGTGAGCAGAATCGATGCAACGCTGCGACGCATGTCGCTGACTCTTCGGAAGGTCTGCAGACTATTTTTCAACTGTTAAAAATTTAGCAAAAATCAAAAAAATTCGGTCCTAAATCCAAAAATTTAGACATAAAATGTATCGCGAATTTCGACAAATAGTCTTCAAAAAGAAATCAATTTCGTCCAAAAATCGCGAAAAAACTGCAAATTTCTTCAAAAGGTCGCAGGAAAAAAAAAAAAAAAACTAACAAGTTTTTTCAAAACATAACCCGACAAAATTCTTCAGAAGATCATGAAAAAACGGTAGTTTTCGTCAAAAAATCACGAAAAAACGGCAAATTTTCTCAATAAACTCCAAAAAAATCTCGTAAATTTCGTTAAAAAATCACGAAGAAAAGGCAAATTTCTTCAAAAATTCACGAAAAAATGGCAGTTTTCATTTTAAAAAAAAAATCGCGAAAAAACTGCAAATTTCTTCAAAAAATCGTGAAAAAACGGCAAATTTCTTTTTTTAAAAAAATCGCGAAAAAACAGCAGCTTTGGTGAAAAGATCGCAAGAAATCAGTAGTTTTTTTTTTTAAAAATCATGAAAAACGGAACATTTCTTTAAAAGATAGCGAAAAAACAGCAGTTTTCCTTAAAGTCGAAAAAAAAAAAAAACTGCAAATTTCTTCAAAAAGTCGCGAAGAAACAAAAAATTTCTTCAAGAGATAGCGACAAAATGGCAGCTTTCGTCAAAAGATCATGATAAATCTGAAAATTTCTTCAAAAGATCCCGAAAAAACAACAAATTGATTCAGAAGATCACGAAAAAAAAAAAAAAAAAAAAAAAAAAAAAAAAAAAAAAAGCAGTTTTCGTCAAAAGATCGGAAAAAAAAGTCAGATCTTGCCCCAAGAAGAGTGAAAAAATGCAAATTCTGTCAAATGATCGCAAAAAATGACATCTTGTCAAAAGATCGTGATAAACCTGCAAATTTCGTCAAAGGGGAGTCCCCACCCTCTTTCGGACAATGTATGAGGTGTTAAAAATTCTGAGTACAAAGGCAACTTCTTTTTAAAAGTATACTTTTCTTTGATGTTTATCACAAATATTTGGGAGGTTTGAGTGCATGTAATGTAATGCGAGGGATTGGTCTGCAGACTATATTTTAAGTTTTTACTTGTGTTGCAGACTGCAGAAAAAAATTCTGCTGCTGGGGATTTAATATAATAATTCCTCATCAAGACCTGATATCCATTTGCAATTCCCCATAAAAAAAATTAACATTTTCTGTACTTTAGAATAAAAGTATGTATAAATCAGGGTTGGCGCGGTTTAAACCAATTGGTTTTAACCATGGTTTAAACCACGGTTTAAACCAAATGGTTTTTTTTCCCAAAAAAAACCAATTGATTTTTTTTTAGAAGAAATCTAATGAAATTTTCTTTTTTTCTTTTTAATTTACGTGTTTCAGATTATTGAATATAAATAATTTCTACTTTTAACACTTCATTTCAGTAATAAGTATTATATTTATCTATGCATATTTGTGCATATTTATGCTTTTTTTATGCATAGGATTAAACCAATTGTTTTTTTTCTAAAAAAAAAAAAAAAAAAAAAAAAAAAAGAGCGAGTTGTTTTTAGAAGAAATCTAATGACATTTTCTTTTTTTCTGTATAATTTATGAGTTTCAGATTATTAGATACAGTAAAACCTCCATAACGGACACTCCCGAATAGCGGACACCTCTATTTAACAGACAGTTTTCCAATCCCCACTCCCAAAACTTAAATTTTTGTATATTTAACCTCTGAATAACAGACATTCCGAATAGCAGACACTTTATTCGGCGATAAAAGATAAACAAATATTTTTAAAAAAAAGTAAAAAAAGCCTTTGAATTTATCAGGACAACGTGTCACAAATTTTGTGATCACAGTTAAATGTAGATAAAGAGCTGGGGGAACCCCCCCCCCCCCCCCAATGTTCAGTGCTAAATTTAGGGGGTTGCCTTTTAGAAATAATCTTCCAGACTATTGAAATATCATCAAAGAACATTTTGAGATTTTATGCTTTTAAAGACCAAAAAGTGCAATCCCTCCCTCTTCGCCCGAAACTTTACAATATCCTATAACATCACACAGAGAAACAAATTATATGTAATCGCAAGCAAAAATAAACTTTTGTAACAGATTTTTTTCACAGTAATATAATAAACAGTGGATAAAAGTGTGCACAATTTTATTTCAGTTTTATTGTTTAAAAATAATTTTAATTTCTGAATAATTATCTAATAGAGGTTTTAGGACATATAAAAGTAAATTAATGAAACATTAAGCATTTCTTAGGGGTTTTTGAATTTCTGAGGTTTTCCCAATAGCGGACACCTCCGAATAGTGGACAATTTCTGCGTTCCCGAGGTGTCCGTTTTTTAGAGGTTTTACTGTATAAATAATTTCTACTGTTTTTTAAAAGAAATCTAATGACATTTTCTTTCTTTATAATTTACAAGTTTCAGATTATTGAATATAAATAGTTTCTACTTTTAACACTTTATTTCAGCAATAAGCATTAGATATATTAGGTTTACGTCATTTTTTTATGCATAGGATTAAAATCAGCATGCATTTGTGAACATATCTATTGCTCTAAAGAATAAAACTTTTAACACGTGAATTGATCAAAGATAAAATAGAATCAATATTTAGTTATAAAATATTTTAATTTTTTTTTAATAATGCAGTTTATTTAATGCAATTAATAATGTAACACAATGATTGTCACAACAGGATATTGTGAAGATTATTATTTTGAGTTTGCGTTGTGTTACGGCCGCGAGGTGCAAAGACAGGCTTAAACAAATATTTATACTGTATAATCACTACGATAAAAAAACAAACAGTTTCTCAAATTATCATATTGAAATAAAACACCAGGCTCATCTTCTCACTATTTTTTTCCAAAAAAGAGTCAGTAATATCATATCTTGAGTGATAAAAAAGGAAATTCTCTTACCGGAATCCAGGGTACAAAAAATGATGGAACTATAAACAGACATCGTTAAGGCTACGACAAATAAAAGCAGATTCTATAGATTTAATTTTAAAATGAGGTTCTTTATTTTACGAAGTTCAAAAAAAAAATTGGGAGATATATTCCTGGGCCGTACATTCTCCTCCAGGGGTTTTGGTTACCGGCGGCGAGAACAAAAAAAAAATGGCGAGAAGCGATCACCTCTACATGGGACGAATTCAGCGTAACTGACGATTCCAGTTTCAAAAAACGCGCTCGAACACCGGCACTTGGCGAACTCCGGAGGGCGATGAATAGGAAGCAGGATGCGCGGGAACGCCAATGGGCGATGAGCATACGCCTCTGGCAAACATGCATCAAACGCATGCTTCTTACGGAAGGAGGAAAGAGAGAAAAAAGACTTAACAAGATGGCGAACGGTGCCCTCTTAAAAACGCGAATGAATGTAAAGGGGAAAGAATAAAAATAAAGATATGCTGCAAGAACGTTAAAATAGGAAAGAAACATCGTACAGCGATGATTGAGGTATCAAATTAAAGAAGATTTTAAAAGCAAGCTAATAGAACAATAATTACAGTTAAATTTTAAGGGGAAATTATCGATATTAAACGAAATGTGCATAAATTAGACACGTGCAAAGCACTTGGAACGCAAATAAATAAAAAATGTTACAAACTATTGTGACATTACTCCCCGAAAAAGGGATGAGAAAAAAAAAAAAACTTTACGTCAAACCGAAATTGCGAAAAGCAAAAATGAAAACCTATGCCCCGACGAGGGAGGAAAAACTGCACGTAAAGTACTACACTAGACTTAACTAAAAAAAAGAAGAATGTACTGCCAACATGGACTACAAGGGGATTACATAACGACTTACATCAAGTCGTACAAGTGCAACATAAAAATTTCTTAAAACTATGGAGAAGTATTTTACATTTTTAACAAACAGCATAATTGATAGCAACAGTATTTTGAACAACTCCTATAATACATTACATAGTTATATCCTTGCATAACACCATATCTACTTTAGTAATTTTCATTGTATACTATACATATTATATAAAAAATGATCAACTGATAATCTCACGAGATTTAAAACTTTAAAGTGCATGGTAAATAAATTGTTAAATTTGTTATTTATACACACATACAATTTTATCTAGAAAAAAATAACAATCATTACCACTTATTAATTCAATTAGTACTTAAATGTGAAACATAGAAAAATGTCATGCAACATGTATTAAACTACTCCAAGACTTAAATCAAACTGACATCCACTAGTTGTGATAAGGTGAAAGTGATTCACCAAAAAAAATTAACATGAAATAGGAATGAAATGGGAAAACAAAAACAATGGTTGTTAAATTTTTATGTCATACAAGATTGCAGTGAAATTTAATTATACAAAAGTATAAATATGACACAAGGCACAACCCATTGAATATTGCATAAAATCACCTGAGTGATCCCAACGTATTATAAGCAAAAAAAAAAAAAAAAAAACTATTATGTGCAAACACCAAATAAATGAACTATTAAACCTCAAAAGAAGTTAAAGATGTATAAATGAACTCTTGTTAAGGGGAAAAATTCAATAACACATGAATAATATTGACTGGAGAGAAGGAATTGGGTCTCCAAATTGAACTATTATTATAAACAAAAAACAATGTTCAAAAACTTACGATAAGAAAACATTGAACTGACAAAGAAAAAAAAAATAGTAGAATATCTATAGTTGTGAACACAAAACTGAAGTCTTAACGAAGGTTTCAATGTAAACAAAGCACTAAAACTAAATGTAAGCAATAAGGAGTAAAATTGACAGTGACGATAACCAAAATAATGCTGTAAGTAAAAAAAAATAAATATATTGCAGAGGTATTTAAGAACCTGATTTTTACCATGGTTTGATCTTAAGTTGAGATCATTGTAACACATATTAAAAAGATAACATATCAATATTTTAATCATATTCGAGTATTTTAACACATAGAAAAATAAGTGTACACATTTTGTTAAAAAAAATCAAGTCAACATTGGGTACCCAAATCAAAAATAAACACATGTGTAAATAAGTTTAGTACAGGTAAACAAATACAAAAAACCAGTACTTCTATTTTACGTAAATTGTAAGTGATGTATCAAAGTTAAGCGCTTGCTGTGAATATATACATGAAAATTATAAGTGCACATATAAAAGGACAGAGCTCACCAAAGCATTGAGGGAACACTAAAGAAAAATAAAATACAAAAAAAGGGGGGGGGGGGAGTTGCAACTCATGAGTATTTTTAAAGGGTGAGAAGAAGAAAACACTATATACATAAATGCAGCACTTAACAGAAAATTATCCAAACATAGAAAATAAAATAAAAAATAACATTAGCCAATCAAAAGGTTAAAAAAAATATACTTATTGTACATAAGCTTGTAAGTAAAATTGATATTGTGACAAATTCTTTGACACAAATAGTAATTACATATATCATGTTATGCAAATGTGAAACTACAAAAATTTATATTGTAAAATTTAAGTGCAAACCACTAGTTTACAGATGTATAACAGGAACCACATCAACAGAGGAAAAAAATGAATAAAAGGAGGTTAAATTTACAGATAAGCTGGTATTATATTGCAGAATTATTTAAAGGTTTATGTGACAATTCTCTGCTTCCACAGACACAAGGATCAAAGAAAAAGTTCTCAGAGTTCATCTGCAAAAAAAATGAATATGGGCAGAGGCACTGAGAATTGTTGAAGAAAAAAAAAAAAAAATGAAGCTGTTGCAGGTAAAACTTTAACAACAGTGAGACGATGACGGAAAGGATGTGACAGAGAAAGGTAGAGGGGAAAAAAACCAAGAGTAAAACTTGGTAAGACCACTCCATTGGGCCTTAAGGTCCCTCCAGTCATGTACTTTACTTCGCAGGCTATTGAATATCTTTGTTACAAATTATGTGAAGAAGCTGCTATCTTGACTTAGAGTAAACGATAGTTCTGAAAATCTAGATTGAGCTCGGAGGCGTGCCCTTAAAATATAGAATTTGAAGGATGAGCACGATTTAGAGAAAGCTGGATGGTTTGTATTAAAGCTGTGGTTATATGTGTTATTATTGTGGACACAATTGGTACATTGTGGTGGTTTACTGCACTTTTCACTTTCATGGGATTCTCCACACCAGCCACAAATTTTTATTTTACTGCAAAACTTGGCTAGGTGGCCATATTGGTGACATTTGAAGCAGCGAATGATTTTAATAAACTTCTTGACGTGGCACACACAGTCGTTAATCATGAAGTTTCTGGCATTGATTAGTTGACATGCTACATGATGAGGTACTTCAATGATGTAGTTATACTTTTTTGACAATTTTCGTTCAACTCGTCTAATAAAATTTAATTCCGGAATTTCGTCTTGAACTTTACTAGAAATGGCTAATGTGATGTCGGGAATGTCAATATTTTCGTTTATATTGTATATGATAATTTTGCATAATTTTTTATTTGTAGCTGAAATGGAGGCATCTAGTAAGGTAGAATTGGCATTAACTGGGCTGTTTAAACTATTGGAATTTTCATTGAATTTATTATTGAGAAGACTTGAATTATGGGTAAGTGGGGAATTGACCAGTTCTGGATGCAGCTCTTCTGTTTGTGTTGAAACACAAAATGTTGATTTGGTGGTAATTTTTTTATCTTTAAGTCTTGTAAGTAATCTATTATTGACTTCCTGGAGGTTATTTTTTTCTTTAATAATATCAGCACAACCATTTATGATATGGGGATAAAAATTGCTGATGGTATTGACTCAGGGATGAGATTCTTCCGCGGATCCGCGGTTTTCCGCTTTTTTGTTATTTTCAAATTTCAAATTTTCTGATTTACCGAAAAAATACAAGACGCGTAATTTCGTCAAAAAATCGCGAAAAAAACGGCAAATTTCCTTAAAAGGTCGCCAAAAAACGACTAATTTCCGGCCAATTTTGTCAAAAGATTCGCGAAAAGATGGTTAATATCGTCACAAAATACCGAAAAAACGGCAGATTTTGTCAAAAAATGCGATAAAACGACAATTTTCGTCTAAGAATCGCGATAAAACGGCGAATTTCGCCAAATGTTTTGCGAAAAATCACAACTTTTGTCAAAAAATCAGGATAAATCGGTAGATATCGTCAAACGATCGCAATAAACCGGTTGATTTCGTCAAATGATCGCGAAAAAACGGCAGATTTCGTCAAACGATCGCGAAAAAGCGGTAGATTTCGTCAAACGATCGCGAAAAAACGGCAGATTTCGACAAAATATGCGCAAAAAATGGCAAATTTTTGGGGAAAAAAAATTGCCAAAAGATTCCAACAAATGACAGATTTCATGAAGAGATAGTGATAAAACTAAAAATTTCATCAAAGGGACTCTGAAAAAAACTAACCCAAAAATTAATTTTCAAATTTTTTTTTTTTTTTTTGCCACTCCAAATGCAAGATAGTGATAAAACTAAAAATTTCATCAAAGGGACTCTGAAAAAAACTAACCCAAAAATTAATTTTCAAAATTTTTTTTTTTTTGCCACTCCAAATGCAGACTCCAAAATCCATTTTTGACACCTCTAAATCTTTTTGAATGAATGTGACTTCTGAAAGCACCCATTCATTGAACAAAAAATACCCTTATATTCAACAAAAGTATCCATTTTTTCAACAAAAATGTTTTTTTTTCAATAAATCCGTCTTGCCCTTTTTAAAAAGAAATGCAAGCATAGTGATACATGTTATCTTCTACACTCAAATAAGCATTAATTTATAATTATATTTGAATCTTGCTCATTTTTTTTTATAAATAAATTTTTTCTCAATAGTTTTAAAAAATAATATTGATTTTAATTATGCATTAATTACTATTAAAACAAAAATTATTGCATTTCAGTCTTCTTTTCCAAATGAACAAGTTCAATTTTTGCATCTAAAAATGACTTATCAGTTAGGAAAAACTTTTGTAAAAATGAGACCCAGAATTTAAGTTCTGGGTCCTGGAGACCCAGGATTTTAAAAGTCCGACGATATTACTAGATATCTTTAATGTGCAATATCCAAGAAAAAAGCAGGAGAAAGAAATTTACCTTCTGCAAGAGCAAAGCTAAAAAACAAAGAAAATTTCTATTTTTTTCCCCTAATACTTAACCAAAAGTGTGTTACTGTTAGAAAATTTCAATAAAAAAAAATATTCATGCCAATAACAGGGTTTTATTAATGTACTGTATCTTGATAAACTAAATTTTCATTAGAGTAAGTATAATTAATTTCTGCAATTCATGTTAATAATTTCCTTTTAATTTAATTTACCAAAAGCTAAATTGTATGTTATACATTAATACAATTATATTTGTTGCGACTGACATTCCTGTCATTGATCAAAAGTCGTTCGCGCAGTTTTCAGCTTTTTTGCTTTTTGGTCAATCTCATCCCTGTATTGACTTTAAACTTAACAGTTCTAGCTATGTCATTTATCATGTTATTAAAATCAGGTTTGTCGTTCTTGCAATATTCTTTAACAATATAATTTATGTCCTCAGTAAGGGATTTGTTGAAATCTTCTATCAAACTGCCAAAATGGTGCAATAACTGTGTCTGTTGACATGAATTTTCGTTTATCTCTGACATGATGACAGTTTTAAAAAAAATGCAGAAAATGCAAAAACAAAAAAAAATGAAACTCTTGATTGGCGAGTCACGCCGGTCCGCCGCCGATGTTAGGTGTGCTCCAGAAGCTCATTTCATATCAACTTGTAACATACAATAACTGGCAATAACATTAAAAAAAACTTTAGGCTTGTTGAGAAAATAAAATAAAGCATGTAAATGAGCTTATATCTCTTATTTTCATACTTGTAAAATGACTAAAGATCGATCTTCTTAGAAATAAATTATATGTTCTCTTGATAAGGCTATTATAACTTGATTTAATACAAACATCATAAATTATGAGAAAAAAAAATTCCGATCTTTTATTATTATTTCTGGAAAAGGTGTGAGCTGGTGACAGGCACCATTTGTCACAACAGGATATTGTGAAGATTATTATTTTGAGTTTGCGTTGTGTTACGGCCGCGAGGTGCAAAGACAGGCTTAAACAAATATTTATACTGTATAATCACTACGATAAAAAAACAAACAGTTTCTCAAATTATCATATTGAAATAAAACACCAGGCTCATCTTCTCACTATTTTTTTCTAAAAAAGAGTCAGTAATATCATATCTTGAGTGATAAAAAAGGAAATTCTCTTACCGGAATCCAGGGTACAAAAAATGATGGAACTATAAACAGACATCGTTAAGGCTACGACAAATAAAAGCAGATTCTATAGATTTAATTTTAAAATGAGGTTCTTTATTTTACGAAGTTCAAAAAAAAAAAATTGGGAGATATATTCCTGGGCCGTACATTCTCCTCCAGGGGTTTTGGTTACCGGCGGCGAGAACAAAAAAAAAAATGGCGAGAAGCGATCACCTCTACATGGGACGAATTCAGCGTAACTGACGATTCCAGTTTCAAAAAACGCGCTCGAACACCGGCCGGCACTTGGCGAACTCCGGAGGGCGATGAATAGGAAGCAGGATGCGCGGGAACGCCAATGGGCGATGAGCATACGCCTCTGGCAAACATGCATCAAACGCATGCTTCTTACGGAAGGAGGAAAGAGAGAAAAAAGACTTAACAAGATGGCGAACGGCGCCCTCTTAAAAACGCGAATGAATGTAAAGGGGAAAGAATAAAAATAAAGATATGCTGCAAGAACGTTAAAATAGGAAAGAAACATCGTACAGCGATGATTGAGGTATCAAATTAAAGAAGATTTTAAAAGCAAGCTAATAGAACAATAATTACAGTTAAATTTTAAGGGGAAATTATCGATATTAAAAGAAATGTGCATAAATTAGACACGTGCAAAGCACTTGGAACGCAAATAAATAAAAAATGTTACAAACTATTGTGACAAATGATCTTTTAAGATTTTGCACAAGCTGTAAAAGAAATTTTTTTTTTGGCAGATTATCTTGAAGAATTAAAAGCAAAGATTGTTTGCTAGTTATAGCATTTTAATAATAATTTTTTCCCCTCTGCTATCTGCTGAATCTAACAACTAAAAATGTTAACTTCAAATTGTCACTCAGAAAGAAAAAATCCTAAGAAGTATTTGTAATTTATTATTTGAATAAATGTGGAAAAGAATATTTATCAAACTACATCCAAATGTTTATTATTATTAATCAAATGATTGTTTATAAAGATTTACAGGGCATCAATGGTTCACTTTGATGAACAATTAAAACTTTCAACATAAGGCTGTTAGCTAAAACTGTTTAAATTGAAAAATTATTTTTTTCAATTTTCAACATATAAATTCAGTTTAATTATTAAATTTAAATTATTTTAAATGAAGCTACACTGCTTATAAACCAATAATGTCTGTTTTTATCAGTAAATATGCATGTATATATAATAAGAACGGATGTTTTAAAAAAACCCGGTTTAAACCAAAAAAACCTGGTTTAAACCAAAAAAACTGTTTTTTTGGGGTTTTTTTTCCAACCTTGGTATAAATACATATTTAGAAAAATGTTTTTGCTTTTAATCTCTAAAAATTATAGAATATTATAATTATAATCAATAATAAGTCAGGATACATTTAAAATATTATCTTTATGTAAATAGCACACCAATTTTAGGGATTATAGCAGCCCTGTTGTCCCATGTTTTAATCAGGTCCTGTTTTTCATCTATTTGTGCTTAATAACATTTTAAAGCTATTTAAGTTAAAAATTTGTGATTGAAAATATTATAGACTGCATATTACCATTCTTATAAGAGTAATAGATCAAAAATTTGTCTTTTAATCTAACTCTTAATTTATCTCCTAATTATTCACCCCTCCCCCCCTTTCTTTCTCTTTTTTGTATTTATGGTCTCAAAAAAGGAAAAGAAAAAGTATCTTTTGTTTTATGATGTGTAAAAGGTTTTATTGCTCCAAAATGATTGTCATGTTGTTCCATAGCTGAATGTTGTAAAAAGGCTTTTTTTAAAAAAAATTATTTTTTTTTTTTAACTTTTCCATGTTTGTGTTTTGATACTGTATTATTCCAAGCCCTATTACTTGTTCTCTTTATATTCATTTCAAAATATGCCACTGTACAATTTATTTCTTTCCTTATAGAATAATATAGAACAACAGCCTGATCTCCCAAAAGGTCCTCCTGTAACTGTGTTCGTGGGAAATATTACTGACAGAGCTCCTGATACTTTAGTACGCCAAATCTTACAGGTAAAAATATTAAGTTATTTAATATTTTATTATTAGTTCTTGAGAAATAATAGTTTTGTGATGAAAAGAAAAAAACAGAAAGAAAATGAGAAAATATATAAGAGAAAAAAAAGAGAAAATATATAATTAAATTTCTTAAGATCTTGAAAAATAGAAAATCGAGGCAAATATAGATATTATTTTTTTTTTTTTAATTAAAAAGGTCTTTTTTATTTTATATTGAATTTTAGTAGAAAGGATTATCCTCTTGGTCATTCTAAAAAAAATTGCTGAATCAATAAAATTAATCCTAAATAAATAAAATATGAAGGGACCTTGAGAAAATTTTGGTTTAAGATATTAAAATGGTAATTTCCTTCAGCAGGGTGATCAGAAATTAAAGTACATGGAAAGAAAGCTGAAACAAAATGGCAGAGTTAAAATTAGATCTCTAATGCTCAAATATTGCCGAAGACCGGCAAAATGAAAAGGCAGATTTGCAAAACCAAACAATCAGAAGAACCTGAAGCTGAAAAATGCTAATAAAATTCTTAAGTATACGTCACTATAAAAAATCTTTAATCACTCTGACTATTATGCAGAATCTCCAATTTTTTTCAGAAAGCTATAGAAAATCAACATCATCAATATGAAAATATAACAATTGTGTTTACTGTCAGTCCTATTTCACACATCGTAACTGGTGTCAAGAAAAGGATGACAAATTTCCTAAATGATGTAATTTTCTTCAATGAAATTAATCCTAAAAAATATGAATAGTTAAAGATACGTCTGCCAAAGTTTTAACCACATATGAATGATGACAGCCTTGATTATCATGATGAAGGGGCAATATTTTTTGTAATTTGTCATTCTTATATGATATAACACACCTGTTGAAAAGCATACCAGAAGTCTATTAATTTTGGCTTTGGCCACAATTTACTGTTAGTAAACCTGTACCATTAGATTTATGTTATTTCTTCCTTAAAATTGCTCTATATCTAATAATACAGTGCTTTATATGGTCAACATTTAGACTATTAGCATTTAAAGGCATAGAATCAGCTTATTTCCACCCCTTTGTTTTGCTCTAAAATAATGTAGTTCTGTTTTTAAGGGAAAAAAAAAAAAAAAAAAAAAAATTTCTCAGTCTTTTTTATACTTAAAATTGTGCATGACCTCCTTTTTGTTTCTTTTTAAATTCTGATGATAAGTATTCTGATGAAGTGTCATTAACTTCTTTAAACTGGAAATATATATATATATTTAATTGTAAGCTTTCTACAGTTGTAATTTAAAAGGGCTTGAATTTCAGGGCGGGATCGTGGGATTCGCACCCGAAATTTTGAAATCCGCCCAAAAAAAAAAAAAAAAAATATCGTAGGTGGGAGGCTCCCGCTCAAAAGAAATCATGAATTTTCAAAAATTTCTGAAATTTCTGAATGGATGACTTTTTTTTTTTTTTTTTCTTTTGAACCAAAAGCTTATTATCGAAAAATACAGAACAGAATCGCCTTTAGATCTCTTAATGAATGCAAAATTCGTCAAAGGATCGCTTAATAAACATGAATTGTTACAGAATTAGTGTAAAACATGCAAATTTCAACAATGCATCGCAAAAAAAAAAATGTCAAAGGGTCGTCAATAAATGCTAATTTAGTCAAAAAGCTGCTAAAAAAAAAAAACACAAATTTCATTGAAGAATCACAAAAAAGATGTGAATTTTGTCAGAGGGTTGTCGAATAAATGCGAATCTAGTCAAAAGGCTGCTAAAAAATGCAAATTTCATCAGAGAATTACAAAAAAGATGTCAATTTCGTCAGAAAATGCAACTTGAACCAAAAACAGAGTTTATTAGACCTGCAACGAAAGTAATTAGTACAGGAAGGGAATTTATCCCTTTTGAAAACTGAAAAGACTGTATAAAATCTTGACATACCAGGGTTGCCACGCAACCTGGAGAACCTGGAAAACCGGGAAAACACAGGGAATTTTAAATCTCCTCTCAAAACAGGGAAATTCCAGGGAATTTTTTAAAAAATCCTAAAAAATCTGGAAAACACAGGGAATTTGGTAATGGCAAATTATATCATTTCTTATTAGCCTTCATATACGCATATATTTTTTCGCACTCGACTTGGAATAAATGTGTTGCAGTACAGGGAAAATACAGGGAATTTTTTTTCAAAATTAGAGTGGCAACCCTGCATACTCTTTTTTTTTTTTTTTTTAAATAAAAAACACATTTTGCATAATTATTCTAAGTTGTTGAAAAAAATTGCTTCAGTGGTATTTTGTCATGTCTGTATTTGTATAATTCTTTAACTAACTCATAAAATAACAGTTGGTTTTTAAACATTTTTTTTCTCCCTCCCAAACAGCTAAACTCCCCTCCATTTATAAATGTTGGGAGGGAGACTCTTCTCTTCTAGAAAATTGAATTTCAAGCCTTAATTTAATGAAATATCTTTTAAATACTTTCTAATTAAATTTTTGACTTATTATTTTTGTATTGCAGCGATGTGGTATTGTTTTAAATTGGAAACGAGTCCAAGGAGCCAATGGAAAACTACAAGGTATATATATATAAATATTATCTTTAAGAATGAAATTATAATTTGTAACACAACAATTTGTTATATATGTAATATTGCATGTGTTTGTTTTGATTCTACACTGGTGAAAAATATCTCAGCACCAATAAAAAAAATTACTGTAGAGTAGGCCCGTGATGAGTTAATGTGTGGCCCGTGAACTTTATCAATTTACAACTAGAAAAAATTGCAGAAAAAAATTGTAAATTTCATCAGTTTACCACAGGAAAATATAAATTTTGTCAGTCGCTTAAGAGTTGTAAATTTCGTAGATCGAGCACGGAAAAATCTCAGAATTTATTGATTAAGTGCAGGAAAATAGCTAATTTTGTCAATAATGCTCAGAAAAATCGCGAGCTTTGGCCATGAAGTTCGGAAAAAAATAGCAAATTTCGTCGATCAGAAATGGGAAAATAACAAGTTTTGTCGATCAGGCATGGAGAAATTGCAAATTTTGCCAGTTGGAAGCGAAAAATCGCTCATTTCGTTCATCAGGCAGGGGAAAATGCAGATTAAATTCATTGACTACGGAAAAAATTGCATGTTTTCTCAGATTATACGGGGGGGGGGGGGGGGGGGGGAGAACGAATTTTGTTGATTGCACACAGATGAATCGCAAATTTTGCAATAATGCAAGAAAAAATGAGAATTTCGTTGATCGGCTGCAAAACAATCTTAGGTTTTGTAAGTTTATCAAGAGGAAAAAAATACGAATTTTATCTTGCTGCGTAAAAAAAGGCAGATTTCTTGAAAGTTAGTTAAAAATCGCGAATTACATTGATTGGACAAATAAAATGCGTATTTCGTCAAATAAAGGCGAAAAAATCGCAAAATTCATCGCTAAGATTCATAAAAATCGCAAATTTTGTCGATCTTTTGAAGAAAAAATGCAAATATCGTCAATCGACTTAATAAAAATCGCAAATATCATCAATCTGGAACGAAAGAATCGGTAATTTTATCAATCATGCAAAGAAAAAACTTGAATTTCATTCAATCAGCTTTCTAAAAATAGAGATTTTCAATGATCGATTTTGTGAAAATCGCTAAGTTTGCTGATTAGATGCGAACAGATTGTGAATTTTCTTGACTGGCTTCATAAAAATCGCAAAATTTCTCAATTAGCTTCATTATCATACAATCGCTACAAGTCTAAAAATTTTAAAGTGAAAATTCAAATATTCAAGTAAATTTATCACAATACAAATATCTGCCTAATAGTTGTACCATTCAATGTCACAGACATATTTCTAATAATAAATAGAAATTCTCACATGTCGTTTTCTTTGTCACAAATATATTAATTTCCAATTACACTACATGTTATGTATAAGTTTTCAGTTTATCTTTTTTAATAATCCAGTAACTTTGAGGGTTGCTACCATAGGTGTTATTTTATTAAAATTTAAATTGACTGAAAGTTTTTGTTTCATTAGCTTTTGGATTTTGTGAATATGGCGATCCAGAATCTGCTTTGCGAGCTATTCGTCTGCTACATGACTATGAATTGGGAGAGAAGAAACTTGTTGTGAGTTATTTGCATTGGTTTAGTTTTTTACTTAATGTACATAGTCTGTTAAAGTGTAGATTTTTGTGAAAATTATAAACTTCTGAATTATTTTTATTTTGTCATATTTTCAGGTAAAAGTTGACGCAAAAACTAAGGAAAAATTAGAGGAATACAAAGCAAGTAAGCTAACCAAGCTGCAAGGTGATGATAATAAAGACAGTAAAGAAAAAGAAGAAAATAATAAAGAAGAAGGAGAAACCAGTGATGATGCTCTAGATGAAATGACAAAACAGAGGGACAATGCAATAATGACTAGTTTACAATCTTTAATTCATGCTCATGCTAGTGAGCTTTCAAAACCTATTGAAGAAAAAGGTATGCTTGTTTAACATGTTAAACTTTTTTTGCATTGTTGGCAAAAAAAAAAAAAAAAATCTAAAAGACCTTATTTATTTCGTTTAAACAATTTTGTTTGTTTGTTTGAAATATTTTTTCTTTTTATTTCATTTTATATTTCATAGAGATGCATATTTATTGATAAAAATAAACATTGTTGGATATTGTATAAGTAGTATAACTTCATTTGAAGACAATTAAATGATTTCAATCAGTTATATAAAAAACTGAAATTATTTGTAATTCAAGCATTATTAGTAACAGCTATGTTTTATGTTCAAAGAATAAACTACTCTACTAGCAAGGAAGGTTTCCATACGGGCATACTCAGAAAATTCTGAAAAAATTACAAAATGTTCTTCTCATGTGGATTTATGTGTTTATAAAAAAAAATTTTGGCAGAACCCCGACAGAATGTTCGTAAAAAAATAATGAACATTTCGTTTATTTGGCAATTTATCACCGGTTGGCGACAAAATAAAATTTCAAAAAATACTTTTTTTGGTCAAATACTTTTTAAGTTAAAAATGTTTCATGTTGAACTATTTTTAAAAATATTTATTTAAATAACTTTAGTTTTGTCTGTTTTAGTTTGTTATAATTTTAATTTTGTCATATAAATATTTATAATGAAAGTTAACAATGGAGTTTTCTGAATTAAAATGAAAATTAATTAAATTTGTTTCAGTCTCAAAATTATGTCCAATTGAGCTCTGTCAATTCAATTTTGTTGCTATATGAAAAAGAAAATTCTCCAACATTGAAATATGTTACTGCAGCATTCTTCATCTAGCCTTTATTTTGGAATACGCTTAAATACATTAACATATATTTTTCAATATGAAAATATTTTTTATATACAGTGCTAAAATTATATAACCGCTGCAACAAGCAATATATATTTATATACATATATAAAACAATATAATAAATATTTATATACATTAAACTCTCTCTCTATTTAAGTTTAAATTCATTAAATACCATTTACACGCATTTTAAAAATCTATTAACAAACAATTTTCAGTTACATGAAAATCGTTTGCTTTTGGCGAGGAACAATGCTGCTCGCAAAATCGAGTGACGCTTTTGTCTTTCCTCGCCAAATATTCGAAAGAATTTTATTTTTTTTACATAATTTCTACTGTTTTTCACCGATAATTTTGACTGATCCTTTGTTATATACATAAGTAGTTTAATTAGTATTTTTTTTTTTTTTCAAAAAATTCTGGGTATGCCCAGTATGGAGACCTTCCTTGCCAGTGAAATATTGTTCATAAGTGACAGTAAAATAAGCAGAATATTCCATTTGATTTATAAGTTTTTTTTAGCTTGCTGAAAATATTGATCTTAAAGTGGACAGTAGCTGTACAAAAAGTTATTCACTGAAGAATTTTAACAACCATCAAACTTAAAAAATAGACTTATTTTTTTATGTAAATATTATATAATTAAAAAATCATAATTTTTTTTTATTAAAAAAAAATCAGATTTTTTATAATTTAAATTGGATTTTTTATATTTTTTCCCATTGTTCAAATACTGAATAGTTAATAAATAGACTTTTTTTTATGTAAAAGTATGTTATAATTAGGGTGGAAAATTTTTTTTCCCAACTTTCGAATACTGAATTGTTACCAAGAGTTTTAGGTTACCAAAACAACTAAACCTCTAATTGCTAATTAACCTAAGTTTTTACATTTCTGTTCTGTTAGTAATTACAGAAGTTCTAAAAATTGCTAATTAATAGTTTATTTAGTAGAAGCAACAATATAATAATAATTATGAAAAACCATATTAAATTCTAGTGATATTTACATTTATTTAAATAATTAATAACTGTGCTTAATATTAAATTGTTAACACTACTTAAAACTAGTCGTTGGGGGGCCACCGTAATACTTACCCATCATAATATAAAGCATGAAAATAAAACGCATGTCTATGGCAACTCCAAAATAAAATTTAAACGCATAAATAAATAATCTTAACATACAATAATGCTCCATTAATGAATTGCTGATGAGCCAATTTTGAGTAATTATATAAAACGCCAAAACACTCGAGTAGTGCCGGATTGCATAAAAGAAACATCCTTATAACTCAAAAAATAATAATCATATTAACTAAAAATTTATTGTGTTGGATTAAGCGTCTCATTTCCAATAAAAATATACCTGTGAATTGAAATTTGAATGAAATACAGGGTCATGAAAAATCGAAGAATTTGAAAAACGTGATAACACATATCTCGGCAACTAATAAACTGATTGACCTCGTTTTTTATGCAAAATTTGTGTTATTTTATTGCCTTTTACGTCCAGTCCTTAAAATAAAAAATTTCGAAAATTTTTATATACCTTTCATCAGAACGAATTTTTCGAGAGTCCGGAAAAAATAGTTCCGGATAATCGAGGTTACTGATATTAAATAGGCTTCGTCCCATTCTTACATACTAAGTACATACAAAATTTCAAGTCTCTATCTCAATTTGTTCGGGAGATAGAGTGGTTACACACAGACGGACGGACGGCAAAAAAATTTTTCTAAAAATATGTTTTTTGGAATCTCTAGTATCTGAAACGTGTAAATCCGTCAAAATTTTTTTTCCGATTTTCAAAACGATTACAAGACTTACCTATACTACGTATGATGGGTAAGTAATTATTAATTGTTAAACAATTAACTCTGTAATTAGGAACATATTTTACATTTTTATGCTTTAATTACTAAATTGATAATTAATAATTTAGTATTTATTTTTGTCAGAAATAAGAAGAATGCTTGTTCCAAAAAAAGATACTATTTCATGAAGAAATATACTATTAATGTGTTTTGTAATTATATGAAAGAAAAAAGTATATAATTTTTTAGTATGATTAATAAAATGTCATTAATTTTAATAATTTTGTGAACTACACAGGAAAATATACTGTTAACAGGTTAATTTTTTTCTAAAGAAATAAAGTTCTATAATTTTTGTAGGGTCTTGAAAACATAAATTAAGAAATACTGTGGAATTTTGAAAAATTTTTCTTTACAAGAGATCTTTACTGTAGATGATTACTTTCTACTGTAGATGAATTTCACTATTTAAAAAAAAAAAAAAAAAAATTCAAGGTACGTTTTGCCAAATTCAAAAGGGACAGATTGTAGCACTCTAAAAAAATGGCTTAGGGAGAATAGCAAGTAACTACAGAATTATTAAAAACTGCAGTTAAGTAAATTCATTAGTTAGTAGCGCAAATAAAACGAATGAATAATATTTGCAGCTCATTTTGCATTTGTGCTGTTAATCACCTAAATCTAAACTTACACACATATATACATATGTTATTCACCCAAAAATATGTTAACCCATTCATACACACATGCAGAGTAAATATAAGGAGTAACCAATTATACCTGAAATCCACAAAACAATAAACAACATTATTAGCACTCATTTGGGATTTCCAACATTATAGTGTTTCAAACCGTTTTGCAATTTCTATGCTATCTCAGGAAATATCAGATTTCAAAAGCAATGGTTGCAGGGGTGATTCTCGTCTGAAATTTCCGAAAATTTAAGGCATCCTCTTCCGAAATTTTGAAATTGGGTTATCAGTTCCGCATAGTTGCCAACTTGTACGGTTTTGCGCGTGGAAAAAACAACTGCGGAAATGCAAATTTCATGATAGGATTGCCGAAATAGCATACATTTCGTGGAAAAACGACGATTTCGTCAATGTTTTTGTAAACGAACTTTGTCAAAAGATCGATGGAAAACGCGAATTTCCTGTGCGGATCGCAGAAAAAAACGGCAATTTCACCAAATATCACAGATAAAATGCTGATTTCTTCTGAAGACGGCGGGAAAACACCGATTTCGTCTAAAGATTGCGGATATAACGCCGATTTCGTTAAAAGATCGCAGGAAAAAATGCCGTTTTCGATAAAAGATCACTTAAAAATATTTTGTCAAAAGAATGTTTGAAAAAATACACCGATTTCATCATAAGATCACGGAATAAATACCAATTTCGTCAAAAGATCGCGGGAATAAAACGCCGTTTTCGAGAAAAAAATCGCGTAAAAAAGAAAATTTTGTCTAAAGATAGTCGAAAAAACGCCTATTTCATCGATTAACGATCTTTTGATGAAAACGCAGATTTCATCAAAAGATCGCGGAAAACTGCAGATTTTGGCAAAAGATCACAATAAATTGCCGATTTTGCTAAAATATTGCTGATATCGTCTGAAGATAGCTGGAAAACGCCGATTTTGTCCGAAGATCGCTGGAGGGGCGGGAAACTCACAAAAGATCTCTATAAATTGTCGATTTTGCTAAAAGATCGCTGATAAATCACTGATTTTGTCTGAAGATCGCGTATAACCCTCCTCCCCTCTCGCAGGGGGTAACTTGTGGAATCCCTACGAAACTGGGGCTTTGCAAGTGCATGCCACATAGATAACAACAAAAGTGACAAGTCCTTAAAAATTTTTGGACTACTTGGATTTTTTATGTACTCCTTGGATTTTTTCTTCCGAATTCTGTATTAACTCTGAAATATTTCTTTAAATTTTTGAAATTTTAAAGAAATAGTAAATGAATGCCCATCTCAATATTAAGAAAGATTTAAAATCAAATTAGAATGTTACTCAAGAAACTAATGACTAAACCAAATCTCTTTAAACATAATGCAGACTTTAACTATCAAAAACCTTCATGTTGCTATATAAAAAATATTAATTTATATGATGGCAAATGATTCAGTTTTGATGGTCCAGTGTAGGGATGAGACGAATATTCGGTATTCGGCCCTTTTGCCGAATATTGAAGGCTTGTTGGCCGAATACTTCGGCCGAATACTTGTAGCCAAATATTGCTAAAATCTCACCGAATAGTGAAAAATATCTTGGCAAATAAATTTAGAATTTAAAGAATTTCATTTCTTACAATTTTTTTTCTCTAATCCAAATTTGCTACTTCATTCATAAAATCCTTCTCATTCTTACTTACAAAATATACAGTTTTTTATGTACTAAAAAATATACAGCCTTTCTGTATTTCCTATAAAAGTTAGTCATATTTTAGAAATTGCTGCCCAAGTTGGAGCTTTAATTGTATGGGAAACGTCTTCATTAGAGAATGATATATTACAATTCAAGATATAAAAATACTTATAAAAAAAAAGAAAGAAAGAAAGAAAGAAAAAGAAAAACACTGCCTTATTCTAAAGCACTCAAATATTTATTAATGTCTGCAAATTCCATGCACATATAAAAAAGGCTCTTATGAAGTTCATAACTTATTCCAAATAAAATGGTACATCTGAAAACAGAAGTGCTGTCAAACTAGATACACATTAGATGACAACTTGCTTTATGAAGATAGTTTTATAAATATTTAAACTTAAATTCTAAATACTGAACAAAAATTTTTTTTTATTCTATAGTTTTCACTTTTAAATAATTATTTGCATAATTACTGACTTAATATGCAACATTATTATGTATATATTTTTAATTTACATTTTTCTTCATTCATGTTGTTATCAATTTCTATTTATCCTTTTAATGCTTGTTGAATAAGTGGAACATTGAAGTTGAATATTGTATGTGCCAATTCGAATGTCAAAGATTTTGTTAACATATGCATTCTACTTTAAGCATAACCTTTTGCTTTAACATAATTAGTAATGTAAAGCTTGGCAATTGATTTCAGAACAGTCTTGTTCTTACGAATTTGCTTATCATTAGGGACACAAACTCTAAATGATCAAATTTACTTTATTAAATGTTATTTCAGAAAATATCTTCTTGTGAGTTCCTAGAGAGAGAGATTAAGAATATTATTGATTTTGGATGTAAGAAAGGGTAAAAGTATCATTTGATAGTAAAAGTGAAGTACGTTCTTCATATTTTAATGGAAATAATAATCTTTCCATCCTGACTTACTGAAAATCAATTTGATGTACATTAGGATAAAAGAATATAGTGCAATTTCATAATTTTTTTGTGTTAAAATAAGTTTTTCAAATTTAAAAATACATTTAAAAGAACATTTAAGAGTAATAATTAATAATGAGCTCCTATTTTTTAAATTAGACATAATAAAAATTTATTTTCTCTATTGGAAAAAAAGTAGGTATTCGGCCGCCGAATATTCGGTATTCGGCCTAAAATTTGGCTGAATATTCGGTATTCGGCCAAATCACTATTCGTCCCATCCCTCCAGTGTACTGAAAACTATTAGCAAAATTTTAGGAAAGAATGTATGATTACAATCACAAAATAAGAGATTCTTTTACTGTCAAGAAAATGATAGCTGAAAAGTGGAAAAAATGATACCTCGCAAAATCTCTTACTGAATAACTCAAAATGATGATGATTTTTTAGGTCCTTGATGTTTGAAATTCCACCGGTCTAGTATTATTCGTCACACATCTAAATCATCAAGAGTTAGGTTAAAATAGAAAAATATTTTGAAATTTCTCACTTGAAGTCTTGATTTGAGCTGAAAAGAAAACTTTTTGATACCTGTTTGATTTATTCTAACTAAGCAGTTTTCACTGTGTGAATGTAAAACAGGTTCTTCATTTGAAATTTGTAAAATAAAGGTAGTGTCAAGTCTTCTGCACACTGTATATTTAAAGATAATCAAATATTTTATTGTTCCTTGGTTAAATCTGATATTAATTTGTTTTACTGCTTTGAAGTTATGTAACATTTTGTGCATAACTCACAATATTCTGCCTTTTTTAAGTCAAAAAACATACATAGTACAAAAAAATTATTGGTATTTGATTATCCTTTCAACCGATTTTGCCATATTATATAAATGGCAAAATTATTCGCTAAACTATACAGTACAAATAAAGTGTGAAATTAAAAATCACTTGATAATATTATAAACATATTTAATATCTAGTTAATGTGACTTTTATGATCAACTATTGTTGGCATTTAATCTTATTATTTGGCGGTACTTTTTTTAGAGAATATGATAATAAAATAGTATCAAATTATTTAATAAAAAAATATTGGCTTGTTTCTCTGTGGTACTCATTTAATTTTTAATTTTTTTTTTAAATTATTTTTTTAACAAATAATTTTTTGTTTTAATGTGTGTTTATTTGGCTTTAAAAAAATCAGAAGTTTGGCTGCATTCTTCAGTGGTGAAAATATTGAAGTATTATATAAATTGATTACAAAATATAAATACTCTTTTTATTGCTTTTCACCTTTTAATAATATAATTTATATTTTCTTTCATATGTAGAATCATCTCCAGTTATTACACACCATCAACCAGAAAAAATTACACCTACTGAAAATCTTAGTCCGAAACCTCGTATAGATTATGACAGATTAAAAAAAAATGTAAGTTGTATTGCTTTTTATGTGAAGATTTTTCATATTTATAATATACATACAGGAATGCCACATTTCTGCCAAATGGTACATCCCTGTATGTATCCCTTGTCTTGTATCTGCTATTTTTGTCGAAAGATCATGAAAACAGTGATTTTTGTCAAACGCTCATGAAGTAAGTCTCAAACGATCACGAAAACATTGATTTTTCTCAAACCCTCACAGAATAAAACAGCAATTTTTGCCATACAACTGCAAAATAAAAGATTTTCATCAAAAGATTGTGAAATAAAACAGCAATTTTCGTAAACAGATCATTAAATAAATGCACGATTTTTGTCAAACAGCCATGAATAAATTAGCAATTTTCATCAACCAATTGCAAAATAAATCAACAATTTTTGTCAACTATTCACAAAATAAAACACCGATTTTTGCTAAATGATTGTGAGAAAAACCCTACAAATATTTGCTGTTCACCTCAAATGATTTGAAATAAAATTCCTATTTGAGGTCACTGCATCTGTTGCTGGCTTACTTTAAAATAAAATAAACTATGAAATAAGGAAAAATCTTATTTACTCGTATAAGTTTTCATGCTCAATGAATTCACATGATATTTTTAATGATATTTATGTGTGTTTAGAAAAAGCGTTAAAGGTTTATGGGAAAAAAAAATGTTCTTTTCTTTCATTTTCTTAAGATAGTTAAAAAATAGTTTGTCATAAATTTTATTCTATGTTTAATATCATTATGACTGAGAATTTTTAATACAATGTTGAAAAAAACAAAACATGGAAGACAATAGATGAGAAATTATTTTAATTCATATCATCATTATTAAAAAAGTATGTAAATGATTGTTCTTACTGAAATATATATATGTAGAGATTTGCAGAGTTCTAGATGTTCCAGTATCTGGCATAATAGATAGGTTGTCAGTGTATGTTGTGGAGATTTTTTGGCTTCGTTGAAGCTTGTATAGATGTACAACAGGGTTCATGCTCATCAAGATTTTGGTCATAAAAATTCTGGAGAAAATCAGGAGGTAATGCAAAAAAATTTCTAAACCTGGGAAAACTTTGGGAAACGATTGGCTATACTGGGAAATTGAGGGAAATCACTGCAATTCAAATGATTTCTGATGCATGATGTAATCAAACTAAAGCATATCTTTTAACATTGTGGTATATAAAATTGGAAACTAGCCTACTCCTTTTTACAGATTAAATATATGTATGTTATATTTAATTTTTGCTCCTTCTAAGGTCTGACAACATCCATATAGTCCCTACACACATAGTCTAAGAGCTAGTAATGTTTAAAAAAAAAAAAAAAAAAAAAAAAAGATTTTAGTAAGGCTTATTTTTCTATATTATGTTCTGTTTTATGATATAGTACGTATCTGGTCAGTTTGGTCACAAAACTTTTTGTTGCTTTTAACAGTGGGGGTAGAGTTATACAGATAAAAAAAACTTAAATTACATTATTTTAGTATGACTTTTTTTATAAAATTTGTTTCTACTAATTATTTGCATTATTAATCCTTTATTGACAAACGTTGCCAACATTGCTTAAAACTTCCCAAATCCTGATTTAAAGGTAACATCCATCTTCATGTCATTTTAGCAAGCTTAAAAACTGTAGCATATTACTTCTTGGCTATCAGACAACCTATAATTAATTTGCAACACACAAATTTGGTTTCAAAGTTAATGCCAGACAGCTTTAAATCTGGCAACGATAGTGTCTGTTTGCAGAGTGGTTTACAGGTTTTAACAAATGTCTCCTTCACATCTTTTTAGCATGCTTAAAATTGCAACATATAATTATTTGGCTATCTGATAACCTATAATTATTTTGAAAGACATAAATTCGGTTGCAAAATAAATTCCAGATAACTATAAATCTGGCAACGAAAATGCTTGTTTGAAGAGTAGTTCATAAATTATAAAAAGTCTGTCCCCTTCATGTAATTTTAGCAAGCGTGAAAATTGCAGCATATTAATCTTTGGACATCAGACAACTAAAATTAATTTGCCAGACACACTCATTTGTAAAATTAATGACAGACAATTTTGAATCTGGCAATGATACTGCCGGTTTGAAGTGTGGTTTATTAAGAAATATAATAATAATTAAAAAAATATATATGTGTCCACTTCTGTTATGTTGATTATTTTGGGTCTAAAATAATTTAAAAATATAAAATAATAATAATAATAATAGGTTGTTTTATTTAAATAATTAGTTTTTGCTTGCTAATGGGATATATCTCTTTTTATCAAACAATTTACAAATTACTCCATATTATATCTGGTAAATATATTTAATGTTTAATAATATTTTAATAATTTTGAGGAGGTTTTGTTGTGTTGGCCTGGCGCCGGCCGATACAACGATGTTTCCTCGGAAGATATTTAAAATATATGTGAAATTCTGATCAGTTCATTTTAGCAAGCTTGAAAATTGCAACATATTATACTTTGGATATAAGACAACCTATAATTAATTAGCCAGACACAAATCCAGTTGCAAAGTTAACCTTCTCATTGACAAGTCCGTGTTAATACACTCACTAAGCTTCAAGTTTCACTGTAGTATAAAAAATATTTAAAATAATATAATTCTGTTGATTTAATGGATTTTTTATACATTGAACAATAATTCATATTTCCTAGGATTAAATTCATATTTATAATAAAGTTTTTTTTTTCTTTTTTATATAATGTTGAAAGAATTGTATTTTTTAAGTATTTAAAATAAAATGCAGCAAAACAATGTTACAATCTTGCTCTTTTGCAAATCTGTCAGTAGGTTAATGCCAGATGGCCTAGTAGCAGAACATTAGAGGTGCAAGATGGGCGTCACAGATTTTCTTTTCTCTTTTGCAGATTCTTTTTCATTGAACCTTATTTTGCTTCATATTATGTTGGTTAGCCATCACAAAAAATTAATAAATTCTAACTCAATAAGTATATTTTTTGCATATTTCCTTGAACTCTTAAAAGAAACATATTTCTTGAATTGTGCGTATTTCAATTTGTGTCTCTTAAAATCTGATGAATTATTTAAACGGTCATAACTGTGTGACTTTTGCAGATATGAAAATGCGATTTTTTGTGTTTAATTCAGGAATGGATAAGGATAGTTTTCCAAATTGGAATCTTTACCTTACAAGGGCTGTATAAAAATTTAATTTTCATATTTTTTCAAATAGAACCCTTCCCCCATGGAATTACAACTTATGCCATCATATGTTTCATCTTTTATGAATTTTTGCAATTGGAATTTTGCCCGTATAGGTAATATTTAAGGTGATAGCCTATTGTTTCAATAATTGTGACGCATTCTGTGTATCTGCTGCATTCTTAATAATGAAATGTCCTGCTCAGTTTTAAAAATATATATAAATGATGGTAATTTCCAGTATATTTAGTTTAGAAACACTGTTCCAGTATGTTTAGAAATGATGTTTATCGAAGAACAAGAAGCAGATTATTTTCTAGACAGTTTACAGGATTGCCACGCCACCTGGAAAACTGGGAAAACACAGGGAATTTTAAATCTCCTCCCAAAACAGGGAAAATCCAGGGAATTTTTTTAAAAATCTGGAAAACGCAGAGAATTTGGTAATGGCAAATTATAACATTTCTAATTAGCCTTCATGCACACATATATTTTTTTACACTCAACATGGAATAAATGCATTGCAGTACAGGGAAAATACAGGGAATTTTTTTTTCAAAATTAGAGTGGCAACCCTGATTTAGGAACTTGTATTTGTACATCATTGATTCTTACGAAAGTCATCATTAGGGGTTCTGGATATCTTTGTTAATTGGCAGTTAAATGTAAAAGTAACATTGAATTAAAAAAAAAAAAAAAAAGGCCAATTATTTTGATATTTGCCAAATTGAAAGTTTTGGTATTCCGCTAAACTAAATATTTTGATATCCTACTAAACTGAATATTTGGCCAACCAAGTATTTGGATATCCAACCTAACTGAGCATTTAGTGCATTCGTATTTGAAAGAATTATTAAAGATATGCTGAACCCAGTCTATAGATTTCTAATTTATTCTTTTAAATTCTAAGTTGCATTTAAATGTACTTCATTATTAAATGTTTCTTGGCTATGATATTGCATTTATTTAAGGAGTTGGATGAAATGGACCTAGAGGAAGACAAAAAATCACTAATTCATCGAGAAATTGATAAATTCCGAGATACATATAAGGTAAGTATTTAATACATGATCATTCTGCATGAACATTAATATTTTATTGTATTAAGAGACTTATGCAGACTTTCCCCCACTTTCAAATTATTATTTTAATTTTGTGTGTACTATCAAGCTTGTCAATTTATGTCTTAAAATTCTTAAAAATGACTAGTTAGTCTTTTAGTATTAAATTTGATTATTTTACTTATTAGAGATTGGCTGCTGTCTGTCTCATTTAAAGATGTTTTTGATTAAATTGTTAGTTGAAAGTTATATATCTTCATATTTTCTTTTTCTTATTGCTTTTTTTCCATCTTTATTAATCAGATAGTGTAAATTTCTGTCATGTAGCCTTTTTTTTATGTGGCAGTGTTAGCTTATTTAAAATAATTCAGATTTTAAATATTAATACTTTTTTATGTAACTTGTAACTGCACTTCAACTAAGATATTGATCCAAAATTTCTTATCCCTTCTTAATATACATATTTAGTCAAACTGGACTTTTTAACATTTATTATGCATGTATTAGTATGTTAATTTAAAAAATAAAAGAAAAAGTTGGTACCAGTAGATTAAGCTTAAAGTTGTTATGATTCCCCAAACACTAGGATAAGCCTTGTCGATGTTAAACAAGCTACCACACGTCACTAAATGGGCTTTGCTGTTAAATTTTATCTAGGAGTGGGTGAGTAAATTGGTACTTTGATATATGTTGTTGACACTTGTTTGACTGAAAAAAAAAAAAGAACCGCTATTATTATGTATTTAGCTTATGATGGGTCTGTTTTACTTAGCTTTGTTCTAGAAATTCAAAGGACAATGTCCATTGCATCAAGTTTTATTTTGCTTGCTTGTTTCATGTGCAGGTCTGTAATTTTGTTACTAGATTTTTCTTTTTTTTTTATATTAGAAAATTTTCCTTTATAATTTGATTTCATCCATTTGCTATTTTATTCCATTTTTTTTCCCTTTTCAACTGTTTATAATTTTAATAATTTAAAATTGATTATTAGCACTTTTACAGTATTTATTATTAAAAACTGAGTTATTGATTGCACATGTTTATATATATCATTCATATTTGCATTTACATTTTTCTAAATAAATTTGATCTATTTATTACATCTTTCCATTCTATGACAGATTAAAGATTATAATAAATATACTATCTATATAGCATTGACCAAATTTCTATATCATGATTATAAAGTTTTGTATTCAAGTTGTTCATATAATTTGATAGCATTGACCAAATTTCTATATCATGATTATAAAGTTTTGTATTCAAGTTGTTCATATAATTTGAACTATATAAGATAAAAGATTTTTTTCAAACGATCTGTCAGATAAGATATTTGACAGTTAGGTTTTTAATATCTAATACAGTTTTTAAAAATGCATTGGAATATTTAATTTAACATCAATTAAATACTTAAAAAACAACAACTAAAAACAGGATTTTCTAGTTACAAGATTAATGAAAATGGTTTTGAAAAAAGTAAAAAAAAATTCAGATTACCTAAAAAATGGAATCAAATAAATGCTGATTTAAGAATTCAAATCGATTATATATAGATATGAAATCAGTTAAAAATCTGATTGCCTTTCTTATTCCAAATATGTGGAAAATTAAAATGTGTGTATAGAGTAGTAAAAAAGAAGGAAACAAGGGTAGAGGTTTTATGAATTTAAAATTAAGATTAAAATAAAATTATGAATGAACTTTACATGATTTGTATTTTTGAGGGATTTTCAAGACTCTGGGGAAGGGGGGGGGGAGGATTCCCCTTTTTGACCATTAAAAACCCAAAATCTTAAATTTTCCAGGGGAGGGGATGTCAACCCCCCCCCCCCCCCGGGCCACCCCCTAGATTCAATACTGATTCATTTCCTTGTAAAAGAATGAACTTCATGTTGATGGGGGAATTTAATATCTCATTCACTAAATCTTTTCTTGTAAATTTGAATGGTCTCATTCCAAATATTAAACGTTGTTATCCTATGCTAATACACCAAATTCTGTTTTTATACCATAATAGATACATTCCCAAAGAACATGTGTAATGGAAAGAAAGGGAAAGATATATATATATATATATTGTATTTATAAGGAAACAGAAGGTTAAATCTGGAATTTAAAAATTAACAAAATAATACTGTAAAACATATAAAAATTTCTTCTAGTAGTATTATTTTATAAATATTGTACATGTAATAAAACATTTTTAAAATGTTGCTAATTCATTAACAGAAAAATTATGCAAATTGAATTACACATAAGAATTTATTTGTTCGTTATTTCTTCCTGTTTTATTTCTTATTCCTTGGGGTTCAACTGCCGTATTCACTGTAGGTTGACTTTATTGTATTCATTTTAGGTTCATCTGTACAAGTATGTGTAGTAATTTATAGATGTGCAGATGGTAACTGAATTACAAGCATGTAAGCTGTTCAATTTTCTTTTTTAACAAATATTTTTAATTATAAAAGGCTGAATTTTAACTTATAGAAGTAATACTTTTTAAATTTAAGTCATATGTGTTAAAAACAAAGTAAATAAAAAAGAGATTAATGAAAAAAATATGTTAACATTTTGTAAAAATAAGTTCATTTAAAAACAGAATTGAGTGTATATCAGATTTTTATAATGATTTTCAGTTCTAAACAGTGTTGCAAAGTGCCACAATTTTCATGGTTCTCAAGACCCATCCTTCAGTTATTCTAAATGTTCTGCCATGTACAAATTATGTCCAATTTTTATGAGTTTAATTTAAATAACAATTTTTGACAAACTATTCGGAGTCTATAGAATTCAGTCACATTTCATTTGCATCAGTCATTTAAATGACTGAATGTTACTGATTACCTGATATTCTGTCTAGTATTGGGTGTGTTTCTGTTTAAACTTTTTTCAGTTGGCTGTAAGCAATAGCAGGATTCTTACAGAACTTGGAAAAACAGAAAAAAGTCAAGAAATTTGAAAATTTAGGAAAAAAATCGGGAAATTTTTAATATACTATTTTCCATCAGAATTTCAATTATAATTGAATAAGTAATTTAAAAAAAAAAATTGAAATCTAAAATTTTTATGGAAAATTTATGCAAGCTATGTAACAATAGCACAATATGAAAAATTATTAAAAATCAGAAATTCATTTCCAAAATTGTGTAGTAACTCTAAACAGGCGTCTATAACAAATAAGGTTCAAGAAGAGACAGGAGTTGGGGAAATTGACTTGCTCACTTATAGCAACAACTACATTCATGTGATTCCATCTAAATGTATCAGCCATTGGCTCTAAATATTTTACTACAAGTTGGGCATGTGTTCAAGTTTTCCATCCTCAGACAAAATTTTGTCTCAATCTTTTAAAAATTATTGAGGATGGAATCGAAAAGGAAAAATCTCCAACAACCAAAAATAATCGCAAAAAAGACTAATTTTCATCAAAAGATCGCGAAAACAGACACGAAGATTGTGAATAAAACATGATTTTAGTCAAAAGATTGTGAATAAAATGTGATTTTTGCCAAATGGTCACAGAAAAATAGCTACATCTGTCAAAAGATCTTGGTAAAAAAAAGTGCTATTTCTGTCAAAAGATCACAGAAAAAAGTGTTTTGTCAAAAGGTCACAGAAAAAAGTGCTATTTATGTCAAAAGATCACAAAAAAAAAAAAAAAAAAAAAAAAAAACTTTTCATTGAAGGATTGCAAAAATGACACTCTCTGTCAAAGAATCGCGAAAAAAACTCATTCTGTCAGAATTGCAGAGAAAATGGGATTTTTATCAAAGGATCAACTAAAAGATGTGTTTTTCGTGAAAAGATCCCATAAAACGACATAATTTTTGTCAAAAGATTATGGATAAAAAGTGGTTATGCATTTTCATCCAGATATTGTGGGATAAAAGTTATTTCTGTCGAAGGATCGTGAAAAAGATGCTATTTTCATCGAAAGATCGCAAAAATGATGCAGTCTCTGTCAAAAAATCAAGATTTTCAACAAATAACTGTAGAAAAGATGCAAATTTTGTCAAGATTGTGGTAAAGACGCAAATTTTGACAAATGATAGCAAAAAAGTCATGAATTTTCTCAAAAGATGGCGAAACAATCAGGAATTTTTGTCAAATGATTAAAAATGAAAAAGTCATGAATTTATGTCAAAGGATCACAAAACAAACGTGATTTATGTCAAAGGTATGCAATTTCTGTCAAAGGACTACGAAAAAGACGTGATTTCTGTCAAAGTATGGCGAAAAAAAAATGCGATTTTATGTCAAAGGATAGCAGAGTCCAGATATGCCTTATTTTTTTCAAAGAAAATCTAGAATATTTTTTGAATGATAAAATAGTATTTATGAGTGAATGAGTATATATTGTAATAACTTAGCCCTTTAAAATGCTAAGTGGTAGGTAGCGTGTGTGCCGCTCAGCAAATAATCCAGGCAAGAATATTTAATGGAGAATCTATTTATTACTTGTAGAACAAAAAAGATCCTCTGGAGCAGAGGTGATTCTCGTCCGAAAATTCCAAAATTTCCGAAAATTTCAAATTAGGTTATCAGTTGCCAACTTGTACGGTTTTGCGCGCGGAAAAAACAATTGCGTAGAAATGCAAATTTCGTGATATGATCGCCGAAATAGCATACATTTCGTCAATATTTCGTGGAAAAACAACGATTTCGTCATTGTTTTTGTAAACGAACTTTGTCAAAAGATCGATGAAAAACTTGAATTTCCTGTGCGGATCACGGAAAAAACGGCAATTTCACCAAATATCGCAGATAAAATGCCGATTTCTTCTAAAGACGGCGGGAAAACGCCGATTTCGTCTAAAGATTACGGATATAACGCCGATTTCGTTAAAAGATTGCGGAAAAAAACACCGTTTTCGATAAAAGATTGCTTAAAAATATTTTGTCAAAAGAATATTTGAAAAAATACGCGATTTTATCAAAAGATCACGGAAAAAACTCCGATTTCGTCAAAAGATCGCGGGAATAAAACGCCGTTTTTGAGAAAAAATCGCGTAAAAAAAGCACATTTTGTCTAAAGATCGTCGATTTCACTTAAAAAACATGGGAAAATGCCGATTTTGCTAAAATATTGCTGATTCCCCCCCCCCCCCCCCTGAAAATGTGCTGCAAATTTCCGAAAAAAAATTTCATCCAGAATCAGCCCTGCTCTGGAGTAAATATTTACAGCATAAAAATTATTACTGTGGGGAAAAGTTTTTCCCATCCATTTCTATTTTTATTTAATTTAAATATCGTTTTGTAAAGCCAAAATGGAACCTGCAATTCTTGCTTACGTTTTCCCCGCCGAATCGGCGTTTGTTTACGTTTTTCAACGGCGCAGTTGAGTTGTTTCGTGTCGCGCTCAGTCATGGAGCGTATTCAGTAATTACTACTTGCGATCGCATTCGCCTGTATTAAAGTTTCTTTTAAGTTACAAATATTATTTTGATTTAATTAAGTAACAAAAGCATTTTTAAAGTAATTTTCATGTTTAAAGTAATTTTTCTAAATGTATTTAATAAATTTAATGAATGAAAAAAAAAAATGTTTAATGTAAAATGTTAATTATCGTCTGACTTATGCAAATTGCATAGTCGCTTGTGATTGGCTAGTAGGTTTTTGTTCCAATTTAAAGGGACAGTTTTCATGTTTTGGGGGTGTATGAAGTGTGTGAACAATTCGAGCGGTGTTTTAAAAGATGTTTCTTAATTTAACGCTCTATTTAAAGTTTTTTCCGATAAGTTTAGTAAATGTAACAATATTTTGAAGTGTAAGAAAATTCCGCGTAACTCACGGAAAGCTATGTTTAAAAGGTTTAAGAAAGTTAAGAGCAAGTTCCATTTTTGGCCCCTGTTATGAATTTCATCTGTGATATAATCAAGTATGTTTTTCAAGATGTCTAATATCTTCAATAAATATATTGGAAAGAATTTTGAGTCGTCGTTTACTGTAAGTATTTTGCATTGATTTTATTTACAAGAAGTTAAGTTGATAGAAGTTTTGTCTAATTATGAAAATTAACTTAAAAGTACACATTTTCTCTACTACATTTTCTACAACTCTGCTAAATTTCTCTAGCAATAAGTAAGGGGCTCCATAACCCCGAACAATTACAGAACACGTAGGCTCTTATACCAACTAGCTTCAACTAAAGTTCTGTTTGAGTTCCAAAAACACAAAGTTCGTGATAGTTGTAAAGTCTCTAAAAATTACGCACAATGTAAAGGTAAAATAGTTCGCAGATTATGGCGTTATCAAACCACTCAAGACGAGAGTTATCGCTGGCTCTCCCGGCGAGAAAACACTCCGTGATGCTGCACGGGCACTGCGATCAGGATCACTTTCTAAAATCCGCTGGGGGGATTTATCTTTCCAGCTCTCAAAACAGAGCTGCTTCACTTGGTCGAGAACGAGAGAACACTCTGAGCTAACTGCTCTGCTCTCTCTCTCTCCACTCTCTGCTAGAAATCTCTCTCCGAATCCTCCTTGCAAGCCCCTGGCTTCTCTTTTTCTTACGATCCCGGACCTCCGCTAGACCTCCCCTTAGAGGTCACAAACCAATCATGAACCTTAATGGTCTTTTTCTCATTACATGATTAGTAAAATCGTGCTATTATTGGTACCTGAGATTTCACACCCACGGTGCCAGCCTGTCTGGCATTCTCGACACCTTAGTACTTTCGCTTCGTGTTGGAGCAACGTCAAAGGCATGACGCGGGCGATCGTCTATTCACCCTAGTGTCATCCGCCTGTCCGTTCCGTTGATGGATAATGATGTAGCTATCCTATGATATTGCCGACATTCTCGTGAGGGTCACTTTGCGTTTGCAGCTTCATGGTGAAACCTCTTTCAGAAATAAATGCCTATTTCTGTTACTTTGCTTTAAAATCCTATGATAATTCTGAATTATCACAATATTTTTTAAACTGGTATATCGACCTCGGCAAAAATGACGGAATATTGATTTACATTTCACTTTCATCAAACTTCATACAAACAAAAAGGATGAAGATTTTATTATTAATAGGTTTATTTTATTATTAAAAGGTTTATTAATTAAAAGGTTTATTATTTCTAGGAGTATTTTGATTCTAGTTATATTTTAATTAATATTCAATTTCTGAAATAATTCAATTATCAATAAAGACTCTGATTCTAATTTTTAGGTGCGTTCGTAATTATGTAAATACGTAGCACCTATTGTTGTCGCTCAGTCCGTCCGTCTGTCTGTCTGTCTGTCCGTCTGTCTGTCCGTCCGCATATAACAACGCAAAAACTACCCAACCGAATCGTTTGAAATTTAAAATACATAATTATTACATAATTTTGTCGAGTCATTTCAAATTTTATGAAAATCGGATGGATAGATCAATTACAGGGACAATCAAAAGGATTCCCTTACATTACGGTCAATGGGGAAAAAAGTTTCAAATGCATTTTAATCGTTTGAAATTTAAAACGTATATTTATTGCATAATTTTGTCGAGTCATTTCAAATTTTATGAAAATCGTATGGACAGATCAATTACAGGGACAATCAAAAGGATTCCGTTACATTACGGTCAATGGGGAAAAAGTTTCAAATGCATTTTAATCGTTTGAAATTTAAAACGTATTTTTATTACATAATTTTGTCGAGTCATTTCAAATGTTATGAAAATCGGATGCATTGATCAATTACAGGGACAATCAAAAGTATTCCGTTACATTACGGTCATGGGGAAAAAAGTTTCAAATGCATTTTAATAGTGTTACACTCATTTGAATATAATAGAATCGACATGAATCTATGAAATATGTACTAAAATTTATATTCTGTAGAATCTGGGATGCAGAGAATATTTATTATTAAATTACAGGGCCACACAAATGTATTCCACTAAATAATGTTATACGGGGAAACATTGTTTGGGGGGTGTTTTAATTATATTAAACTATTTCACATTTTATGAATAAGATATACATTAATGAAGTATAATAAGAATTACTTCTGCATATTTACAGGAACACAAAGATTTCAACCACTATACTGTATCCAAAGTACGCTCTACTATATCAGAAAGATCTGAATATTTTAAACTTCGTTATCAACGAACGCACCTCATTTGCTACGCTTTACGTGCAATTTCCAACTTGTTAGAATTAAGAAAGGAAGAATCAATGAAAGTTATGTCATGTTGACACAATCATATCAATTACTGCTCTTATTTTATTAATGTAAAAATACATTTCAAGTTAAGCATAACTTCACTGATACAAATTTTTCAAACCTACATTATGTAAGTATTTTTATGCTTAACTACTACATATTTCAGTTAAAAAAAAAAATTTTCCATTTCTTTATAATGAAAAAACTAATAAATTCGTAAAGCATTAAGATAAAATAATTCTAATTAAGAATATTCTTGTGATGTCGCAATAAAATATGAATTTTCATTTGGTTATAAATTAAATAGTCATTTTTTTTAATAGCTTGCAAATGAAAAAATACAGCTAAAAAGTCACATGTCTGTCGTTTATTATTTCTTTTGCAAAATCGGTTATAAATTAAATTCAGGGCAGATGAATTTTTAAAAAAAGTAAAAGCCTTGTGTCTTAAATATTTAGAAGGAATGGTTTGGAGTAGTGCCTATACTTTCTTCCAATTGCATTTTATATAAGTAGATATATTCATTGTTCTGAGGAAAATATAAAATTGATATTAGAGATTCATTGTATACTACATATTAAATTGTGGTTGGATTTTTCATTTTATCTTTAGAGTCAGGTTGTTAGCCAAAAAAATTATTTTCTCAAGTTTATGTCAGCATAAGTCAACCTGTACTGGTTTGTAGTAACTATTGGCAGTTTCATAAGAAATATGATGAGAAATTCATGTAAATAAATATATAAACTTCCTTGAAAATTTAAATGCAATTATTAGAAGGAAGTTTTAATTAATAAACTAGTGATGCCTTGGCTTTTTCAAAAAAAAAAAAAAAAAAAAAAAAAAAAAAAAATCATGAATTTAGAAATTAAATGTTTAACATCACCAAGAATTTGTTTTGTAATTGAATAGCTATTAAAATGATTCACATTAAGATTCCGATCTATTTCACAAATTTTCATTTACATTATCTTGATAACTTTTTATTTAGATGTAAATTTTTCTGTCTTATCTATAAGTCTGATAATCTTGTTGTTTATGTTCAATCTATATACATAATAATTATGCTCTTTACCAATGACTGAAATGAAAAATAGTGAATAAAAGAATAAATTGTGATCTGTTGTCATGAAGATGCTGTTAATTATTTAAAAAACTGTAGTTTGACTAATTTCGGATCATTCCTTTAATTACACTCATCCATTACGATGAAAAGAAACTGTTTAATACATGACGAACAGGAATAAGAACAGGGTGGCTAATGGCTACAGATTCTGCAAATCATGGAATCGGGGAAGTTTATCTATCTGGAAAAATAAGGGAAATATCAGGGAACTTTATAAAAAATACAAATACGTATTCAAAAATGAGGGAAAATTTTCTCTTTGCGAAAATATTTCTGTTTTTATCTTACCAACAACATTCATAGATTGCCAAACAGACTATATTTAAACCAATAATAAAATGTGATAAAGAGACATGAAGCCATACTGCTGCCAAGCAATATCTGTCTGCATCAAAGCTAACTTATCTCATAAACCCAAATTTTCAAAAGTTAGTTCATTCGTGATCTTTTGACGAAATTCATCAATTTTAACAATCTGTTGACGAAATTTGCTTGATTTTTTTAATTTCTTGACAAAATGTACACTTTTTTGCGATTTCTTGACAAAATTTGCATGTTTTTCACGATTTTTTGATAAAATCTGCATGAAATTTGTACATTTTTTGAAATTTTTTGACAAAATTCAAAAATTTTTTGCAATTTTTTGGCAAAATTTGCATGATTTTTGCGATCTTTTGACAAAATGTGCACATTTTTCGTGTTTAAAAAAAAAAAAAGCATTTTGTGTGTTTTTCGCAATTTTTAGACGAACGAGATTTGTGCATTTTTCGTGATATTAAGATGAAATTTGTATCTTTCTTGCAATCTTTAGATGAAATTTGTGTGTTTTTTGGAATCTCTTGACTATAATCTTGCTTTTATGTAAACCTTTCACGAAATCTGCATTTTTTATGCAATCCTTGGATGAAATTTGCATCTTTGATGCAATCTTTAGGACTAATTTTGCGCTTTTCTGTAATCTTTTGACAAATATTTTTGTGTAACTTTGAAGACATGAGCGTTTTTTTTATATGATCTTTTGGCGAAATTTCATGTATTTTATGTGATCATATGTCAAAATTCACATTATTTCAAGCGATCCTTTGACGAAATAAGCGATTTTTTAATCCAATGTCCGTAATGCCATAACTTTTGTTGCGTATCCGTAATAATTTCAAATAAATTATAATACTTGGCACCTCTGCTAATTAAATACTGTGCAATTTTTGTTTTTTCTTCCCAAAAGAGATGTTTGCAAGCTGGATAAGTGTGTTATAGGAGAAAGCAGCATATGTTAAAAATATACTGTATATGTTCTTTAATAATAAAAATCAGGGAAATCTGATACAGATAATCAGGGAAAAATCAGGGAACTTTTTTTCATCATTTCTGTAGCCACCCTGAAGAAAAAAAAAATCTGTTTTAATCAGCTTTCAGTCTTAGTATCTATCTTGTAATTGTTTTACACTGTTTTAGCCGAATGAAAATGATGAATATGAAAGTTTTCCATTTAAAGTATGATTCCATTACACTTGTTCAGTTTTAATAGATTTTACTGTAGTGCTTATGTTGTTTCAATTTTGAAGCATTTGTCCTGCTTTTTTTCTCTCCCTGTCCCATTTCTTGCATTGCTAGAATGTCAGCACTAGTTATCCACAAGCTCACATTAAAATAGCAGTATTGTATGAAATTACAGACTGTGAACCTTTGCTTTAATGTGCACAATAATAGTGAGTTAATAACATAACTGAACAACTCTTATTTGTTTATAGAGAAAAAATAGTGTAGTTCATTTGTTAATTGTCTTAATGAAACAGAAAACCAAACTTTTCTTTTCTCCAACAACTAGTTGGAAAATGCAAGCTAAAAATAGGAAATGACATAGAATCAAAAGCAATTGAGGGTAAAATGAAGAAGTCAAACATTAAAGTACATAAATAAAACTTATGTATTAAAATTGTGAATAATATAGTATTTTAAAGTATGATAATTAGAAGATTAAAAAAGTAGTGCTTTTTTTTTTTTTTTTTTTTTTTTTTTTTTCACTGTACAAAAAGCCAGCCTTCTTAACCATTTTGTAAATAAGATGTCACTTAGCCGGTGACAAACAATATGAAGAAAATCTAAATGTTGTATTACTATAAAAGAAGTAAATGTAAATGATTTTTAAACAAAGCATATTAAAAGAATGTCAATGTGTACCACAACATTAGTAGTTATGAGTGTAATAATTTTATTGCTAAACAATCATTCATTTTAAAAATAAAATGTAGACCTACTCTTTGTATGCAAAAGCAATTTCAAAGTAGACATTCTTAATTTTAGCAGTCATGCATTTTAGAAGTATTTTGTTGCTTGTCAAAATTATATATCTGAATAAGTTTTATATGTTTGAAATCTTCAAGCTACGTTAACTTTGTTTTACTACTGAACTTAGTGGCTGTTGTGTACTGGATATTTTTTTAATTCTGCCCATTTTTTTACTATAAAAAGATTTATTTTTCTAGCTTAATTAAAGTTTCCTTATTATTAGAAGTACTTACAGTGTTCATTCATTTATCATTTATGAACAGTAATCATTTTTGTTTATGCATGATAAGCAGGCAATAATTATCTTACTAAAGTTAATTGTTTTGTTTTTAAATTTGTGAGTGAGACTTAATGGGGAATATTTAACAGAGAGGGACTGCTAACTGAGGTAAGTCCCTATTGGAATAATTTAAATGGAGATATTTTCTGAAACAAATCAAACCTATATTTAATTTAAAATTAAAAGTCCGTGTAAGAAAATAATCATCTTTTATAACTTTCCAGTATTTTCCCTTCAGTTTAACTGCAGCATGTGTAACTTTTTCCTGTCTTCCCTGTTCATTTTACTCTTTATTTCTTGTCATTTATTGTGAGGTGTAATTTTAATCTTCTGTCAGGTATGTATATTTCCTAACCTTTTTGCTTTTTAGAATTATCTGTATTGCAATCAGTGGTAAAAAATATTTAATATTATTCATGTATTTTATTAGAATTTAGAATGAATATATATTTTTTTATGTGGCAAATGTTGAAAAGGGAAAAATATAAACTGTATGCATTTTCATTGTTGTATTTTAGCTATTAGTGACTCAATTTTAGCAGGTACACCTTGGCAACAAAAGCAACATGAATTTTGTATTTTTATTTTTTGCTTTTATTGTCCTTTTTTTTAGATGCTCTTTGCTACATTTTTCAAATTTATGACTGACACATTCAAAAATGAAAACATTTTTGTATATTTCCATGTAAAAGAATTATCAACAAGTATACGATTTCTCTAATAAAATGAATTTTTATCTTACTAAAATGCAGTTTAATATGAAACTTTCTTGTCAGCAGTAAACTTTTCAGAACATAAAATAGATTATCTTGTGCAAATATTTTTTTAATCGATTTATGATGTACAATAAATATAAAGAAATTTATCCCTTTCTGAATTTCTATGGAGTTAATTCTAAAATGCAATTAAAATGTATTAAGAATTTTAATCTCCCTTCTGTATTTTGCTTTGTTTTTATATATGCATTTTTTCATCTGAAAGTGATTCCAATACCGTAAGAACCTCTTGCTGTGGGAGGAAATATGAAAATTATTGTTTTAAGTAGATTTAATTATAAGTGATTTTTTCACATCTTTATTAAATAATTTATATGACATATCTTTGTTAATGGGGGTACTAATCTTATATATAATGTTTTGTAAATATAAAATAGCACTTAGAGTTTGCTCAAGCTTTTGATTGTTATATCTATTGAAATCTCCTTTTCTGCAATAATTTCTTATATTATATGCCTATTTTGCTATTTTTAAGAGAAATGTTATACATTCTGAAGGACCCATAAAAATTATTATGAATTCCCTTCTCTAATTTTTAGTCTAAATGATACTCTATAGTTCATCCCCAGCATCACTGTATTATTAACAAATTAATTTTGCCACCAAACTAATTTTTTTTTTTTTTTTTTTTTTTTTTTTTTATTAACAAAGCCATATGTTAGCAAATCTTTTAGGTCTAAAATTTAGTAGGTTAGTTATTGAAAAATAGTATAAACTGTTTTCTCAGTTATCATGTTACAAATTAAAACAAATGTTATGAATAGATAGAAATACATCTCATTTTTGCTACATGTGATTAGTCAAAACACATTACTATAATTTCAAAATTAATTAACAACTCATCAAGTAATCAGCAGCAAGTAGATAACCCAAGTCTAAAATATCTTAGTAATTAATTGCTCTTGAAAGTATATTTAGGTAGAAATGTTCTAAATTTAACAGCTAATAAATGATCTATTTATTGGTCACATTAATTGTTGTAGCCCTTGTTGCCTTGGTGTAAATGCTTTCTCAGCAAATGCTGAAAAGATTATAAACGTTCACTCGGTTGTTAAGTTATCAATTAGGTAACAACCATTCTTTGACATTGACAAGCAGTCTTCTTATTTTGTAACTGAAAGACAACAGCTGGAGTGAAGAATGCTTTCTCCAAAGAAGAAGCTGTCTTCAAAATGGATTTTCAGAATATTTTGCAAGTTATATTTTAATGCTACTTTTAAATTTTTAATTAAGTTTCTGAATTTTCTAAACTTTTGAATAAATAAATAAATAATAAGATTGGCTTCTGTTAAAAGTAACCATAATAATGGAAAAGTTTAGGAAATTCATTTTGCTTTATTTTACTGCTTTTTATATTATTCATGTTAATCTATAATATTTTTCTTTACAAATGCTATATGAATGTTACACTAACTGTTAATTATTCCATGTCAGATTGATGCATGTTTTCATGCTTTTGTAAATGCTCTAATTAAAAATAGTTAATAATTTTCATTATATAAATCTTATAAGAAAATTATCTTAATTCTGTTTAAATTATAAAAAAGGCAATTTAAGCATATTTTTTATTACATTAAGTACTTATGAGTGAGCTTTATTATTAATATTTTTTGTTACTTTTTTGCAAGTAAAATCTCACTTTCAATATTTTAAAAAGAATATAAAATTTGCAGTTAATTGGAGCAAAATATTTCTTAGTTCTAATTAGACACTAATACTTTTATATCCTGTTTTATTGCTATCTCATGAAATATATTTCACAGTGTGTCCTGAGTTATATAAATTCATCTCTACTTGGGAAAGAAAAAGTACTACTGTGGCTGTGGTTCATTTGGTAAAATTTTTATTTGCTGCAATAGCCATTTTGAACACCCAATTTTTTAAATCCTTTTTAAAAAATTATGTATATTTATACACCAAGAGATATTTTCTTTTGTGCTCAGAAACATGTTTTATTTATCTGAACTATTTTTTATCTGTATCATGCAGAGGGCAGAAGAAGAAAAAGAAAAGGATAAAGACAGAAGGCCTCGCAGGCGAGACTATGAATCTCCAGAACCTCGTTCTCGTGACAGAGATCGTGATAGAGACAGAGATAGGGACAGGGACCGAGATAGAGAAAGAGAGAGAGATAAAAGGTGGTCAAAGGAGCGTTCCCTTGGTCGAGAAGAAAGGAGCAGCAGGAGACGGCGTAGCCGAGATCGCGAACACAAATCTCCAAGAGACAGCCCTGTTGTTTCGAGAGAACACCGTGAAAGATCTAGAGAAAGACAAATAGAAAGACAAAGATCAGGATCTCGAGATCGTAGTGAGTGGACTCGTGAGAGAGATCGATCTGATGACAAGTATGTCTTTCCATAAAGCTAAAATATTTTATTAGTATGAATGAACTTAATCTACCACTTTTCTTCTAAGAGTAGAAATTCTAACAAATTAAAAATTTGCTGCATTAATTTCTTATTCATGAATTACTTTCTTTCTTCATAGTAATTATTTATTTGAAATTTCATGCAAATTTGAACAATTTTAGATTTTTAATAAGGTAGAAAGTTTAGAATTTTATAATATTGTTCATTTTATACATTTTTAGTTGAAAACAGTTATGAGTATAATCATCTATATAATAAAAGCTCAAGTCATGTGACTGTCATCAACAGTTCCAGACTGACTGCTTCACTTTTTATGGCAACTTATCACAATCATTTATTTATTTATTTTTTAATAAAACTGCATAAAGTTTGCAGTTTTAGAAAGATCACGTAAAGAAGTTGATAAATGAGTTGTGTTCAAGTGACAGTATGTTCAGTACTTTCTGTGATAATTTCAGTTGAAATTGGGTTGAAAATCCAATATCTTGAGATGTTACTTTTCTGCAGAAATACAGAATTCTGCTTTTTTGGTGATGAAACTTATTATCCCTGGGATTGATGCAAATATGCAATAAAATTTGTTAAAAATTTTATGTGTGGAATACATAGATATGATATAACAACATGAAGAAAGTTAGAAATTAAATTGTATTGACACACTTTTTTTGGGTAGGGAGGATTGCATGAGAAAATAAAAGAATTTTCTGTTTCTAGTCTAAAAAAATTATTTTAATTTTTATTGCATAAGAAAAATTATTTTTGATTTTTAATAAAAGCATATTAACTTTTTAATATCTTTTTTGTATGACTTGTAGGTCGCTTATTCCCATTTCTAGCAAAAACAACATAAATTTTTTTAATAAAAGAAAGGAAAAAAATTACGAATAAGATAAATCTGGGCTGACTCCACTTGATTTACTAAACGCTGATGCATGTCTCTGGAAAATTAAATATGTATGTTAGATTTGAATGCTAAACTTTCTATTTTGAAACTAGAGACCTCTGCATTACTAATGCTCAATTATATTGGTGTACAATTCCTTGTGATGTGCCCTAAAAAGTCATTTGAAAAAAATTCATCAAATTCACATTTAGCTGATTTTTGTCAAAATCTATACGATTCTTGAAACAGTAATTATTCATTAAATGGGAGCTCAGTTGGAAGTACAGTAATTCCTTAACATTTACGAGGGTTAAGTTTGCAGACCTCCACCTGAATGTTGTCCAATCCACATTAAAATCATAATTGTTATGACTATCTTCTCATACTTAAAGGAAGGTTATGTTTTATGATTCTTTTTAATGGATTTTTTTTTTTTTAAACTGCAATTGGAACATAAAAATGTATTTATTAAAAATCAAAAAGTGCATGCTTTGAATAAAGTTAAATAATTATAAACTTATTGTAAAATGTCTAGCTGTTAGCTGATAATATTTATTGATATGATCATTTTGAAGAAAGAACATTTTTTTTGTTTTGTTTATAAATTTCCGCATAAGGAAAAGTTGCCATCTCAATTTCTCTTTTAGATTTAAGACACCTCTTCTGTTAAGTTTAGCATTCTATTGCTTGCTCAACTGTTGTTAAAGCTGTAAAATTTCCCTTACAATTTTTGCAGAAAAATTTTCACTTGCAATACAAATTTTGCATTTTAGAAAATTTAAGATTTTTTTTATTTTTAGAATCGTCATGTTTTGGCTTTTTTGAATTATTCATCTATATTTTCACACTAGTATAATACGAAAAGATAGTTCTTGAACTACTATTATATTCTGCAATGTAAATGAGCTGAAACAGTAGTAGCCCGCGTATGAACAAATTCAAATTTCTAAAAAAATAAATATCAGTAACAGTTTAATTATTACAATCATAATTATTATTACTTTTTAATTGATTTTGCTGTCACTTAGACACACTTCAATGCTTGGGAGAATAGTCAAAAATTTTATAACAAATCTGGGTGATTTTCTTGTGTTTTAAACAATGTAGTGTTATGTGTTAGTGCATATTGCATACCTATAATTTTAAATTATTTAAACTTTTAAACAATAAAAGTATGATTAAAAATATCGTAACATAGCAACCAACATTCATAAGTGTTTTGTGAGACTCCTGAATTTTGAGACCCTGTTTGCTTCATTCTACTTACACTCATAAGCAACTAATTCTCATATATTCATTTGCAACTGTGTTAATGAAATATTTACTCTTATTTATTTTACATAGCTTAATTTTGATAAGGAAGTATTAAAATAAGATTTTAGGTTGTTTTTTTCCCTTGTTTTTGCAAAATTTTCCCTACAAGCCTGTCTTTTTATAATCAATGAGTTAGCTTATTTTGAATTAGGTGGCTCTTTCACTCTTTTTTTGCAATTACAAATAAGATGTTTTTTTATTTTATCAGTGTTTTTGTATTGAAGAATACTGTTTTATGTTTCAGGCCAAAAGATAGGGATTATGACAAAGATGATGAAGAAGATGCATATGAGAGAAAGAAACAAGAAAGAAAAATACGTGAAAAAGAAGCTGTTTATCAAGAAGTGTGTATTCTGCTGTTCTTTAAAATGTTATATTCCTTCTCTTTAATATGTACTATAGTGTTTTTTATGTTATGCATATTATATTAATCACTTAATTTTTCTTCAGCGTTTAAGGAACTGGGTTGTAAGAGAAAGGCGAAGAGCCAAAGATTATGAGAAAGAAAGAATCAAAGCTGAAGAACAAAAAAAAGATGAAGTTAGTATTTTATTTACTCTTTTTTTTTTTTTTTTTTTTTTCCCATGATATACAGTTGGTGCTTAAAAAATAAAAATAAAAACAAATCTTTATTAATGTTTTTTACGGAAGCATCTAACAAACATGCCAAAAATGTGTAACACATGCGTCATTTTTTGAATAGCAATGTTTTTCAATGCAATTCAGTTTTGAAATTTTCGCTACTTCAAATTTATTACTTCTTGTTATGTAAACTTTGGATGAGGGAGTTTATAGTAATTTAATAAAATATTTAAATTCAAAATAAATAATATTTAAATGGATTAATTATTAAAGCACCTGTCATGATTGTGTAGAGTGTTAAAAATGACAGCTAATAGAATATGAAAATTATCTCAATTATCAAGTTACTAAAATTTAAAATTGTCAACAAAAAAATGTACTAGATTTATATTTATTTGATTTCAGAAATCAAAGAATATAATAAAAATTGAGACTAACCCAGTGTAGTATATATTTTATTGACACACGCCCATATAATTACAATGCATGGATCCATGCCGGTACAGACTGTTCTTTCATAGAAGAATAATATACATAAATATTTATTACTATTATTTCTTTCAAATTTGATATATATTGAATATTGAATTAATTCAGGGAGAATGGAGTATTTCGGCTTGAATTAACAGGTAAATTAAAAAGTTCATTGAGATGAAAGTACCTGGTGAATTGAAAATATAAAATTCATTAAGGTCAAATTAATAGGCAAATTCAAGATGAGTTTGTTAAAATGTTACAGCTGAATTGAAAGTATAATGGTTCATGAAAAAATCCGTTATAAGCACGCAGTTGTTTACATTCAATGTATTATAATAGTACTATTCATTTGTAATTAGTATCTCACTTGAAGATGAGAGCATCACATAAAAATTGGAGAAATTGGAGAATCAAAACACAGAACCAGACGATGTTGAAAATATAATAAATAGAGTGCTGTTGCTTAAATTGTTAAGTATACGAAGAATTAGTAAGCTGTGTTCCAGTAATCACCATTATTCTTGATGAAATTGAGAGAAACTGGCTTAATTCAATAATGAGATAATAGTTGTTGACACTGCCAAAGTATCATCAAGTTGTAGCGCAAAGAGCTAATGAAACCTCATTTTTGCAACAGTAACAGGAAAGATCCTTAAATATGTTTCAGAAGCACTGTGAATCTTAAAATATTTTTACTTAGAGACAGATATACTTCCATCTTGAGCACTGCACATTCCAACATCATTTGCCAATAAGTCACTCTATGAAGAGCATGACCCACTGGTGCAGCGTTGCTTTCTACTTGTCTTGCATCATACATCAGAGATTTTTCTCTCCAAGCCTCAGCCAAATTCAAATTCAGCTAATTGGGACCGTCCTGACTTTTAGCATCTTATTAGAATTGGCAAAGTGAATGGACGCAGAGCATGGGTGCAAAGGGCATTTTTGCTGATCCCACCGAAGCTAGCATAGCGAAGTAAATATGGTCTTCTGATTGGTTGAATAAGCTTGCTAAGTTTTAAAGAGCAATTGTTTGTAAATAAATCTTTCTGAATGTGAATATATGTATTAGGGCCGTGTATGGGTACATCATGTTATAATAAGAATACATTTTTTAAATTAATGTAGAACAATTGGGTTTGTAAATATTGCATAGTTGATGCCGTAAAAAGAAAATGTGATTATTGTTTGTAAATATGTTCAATCATGCTAAAATAATTAAGAAATTCAGATTTTATTTATTTATTTATTTTAAAGTAATATAGAACAATTGAGAAACACCATCATTAACTTCTTTAATTCTAAATTTCAGAAAATCTTTCTTTTTATCTATTAATAAATATGTAAAATCAGAAGGAAATTAATCAAAATCCATCTTTTAAAAAATTTTCAAACAGAAACTGATGATTAAATAAACTCAAAACTGAACCACAACAAAATGCTCTTAAAATTTTTGAACCAATCAGAAGCCCGTATTTTCTTCCCTGTGCTAGCTTCGGTGGGATCGGTAAAAATGCGTGCAAAGAGGAGTAAGGAGAAAATGAGGTCTATTTTGTACACTAAAGTCAACTTGTTATTGCAATGGCAGACTTACGTCGGCACAAATATTTGAAAGAGAAAAAACTTTTAAAATATTATTTCACATATCTCATTAAATTTATGATGGATTTAAGTGGAAATTATACCAAAATAAACAGAAAAATGTGCTTTATCTAATATATAGCATACTAAAAAATCAAAAACAAAGATATTTATTTTTGTTTCCAAAGCAAAAGAATGTGTCATGTTTGACGAACACATAAATAGATAAGTATCAAAAATTAAGTTGTAAAGGTCACATAATTTATCATTTATATAAATAGATTACATTGAATAAAAGAAAATAACTCTAATAAGAAATACTTAAAATAATGTATTACTTATTTAATAAATACTTGTATTTTAGAAAGATCATTTATTAAACAATTTGCTTTAAGATATTAATTTATTTAATTTTTTAAAAAATTGTATTTTGCAAGCATTTAAAGCATTAAGAGATTTATTTATTTGTTTATTTATTTCAAAAAATGATTTCATTTTTAAAAGATTGTTTTTTAAGACTTTAAATTTGATAAATGAATGATTTGACTTAATTTTAAAATTAAATAAATTGACAAACTTTAAATTAATTAATTAAGATATGTTGCATTATTTATTATGATGTAACAGTTCTAAGCATCACATTTTCAATTTTTATACCTTCATATAGAGAAAAAAATTTTACTTTTAAATGCAATTTGTTTGAAAGCTGTATCAATTTATTTTTGAGTCATTAATTTTTTTTATAGTTTTTGGTATGAATTTTGTAATTATGGCAACAGAAATAAGTCATTTTCTCTTAAAATTGAAATTCAAATACTATGTCAAGAAAATCGTCTTATAAAATCCAGGTAATATCGCTTTTATTTTGTTTTTATCCATCAATTAAATGCTTTTTAGTTTATGCAAACTTACAAATGCTTTATTTACAAACGATACAACACCTTTCTGTTTTAAAAATTGTATTTTAAATGATATTTGAGTGACTTTCCACCACATATACTAATTCATATCAGAAAGCTTAAAGCACTACTCCAATTTTATTTATTTGTGTGTAATATTTTCTAAATTTTGAAGAAAAAAAAATACAAATGAAGAATTTCTAATAAAACATGAAGCTATTATAAACAAGTGAAAGTCTATGAATCATCAGATACTCGATTTGTTTTTCTGAGCATCTTGAATGTTGCTTTTTGCTGTGTTTGTGCATTATTCCGTGTTAAGATGTCATATGCATACTTTTCTATAGTTGTTGTTTAAGACTATATCAGTATAAGTGGAATGCTTTAAAGGATGCAAATAATGTCATTTTATATTTAAAAAATAGCATGTTTTTTAATTTTTGAATAATGAAGTCAATTTTGTGGAAGTTCATCATTTCATCCAAGCTGCATTGAAATTTTTCACAGATGAAAATACTTTTAAAAATAATGCAATCAAAATCACATACGATAAAACACAATGTTTTACAAAATTTTAGAGTGTCTTTATAGAAAAGTAGTGTCATACAGTGTGGAATGTCAAATCAGAAGTTTTTGTCCAAAAAATAGTGATAAATATTAAGAACATAACAATTCTTGTTTGGATCAGTTCGCTTCATTAAGTTAGAGAAACAAACCATGAAGATGTTTTCAATAATTTAAGATTTCGCAATAATGTCATGTTCCCCAAGTTGTGATTGTTCACATGCAAAGATATTGTTGACAATAGTGACTCAAGTTTTGAGCTAAAGACATTTTAAATTGATCAAATTAAAATACTATTTTTTTCTTTTAACACGTTGAATGCGGATATTAGAAATGTGTATGTAAATTTTGAGAGGATAAAAATGCTGACAGGTTTAGATTTAATGTGAAATTCTATAATCGTGTCAGTTTGAAATAAATTTCGTTTTTTTTTTTCATTCACATTTATACCAAACATAAGAGCTTCAATTGATAAATTCATCATAACTGATCTTTATTATATTTTACTGATTATATATGCAATTAAAGTTCAAGTTTAATAATTTAGACAACTGAGTTTTATTGAAACAATATTTTGTTAATTTTAGCTTAAATTAATATTTGTTTGAGAGTTAGGCTAACCAATATAGGATATGTTTTTATACTGTAGCTAATTTTGTAAGTACAGTAGAACCCCGCTAATTCAGATCCTGTTAATCCGAATCTCCGGATAATCCGGATCGTTTTGGTCTTTTTTTTCAAGTTTGGGAAGCGATTGGCTAATTTTCATAACATTAACTTGTTTCATCGTCGTATTCTAAATTTAAAAAAAAATTCTGAAATCTTTTTAGATTAATTAAACAAAGTAAACATTTTTATTGTCTATAAATATTCAATGAGTTTAACATTAAGGTGATTTTCTATAAGAATGTTTTATTTTATTAAATTTTTTTTTAAATTCTCCGGATAATCTGGATTTTTGATAATCCGGATTGGGTCTGGTCCCAATTAATCCGAATTATCGGGGTTTTACTGTATATTATAAATCAATGAAGGTTTCTTTTTAAAAAATTTATTTCGTCAAAATTTGACAAGTTCCTTCTCTATGCTAAAACAGCAGTAATAAGTTTTAAAAATTTCACAAATTTGAACATCATTCCGTTTTTTTCCCGGCACATTTCAAGCCCTGATTTTATTAGAAGTGCTTCACCCTTACAAATAGACCCAAAAATTACCCACTAATCAAACTTTCTCAAACATGTAACTTAGCCCATTGGTTGTCTAGTAATCCAACATTTTAGTATACAAAATTTAGTCAGCCATTTTTTTTAAATATAAAATTAGCTTGATTTGTTGAGGTCCCAAAATGAACGACTAATTAAATTTTCTCATTCATGTGACCTAGCCTATTTATCTTCTTTTACCCAAAATGGTCGGATACAAATTTAAGTATTTGAGCCTTTTTTAAAACTATAATTAGCTTGACCCTGACTCATAATGTCCCACTAATTAATTTTCTCAAACATGTAATCTAGCCCAATTGTTATCTTATGCCCAAAAACTTTGAAAAACAAAATTAGTCAAAATAGTGAGAACCTTTAACATAAAATTTACATACTCTGACACACACTCACACACGCGATTTGCTCAAATTATAAAATAAAACTGAAGTTTGATCTTGTCTGGAAATTTTGTAAAGAAGATTCTTCTAAAAACCAAAAAGTTGTTTTATTTACATAATTTAATTTACAAACTGATTGGGGGAATAAAAAAATCTGTCATTCATGTGACTTTTTGTTTGGCACTTTAGGTCTTTTTTCACACTTTAGTTACCTTTTGACATTTTTTAATCTCTGTATTTTTGTCACTTTTTTTGAAGCATTATTGCAGCTGCATACCTATAATTAGATCAAAGTACTGTGGAATTGTTTCTTCATTTCTTTGCATTTCTGTATTGAAATGAGTCATTTAAGATAAATTTAAATTTAATATTTTGTTTGTATAATTCATGATATCTATTTTATAGGCAAAAGAAGCAAGAAGACTCAAAGAATTTCTTGAAGATTATGATGATGAAAAAGACGATCCAAAGTATTTTAAGTAAGCATTATCATTTCTATTTATTTTTTGGCTGTTTCTGACAATCTGGCTGTTTTCTTGTCTAATGCATCCCAATTTCAAAAAATTTTTTTTTTTTCCTTCAACGATTGTTTAGAGAAAACATAGAAATTTATAATTGTTCTTTTAATTTTCTCTTTTTAATAATAACCTAAGTCATGTGACTGTCATCAACAGTTTTGGGCTGACCACTTCACTTTTTATATGCTTGGTGGGAATTTTGGTACTTTAATTTTAACCGCTTAGTGATTAATCACCAAATATTGATCCATCACCATCATTTTATCTATGTTGTAATAGTTCTTGTGACTCTCATAAACAATTAGGGCTGATCCTTTCACTTTTTATATGCAAGACATCTATTTCTAATCTTTTTTAATAAAGCTACATAAAGGTTGCCATGATCTCAAAAAAATTCTTGCGGTTTTCATGAGAAGAAAAAAAGAATTATAGTCAGATTGGCGCTGTACACTATGTAATTTCTTTACTTCAACTTCCATTTTGGATTTTTGTAAACAGAACGCAATGATATGTTGCTTTGATTAGAATGATTTGTTATAATAAAAAATGTGACTATTATTGTCAAAAATCGATATGAAAGTGGAGCATTGTGTCTCCTAATAATGATTTAAAGTTTGTAAATATGTACCTAAGACTGTAAATACTTATTTTTATCTCATTAAATATTTAGTTAAAGAAATGTTCGGCACAAAGATTTACTCAGCTTCGATTTGACTCTGCTATGCATTTTTCTTCTTGTTGATTTATTGTCTAGACTACACTGTTATTTTACAATGTTTTTATAGATTATTTATGATTTACATATTTTAAATATGATTTACTTTATTTTGATACCCTTTGAATAACCCTTTTTGATGATTTATTTTTCACTGTGATAGTGAATTTAGAAGTTTCAGCATGTATGAGATACAGGCATGAAAGAGTTCCTCCTAAAGGAGGAATTCCACCTTTTTTAAAGCAATTTTGGACATTACCTGGGTTGATGTAAAAATACAAAGAAAATTTTGGAAGGGTAATGGGAAGGGGGGGGGGGGGATCTGGGAAATTTTGTAATCAGATATTTTGCCTATTCAAAACCTCACAGTTTATTATTGAATTGTTGTGCAAAAGAGACATACAATGAAATGTGAGCTAATATCATATAAGTATCTGAAAGTTATTTATGTATTTAAAACGCTAAGCAGTTCCTTTCGACAGTCCGTGAGAGCAAACTACTGCATCAAATCACACCATTCTTTTTTTTAACCAAGGGTATTTGGCCACAGATTTGTTATCGTACATTTGTTTGTTCAAAAATTTTATTAATTAGCCACAATTTTCAATTAAAATTTCACGTTTGTGCATGCGTTGTACATGAGTACAAGTCTGCCTTTGGAGTGACATACTGCAAATGCGTAGATCCTCGCTCAGTTGAACTATCACTTCACAGCTAGAAGTTTCATTTTAAATGCGTCTGCATCACAAATATAATTTACTCGATTCGATCTTATTGTAAACAAGCTCTTCTTTTTACTACAAAGTTATTATTTGTCTCCTTCAGTGTTATTAACAATTCAAAAATATGGTTTATTCCGTAAGGTGTCGTACGACACATAGAAGATAAACTGAATAATCTGAGGCTAAAAGTTACAACTGGTAATCTTTCCTATAAATTGCTGTTACACACGAAGATTGGAAATGTTAGCATTTTAAGTTGTAGCTAATATCAAAAAATATATATATATATAATAAGTTATCGTAAACATTAAAACACAAAACAGTTTCTGTAAAATCAAAATAAAAATTCCAGACAATAGCGCATACGTCAACTGATTCTAGGACTTCTCCATTTTAGAAGATTACTCATTGTGTTCTTGGTAGCGTAGTGGGGTAACGCAGCTGTTTTAAGCTTAGAGTTTTTGTATAGGATGCAGGTTCAAATCCAAGCCCGGCAAAATGATTTGTGTAGGATTTTTTTCGATAATTCATTTCAACAATAACATATTTTATTAGCAAGGAAAGTTTTAGGATTATTATTATTATTATTATTTGAATGCTTTATAATTGAACAAAATTTAACAGTGAGCAATATCTTGAAAAAAAAATAAGTATTTTATATTTAAAATACTTAACCTAAAATATTTTACATGCAATTATCAATTACATAAATTGAACTGATCTACAATTTTCTTTACATCTCTCTCTTAAAACAGAAATAAATAAAAATATTAGTATAACAGCTATAAAATAAATTACATTGATACCCATGATTTAATATTTGAAAAGATGTATAAAAATGTAAAAGAAAAAAGTAATAAAAAATTATAAATAGTTAGCTGCATCAAATTTCAAATTTAGGATTTTAGAAAATGAGACAGATAAAAATAAAAGTCATGGCAGCTTTGAATGGTGGCGTAAATATTGCTACTTGAGAGGAAGGGGGGGGGGGGGAACAGAAAGAAAATAGTCCGTAGTAAGCAAAAATAAACGCCTTAGTTAAATTTTTGATGTCTCTCTAGGAATTTTTAGTTAAATTTCTGATAAAATACAAACATAATTGTTGTAAATTATCAACTTAAAACTATTTTACTTCATCGAATAGATTAGACCATCTATAGTCTTTTAAAAAAAAAAAAACTAGAAATCATTTATGTAATATAGTAATTCATCACAATTTGAATAGACAAATTTAAAAGCAACTAATTAAAAATTCAGGAATTTTTTCTGATGAAACATTCAGGTTATTTACCGTCAAATCTTGACGGGCATTATCTAGTGTAAATGAAGTTCTTCAAAGTGTCTTTCAGGAATGTTTTTTTTTTTTTTTTTTTTTTTAAATACAAATTTTTGCAAATTCAAAGTGAACGGAAGTTTCTTTTTGGAATAGAATATTTATACAACACTTTTGGGTAATTTCTGTGATACCTTTTTCGAGATTTAGTTCTAAATCAAAAATCAGTTTAGCCGTGAATTTGTTTTTTTAAAAGAGGTGTAGGGGGAGGGGATTTAATAGCTAAACTATTCAGAATATTGGAAAATAAATGACTGTTCTTCACATAAGTTGATCAGATACATTTGGATTTATATCTTTAGCATTGTTATACTTTCTAAGTTAAAAGATATATATGTCGCAATCATATGTGCAATTATATTTAATTGTATTGTATAAGTAGCTGTTTAAAAGCCACTTAAATTATAAGCGTTTGGTGCTACTGTATAGATGAAAAATAAATTCTACCTTTTTTCTCATTTCCCATTTTCATGCCTGGAGATAGAAAAAATTTTGGGATTGGCACATTTGACTACTTTATCTTCAAATTTTGAAGCAAAATGAAAATATTATCTACTGAGATATCGATAAAAAAGTTTATAGATTGCTAAAACATACAAATTTAATAGAGTCAAAAGATTAATGTAAAAAAATTAAAAAAAAAAATTTGCAAATTTTGTCAGAGGATTACTAGCAGGGTTGCCACGCAACTTGGAGAACCGGGAAAACACAGGGAATTTTAAATCTCCTCCCAAAATAGGGAAATTCCAGGGAATTTTTTAAAAAATCTGGAAAACACAGGGAATTTGGTAATGGCAAATTATATCATTTCTAATTAGTCTTCATACACGCATATATTTTTTCACCCTCGACATGGAATAAACACATTGCAGTACAGGGAAAATACAGGGAATTTTTTTTCAAGATTAGAGTGGCAACCCTGACTAGTTTTATGAAAAAAAACTAACAAAACAGGAACAAAAGATCACAATAAAATCTGTGTTAATTTAATCAAAATATCACAAAAAAGTGTAAATTTTGCCGAAAGATCACAAAAAATATTCAATTTTCATCAAAAGATAACAAAAAAATAAGCAAATTTTGTCCAAAGATTGCTAAAAATTATCAAATTTCATCGAAAGATTATGAAAAATATGCAAATGTCTCCCAAAGATTGAAAAAAATTGGATTTTACTGCTTCAAAATCATATTTACTACTACAAAATCTAATATTTGCTGCTCCAAAAATAAATTTTACTGCTCCAAAATCCAATTTTTGCTTCTCCACGATAGCTTTAGTACACTTTCATTCCTGCTTATGTGGCCCATCCCCAAAGATGGCTCTGTGCTGTTTTAATAAAAATTGTTCTTGGTACCATGAAATTGAAGTATTCATGTTGGAATTTTTAATTTCTAAATTGTTGTCATTTACTTATGCTTTATTGTATGTTCAATTTAAAGAATATTTTGTAATTTTAGTATACTGAAAAAATCCTTACTTTTGTTTATTTAGGGGCAGCTATCTGGTGCGCCGAATGAAGGAGCGTGAAAAAGAAATTGAGGAAGATATGCTAGATCGGCAACGAGAAAAGGAGGAACTGGATGAATTAAGAAAAAAATTAGTGGAAGAAGGGCATCCAGATCCTGAGGCAGAAGTTGAAAGAGTTAGTTACTTTATATGACAATTTCAATATTTAATTTTATGTTTAATTTCAAATTGCCAATTTGCTAAAATTATTCCTAATTTTGGGTTGTAACCAGACAGATTTTGCAAACGGTTTTAATGTTGGTCATTTTGGTGTATATGATAATTTAACCCAGTGCAAATAATGTAACTTACTGTCAACTAGTACACGAGCAGAGAATATTACCATAACAACATCACACAGCCTGGTGCAAAATGAAGTAAGGTAGGGGCATATTGATTACTGATGATATTATTTTTGTTGTGATAACATCCGTAATCTGAATATTGTTCATTTTACTTCTCAGCAGACTGTGCAATATTACAATGACATTGCTCCTTGCTTGTGCACCTACCAGCAGTTTTGTTATACATACCTTCTAATCTATTGTATATACCAAAATAAAAGAAGCTAAAATTGCTTTCAAAAATGTGATTGTTGTCTCAGAGATTATTAAATGATTGCAAGAAGTACAGCCTAAATTACCAATGTCTTTTTTTTTTCCCCCCAACTTGATGTGGGACTGGTATATTTTTTAAGTCTGAGCCCAATGAAGTTATTTATTTACTAGTTGACCTGCCCAGTGTTGCCCAGGCCCATGATATTATTAAATTTTCAAATGTATTATCTGTTTTCTAAATGACCCTTAAATGAAACTCAAATTTGTATGATTTTATATCTGTCTGAATTTATGATTTTAAATTAAAATTGTGAAAAGATATTGAATTAAAAGAAAAGTATATGCCTTTTAGTATTTCATTTTCTGCGTAATCTGATTTTTGGAGTCTATGTGTCCGCAAAGTGAATGTCACGGTCATGAAACACTCAGGTTTTCACTGATTTTGTAAAAATTTTCACTCATTTTATTTTCTAAAAAAGATTCTATCCATCTGAACATTTCAAAATTTTTGCAAGTGTTGTAAATCTGGTTTATTGAAATGCTCTAAAAGGATTGTGTTAAATTATGGACATTTAGTTACTTTTAGCATAGAAAAAATGACTTTATTTTTTCTATGCGTCTCCATAAGCCGCAAAATGATTTGCATTTGCCAATATTTTTTATTGTCAATCTCATATTTTTTTTATTTCAATTGCACCGTAGATTATAAGAAGGTTTTAGCTTTAAGAATATATTTTTGGTTTGTTGGAGCTATAAAATTGTGCCCTGGAAAAGTAAAACTGCAATGAAACAATATGGTTTTATTTAATTTCGTCAAATTTTTTGCATATTTTGTAAAAAATATTTCTACCTGTCCGAACTTTTCAAATTTTTTGTAGGGGGTGAAAATCTGGTTTATTGAGATACTTTTAAAAGATTGTGTTGAAATATGCATGTTTAGATACTTGCAGTGTAGAAAATATATTCTGCCTGTGAGTCGCAAAATGAACTCATTTTGCCTGTGTATTTTAAAGGGCTAAAATCTATATATTTTTAAAAACAATTACAGCACCAATTAAAAGAAAGTTTCAACTCTAAGAGTATATTTTTGGTTTGTTTATACCTTTAAAATTGCATCCTAGAGATGCGTTGGCATAAGGGAGAATAACAATTTTTAAAAAAATGACTCTTTTGAAAAGTTTTTTAAAAGGTGTTAACTGCAACATTTTATTGAACTGGTTTTAGCATTTGAGGTCCAAAAGTTTGATCTTTCAGAATGTCTTTCAAATTCAACTGTGCCGAGTGATTTGGTTGATTTAAAGAAAATAATCCAGAAATAGAAATAAATTGAAAAAAATGTACCTTCCCTCGTTTCTGTGCATAAATGCGTTTGTGCACAGATTATTAATAATTGTTGCTAATAATACTTGACTAATAATAATTTAAAATTTTATAAATTTGATACCAGACACATTTAAAAACAAAATTACAATAGTTACACACTAGTTACAGAGACTGAACATTGGGAAAGTTGGGTCCAGAGCGATAAAGCTACTGAACAACACCAGCTACGACTCTACTCCCAGCTACCGGATAGCTTACTCTGTTGAGGAATGGAGGAAAAAAGACAAATTGATACAAGACACATTTCAAAGCAAAATTACACAAATTAAAGACACTAAAAAGCAGGAATGATGGTCTGGGGCAGGGTTGGCAAGTTTTTGACGCATGACGGTTTTTACCGGATTTTACCAAGGTTTTTACCATCATGTCAAAAATCTCCTTGTCAAAAATGTCAAACTGTCAAAAACCCATTTTTCAATAGTTTACTTTTACACTACAATAACAATTGTTTTTTCCTTCTGTCTTTAGTATCAAATCGTTTTATATGAAATATTAAATATCAAAAAGACTCTAAAGTATATTTTTCCATCTTAGAAAAACAAAATAATTGCATTAGAATACTATGGATTATATCTTTGTTAGATCTCGACAATAATTTTAAGCTATTTGGCACAGTAAAAAAAAAAATAAATAAATAAATAAATAAAAAATAAAATAAAATAAAATAAAATAAATTTTGGCAGAATTTATTACATTGTTTAAAGAAAAATAGCTTTCTCAGAAATAAGTTTTGATGTATTTAATCCAATTTGTTCATTGATTATTTTTAATTCTATATAGCAGAACTTGATTTATATAAATATGTTAAACATATATGTAATGAAATTAAATATATTTTAATAGCTGAGAACTTATATACATCTTTAAGGAATAAGAAATATGACTTGTTCTTTAAATTTGAATCTTGTAGCGATTAAAATTTTCAAATTAATATTAAGCTTTAAACCACGTGAAAACTTCATCTTTTACTATATTTAAGTAGTTTATTATAGTGTTATTTCTTAGTCTTGGTATTATTTCATTAAAATAAATAAGTAAATAAAATATTAAATTTATTATTTTTAAGCTGAGATGTAGACCCATAAAGAACTGTTAATTATAAAATTAACTGCATTAAAATATAAATAAAAATAACACATTTAAGAATGTCTCTAAATTTAATAATAATTTATAATTTTAAAGGTAAAAGATTTTTACTCACAGTCATCATATGTATGTACAATAAAAATATGCAATGTGTTATTTCTTTCAATTTATTTTAAATAATACCTAAATAATTTTAAATAAAATGTGAACAGGACATAAATAATTTGACTTTGATAGTTTAAATAATTAGATTTTAAAAAAATATTTCACGACTATTCAGGTAAAAATTGATATCTAAAAATATAGTAGCTGGAATGGTCTATAAAATTAATATATATATATATATTTGCACTAAATTTAACAAATAAAAACTAAACTATAATATATAAATTATTACAGTCAAGTCTCTCTATAACGAAACTCCATACATCGAATTTCTCTATATAACGAATTTTTAGTAGGAACGGTCCCCTTTTCGCATGATTACATTAAAAACAGTCTCTATATAGCGAAATATCTATCTCCATATAACGAATTTTTTCATAAATTGGTCTTAATTTATTCAGTTTAAAAAAAGGTTTCGAAATCATATGGAATCAATTTGTCATTGCTCAGTTTTTTTTTTTTTTTTTTTTTTTGTATTAATTACTTCTCTTCTTGCTCTTTAAATCCAACGAATTCATCCCACCTCTCACACATCTTTCCACATCCTTCTCAAAACAGAGTCAATTGGATTGATACACATATGTAAAAGAAGAATCGATGAGTGGCACATAAGAGAGGTCTTCAAAAAGAGGAAAATATTAACTACAATTTTCCATTCCTTGCTAAAATTTTAGCTTTTTGTTTTAAAAGCGTAACAATTTTAAAATCAAAACAACAAAAAATTACAGACTCCTTGGTCTGAAATTAATGCAAGTCTTCCTTATTTGATTTTCATTAAGCTTTTAAATAAATGTTTGTTCTCTTTTTTGAAACAGCTTAAATAATTTAGAAATAAAATGTTAGGTTAATATTTACTTTTAAACATTTCAAATTCTAAATTCAAAAGATCAAAAATAATAGTTGTTCAAATATTACATATTGAATACAATTTTAACATCATTCTCTATTCATCGAATTTCTCTATATAACGAATTTTTACTGGAACGGTGGATTTCGTTATATAGAGACTCGACTGTATATTCTGGTTTTTCTTAAATATTGTTTCGTTATGCATTAAGTTTTAAATCTAAGAGCTTTCAATTGAAATCAAGTCTTATAGATTTATATGAAAATTTTATTAATTTAAAATTTTTTAAGACCCTGTATATTGAAATGAAAATCATCATAATTGCATTTATCAAATGTCTAAGATATGTTTTTTAAAATATTATATCTAAGAATATGCAATGACCAGTCCATGCTTGACATCTATTGTCATACCACATAACAGCTTTTTTTCAACTCTAAAATGATTTTAATATTAAAAATGTATATTTAAGGCTATTTAATATGTATAATAATCTATTATTATCATTTAATGTATATGTTCATTGCATTTAGAAGAATCTATATTAATGGAGATTGAGGCCAAATATTCTTTCCTTTCACTCTTGTATTTTTTCATTTAGAAAATACTTTTATTTTAAATAAATTCAACAAATGTAATTGTGAATAATAATAACAAAAAAAAAAAAAAAAAAAAAAAAAAGCGATCCGGAAATATATTGCATCCTGCACTTACAATTAAATCGGAGGGGAAAAAAAAAAAAGATAGGTTTTTGACAGAATAAACCTGTAAAAACACGGTTTTTACCACCATCATGTCAAAAACCCAACCCTGGTCTGGGGCAGTGAAGTTATCAAACAACAACAGCTGCGTCTCAATTATTACTTTCCGTTCCTTGAGCATCAAAAAGATGACTTTTTGATGATAGTGAGTTGCACTTCATAATTAATGTCTTGGAAACTAATCAAAAAATTAAAATTCTTAGCTTCAGGTATGGCAGGAGAAATTTTGGACTAGCTTAAAAAAAAAGAACCTTGTGCATGCAATAGAATTTGCTAGCCATTACACACACACAGAACAATTTGTTCTTTTATTAGAATAGATATTTTGGGATTCTATCAAAAATATTTTCGATATTTGTTAGTTGTTGATAATTTTTTGTTAATTTCAATTTCAGTAACTGATGAAAATATATATATATTTTTTTTTAGCTATTAATGGAAGAAAGCCGTCTGATGGTGGAACCTCCAAGACCGGAAACACCAGAATCAGAGCCAGAATCTGAACATGAACAACCCCCTCCAGTAAAAATGCGTCCCATATCAAAAGCTGCATCTCCTAATGAGGAAAAAGAAGATAGAATTTCTAAAAGGCCTGTTCTTGAAGATGAAGTTTCTCAAAACAGTTTCTCAGGCTTTTCTGATGTTACTCAGCAAGAAGAAGTCAAATTAATGGGTTTTACCAGTTTAAGATTAGGTGATTAATGTTAATATATTATTTATTTCCACTTATTTTTCCTCTGCTCTCTGTAATATAAGCTGTAATATTTTTCTCTCTCAATTTATCTAATATGTATTTTCCAGTTACCAATATTTGATAGCTCTTTTGCTTTTTCTCAGCAGGGGAAAAAAAAAAAAAAAATCCATAACTTCAATAACATTAATCATGGGAAAATTTATATAATAATTTGTAAATTCATATAAGATTATTTATAGAATTTAATGTTTTCTTTAATGTATTTAAATAATTTTGTTTTAGGTGCTAGCCCAACACAACAACATAATGCCAATTCTGCTGTTCCACATACTAATCACTCGTCCAGTAAAAGGAAAGTCACAGTAGATGATGTTTTTAATATAAAAGATGAAGAAGCTGAGGCCAAAAAGAAAAGGAAACTAATACTATTAGATGACAATCAAGAAGAAGGCCCTAGAACTCCAAATTCTGTTTCTCAAATGACTATGGAGGAAAAACGAAAGCATATAAAAAATTTAATAGAAAAGATTCCAACTGATAAAAATGAACTTTTTGCATATAACCTAGATTGGAGTGTTGTAGATAAGGTAAGAACAAAAATGTAAATTTGAATTATTTAGATATTGAAGATAATCCAACTGCATATACTAAAGGTCACAACTAAATGTACATTACACATTTTGCAACCAACGTACATTGCCTTCCAAAAAGGGTTAGGTTAGTGATAATTAAATTGATATTTTAACAGGGTTTGTAATTTTAGGTCCATATTTGTAAACCTAAATTACTAGCCTCCAGAAAGATTTATTTTAGAAAATTTCTTTTTTCTGTCATCTATGAATTCATTTTCTTTATGTAAAACCAATGAATGAGTAGTTGTAACATTATTTTAGCTTTGGATTTGAAGATGAAAGGAAGTTTCTAATTGTTTTAAAGCCTTTAAGTTTTTCAACAAATGTTAGAACTGCTTCTGTATTGACATTTTCATTTTTCTTTATTCACAATTTGGATAATCAATCTTGAACCACATTGTCATTAACAGCTGCAATTTGGACATGCAGTTTTTTAAAATTTTAATTCATGTTGCTCTTTAAAGCGTGAAACCTATCCATTTGAGTCTGTGAAATTTCCAGTGCCATTTAAATTGTTCCTTTGACTGGAATTTTTGGTTCTCTAACTTTATGATACCAATTGTATAAAAGAGTTTCCAAATTTTTGTATATTGTTTCTCGGCTAGTTTTTCTTTTTCTCATGGGGATTGTGTATATATCAGGCTTCTTCCTAATTTTGGCCTTTTTTAATTCAATATTGAAGGTGGTAATTTAAAAAATTTAGCAATTCTTAGAACTCTTCTTCTTCTTCTAAACTATTGATTGTTTATCCATGTTAGTTACAATCAGGTAAAACATAATGAAAACAGTAAATACACAACAATATCCTATCACAATAGAAACTGAAATGAGAGCCAAATCTAAAATGACAGTGGCCTAGCTTCAAACTATGACATTTGAAACTGAACCCACCTTCCTTGTCAATCATAGACTTTCCTCTAAAACAGCATGAAGTTGCTACTGCCCTCTGTAATTTCATTGGTTGAAAGATCTTCATTCCTGCCTCTCACTTGCAAACTCTCTTTTTCTAAACATTTTATCTTTAGACTCTACTCACTTTCAAATGTACATGTACATTCCAGGTTATATTTAAAACAGGCAGAAGTAACCTTTGTAAAATATTTTCTTTATAACAGGGTGGTTACAGATTCTGGAAATCATAGAATAAGGGAAGTTTATCAATCTGGAAATATCAAGAACTTTATTTAAAAAAAAATACTCAAAAATCAGGGAAATTTTTCTCTGCAAAAATATTTCTCTTTTCACCTTACCGAGAACATTAATTCGTTGCCGAATAGGTTACATTTAAACCAATAATAAGATGTGATAAAGAGACATAAAGCCGTACTGCTGCCAATTGAAATCTATCTGTATGAAAGCTAAATTGTCCCATAAACCCAAATTTTCAAAAGTTAGTTCATTCGTGATCTTTTGACAGAATTCATCTATTTTAGCAATCTTTGACAAAATTTGCACGTTTTTTAAGAAATGTACACTTTTTCACGAGTTTTTGTGTTTTTGACAAAAATTACAAGTTTTCCATAATTTTTTGACAAAATCTGCATATTTTTCCTGGTTTTATTTATTTTTTCATGAAATTTGTGCACTTTTCACGATTTCTTAACAAAATTAAAATAATTTTCGCGATCTTTAGATGAGATTTGTACGATTTTCACGATAAGATGAAATTTGCATCATTTCAAGTGATCCTTCGACAAAATTAGCATTTTATCTGATGCGCGTAACGCCGCTTTTGTTGCGTATCCATAGCAATTACAGATAAATCGTTATACTTGACACCTCTGCTAATTAAATACTGTGCAATTTTTGTTTTTTTTTTTCTCCCAAGAGATATTTGTAAGCTGGATTAGTGTGTTATAGAAGAAAACAGCATACATTAAAAAAATACTGTTTATGTTCTTTAATAATAAAAATCAGGTAAATCTAATATGTATTATCAGAGAACTTTTTTTCATCATTTCTGAAGCCACCCTGTATAAGAAAATAATTGCAAATATAGTTAAAACTGCAAGAAAATAGATTTCTACCTACTGAATAAGGGTAGTAATTTTTTTCCATTCATCTTCATTTTAACCATTTCACCGGCGAAGGGTATGGGGAAGCAGTGCTTTTAACCCCGAATTATCTCGCGGCAGACGGTTAAGTGGTTAATACAGCTTCAATTGTCTATTGTACTTTTCACAGGACCATGGGCGCAAGTTTTCAGTCTACAGACGGAATTCCATCTTTTAATTCCCAAGGATGGAAGTGGAACGAAAAAAATCTCTGGCGACAAAATATGATCTCGGGGGATAAACGCTATTTTTAAACGTGATTTTTCAAAATAAATAAATAAATAAATAAATAAATAAATAAGGAAAAGACTATTTTTGTCAAAAAATTGCGAAAAAGCTGAGAATTTTGTCAAAGGATCGTGAAAATGACACGAATTTTTTCAAAGGATACAAAAAAAAAGACACTATTTTTGTCAAAGGATTACAAAAAAAGACTCAATTTCTGTCAAAAGATCACAAAACAGACATGATTTTTGTGAAATGATTGCAAAAAAGACATGATTTCTGTCAAAGGATTGTAAAATAGATGTGATTTCTTTCAAGGGATTGCGAAATGGACATGATTTCTGTCAAAGGATCGTGAAAAAGTCATTTTGCTCAAAAAATCGTTTAAAAAAACAAATTTCGACAAAGTGTCTTGGAAAAAACACGAATTGTGCATATGTGTTAACTTTGCTTAGCAAAACACCCCTTACATTACATGACTACTTGTCAGTACTGTGCAAGAGCTAATACTAAAGATAAATCTCGTGACAATACAGGTTTAGTGGAAAATGAATTTAAAGGGAAAAATACTCTTTGAACCTGTGATATGACAAAGTTAGAGAAATGCTGAACTTCGATGAAAAAAGAAAGTGCTGCCACTGAAAGCAGATGATGTGGATTTTTTATATGGTATAATTGTATTGAAGGCTGTGAATCATTTTCATTCTAAAGTAGTGATAGTTAGTTGTAAAAAGCTGTGTTTTTGTTCTGATTTTTTTACACTTTTTTTTAAGCATGTTAAATCTTGCTGAAAATTTTTATTTTCAAACTAATTATTTTATTTCTAAACATTATTATATCTAAACTGAAATTTTACTGGAACAATTGCTAAAAAGTTAGTTTCAGATTAAAAATTTATACCAATAGCACAAAAAAAAGTTTACATTATAAGTGAAAATAAGCATATGCTCTTCTAATCTATGAGATTTTTTTATTATTATTTTCAGATTATTTTTCTTTAAATATTTCTGAATCAAATTTATACTGAATCATCATTTGAAAAAGTTAGTATATCTTATTGGAACTTAAGAGCGATTGTATAAAAACAAGTTTTTTTTTAAACAAAATAAATGCATGTAATGTAGATCCCATAGATAAATGCACAAAAAAAGGGGGGGAGGGCGGGCAAAAGTGGCTTTCGGAAATGAATTTTTGCTTTAAGGGTCAAAACCAAAAGCATTTTATGCTCCTTAAACGTGTATTTTAAAATTTTGATTTATAATTCTGAGATAACATTAAACATTTAGAAAATTTTGAAATTTATAAAAGTGACTTACAAAAACTTATGTTTTTGAAGGGTTTATGGATAATTTTTAAAACTTGAAGGCAGCATTGTGAAGAAAAGCAAAGTAAATATGGTTTGCTATTTTTGGATTGCTTGTGTTTTGATTTTCAAATTCAATGCTGATTTTTAAACATGACACCAAAAAGAATAAAATTTGCATAAGTGCTATTCAGAGTTTAAATTTTTTCAAGCGTTTCTTTTTTTTTCAAATTGCAGATTTCAAAATGGGAATAACATAAATATAATCTGGTAATTTTAGTTTTTTTTTTTTTTTTTTTTTTTGTAACTATATTAGAAATATAGATTTGGATTTTTAAAATTGTAGAATTTATAAAAGTGACTTATGTTAAACAAACATTTACAAAAAATTAATATTGATGTTTTTTCAAATGGAAGGCTTGGTCATAAGCAAAAATGAGTGTGAATTGGATTAGATGCCTTTGTATTTTTATTTATAAAATTAATGCACTATTTTAAAAATCACAGAAAGAAGAAAAAAAATTTTTTTAAAACAATTTGTAGATTTTAAAATAAGAATGAATGTATATATAGTCTGGTATTTTTAGCTTTTTTTAGCTTTATCAGAAGCACCGATTCAAATTTTTACAGATTGTATAAACTGCTGAGTGATAAGTGGAAATAAAGTTTTTTAAAAGGTTAATTTTAATATTTTTTAATTAAAAGAAGAAAGTATAGTTTTTAATTTAGAGTAATCTATTTTCTCTATTTTAATTTAGTTTGATAAATGCAAGATTTTTAAAACAAAATTAAATAAAACATGAAATCGAAGTTTGATAATTTTTTTTTTCAGAAAGAGTTAACATTAATATTTTTTAATATATTTTGACATTTAAAACATAAAATCATGAAAATTTTAATATTATCTATGTAATTGTATTTTGAATGATATGATGTTAGTGAGCTAAGAATAAACAACAAATTAAAAAAAGTAATGTTGCACCTAACTTTTTCTTTGCTTGTTGGCTTTAGAAAACTCCAAACTGAGTATGCATGACACACACACATGCCAACTTTCAGAAAAAATAACTCATTTTCCTTGAATTTTAATATCTCAGCTAATTTTCAAAAAATGAAAAATTCTTTGGACTATCCTCATACTAATTTTTAAACTTGCATGTGGTGGATTTTTCTGGCCGTTGAAGGCAGACATACACAGTGAGTGAATTTTCACAGTTAATATGTTTTTGAAAGTATCTTCTGGTAAATCAAATTTTTGCTTAATTACAACCTAGTGCTTTTAAAGAACCAATGCATGGGAGGCTATAATTCTGAACTTCCCGAAGAGAATTATTTATATTCAGTTATTAAAAAATGCTGTGAAAAGCATAGTTTTTCTATTTTTAAACCCATAATAGAGGTGAGGTTGTCAATAAGACAAGGAAAAAATGTAAGCGGCTGACTTCTAGTGGAAAAAGTTCCAAATTTGCTCTCTTGTTTCTCATGAGATATGTACATATGTTTCTCATGATCTTCATACACTGTGTGCATATAATTACTCACTTGCTTAAAAAATAGCTACTATAAACTATTATGTATTTTGTACAAATATGAAATAATAAAAACCACATTTTTTTTCAGCTTTACTAATTTATCAATAAATAACCACAATATTTTTATGCCAAATCTTGGTTTGCTTCTTTAACATTTAACTTGTACAAACATCTAAAAAGAAAGAGAGAAAATGTACATGTCTTCTTACATTTATGTTTAATACTTTTCTAGGATGCAAAGTAATTTCATTTGTGTAAATTAATACCTTTATTCTTTTTTCAGATTTTGATGGAAAAGAGGATAAGACCTTGGATCAACAAAAAAATAGTTGAATACATTGGTGAAGAAGAACCAACTTTAGTCGAATTTATTTGTTCTAAAATAATGGCTGGCAGTGCTGCTCAAAGCATATTAGATGATGTTTCTATGGTGAGAATTTATATGCATTTATTTTTATGCAATTTTAGTTTAACATTTTAGTTTTATAAGAAATTAACAAAGTTGTTACTTTTCTGCCAAATGGCAGATTTCTGCTTTTCTTAATATTTAAGAATCTATGATTTTCATCAAATGATCATGGGAAAAACTTCAATTTTCATCAATAAAACACAGGAAAAAGACTGCAATTTTCATCAATCATACATTTCATTCAAACAACTCTGAAATAAAACTGTCTTTTTTAATGATCATGAAATCAAAAATCTGTTTTCGTCAACTGACCATCAAATCAGAAATATTTTGGTTACAAAATAAAACATTTTCAGTAAATGATTATGAAATCAAACAGCAATTTTCGTTAAATGACCATGATATCAAGCTATGATTTTCATTGAATGATCCAGTTATAAAATGGGATTTTCATCAATTTAAAGCAATATCAATCTGCGATTTTTGTCAAATGAGTACAATATCAAGCCCACATTTTCCTCAAGTGCCCAGTGGCAGAACTATCTTCAAATGTCTGCAATGCTTATAATATTTTCAAAAATAAACTGCAAGATGCAACTTATTGCATAAATATATTCTTTGTGCTATTGTAGTGCTAATTAATTGTGGCAACATATGTGTAAACTATTTCCATCATTTACAAACAGAAAAAAATGCAACAGAAAAATCTACTTTTGGTGATACCTTTTTTGTGCCTCTGACAAAATTACGTTTTTTCATGATTTTTTGGTGAAATTTGCTGTTTTTTGCGATTTTTTTTTAGCGAAATTTGTCGTCTTTTCGAGATCTTTTGATGAAATTGATCAAAATTTTCCAGGATTTTTTTGATGAAATTGGTCCTTTTTTTGTGTGTGTGATCTCTTAACAAAATTTGCCATTTTTTTCTTGATGTTTTGGCGAAATTTGTCGTTTTTAGCGATGTTATGATGAAATTGCCGTTTTTTCACAAGATCCTTTGAAGAAATTCGGAATTTTTCGACGAACTTCGACCTTTTTTATTTCTTTCCAAACTTAGTTACTTCTGAACATCGCATAATTTTAAATTTTACATCATTAAATAGAGGATGTACTTTCAAATGTAATATGTTTAAAAACTGTATTTCAATCAACTGTATTTTTATGATTAATCAAATACCTCGATTACAGAATAATATTTTATGAATATTTTTAACAATTAATTCAAGTTTTAAGGGAAAATCACAACTTCTACTCACTGTCCTAAGATGAACATTTACACTAGTATGTGTGTGTATATAATAATCAAACCCATCTCATTTAAAAAATTTTACTTTTTTTTATAGGTTTTAGATGATGAAGCTGAAGTATTTGTTGTTAAAATGTGGAGGTTACTAATATATGAAATAGAAGCTAAAAAGTTAGGATTGGTGTGTAAACCTGATGGTTCTTCACAGGTGAATATGAATCTAATTTAATTTTGTAGAACTGTATTCTTTTTTTGGTCATTTTCTCAATTTCCACAATCAAATTTAAAATCTGAATTCTTTCATTCAAGTCTAACTCATAAAAATTGTGTCTAACAGAATTTATGTATATGTATTTATAATTTTGCAAAATAAAAGCCATGCAAAGAATTGTCTAGTGGACTAACATTTGAAACACTTTATTTAGAAATCCATCTCGTATATGAGAATGAATGTAGATAGTGTATTGCAGGCATGAAAGAGTTCCTCCAGAAGGAGGAATTCCATCTTTATTTAAATAAATTTTGGACATTCTCTGAGTTGATGCAAAAAGAAATATTGGAAGCATATAGGGGAGGTCCTGAAAAAAAAATTTCAAACATTTCGCCTATCAATGATGAGCTTTTACTATAAGTATTTGAAAGTCATGTAAATGAAGTTCTTTAAAGTATCTTAAAAGGGAAAGGAAATTTCTGTAGTTTTCTTTTCAAATAGAATGTTTTGTTTTATTTGTACAACTTTTTTGGTAATTTCATTGATACATTTTTATAAATATTTTTGGTGTAAACATCAATTTGACATATATTTCCAAACTTAATGTCAAGTTTGCCAGTTACAATTTTGCATGCAAATATTCGCACATCTTCAGTTAAAATTGTAATCTGAGTGCCAGCGAAATCCAGAAATTTTATTTTATATGCACTCATAGAAAAATAGTTTTATTTAAAAAAAAAAAAAAAAAAAAAAAAAAAAAAAAAAAAAAAAACTAATTTTATTTTTACTGTGACATTATTTTCACTAACTGAAGTCATCGGAAAGTAAAATCTCAATCTCAGTATGAAAATATATGAATGAATAATCCATAATGAAAAGAAATATTGAAATTTAATATCGTTATGAGTAAAAATGCAATGTTTTAAATAGTGACGTCATTTTCTCTTCAAATGTTTTTTAAAAGTTACTGTTATTAGTAATATGAAAAAGGCATCCATAATAATATTGTAATTCCCATTTATCTGGTTGCTGAATGACATCATTTTCCTCATTTGAAATTTTTCTTTAGACATTAATTATTATTTTCTGTTATTTTATTTACATTATTATTTTTTTTTTTTTCTGTAAATATATATTTTTTTTTTTACCTCAATTAGTGCATAATTATACGCAATCATTTTATTGTGGTTAAATTTTACGAAAATTAATTTTTTTCTTTTAAAAGCAATCTATGTTCCCTGATGAAATAAAGCTTCTGACCCGTGGAAAGTGATAATGGAAAATAAATTTTTATATCGAGAGAAAAGCTAAACTGAGTTGCCACCATATTTAAAAAATATCATAAAAAGCATTTAAAATTAAAAATAAAATATTAAAATGGATATAAATTAAAAAATAGCTAAAATGGACACAACTACAAATAAATAGCTTTCATTTAAAAAAATAATTATCAAAATCGGTTGAGTGGAAAATTCAGGGTTGACGACACGACATTTTTTTTTTTTTTTCAAAAAAAATAATAAATAAATAAATAATAAAAAAAAAAATAATAACAATTATGTATTTGCATCAAGAAGGTGTTAACTCTTGACATATTTGAAAAGTCCATTTTCTTGTTAAAAACATTTCAGAATAAATATTTTTGGATGTTATTGATTGCAAAACCGTGCTTAGGTGCATAGACTAATAAAAAAGTAATTTAAATGAAATTTTAAACTTTTTTTTTTCAAAAATGTAACTATTTTTTTCTGTTTCAAGTCTTTGATATTTAATATTCCCAAAACATAATTAAAATTTCTGTGAAAGAAATTTGTAAGTGAAATCTGTTGTTGCAGTGCATCATTAAATTTATTTATTTATTAAGAATAACATCAATAAGAAATGAGCCTGGTTTATAATTTAATTTTGTTTTTCATTTTTAAATCTTAATAATTTAAGTGTTATAGATAAATATTCTGTTTCAGAATGAGAATATATCATATGTATGTATTTTTTTGAGTTCTGTTTACTTTTGTAACTATTATGTTTATGGTTTATTGCACACTTACTTGGCCAACCTAGAAAATGTGCCTAGTAGATGACTAAGTGTGCTGTTTATATTATAAATACTGATATTTTTATGTGTTTTATTTTGAGGGAGTGGGGATAAAGGAATATAAATTAAATATTCTTTTTTCATTTCTGTTTTTGTTTCTCATTTCTATAGGATTCAATGGGCAAGCCTTGATCTACATTTATTTAATATCATCCCTCATTTTGGAAAACAGATTGCCATGGCTCTTTTGGCAGCAGTAATTCTGCATTGTAATTATTCATCACATTAAATGATTACAGAGAGCACCCTCTGTACATTTACCACTTGTTGTATATGTGAATAAAAATATGAAAAACATTTTTAGTTATTTCTTTTTATGCTTCTAGAAAAATTTTGTTACACTTTAAATAATGCGTTCATCTTACATTTATAGTAAACTAGCTGATACCCGTGACGTCGTTCACGTAGCATTAAAAAAAAAAAAAAAAAAAAAAAAAAAGATAAATGCTTTAATTAAACAAAACAGTTCATTAACAATAATTTAAAATATATATAACATTTATCTTATAGAAGGCTATGCAGTAGTTTTTTTTTTTATAGGGGACTTAAAGAACTCAGTCAAATAAACGGAAAATGTGTTAGATAATATGAACAATCGCGAAAATGAAATTGTAACCACTTTTACTGTAGAACAACTGTAACGCACCCCAATTGTACAGAAATCATGTTGTAGTGCATTTCAGAATTCCATATTAAAGAAAGAAAAATCATGTGTTAAACCTAAATAATAAAAAAAATATCCAACATTTCCATAATGCATAACTTCACCGGGACATTCTTTTCTGAAGCTGTGTATATGATCTATGTGTTTGTAAATATTCTAAATACAATGTTAAAATTTTGCTTAGTGAGAAAAAGTATAACGAATATTAAAATTCACCTTTAGCAATTTCTAATTATAGACAGAAACTTACTTGAATTCTTTTTTACAGTCCTGTATATTACGTGCAAATATGTATACGATCGCATATTTAGCTTAAATTATTCAAGCAAAAAACCCGATTCAAATTATTGAATTCATATTTCCGGGAATCGCTATTGCACTGGTGACTAATACAGTTTATTGTATAGTCCGATACATGATTTATTTAAATTCTACAAACATCTCTTATTATATCAAATGTAGCTGAACTTCAGGATGCATTAGTTTTCCAAATACATACGATAATTGAAAAAGCTCTTCAGCAATCTTTTCTAATAGACCATACTTTGGATACAATATCTGAGATCTGGACACAGGTCCAAAATCTTTTATGCGTCTCTGTAAATGAACAACAAATGTGATGCAAATGATACTTAACTGCAAGCTTATTGTAGTAAATTTCAGTATTTATCATTGTATTGATTATCTCAGTATATTAATTTCATCATGTTTGAAATAGCGCAACACAATTAAAATACGCTGGGAATATTTTTTTCTCCGTAGACAATTATATTGCCGAACATTTTTCTGTAATCTTGTAAGTGAATGTTAAATCTTTTCACCCCATTTTCTACAGAAATCCTATTTTAGTGCACTTCAGAACCTGATATCAATTTCAATATCATTAAAATAACCTTAATAAAATAACATTATTAAAATACGTTGCAAATGGTTTTTCTTCACAGACCATAATATATTGAAATACTTTTGAGCTCCCTGTACGCACACTATAAGTGCTACATTTAACATATTCGATAGTAACCATGTTCTTCTGAACCTTAAAAATGCATGTAAATTTCATTACATTTAAAATTATGTAACATTATCAAAATACACCACAAATGATTTTTTCGCCTTAGACCATAATGTAAAGTTTCCTTTTGAGTGCTCCTGTGATTCAGCTATAATTGCTACCTGGTCCATTTTCAATGCCGCATATGCTATGGTAAATCTCAATAACGTATGTTATTTTCGTATGAATTCCACTATATTTACCCAAGTTGAAAAACGGACAGACAGACGGCAGACCCCACGCACTCGGCATCCGGTATACAGACAGGTTGAAGTCGTAAACACTTTTAGACCATGTTAGAAAGTGTCAAAAAGCGGGTAGTTTCCGCAAAACGAAAAAAAAAAAACAGTGTTAGGAAAAATATACTACAAAACTGTGTTTTAGGTGGCATTTTTGTATAATTTGTACATATATGCTCTGCATACCATAAAAATTTATAGAAATTTATTATAAAAAACATTCTTAAAAGTCACAACATATTTTTACTTTTTAAGAGCTAAAAAAAAAATGTGCAATTAACATCCATTTACAAACCTGTTTCCAGTGCACTTTGAGCACATTATGCCAAATTGAGATATTGACTGAGGGAATGTATTTTCTCACAATTACATTAAATCTTTAGATTTTAAGCCCGAAAGTGCATTTTTAAAGTGATATTTATTTATATTTTCAGACTTGAACAATTTTCAGAATTAACACACAAAAATATTTTTTTTTTATTTGTTGAGCTTTTCTTACTTTCTAAAAATGATAAAAAGTTTTTTCATTATCATTACGTCATTTACGATATGTATAAATTATTAATATTTTCTAGTCGTTTAATATTTAACCTTTAAAAAAACTTATTTCATTTTAAAATTAAATATTAACCACGCCCAGACGATAAACTTAATTTCCTTTAAATAATAACTTTTGATATCATAATTCAATCCCATTTCATTGCAACATCAGATATATTTATTTTACTTTCAATATGTGACGTCACAGTCGTCTCTTTTTAGCACTTACTCAAAATTACATTGTATTAGTAAAAATGAAAACTTGAAAACTTATACTTTGTTTCATATATGACGTTACATTGATATTTTAAAATTTCTTAATGGAAAGTATTCCTCTGACGTCACAATTGGTAAAAAGTTGAATTTTATAGCCTCGAACCGAAAAAAAGAAAAAGGTTCATTTTGATTACGGATTAATATCTGGAAAAACTACTAAAATATTTATATTCTTGTAAAGTGTGAAGTTATACTCTTGTAAAGTCTTCTAAGTGTAAAAGAAATTTTATATAATCGTTTGCGTGATATAAGAAGAAAAACAGTATTCCTCTGACGTCACAATTGGTGAAATTGCGGTTTTAATCTCGAACCGAAAAACAGAATAGGGTCCATTTATTTATTTCATTTTATTTTATCATGTGAAAATCTTTCAGTTGAAAATTAATTACAGAAGAGAAATAATTATTCCGTTTTTTTTTTATTTTTTGGCAACGAAAAAAGAAAGATAATTAAATATTATGGAAAATTTTTTAATTTATTCTGTATGAAAAATAGTTAAATATTGAATTATTAAGAAAAATATTTGAATAAAATAAATAAAAATTAGCCTATGTTCATTTCAGGCCAATAATTTACCTATATACAAAAATTCAAAGACATTAATACGTCCGTTTTGAAGCCAAGTTCATTCCAATTTTCGGACACACTTTCACATTTATAATATATATAAGGATGTTATGTTCTGAACATTATTTTAGTCTACTTTTTTGCTTTTTTATTTTCTGGATGATTTTAATAACTGTATTATATATGGCTTTAGTGTTTCTAATAATGAGTTAATTTTTGAATAAAAAACATATAAACAAACAAAAAAGTATATAAATTGGTTTAATTACAATCGGAATTTATTTGTTAGATACAAAATGGTTGCTATTATTTTGCAGTCTTTTGTAGAATTTTATTGGTTTTATTGATTGTTAATATGAAGAATTTGCCATATCTACATTTTCTATTGATAATCAAAATGGCAAAATGTAAAGTTAAAATTAATTATTAGTCTTAACTCTTAACCACTCACTTCACACTTTGGTACAAGAAAGAAAAAAATAATTTTCAAGGTGATGTTACAATTTAAAACTATTGCAAGCACTTTTCTTCCCTACATGTTATGCTTGCCAATCCTTGTCCAGACCTTGCAATCTTTTTTTAAAAAATACTAATTTATTCTGATTATAAAAGATTACCTGATACAGTTGAATTTAGTTGATATTTTGCAATCGGACTGCAGATTTTTTGTTTTCCAAAAGACCCATCCACTTTAGTTGTTTTTGTTATTAATTGAAAATCAGCTTGTATGAAACTATATCAAACCATAAGTTGAATCTTTATTCAAATAATGAAATTTTTAATAAAAAAATTAAAAAAAAAAAAAAAAAAAAAACCTTAGCCATTTAAAATGATTAGATACTGAACAATGCATTCTAGTCATGTATGTGCCTGCAAAAAGATGGTCAAATTACTATGCATGATTTTTAACTCCTATAAAATGAATGTAACTAGATTATGTTGACTGACTTCAACATTAGTAATTAAAATAATTCATTTTAAAAACTGTCTGTTTCAACATATTTATTATATTTCTACGTAAAGCTATAGTTTTCATTGTTTTTATATGCAATTTTTTTTTTTTTTTTTTTTTTTTTTTAACCAAAAAAAAAAAAAAAAAAAAAGTGTCAAGTTTTTTTATTAAGTAATTTCAAAGATTACTGTTTATAAACAAATGTTTCTTCTTAGTTATATTATTATTAGCTGAATCGCCCAACTTTGCCTGGGCCCGTATATTCTTAAATGAACCTGAAATCTTTAATGCAAATTCTCATAAAAAGAATCCAATCTGGATCTGAACAAACCTTTAACTAGGTCCCAGCTGCCTATAGCACTGTATGTATAGCAGGCATGCTCTTAAAAATAAATTTGAATCTTTTAGTTCTTTATTCCATCACCAAAGAGTGAACTCTGTTTTAAACAAAACTGTTCCTGAATAAAACCCCATTAAATAATCTACCTGTAGATATATTAGCTAAGAGGATGGTGGACTTCAGCAAAAACTTAAGATAATTAGTGAAATTACTATTAGAAAATAATGGTAAGTACATGTTAAAATATTTATAGTAAATAAATAATATTTATCCCAGTGTTCTATCAAAAATCCACATCTAAAACAATACATTTTTTGAATATTTGATCGCACCCTCCTGAAAACAAATATTGTCCCCACCCCCTTTCTTGAATTTCGATGCCTTTTTTTTTTCCCCATCTTTATTATGTGTTATAAATTATCTCAAAGTTGCAGATGGATCAGTAATTTGTTAATAAATCGGGTTACAACAATATATTTCTTTTCCTTTTTGAAAATATATTTCTTTGGATTCTGTGGTTTCGGAGGCTGGCTTTTAAAATGAGAGCTTAAAAATAAATCATCTAATTATGCAAATATTAATTAATATCTAAAGTTGTAATTAAGCTACAGTGAAGAAATTTCTATATCTGAAATCTGCAAAAAATTTTATACCTGAATGCATAAAATTTTAAATTATAAATTTAATATTTTAAAATTTTTATGTTCATTCAAAAATGCCTACTAATGAAGGGCGTCACTTGTCTGAATGAACACCTGCATCCACAGCAGAAATTTCAAACCTTTCCAAGGAAATAAAAACTTTTTTTTTGGTAAAATTTTAGAATTTTTAAATTCAGGAGTTTAAAATACAAACTTTTATATATATATATAAAAAAGTTCAATACATTTACATTAACTCCTTTCCCTCTCTTCCAGTTTTCAACAAAATATTCTGCGGTTTGATAAAAATTTATGCTTTATATACAGTTTAAGTACTCTATAATTTCTCAGTATCAAGATAGCACACATAGGACAAGTTCCATTGTATTTTATCTATCATTGTCCACTTTGGTTAGTTTGTTTGCAAAACCACAGAAAATATATTCTGAAAAATAGTCTTGCCCGAAATAGGTAAATCCATCCTTTCATGAACTCTAAACATTGACTGTCATCTGTATTATTATTACATAAAAGTTCTTGTTTAAAAAAGTTAGTTTGAATTGTTTTTATATTGATTAATATATAAATTTAAAATATTGAGAGAGAAAATATGTGCTGGAACCATATCTAACTTGTAAAGTAGAGTACTTATAATTTCACTTTAATTGTACAATTGTCTTTAATTGTATAAATTCACTTTAAATTGTACTCTTTAATAATTTCAAGGAAAAAAGGATAACAAAAAATTAAGAACCAAAATATGCATTTTTAAAGGAAACTGGCAAGCAAAACAATGTGATTAAATACAATTAACAAGCCATGATCTTTTATCTTTGAAATTGTCATCTTATAAACAGAATCTCATCTTAGGAATAAAAATATCTCCTCATATCAAATATAATTTATACCAGAAATAGAAAGAGATGAAAGTAAGCATTACATACTTTATTGCATCTATAAAAACAAAATTCACTTCCATTGTCTACCATGTGTCCTGATTACGACACTTTCTCCCCTTTTATGAATGTACATTGCATTTTTTCGATTTACTTTTTTTTCAGGGCTAAAAATTTCCTTTGGATTTTTGGAACAAATTCATTTAATGACATAGGGATCTTTTCCAGGGGGGCTCAAAATGTTTTAGGGGGAGCTGAGTTGCCCGTAGCACTTTTTTAGCTACGGCCCTGTGTACATATGTTGTATTTTTACATTATTTAGTATGTTTTTATTCTATTTAAGCTGTTTAAGGAATAAAAAACATGCTTTACTGATACTTTTTTGTTTAATTCTAACTGCTACATTTTCCCCGTCATTCATCCTGTAATCCGGAAAATTTCGTAAGTTAATCTTTTCAGTTAATCTGTTCAAGTATAATTTTCAAAAATAAAATCTGTTTGAATTTATTGGAATTTCAGGTTAACGGAGGTTCTGCTGTACTTGTTCAGCATTTCACATGTATATGTTTATACTGAAATTTTGACTAGATTTTTTAACATTTGCTTATTGAACGGTAAAACTCTTTACTGAATGTAACAGAAGAAAAATGCAAAAAACTGAAAATAGAATGAGATTTAGTGAAACAACATACGTGAAAAACTATATAAATTATTTTTCAAAGTGGTAATGCTGTAGTTTCTAAATTAGAATCTCTGCTCTTGCATCTTGCCAGATAATCTTATTAATTGTATGTAAAAGATAATAAAGATCTGAAAGGGCTTATTTTTTTTGGAATTGTATCACATTAATTTTGAAATTTGAAAAATATATTTTTGTGCAGTAATGTATAGTCTGCTCTCTCTAATCTGCGACTATAATCCACACTATATTTGTCGAAAAGTGAAACGACAGTTGACTGACCTGATGAGTTTATAAGAAATTTTTAGTGCATTTCTGCATTCATTAGAATAGGAAACATTTTGTATATCTAGTAAAATACTATTAAACTGCAATATTTTGAATTTATTTGATAGATATATTACAGGCCAAACTAGATTGGCCTAGGCCAAACTAGTTTATCCTAACGCCCATCAGATAGACTAGTTTTTCCTAGGCCAAACCGGTCTATCCTAAGGCCCATCGGATAAACTAGTTTTTCCTAGGCCAAACCGGTCTATCCTAAGGCCCATCGGATAAACTAGTTTTTCCTAGGCCAAACTAGTCTATCCTAAGGCCTATAGGACAATCTAGTTTTTCCTAGGCCAAACTAGTTTGGCCTAACTCTTATAGGATAAACTAGTTTAGCCTGCTGTTTATTGGTCTGAACTAGTTTCTCCTAGGCCAATTCAATTTGGCGTGATTTTATAGAATTCAATGACCGCCACAGCGCCAACATTCTACTTTGTCCTAGGCAGATCTAGTTTATCCTAGGCCAATTTAATTTTATGTGTTTTTAGCTCACAGGCGTCAAAGCCTGAGAAATAATGGGCTTGCAGGTTTTGTATGTATGAATGTACATATGTATGTACGAATGTACGTACGTATATACATAATGCGATAACTCGTGATAGAAATATCCGATTTGCTTCAAATTTTGGATGTAGGTTCATTCTGATAAGGTACTTTTATAATTAGTTTTGGGAATTCATTTCATAAGAATAAAGGGGGGCGAACGGGAGGCTAATCCTCCACCGTTAATTTAGAGAAATGGATTTTTCATGCAGAATTATCAGTTTTCATTTACAATTTTAGATATAGGAACATTCTGACAAGGCGTCTCCGTGATTAGTTGTGGATGTTTATTAAGTGTAAAGAATAGGGCAATGTAAGTAACCCCCCATAAATTAGATAAATGGTTTTTGACGCAGAATTTACAGATTTGCTTCAAATTTTGGATTTAGGTTCTTTCTGATAAGGCGATTCCCTGAATAGTTTTAGGGGGTTTAATGGTTAAGTATGAAGGGTAAAATGAATGATTACCCTCTTACCTAGAAAAAACTAGTTTGTCCTATGGACATTTAGATAAACAAGTTTGGTGTAGAAAAAACTAGTTTATCTATTTGGCATTAGGATAAAATAGTTTGGCCTAGGCTAATCTAATTTAGCTCGAAAACGGGTTTGGCTGGCAAAAAACATATCTTTCACTAGAATAAGTATAAATGTGTGTCAAGAGTCATTGCTTTTAACATCAATACAGAAATTTAACATGTTCACCTTAGAGACGTGATGCATTAGACATGGTGTTTGCATATTCAAACAAATTATTATTATTTACTTTAATATTATTTACTTTTGTACATGCAGAGCTCTGTCTGTACAAAAATCAGTTAAAAAAGACTCAGTCCGGCTCGATCTGGCCCTACTCAATTTCTGCAAAATATTTAGGTTCCTTTAAAAAATACTGCTTATATACTTATTGGATAAATTTACAATGTATTTTTTAATTATGATGTGTTCACAGAATGGAAAATACACAATGTTTTAATGATTATCTAGATTCTTCGACGTTTCAATATTCAAATAGGGATTCATTAAATAATCAATGTAGTTTAGAACAAAAGAAAAAAATGAGTGTTATAAATATCATAACTTTTGAATCCGTTCAGTAAAAAGTAGATTTGTGAATATATTTCTCTGTCATTCCTTAAGGCTTTTCTCAAATCCTAAAGAGCTACATCCTAACACATTTATGAACTACTTCCTTTTCAGAAATACATAAGGTTAACAGATTCAGATAATATGTAATCGAATGGCGTAAACTATTTTTTCATAAAAGCGATGTATCTTTGAGAAAATACTAGAGATACTTTTTGAATCGAATTTCCAATTACAAATCTACACACACACACACACACAAAAAAAAAAAAAAAAATGACGCCGTGACAAGAATAGATTATATGTCTACAGGTAATTAATTTCTCAAAAATGGAAATGTTCGATTCCAAAATATGTTCAGCTCCGATCTGATTCGAATCTGCAATAATAATAATAATAATAAATGCAAGTCTGATCTCTGTTGGCACGAGTCTGCAGAAAAAAAATAAAAATAAGCAAACACCATGTCCAATGCATCACGACTCTACGGTGGCCATGTTAAATTTCAGTATTGATGTTATAAGCAATGACTTAACACACATTTATACTTATTCTAGTGATAGATATGTTTTTTACCGGCTAAACCTGATTTCAAGCCAAATTACATTAGCCTATGTCAAACTATTTTATCCTAACGCCAATTGGATAAAGTAGTTTTTAAGAAGGGGGGAGGATTGTACTTTGTGCTGACTATGAAACGTCGCAAAGCAACAGTTGCTTTGCGACGTTTTATAGTCAGTTCGCCTTAGCGGCGAGCTCAGATGCACGGTTTATTTTATTTTATTTAACGATGTGACTTTCTTTTACTTTTTACACTTTTTAGCACTGATGACGGGACTTCAGAAGTCCCGAAACGCCTGTATGCTTTTAACATCTTATTTTATAATATTTGCGCTCTTTAACGTTGTTTATTTATTTAGTTATAAAGTAGTTTTTCCTATGCCAAACTAGTTTATCTAAATGCCCATAGGATAAACTAGTTTTTTCTAGGTAAGAGGGTAATTCTTCATTTTTCCTTTCATACTAAACCATTAAACCCTTAAAACTATTTAGGGAATCCCCTTATCAGAAAGAACCTATATACAAATTTGAAGCAAATCCGTAAATTCTGCGTCAAAAATCATTTAACTAAATTATGGGGGGTAACCTACATTGCCTTTTTTTACACGTAAAAATAAACATCTACAACTAATCATGGAGGCGCCTTGTCAGAATGATCCTATATCTAAAATTTTAAATGAAACTGATAATTCTGCAGGAAAAATCCATTTCTCTAAATTAACGTTGGGGGATTAGCCTCCCGTTCGCTCCTCTTTATTCTTATCCAATGAAGTCCCAAAATTAATCAGAAAAGTACCTTATATCAATGAACGTACATCCAAAATTCGAAGCAAATCGGATATTTCTATCACGAGTTATCGCGTTACGTACATACGCACGTAAATACTTACATACATGCGTACATACATACAGAACTTGCGAGTTCCATTATTTCTCAGGCTTTGACTCCTGTGAGCTAAAAACACGTAAAATTACATTGGCCTAAGATAAACTAGATCAGCCTAGGACAAACTAGAATGTTGGCGCTGTGGCGGTTATTGAATTCAATAAAATCACGCCAAATTGAATTGGCCTAGAAGAAACTAGTTCAGACCAATAAACAGCAGGCTAAACTAGTTTATCCTATAAAAGTTAGGCCCAGGAAAAATTAGATTGTCCTATGGGCCTTAGGATAGACTTGGCCTAGGAAAAACTAGTTTATCCGATGGGCGATAGGATAGACCGGTTTGGCCTAGGAAAAACTAGTCTATCCGATGGGCGATAGGATAAACTAGTTTGGCCTAAAATCGGGTTTGGCCTGTAACAGATATATTGAGCAAATTGTAAAAAATGAAATAATAAAAATACTGTGGGTCAAAAATTTATACAACTATCTGTTATTTTCAAATGAATGTTTAATTCTACAATCAAAAGGGGGATCTACAGTCAAGATTATAGAGAGCGATTTATTTGATAGATATATTGAACTAATTGTAAAAAATGAAGTAATAAAAATCCTGTGGATCAAAAATTTATTTTGAGGATTACACTTTTTACAACTAATATCAGTTATTTTCAGTATTCCAAATCAGCCAGATTCAACTTTTCTCTTTCTCTCTCTTGCGGACTACAAATAAAGGTTTGTGGCACTAGGAGGGCTGCAACATATTTAAAAAGGGAGAATTTAAATAGTAAGTTAACAAGTATAACAAAAACACAATTAACTAATAGAACAAAGTTAATATTACTAGTAGGGTTGAACATTTGTCGCAGAAAAAAAATCATCAAAAATTCTTACCACTGTTTCTAAACAATAAACTTGTAGATTTCTATTGCAAATGTTGAAGAAATAGCCTACAAAGTTTAGAAACAATAGTGTAAAACACTTTTGGTGTCGTACAATGTAGGATTTAGAAGTTGTGAAAAAAAAGAAATCAGAAGATTTTCTGTAATAAATAAATCTCTTGCACAATGCAAAACTTTTTGTTTCAAATATTAAAAATATATGGTGCAAATTTAATTTGGATTAATATTTGATTTGTGTTGAATATTAAAGAAAGGTATACACTACTGTACGGCAAATAGGATTACATGTAAAAAGGACTGCGGCCAAAGACGGCATTTAAATGTTTTAATATAATTTTAAATTAATGGGAAAATTTTTATCTTTCCATGAAAATGTATAAAACTACAGTGAAAATCTTAAATTCCTTCCATGCACATCTCAATTGATTCCATAAATGTTCATGATTCCATTCATGATTGTGTCTCTGACCACATGCAAAAAGTCGGGCTGCATGTTGAGACTGTTCCAGATGCTTTCATTCACTTAAATATTATCGTATTCAGTTCTTTGAGTTATTCTTGCATATTTTTTTAATTATATCATTCTTCAATCTCCTGAATGAGTGCCACTTCGTTATGTCTACTTTTATTTGTAGCTGATCTTTGGATAAACAGAGGCTCAGGATGAAGAAACAGTGTACTACTATCCTGAAAAAGGAGCATAACATTAGAAATTTTAAAGTAACTTGCACAAAAATGATATTGCATAACATTAGTAAAACTGAATTGGAGAGAAATAAATTAATTTTAGTGAGGGATTAAATTTTCTTTAATTAGGTATAATAAAAAATACAAATTTTAACTAAAAGATACTTTTTGCAATAAATAGAAAATAATTCTATACTTCTCAAAAATATTTTCAATTTTTGAAATTTCTGTGAAAACAGGAAAATTTTAATCTTGGGGAAAAAAAAAAAATCAGAAAATTTTCTGATTGCTTGAAAAGATGGGAGGGAAGTTATTTTGATTTTTCTGATTTAAAGATTTGAAACTACTGTTCCGAGAACATCGAACTTTGTTCTTCACAGATACTATAAAGTATATTTCAACTTCTTGTGCAATTTCTTTTGTCTCTTTTTACGCCCTATCAGTGTTCCCTTGTAACTCAAAAATTTTCAATACCAGCATCACTCTCTCTGAATCTTTTTTCAGTTTTGCTGGATTGCTTAGGTGATCCGATTTGCTTATTTATACTTGTTTGGGAACATTTATTAGTTTAATTAAAAGTTAGTAACCCTTAAATTTGGTTAGTTAGAACAACTGTATTGTTTTTTTGTTTTTTTTTAATCATATATATTATAAAGCAGAAGTTCTGAAACTTCCAAACGAGTGTTTTCAAAAACTACCCGATGGATTTTTTTGCCGATTGTATCATTCGATAGGAAATATTTTTCCGAAAGTTTATGATTCAAATTTACAGGGATAACTCTGATTTTTCGTAGTAAATTTCGTATTTTTCGGTTATTTTTGACAAAAGGGTTGCCAGTAGCTGTTTTTGGCGAAAATTATAATTGCTAAAAGAATTAAAATGGCTATATCTATTAGAAATATTACAAATATCTTGCAAATAATAGCAGAAAATAACTACTACTAATATTAATAATAATAAAGAGAGACCGCTTAAATGAGGCGTAATATTATAAAAATATATTCATCTTGAAAATGAAAAAAATATTTGTAATGCTTAAAAAATAAATTAACGCGAAATGTAACAATTGGTTCAACTTTTGGCGACTTATCCCTGGTGTTAGAATAAAAACATGAATTTCAGAAATTGATTAAATGAATTTTGAATGATAGTCATTTCCCTTTTTATTATTTTCTTTCCCTTTTTTATCGAATTTCTGTATAATATCACTTACAGCAGAAAAAAGCAGATCTGATTGTAAAAGACACTGTAAGTTGTGAGTTACTATTCGTTTCTATACCATTTTCATCTTGCTTTTGTCGCCAAAGACTGTGTTTTTAAGCCGAAAATGCACTACTGACTTAATGCCTGACTTAGGTTCTTAATGGTCGCAATAAAGTTGTTTTATTTTTCAAGTGAAGATAATTTTTAGAGTATATTTTAACATTCAATCGTAAATTATATAGATATAACTGAAAAACTGAAGAAGGAAAGATTACCCCATCGATTAAAAATCTACCACCAAATTCCAAGATTAAATGTCAATAATGGATGATCGTAAATGTCACATTCACTTGACATTAAGTATAATATAAATACTAATTATGTCATCAAGTGATTTTTAATTCGACATTTTATTTCTACTTTTATATATGTTCTGCTAATTTGTTTTTCGTTATTTAAATGAAAATTTATGCTAATCTATATAATCTGGCTAATAGTTTGGCGATTTGTATAATTTGGCGAAATTGGTCGACGGTATAACCAAGTAGTACTGAAGGAAAAATTTTGCAATTCAAAGTAAATTTATGCAATTATGCGTTATTACTATAGATAAATTCAACATTTTGAAGTGAAAAATTCCCGCTGAATAAAGTTTACAAGTCTTTTTTAATTGACCATTTCCTCTTCAATATTTCTTCAATCAAACTTTCGCTATTCTCTTTCGCACAGGCTAACAAAAATGTATTTTAAATATTTTATTAGATAAAACGTAAATAATATTTTTCTATTTTTTAACCGACTTCAAAAAGGAGAGGAGGTTATCAATTCGACGCGTATGTGTTTTTTTTTTTTATGTATGTTCACCGATTACTCCGAAACTATGCAGCCGATTAATTTGGTTTTGGTGTTAAATTAAAGAGCTTACTCTCGGATTGGTACCACATCCATTTCATAGAAATTGGTTCAGTAGTTTTTTAGTAATTAAGCAAAAACTATTAAAATTAGTGTTTTTTCGGTAATTAAAACTGTTGAATTAGTTCCTACAATTAAGTGAAGTCAGGATGGCCAAGCGGTTTAAAGCGCCTGATTTAAACTCTGTTTCTCGAAAGTGACAATGGGTTCGAACCCCCACTCCTGACATACGTGTGTACAATAATTTTCCGTATTATAATTTTTACATATATATTTTACAAATTAAATACTAATTATGCTATTAAGAATATTTTGTATTTAACCGTTATTAACCGACTTCAAAAAGGAGAGGAGGTTATCAATTCGACGCGTATGTATTTTTTTTTTTTTTTTTTTATGTATGTTCACCGATTACTCCGAAACTATGCAGCCGATTAATTTGGTTTTGGTGTTAAATTAAAGAGCTTACTCTCGGATTGGTACCACATCCATTTCATAGAAATTGGTTCAGTAGTTTTTTAGTAATTAAGCAAAAACTATTAAAATTAGTGTTTTTTCGGTAATTAAAACTGTTGAATTAGTTCCTACAATTGAGTGAAGTCAGGATGGCCAAGCGGTTTAAAGCGCCTGATTTAAACTCTGTTTCTCGAAAGTGACAATGGGTTCGAACCCCACTCCTGACATACGTGTGTACAATAATTTTCCGTATTATAATTTTTACATATATATTTTACAAATTAAATACTAATTATGCTATTAAGAATATTTTGTATTTAACCGTTAGCACAGAGTATCAGAGATCTTTTATCAACTCAATACTTTATCAGTCAAAGAGGGCTAAAATAATTGACTTGCAAAAAGTAACATGACATTGAATAAGTTGCCGAACCTATTCCATATTATAATTTTTACATATATATTTTACAAATTAATACTAATTATGCTATTAAGAATATTTTAACCGACTTCAAGAAGGAGAGGTGGTTATCAATTCATCGCGTATGTATTTTTTTAATGTTTGTTCACCGATTACGCCGAAACTATGCAGCCGATTAATTTGGTTTTGGTGTTAAATTAAAGAGCTTACTCTCGGATTGGTACCACATCCATTTCATAGAAATTGGTTCAGTAGTTCTTTAGTAATTAAGCAAAAACTATTAAAATTAGTGTTTTTTCGGTAATTAAAACTGTTGAATTAGTTCATGCAATCGAGTGAAGTCAGGATGGCCAAGCGGTTTAAAGCGCCTGATTTAAGCTATGGTTCTCGAAAGTGACAATGGGTTCGAACCCCACTCCTGACATACGTGTGTACATTAATTTTCCGTATTATAATTTTTACATATCTATTTTACAAATTAAATACTAATTATGCTATTAAGAATATTTTAACCGACTTCAAGAAGGAGAGAAGGTTATCAATTCATCGCGTATGTATTTTTTTAATGTATGTTCATCGATTACGCCGAAACTATCCAACTGATTAATTTGTTTTTGGTGTTAAATTAAAGAGCTTACTCTCGGATTGATCCCACTTCCATTTCATAGAAATTGGTTCAGAAATTTCTTAGTAAACGGGCAAAAACTATTAAAATTAGTGATTTTTCGCTAATTAAAACTGTTGAATGGGTTCCTACCATGGAGTGCAGTGAGGATGGCCGAGCGGTCTAAGGCGCCTGATTTAAGTTCTGGTTCTCGAAAGAGAGCGTGGGTTTGAACCCCACTTCATGTATACAACAACCTATTCCGTATTATAATTTTTACACATATATTTTGCAAATTAAATACTAACTATGCTATTAAGAATATTTTGTATTTAACCGTTAGCACAGAGTATCAGAGATATTTTACCAACTCAATACTTTATCAGTGAGAGTGTGCTAAAATAATAGACTTGCGAAAAGTAATATAACGTTGAATAAGTTCACCGAACAGATTGTAGTAAAGATAACCGAGCGGTCTAAGGCGCCTGATTTAAGCTTTGGTTCTCGAAAGAGAGCGGGGGTTCGAACCCCACTCCTTACATGCATGTATACAATAACCTTTTTCTGCATTATAATTTTTACACATATATTTTACAAATTAAATACTAATTATGTTATTAAGAATATTTTGTATTTAACCGTTAGCACAGAGAATCAGAGATCTTTTATCTCCTCAATACTTTATCAGTGAAAGAGTGCTAAATTAATAGACTTGCGAAAAATAACATGACCTTGAATAAGTTCCCTGTGTTGATTGCAATCAGGATAGCCGAGCGGTCTAATGCGCTCAATTTAAGCTCTGGTTCTCGAAAGAGAACGTGGGTTCGGACCCCACTCCTGACATACATATATACAAAAGCCTTTTCCGTATTATTCTTTTTGCACATGTATTTTACAAATTAAATACTAATTATGCTATTAAGAATATTTTGTTTTTAACCGTTAGCCAGAGTATCAGAGATCTTTTACCAACTCAGTACTTTATCAGTGAAAGTGTGCTAAAATAATAGACTTGCGAAAAGTAATATAGCGTTGTTCACAGGTTAGATTGCCGTCAGGATAGCCGAGCGGTCTAAGGCGTCCGATTTAAGCTCTGGTTCTCGAAAGAGATCGTGGGTTCGAACCCCATTCCTGACATCCATGTATTACATACAGTATTTTTCCGTATTATAATTTCTTTAACTGACTTAAAAAAAAAGGAGAGAAGGTTATCATCAATTCGACCGCGTATGTACTTTTTTTATACATATGTTCACCGATTACACCGCAACTATCCAACTGATTAAACTAAGTATTACGGTATAAATAACTAAAAAGTAAGAAATAAAATAAACTTTTTCAAAAAAAAAAAAAAAAAATACAACCGACTTCAATCAACGCTCTAAAAAGAGTTAAATAATTCTTTAAAATACCCTAATGATGAATTGTTATCTAATAACCACACATCAGATATCATATACCGACAAAAAAATGGTTATAAGTTTAATACATAGAACTTAATATCCAGCAAACATGGTTTTTCGACAGAATATTTTTTACAAGAGATTAATTTACATATTTTTGATTTAATTTATGAATATATACATATAAAAAGTAATGAATTACTTTTTGAAGTTGGTGCCAAACGATCACAATCAATAATGATTTTTACCATTTTATTTATGGTATTAGGCATAATATAACCACAATTCTTACTATACTTATAATAGTTTGGCACCAACTTCAAAAAGTAATTCATTACTTTTTATATGTATATATTCATAAATTAAATCAAAAATATGTAAATTAATCTCTTGTAAAAAATATTCTGTCGGAAAACCATGTTTGCTGGATATTAAGTTCTATGTATTAAACTTATAACCATTTTTTTGTCGGTACATGATATCTGATGTGTGGTTATTAGATAACAATTCATCATTAGGGTATCTTAAAGAATTATTTAACTCTTTTTAGAGCGTTGATTGAAGTCGGTTGTATTTTTTTTTTTTTTTTTTTTTTTTTTTTTGAAAAAGTTTATTTTATTAAAAAAATATTTTGAAAATCTAATTCTACCATTATGTGTCTTACAGGACAAAATAGCAGAATTACTTTTAAAAATGGTTTTATCTGTTAATTGTATGTTATTTGTTTATTTGGGTGTTTGAATTTACTTTTGTCATCAAACAATGCGATTTTATACGAAGAAGGCTTAAGCAGGAGCGATGTTCACAATTACTAAGTTCTCTCACTCTCTTTTAAATGTGTGAGAGCATTTTTAGGATATTTTTTTTTATGTTTAATTGTAAATATATAAATAGCAATTATAGCAAAAAAAAAAAAAAAAAAAAAAAAAAAAAATGCGTATAATGTTTAAATTTTAGTATAAATGTCTTCCTCATCCAAACTGTAAAATAATTTAATTACAACTTTTTAAATTTTGGCGCAGATGTCATCACATTCGCACGATTGCAACAAAATGGCGATTTTATGCCACACATGGTAAACCGACTATGGTTATTTATTTATTAATAAACTATTTATTAACTTTCATTTTGTTTTTAAAAATAATATAAATCATTTTGTTCTATAGCTATTACTTAAACTTTTTTTATTTGTTATTTTTTTTAAATAATACAAAATGATTGAAAAATATTTATGAAATTGGTAATTAAAAACCAAGTTCTCCAAATTGGCGCCAGAAAAAAATTGCGCCAATGTGGTGCATATCACATTGGTATCAGCATGGTGGACATCTGTGTCAAAGTTTTTTCTTATGCATAAGTAGGGAAAATGCAGTATAAATACCGATTAAAGTTTTTTCCAAATGGAAATTTTGTCACGTATTCGGCCATACACTCCTCGAGGTATCTCACTGGCGCCAAAATGGCATTATTTGCCTCATATGGTAACCCAGCTATAGTTGTTTATTTAATGATAAGTTGTTTATTTACTTTCATTTTTTTTCTTTTTTGAAATGATATTTGTTGTTTTGTTCTACAGTTACTTTTTATTTATTGTTAATTGTTGTTTAAAATGATAGAACATAATAAAATATACATAAATTTCTTTGGTATTCTAAAACGAGGATTTTGCCACATTGTAGTTGCAAGATAATCGTGCTAAACCTATTGCGTATATGATGTCTGTGTAGGAATCTTTTGTGAAATATGAAAAGTGTAAATTGGCTACTACTTGATTATCACGTCAACCAATTTCGCCAAATCATTCGCCAAATTATACAAATTTACATAATTTTATCTTAAATAACTAAAGAGAAAATGCTTAAATACGAAAGAGCAAATAATTTTGTTTTCATTTTTCAGGAGGAAATTTTGCAATAATAAAGTAATTGTTGTAGTGAGAATTTTAATGTTTTTTATTTTATTTTTTTTTTTATCGTTGGCAACTTGCTGTAACGAAATATGTTTATTTTTTTTTCCTGCTATTGTTTTGTAAGGACTGGTTTTGTAAAAGCCATGTTAAGATGGTATTCAAATTTTTGAACCCTTCCCAATTACCACCCCCTTGGGCCGATTTTGCTCATTTGCAATTCCTACTAAGATATTAATCATCTCTGTGTACTTGACGAGTTTGAAGATGATTCTTGCATAATTGTGCCTTTCATCGCACGGACAAAATTTAATATATATATAAACTTTTTAGGTGGGAATAGCTTTGGGTTCCTGGCTTCACATAATGAAAAGTTGAAAAGAAATTTTTCAGAAGTTGTACCATGGTAACGACTGTAATAATTAATATTTCTTCAGATGAGGGAAAATTTTAAATCCTGTTGCCATAATGGTCTCATTTCGCTTGCAAATGTGCAATGTTACTAATAAACTAAAATAGTTACTTCTAAATAGCTGGTTTTTGCGCAACGTTTAAGAAGATTAATATCACAATGGTGTCTAAATCGTTTTCAGCAATGAGCAAGGTGCTGCTGGAGGTCCAAATTATTTAAAATACAAATTTAAATTCACCAGTTCGTTTCATCTACGGTTGATTTTGAAATATTGACCAGCGCAGCGGGCATAGCCTGCTAGTCAACATTAAAGTACGTCAAAGATGTTTTGTTGCTGGTATGATAAAGAATGTCATCCTAAATGGAGAAAATGAATGGAACCTTACTAAAAATGCATCTGAAAAATGTTTATCATGTTAAAAAGATTCTCATTTAGAAATTTAGGAGCGTCAAGCAATTATTATACAACTTTTAAGATTCGTTATGTAAAACAAAATTTTTATACCTTGTATTTATTTATTTATTTATTTGGGGGGGGGGGGGGTGTTTATTTGACGGGATACCATTCAACTCTGTCTGTCTGTCCATCCGTCACAGAGTCTGTACACAAAAACTGTAAGTCGGAGACTTCAAATTTTGTGTAACAGCTGAATACCTTGTGGTGTTACACGTAAAATCATAAAATTTTGAAAAAAAAAACTATTGTCTATATTATAAAGGCCAAATGTATCTCTGCGTAATGCGTACGTCACTTTGCGAATGGCAACACTTTCCCCTGTAATTTCGGTTCTGCAATTTTCGCTACTGCAAATTTTACACTTCTAAACATGGTACATTTAATTTTTTTTTTTTTCGCCGTCGTATAGAGAAAAAAATTTACTTTTAAATGCAATTTGTTTGAAAGCTGTATCTTCATTTATTTTTGAAATATTAATTTTTTTTATAGTTTTTAGTACCAATTTTGTAATTGTGGCAACAGAATCACGCCATTTTCTCTTAAAATTGGAAAAAATAGAAATGGGCAACACTTTTTCATGCAATTTCGGTTTTGCGATTTTCGCCACTACAAATTTTACACTTCTAAACATCGTACATTCAAAATTTTTACACCGTCGTATGAAGAAAATAAAAAGAATATTGCCCAGTTAAACTGATGGCATTGAGCTCACAGGCGACACATACTAATTGTACATTACAGTCTTATATTTTCAAGGGATATTCCGTTCGAACAAAATTAAGGAGGGGGGGACAGCTCCTTCTTTCCCCATTTTATACTTAATCATTGAACCCTCTAAACTGATCAGGGACATTCTTTATCATATAAAAAATCCATATCCAAAATTCAAAGCAAATCGGAAAATTCTTAATAAAAACCCATTTATATAATTTAAGAGGAGTTATCACCCTCTTTTATATATATAACCATTAAACTTCCAAAACTCTTCAGCGATTTGAACGAAATCTGACAATTCTGCATGAAACACATATTTATATAAATAAAAGGGAGGGGCATTAGAACCCCCATTTCCCCTTTTTATATTTATCCAATGAACACCTAATACCAATCACGGAAGCACTTCATCAGAATGATCCTATGTGTAAATTTTGAACAAAAACTAATATTTCTGCATGACAAACCCATTTATATCAATTAATGGGAGGGGCATGATCCCCCGTCCCCCCTCTTATACATATCGAATGAACTCCAAAAACTAATCAGGGAAGCGTCTTATCAGGATATACCTATATACAAAATTTCAAGTGGATGGGATATTTTTGAGTTAATTGCGTTACGCACGTACGAACGAACGTACATACTATACAGAACGGGCGGGCACATAAGCTCTCAGGCTATGATAGCCTGTGAGCTAAAAAATGTACTTTTAAATACAGTTTGTTTCAAAGCTGTATCTCAATTAATTTTTGTGTTGTTAATTTTTTTTTTTTTATAATTTTTAGTACCAATTTTGTAATTGTGGAAACAAAATTACTCCATTCTCTCTTAAAATTGGAGGGAAAAAAAATAGAAATTACAATGAGTATACTATCTCAAAAATATCGCCTGTTATTATCCGGTGAATTTCGTTTTATTTCCTTTAATAATTTGGATAATTGAGTTTTATAGTATTTTGTTAATTTTAGCTTAAAATAATATTAGTTAGACTGACCAATGTAAGATGCATTTTTTACTGCATCTAATTTTGTAGATTTATTATAAATCAACGGAGCAGTTCTTTCTGAAACATTCTCTTTCGTCGAATTTCGACGGGTTTCATCTCGTTTTAATTTAATCTATTTTATCAATGTCATACGCTCATTTTTGCGATTTAAATTTTAAAGAGATCCTTAATTTCATCGTTTCTCCTGTAGACATCATAGCTCGGAGCTGAAACATCTCATTTGTAAACAGAAGATTCTTAGTTCGAACTTGAAATTTTCATATTAAGATGGATTTAATAAGAAATTTCGTATTTTTGGCCAATTTAATTGTTTTGTATTATTAGTACTGTTTCGTTCATCTGACATTCATAACATTTTTTGTAATTCATTTTTTTTTTCTATTTTAAAAAACTTTTGCGATTTATTAATGATTCAGCATTTAAAATTTAATTTTAAACAATTTTTTTTCTCTTTTAAGATTTTAAAATTTTATTTATATCCCGCTATTTTTGTTTCAATTTCGGATTTACCATTAAAAAAATGATTTTTTGGATTTTATTTAAATAATTTGATTTGAACATAATTAATTTGATTAAAATAAAAAACTTCCTTTTATAATTATTTTTTAAACTAAATTTTGTTGGTGCTACTATCTATGTAACAATTTAACAATTTGGATTTATTAATTAAAGGATAAGTTATTTTGAAAGAAATGTTAAACAAAACCCTTTGTGCGATCTGCGATTACACTTATTGTTTACGGAAAAATCTAAGAAAGTTAGTGAATTCTGTAGCTAAGGACACCCTGATAGAGGTCTGCACGGGCCGGAATTTCCAGGCCCGGCCCGGCCCGGCCCGTAGGAAAGTTATTTCGGCCCGGCCCGGCCCGTTGCAAAACTTAAAAGTTCGGCCCGGGCCCGGCCCGGCCCGTTTAAATTTTTATATTTTAGGCCCGACCCGGCCCGTACAAAAATCAGCGAAAACAGGCCCGGCCCGTTTTGGCCCGTTACAATTTCTACGATTTCTGAAAAATTCCGATTTTTATCAAATAACTAACATTCCTTTAAAGAATACTGCGTACATATCTATGTAATGATTTTACAGTATATTTTACAGCAAATACACATTAACAACATTAATGATTACTTAGATTCTTAGGCTTTCAACATTCGAATAAAGATTCATTAAAAAATTAATATGGCTTAGAATAAAAGAAAAAAGAAAGAAAGCTAAAAACATCGTTAATTTTGAAGCTGTTTAATAAAAGATTTATAAATATATTTCTATATCATTTTATTATAGATTTCAATTCCAAATTCATTCTTAAATTCAAAGAAGCTCCTTTCTGATACATTTCTAAATTCATTTTTTTTTTCTCAGAAACGCATAAGATTAGCAGATATTTTTATTCAGAAACTATATAATCGAATAGCGTTATCCACTTTTTGATAAAAGCAATTTAAGAATACTGCAAACAAATAAAATACTGTCATAATTAGCGTTTTGAATAGAATTTCCGGAAGCAATAGCAAGGCAAGGGAGAAAAACCTGCAATCATTTGAGAAACTATTATATCTCAACAAGGTTATACAAGTATTTTATTTACCAAAAATGAAAAACGCTATTCGATTCCAAATCCCTTCAATAGTTAGGCTTATCACTTTTGTACTTTTACAATTTAAAATTAATCAGAAAATGTGTCAAACTTTCGCATTATTGAGAAATGAATTTAAAAATCATCAAGAAGTATATATCCGAAGACTAAGCTAACATAAGTTCTTTATCGCTGTTACTAATTTTACAAATCATGTTTTCTGCCAATAATTAAGTCTAGTACCGCTCCGGCCAGTCTATATGTAGAAAAATAATGCAAGCGTGATCTCGGATCGGCATGAGTCAGTTAAAAAATTTTAAAACGGGTTACACATAATGTAATTCTCCGATGCCGATACACTGTGCATTTTTATATTGACACTGTCAAACTAGTATGGCCACATTTATACTTATTCTCGTTAAAACCATTTTCGTTGAAAATAGCTCATATTTTATCGTTTCTGCTTAAATCTTCAGAACGGGCCGGTAGGCCCGAAAATTTTTTTTATCGGCCCGGCCCGGCCCGTCTGGCCCGTTCAATTTTTTTGCCGGCCCGTTTATGTTGTTTGTCGGCCCGGCCCGTTGAAAAAACTATTTTAAATCTGCCGGCCCGGCCCGGCCCGTTAGAAAATTCGAAACGATTCCGCCGGCCCGGCCCGCGGGCCGGGCCCGTGCAGACCTCTACACCCTGATACAAAAAAAAACAAGCATTTTTTAGCTTTTAATATTCACAAGATAATATCCGCCGAATTTCGACGAATAAAATGTTTAAAAAGGAACTGTTTCATTGATTTATAATAAACCTACAAAATGAGTTACACTAAAAAATGCACCTTATATTGGTAAGTCTAACTCTTATAAAAATGATATTTAACCTAAAGTTAATAAAATACTGTTCCTATAAAACTCTGTTTTAAAAATTGTTAGAATTAAACTTTAATCGTACATGTAAGCAGTAAAATATAGTGGACTCTCTTTTCTGAACACTCATTGGACCGATCAAAAATGTTCAGATTATGGGGGTGTTCATAATAGAGGGAGATTGGAAATGCATTACTACTACTATGTAGGATAACCGAGCAAGTATGATTGATCAAATAAGGTCTGTATTACGGGGTTTTTATTACGTTTCCTTCCTTTTAAATAGTTTTAGAAGTAACTTAACATGATTTCTACTGCTTTTATTGAATGTCCTTATCATGGGCAAAAATGAAATCTACTGAAATTAAATAGCAACCAAATCATAAGCAAATAGTTTCTTTTAGCCTCCGATGCTATTTCTTCCAGACAAGCTAAAAAATGTCGTGTCATCAGCCCTAAATTTTCTACTCAACCGATTTTGATAATTATTTTTTTAAATGAAAGCTATTTATTTGTAGTTGTGCCCATTTTAGTTATTTTTAAATTTATTTCCATTTTTATTTTTAATTTTAAATGCTTTTTACGATATTTTTTTCAAAACTGTGGCAACTCAGTTTAGCTTTTCTCTCGATAATAAAAATTTATTTTCCAAAATGATTGCGTATAATTATGTACTAATTGAGGCAAAAAATATATTTACTGAGAAATAATATTAATAATGCAAACAAAATAACAGAAAACAATTTATGATAAAAATTAATGTCTAAAGCAAAATAAGAAAAATTTAAAATAAGGAAAATGATGTCATTCAGCAACCAAATAAATGGGAATTACAATATTATTACGGATGCCTTTTTCATATTACTAATAACAGCAACTTTTAAAAAACATTTGAAAAAAAAAATGACGTCACTATTTAAAACATCGCATTTTTACTCATAACGATATTAGGTACTACTCTACAGTGCCTAGAAGAGATAGTGTGGAAATCAACCAAAGAAACCATATCCAAAAAATTACATATTTCGCCAGAGGGCGCTAACTTCAAGTTCATTGCTATGAATGAATAGGAACGTAATGTGTTTTAGATATTTTTTTGATGTAATTTAAGTATGGGAAACTTTTTTTTAAAGACTAGGGGGGCGCTGCCCCCCAGCTCGCTATGCTCGCCAACCCCCCGCGTAATCGCTGCGCGATTCCAAATTATTGGCTACCCCTGCTTGCTGCGCTCGCCAATACCCCATGGTATGAATAAGCAGTTGCAGACCTTTCAACTGATGTGTCACACGACTGGTGTAAAGAAATTAAAAATGTGCCCCCCTGGGGGGCAGAGTGGGAGGCGGCACAAAAGACATCCATAATATGAATAAGCAGCTGCAGACCTCTCAAATGATATGTCACACGACTGGTGTTGTAAAAATTTGAAAATGTGCCCCCCTGGGGGACAGAGTGGGGGTGACACACAAGACATCCATAAAATGAATAAGCAGTTGCAGACCTTTCAAATGATGTGTCACACAACTGGAGTTGTAAAGAAATTAAAAATGTGACCCCCCCTGGGGAGAGCAGAGTGTGGGGGTGACACACAAGACATCCATAATATGAATAAGCAGTTGCAGACCTTTCAAATCTTGTGTAACACGACTGGTGTTGTAAAGAAATTAAAAATGTGTCCCCCCTGGGGAGCAGAGTGGGGGATAACACACAAGGCATCCATTATATGAATAAGCAGTTGCAAACCTCTCAAATGATGTATCAAACGACTGGTGTTGTAAAGAAATTAAAAATTTGGCGAAATATTACAGCTATCGCCAAGTTGGCGTTACTTTTGACAACTAATTTTGGTCGCCAAATTTGGCGATATATCGCCAAGTTGGCGACAAACTTGGCGATTGTTGGCGATGGTAACCTTTCCTCTCTTTATGGTAACCCATACGGCGATGCATAGACGGAGCCCTTTCCTGATTGGTCTATTCGGCTCATGGAAGGAGTGGACAACCCGGATTCGTTAGTTCCGGAAATCTTCCACATCAGCATCATTCCAGGAGTCATTCCTTTTAAGGCTAGTTTTTTTTTTACTATAGAAGGATAAATTTAGTGAAAAACAGAATAAAAAAATTAGCTTGTTATACACGATGTATTAGGGATAAACGAAAATTTAGGCATATATTTTAAATGCATTTCACACTCGTACGAATTGCAGAACACTAGTTTCGTATTGCTTGATTATAATTCATGTAATGTTTCATGTGATCAGCATACATATTATTATTTTAAGCTAGAGATTCACTATAGTACAAGTATTTTATTATTAATATGTTGGAATTATTATAATTTAATTATTATAATAAAAATAATTTATGCTTAAATAAACTAATTTTATCGTGTGCATTCTAAATAAAGGGTGAAATGCAGTTTACTCTCCTTCGCCAAGACGGCTTTTTTTTTAGCGATGTTTCAATATGGCAACCTTGCATTTTCATTTAATCCAGAGCAAAACAGCGTGCTCCGGGAGACAAGACGCAAAAACGTGCCAATTTGGCGATTTTTGAAAATCGCGCCAAGAAGGAGAGTAAACTGCATTCGCACCCTAAATAAATTCTTTTTGATATATTTTTGTTTACATTAGTAAAAAGAACTTGCTTCATTTTTTTCATTGATTTTGTGCGTTTATAAACAAAGTACTTATGTAAATCTATCTTCTTGTGCTATAAATCTCTTCTGAAATATCACAAATTTGTTTGAATAAACAATTTTATTCATTGAATTAAGAGTACTTCAATATGTACCCAAATTTAATGATAAATGATGAAAATAATGATAAAATATAGAGAGGTAAAACTATTTGTGACATGCCAAAGTATAAATAATAGGAGGAAAATATTTCAAATTATGTACAATGCTGAAATATATGCTTCATATATACAATTCACGCAATGAAACTGACGGCAGCGCCATCTACGAAAATGTAAATTTTTGGATGCGATCGAAAGCTATACCGGTATTAGCGATTTCCACACTATCTCTTCTAGGCACTGTAACTACTCTGTTATCCCGTCGACCAATTTCGCCAAATTATACAAATCGCCAAACTAATAGCCAAATTATACATATTGACATAATTTTTATTTTAAATAACGAAAAAACAAATAATTAGTAGAATATTAATAAAAAGTCGAAATAAAAATCCCTTAATGACATTTTAAACACATGAATCGTATTTAATGTCATTGAATGTGACATTCACGATCATCCATTATTGGCATTTAATCTTATAGTTTGGCGATAATTTTTTGGTCGACCGGATAACCTAGTACTACCAACACCCCCTATAGTCAAGGCCTTCACACCGTTTCAAAATGGCCGATCGCGATGTCCGACTTCCCACGTCCATAATATGAATTTACACAAGCTCACACAAAGTTGCATTTCTTGTAATTTTCAAAATTTTTAGCAATAGTGTTTACTTTTTCAGTTAATTGAATGTGTAATCAAGTAAATAATTGTCATTTCCTATAAATATAAGTTGTAATTTAAGAGGGTTGCTTATTGTTTAAAAAATATACTAAAAAGGACTTAAAATACAAATTTTTATAAGAGGCAAAACTGCATTAGATTTGAGCTTTGGATTTTTAAATACATGTGATTTAATTTAGAAATAGAATATTTCTTTTACATTATCAATATCACACTATTTTAAATAAGTAGGATAAAAAAAAAAAAAAAAAAAAAAAAAAATTCTATATTAAAACATTAAATGAACTTATACATTGAAGAAAAGAAAGAATGAAAATAATAGAAAGAAAAGAGAAAAAAAAAAAACCTTAGCAAAAAAACTTAAGGTTAAAATTATAACAGTACATCATTTTTTCTAAAAAATATATTAAAATTTATATTTTAAATTAGCTTCATAATCCTGAAGCTAAATTCGTTTACATGACTGTAATTTGATGACTTAATTAAAAAAAAAAAAAGATTTGGGAAAAAAATGTACTAAATAATATGTTGTGTGAGAAGAGTTTTTTCATTTCAAATACACCCCCCCCCCCCACACACACACACACACACTTTTCACACTCACTCCCATGTGTCTTATTTGTTTACTTTTTTCTTATTTGATGAGAATTATTTAAAGACAGAAAGCTAAGTGTTATCTCATTTACTTATGTCATTGTCTTAATATCATTATTATGTAATAATTTCTGTTATACATATGTAAGATATAAAATGTTTTTTTATTAAATCAAAGCAAATAATAATAAATAAATAAGGTATATTTTATTTGCTTTCTAGCTTTAACTTTTTTATTATTCAGTATTTCCTTATAAGATTGTTTAATCTTATAAATTAATATTAAATATAATATCAAGTGGCATTGGAAAATAGAAAAAAAAAGATGCAACAACTAATCAATTTATAAATTATTTTTAAATTAATATTACTATTCTAAATTATTATTATTATTAAAGAAAGCATCTGTTCCTTATTAATTTATAAATTATTTTTAAATTACAATTATTATTATAAATTATTATTATTAATATTATTGAAAAAAATTTGTCAATTGCCAATCTATAAATTATTAAAGTATAAATTTTAAAGTATTATTATTATTAAGGGAAAAAATGTGTTCAGTATCAATCTATAAATTATCTTTAAATTGCTATTATCATTATACATTATTATTATTATTATTATTAAAGAAAGCATCTGTTCCTTATTAATTTATAATTTATTTTTAAATTACAATTATTATTATAAATTATTATTGAAAAAAATCTGTCAATTGCCAATCTATAAGTTATTAAAGTATAAATTTTAAAGTATTATTATTATCAAGGAAAAAATGTGTTCAGTATAAATCTATAAATTATTTTAAGATTATTATTATAAATTATTATTAAAGAAAAAAAATCTATTCCTTATCAATCTATAAATTATCTTTAAATTGCTATTGTTATTATACATTACTATTATTATTATTATTAAAGAAAGCATCTGTTCCTTATTAATTTATAAATTATTTTTAAATTACAATTATTATTATAAATTATTAATGAAAAAAATCTGTCAATTGCCAATCTATAAATTATTAAAGTATACATTTTAAAGAATTATTATTATTAAGGAAAAAAATGTGTTCAGTATCAATCTATAAATTATTATTATAAATTATTATTAAAGAACAAAAATCTATTCCTTATCAATCTATAAATTATCTTTGAATTGCTATTATTATTATACTTTACTATTCTTATTATTATTAAAGAAAGTGTCTGTTCTTTATCAATTTATAAATTAGTTTTAAATTACTATTATTATTATTACTAAAAAATATCTACTAATATTAAAGAAAAAAAAATCTGTTTCCATAAAAATAACTTTCAAATTAAGAGTATAGAAAAGTATAGTAGAAAGAAGGAAAAGATAATTGTCAAAATATCAAAAGCAATTTAACAGCTGAAGCTAATTAATATGCTAATGAAAGCCGTAATAGCAATAAACAAACTCTTTGAATATTTTATGAATTAATTTAAACAGCGCACCCAGATTACTTATAGTAAACTATTTTTAAACTGATAGCGAGAAAAATTATATAATTTAATAAGTAAATTCGGATTCAAACTAATAAACTGGAATTTAGAAAAATACTTAATAAACAAAGAAATAAACAATTGCTAAAGGGCAGTAATTTTCTGATAAAGATATATTACATATAAATAATAACAAAATCCCGTGAGGAAATACTGAAAGTTAAAATCAACAGGATAAAAATTCAGATAAGAAGCAAAATTATATATTTTTTATAATTATTTTAAACAAAATACTAATTCACCATAGATGTAAATGATTTGAAAACCACTGTTGCAATACATATAGCTTGAAAACTAAATCGGTAATCACTAATCTTACAAGTGTGTTTAACAGAAATTATCTTTAAAGCTTTGTTAAAACAATGATATAAGGAAAAAGAGATAACACTTACTTTTAGTCTTTATAATATCCAAATTTTGTACAACGCAAAACAAAATAGAAAATGGCGAAACGTCAGATTGAAACATGCCGTACTAGGCACTGGACTGACGCACACTGACTAAGGTCACCGGTAAAAAAGGAGTCGGACCTTCGGACTGTAGGGGCAGCCATATTGAAACTTCTGGAATTCGCTGCGGAGGCCTTGACTATAGGGGGTGTTGGTACTACCCGATATTACATTTCAATATTTCTCATTATGGACACTGAGATTGAGATTTTACTTTCAGATGACTTCAGTTACTGAAAATAATGTCACAGTAAAAATGAAATTAGTTTTATATATATATATTTATAAATCTATTTTCCTGTGAGAGTGCATATAAAATAAAATTTCTGGATTTTGCCGGCACTCAGATTACAATTTTAACTGAGCAAAATTGTAACTGGCAAACTTGACATTTAGTTTGTAACTATATTGATTCAATAATGTAATTATTTTTGCTTTTTTCTTTTAAACCAAATCGATTGTCTCTTTTAAACATTTCATTCGTCGAATTCGACGGGATTCTACCCGTTTTATTGTTAAATTGCATTTCCTTTTACTCAGAGTCTATAAAAAAGTGTTTAAAATAAAGAAAAAATCCGTTTTTGATGAATCTAGTCAATAAAGAAGTAGCACGTAAAATTGTATCTCTTTATTATTCCGCAATTCCAATGTCTCAGAGAGAAATTGCTATTCAATTGCGTATTTCACGCCGTTCTGTTTGCTATTATATTGATAAACACAAGAAAAATGAAGTTAGTTCATTGTATTCTAAACGGGGTCGCCCTTCTAAAAACCTCTATCGAATTTTATTTATTTATTTATTTATTTATTTTTTTTTTTTTTGTCTTAATCGGAGGCGAAATTGAATTCTGCATTGGCAGAATCTACATTCAACTTGTAATATATATTTATTTATAATTGCGATTTTTTTTAGTAGTTGATCAACTGAAGTAATCAATCGGAAATAAAAAAAATATTTTTTTTAACATCATATGCTTAGACTGTAATTAACAATAATTCATATAAAACTATTATTTGAAAATATAAAGTGGGTTATTTTAACTTACCGTAATTGTCTTCAACTAATCCTTTTTTTTTTCATTTTTTTATTTAAAAAAAATCATAAAATGGCAACTGTTACAGAAATTCACTGACAACAAGTGCTCCAACATTTAACTTTTTTTTTTTTTTTTTTTTTTTTTGTCTGAAGTATTCAAACAAATTGCAACTCCAAATACATGCTAAAAATCTAGAAGTGATTTTGTCAGTTTATTTTTTAATCAAGTTCGTTGATTTTTTTTTTTTTTTTTTTTTTCAAATTTAGATTGCAAAAGCATGTTCAGTTTACAGGGAAGTGAAGTAGAAATGGAGACCAAAAGTAGTGTTCATAATAATGGGGTGTTCAGAATACAGAAAGTTCATGGAGTTTCTCCGGGACCATCCGAATGTGTTCATAATACCGGGGTGTTCAGATTAGAGAGTGTTCAGATAGAGGGAGTCCACTGTATAATAAAGATCTGTTATTATGATAAAGATATCAATTAAAGCCTTTATGCTAGTATTCTAAAATGAAAAAAGGCAAACTTTATTCCACTTTGACTCAATCATAGAATTTTTTTGCCGTGAAATCTACCCGACGTTGTTTCCACCATATCAAAATTTGCATACGTACCTTTCATATCTATTCAACTCCCCCCCCCCCCCCCAAAAAAAAAAAAAAAAAAAATGGTTATTTGATCATTTTGATTCAAAACTTGAAGTCTCGATGCTATTGGTTGAAACAGATACTAAAATATTTATATTCTTTTAAGTGCTTAAGGCGCAACACTGTGCACAGAAAAAGACCCGGATGATAATGTAAAGTCTATGGGGGCGTTCTTTTAAAATATTTCGCCCAATTTTAAAATATTTTTAGATGTTTTTTTTTTTTTTTTTTTTTTTTTTTTTTTTTTTTCACAAGAGAGCTGAGGATGATCCACAACCGGCCTATTTTTTACTTTTTCAGTTTTGGTTTCAGATTTTTTAAAGAAAATTACTTTAACATTCAAAACCGGTTCTGGAATTTAAACTATCTTAATATAAAAAATATATAAGCAAAATCGAAAAAGGAAAAACTAGACCGGTTGTGGATCGTCCTCAGCTATGCTATGCAAAAAAACCATGTAAAAATATTAAAATTTGAGCGAGATATTTGTAAAAATGCTCCCATAGACTTTATATTATCATCCGGGTCTTTTTATGTGCCTAGTGTGGGGCCTTAAATGAAACCAAAATTCAACGGGTTAAACCTCGGTGAAACAGCACCTGGTTCTTGAAATAGAACGTATTTAATTTTTTTTTTCACTTGTAATGAGAAAATGGCAACATAAAGATACAGTAATAATTTTCTTCCCTTTGCTTTTAATAGGAATGGAGTATTTCTGTTGCCACGATTAGAAAAGCAGTATTAATATAAATATAAATATATATATATATATATATATATATATATATATATATATATATATATTAAAAAAAATAATAATAAGATGCAGCTTTCAAAAAATCGCATTTAAAAGTGCATTTTTCTCCATATACGACGTTGTAAAAATTTATAATGTACGATCTTTAGAAGTTTAAAAATTCGCAGTAGCTAAAATTTCAAAACTGAATTTATATTTCAAAGTTTTGCCATTCGCAAAATGACGTATGCGTTACGCACAGATACGTTTGCCCTTTATAATAGATAGATAGATATAACTCATCAAAAGTTCGCTATTCAGAAATTTTATATAATTGGCATGGAGTCAGGGAAATTTGTGGCCGAATTGGAATAGACACCACGATCGAAAAGAACTAAGAAGACGTTTAGTCTTCTTATAAGTTTTAATCTTTGGAGAATAATGTTTTCAGGATCACTTTGAATCATCGGTACTTCTAGGTTATCCCGTCGACCAAAAAATTATCGCCAAACTATAAGATTAAATGCCAATAATGGATTATCGTGATTATCACATTCAATGACATTAAATGCGATTCACGTGTTTAAAATGTCATTAAGTGATTTTTATTTCGACTTTTTATTATTATTTTTATTAATACTAGTAGATCGAACCCGGGCTTCCCGGGTTACATAACAAAGATTAAAAACCATTTTTTTAAATTGAAAACTCTAATGAACGTTCTATATGTAATATGCGTTTTAAATTGCTAACTAACTCCAAAAAAAAAAAGCATTGTTTAACTCTTTAACTCCTTGAAGAGGGTGGGATAAAATATATTTCACTTATTTTTAACTGATAAACGCCACATTGATACCATTTTTTTAAATACGTGAAAAAATGCTTTTAAATATTTTGAAACAAATTTGTTTTTAAATTCTGGTGTCAATCAATCATTTCAGCATTTTAAGAATTGAAGTGCTTTTCCCCTCAAAGGGTTAAATGTCTTGCGGATTTTGTCATTCATGTTTCATTCACAAAATAATAACTGTGAAAAGTATTGGCATGAAGATTTGTATTTGATAACTTTACATATCTTTTTTATGTTATACAATTTAAAAAAATAACATTAATCTTAATATTATATTAAATCAATTTTTGAATTAAAATATTACACAGCGGAAAAACATGGTTAGACCGCTTAAAGGGTTAAATGAAAAATATTAATTATGGAATCAAGTAAAGCTATCAAAGCTAAGTTTATCAAAAGTCACATTTCCAGACGCATGCCAGAAGTTATTAGCCAAAGATTTCATTATTTACGACAGCAAATTTGTTTCTGGTCATTTCAGTGCTTCGAGCGCGTAATTCAAGTACATGTCTGTTAAATTTGTATTTATTTTCTTTTATTATTTATAAAGGAAATTTTGCTATAGTATATTATCCGGAAACAAATCCCAAACTCTTTATATTTTTCTAAGGACAAATAGATTAATCTATCGTAATCGAGTTTCACCCGGTAGAGATAAATTTAAAAATAACTCGTACTTGATTTTTTTAAAACCACAACCAATCATTAAATTTAAATACAATTTTCAAACAAATTCAAAGTATTTTCAAAGCTTTTTTTTTTTCTTATGTGGCAGTGTAAAATTTTAAGCTGTTTGATTATATATTGAATTTGTAATTTTTAATTATTTAATCTGCGTTTTTAACCATTCTTTTATTTTATTACTCATGCAACTTTAATTTTATCACGGAAAATTATCAGGAACAATATTTATAGATTTATGAATAAACTGTGTATCATTATTTCTTAATGGAAATACGTGACAGCGATTTTTAAAAAAATGCTTGAAAAATATAAGCTCGCAATAAATGAGTCAAATAAGATACAGTTTTTAATCAAATTGCATTCGAAAGTAAATTTCTTTTCCTATATGACAAAATAAAAATTGAAAATGTGCGTCGGTTAGAAGATTAAAAAATTGAAGTAACAAAAATTGCAAAAAGTAATTTTATCCTGAAATGTTGTCATTCGCAAAATAACCTGAATGCTACGCACGGACACATTTGTACGTAGTTCGTTACAATATAGATTTTGCGCATATGAAAAATTTTACGCGCATACTAAAATGCTAAAAGTAAAGAAATGACTGCACGTACATTTTTTTTTTTCAAAAAAGGTTGCTCCAAAGTAAACTCTATGACAAATTTAAAATTCGTTTTATAAATTAAAATACACAACACAAATTTAAAAAAAATAAACATTAAAATACACAAACATTGCACTCCGTCACTTCAACGTGCAAAGAAGATGCCGTATTTTTCGTTTAAACACGCGAACCTTGATTTTTATATATCCTGCCAAACCAAATTTTCAATTACATTTTAAACATTGGATATTGGCGAATTAGGAAATCTCATTTCGTCATTTACATCGTTCTAATTCTATTTCAGATCAATTTTCTATGTGAAAAATGTACTTTTTTCTTTTCCTAAAATATATTTGGAAAATAAAATGGATCTATTAATAAAGTAGAAAATAAATAACATAAAAAATATAATTATTCCAAAAAGAAAGAAAAATTGAATAATTTTGTTTTGCATTTTCCTTTTGGTAAAATGACAGGTAACAAAAAAGAACTAAATAAAGAATACTGCCCAGTTAAACTGAAGGCATTGAGCTCACAGGCTACAAATACTAATTGCACATTAAAGCTTTATATTTTCAAGGGTTAATTCCGTTCGAAAAAAAAATTAAGAAGGGGAAACAGCTCTCCCCTTTTCTCTTTTTTTATACTTAATCATTGAACCTCCTATACTACCAAAGACATGCTTTATCATATAAAAAATCTATATCCAAAATTCAGAGCAAATTAGATAATTCTTAATAAAAACCCATTTAGCATTTATATAATTTAAAAAGAGTTATCCCCCTCTTTTATACTTAACCATTAAACTTCCAAAACTATTCAGAGATTTGAACGAAATCTGACAATTCTGCTTGAAAAACCCATTTATATAAATTAAGAGGGGGGGCATTAGAACCCCTGTTCCCCTTATTTATACTTATTCAATGAACACCTAATAACAGTCACGGAATCGCCTCATCAGAATGATCCTAATCTAAATTTTGAACGAAAATTAATTCTGCATGAAAATCCCATTTATATCAACTAACGGGGGGGGGGCATTAGAGCCCCTGTTCCCCTTATTTATACTTATTCAATGAACACCTAATAACAGTCACGGAATCGCCTCATCAGAATGATCCTAATCTAAATTTTGAACGAAAACTTAATTCTGCATTAAAATCCCATTTATATCAACTAACGGGGGTGGGGGGCATTAGAACCCCTGTTCCCCCTATTTATACTTATTCAATGAACAACTAATAACAGTCACTGAATCGCCTCATCAGAATGATCCTAATCTAAATTTTGAACGAAAACTTAATTCTGCATGAAAATTCCATTTATATCAACTAACGGGGGGGGGGGATTAGAACCCCTGTTCCCCCTACTTATACTTATTCAATGAACACCTAATAACAGTCACGGAATCGCCTCATCAGAATGATCCTAATCTAAATTTTTAAAACTTAATTCTGCATGAAAATCCCATTTATATCAACTAACAGGGGGGGGGGCATTAGAACCCCTGTTCCCCCTATTTATACTTAATCAATGAACACCTAATAACAGTCACGGAATCGCCTCATCAGAATGATCCTAATCTAAATTTTGAAAACTTAATTCTGCATGAAAATCCCATCTATATCAACTAACGGGGGGCATGAGCCCCCCGTTCCCCCTCTTATACATATCGAATGAACTCCAAAAACTAATCAGGGAAGCGCCTTGTCAGGATATACCTACATACAAAATTTCAAGTGGATCGGATATTTTTATCATGAGTTATCGCGTTACGTACGAACATACATACAGAACGGACGGGCACATAAGCTCTCAGGCTATGATAGCCTGTGAGCTAAAAAATCGTCTGCTCTAGCAAGTTTAACTGAAATTTATAAAAAATTACATTAAGCGAATAATGTTATTTTAAAATAATTACAATTGAATGACTTAAACAATTGGACAAAAACTTGGAGAACCGGACATTACTTTAAACCTGGAATTATTGTCAAGATCATCTTTATTTGCTTGTCTAACTCGGCGAAAAAAATTCAACCCGGAGGGGAAAAAAAGAATCACACTGAACAGGTACTAAATCCTTTGACATCAGCCGTGTATTTTTTTTTCTCTAAATAAAAATGATCTGCTTAAATTCAAGCATTATAAAGTAGGATTTTGTTTTATTATGAACTAAAAACGATGGTATTAAAAGTTTCCTTCTTTTTGCAAAAACACGCGGTTGTGTTTGGCCTTAATGTAGCAGATTTCCGGGTTACATTTTTTTGCATCACTCCCAGCCACCATAAGCCCGTCCATTTTTCCGTTTTACTTTATGGCGACTTTTCCTTTATTTTGCACAGAAATGGAGTATTCAAGTTGCCACCGCCAGGAAAATTAAATTAAAAACTACAAAAAGATTGATATCTCAAAAACAAATAAAGATACAGTTTAAAAAAGAAATGCATTTAAAAGTACATATTTTTCCCTACACAACGGTGTAAAGATTGAAAATGTGCAATGTCAAGGAGTTAAAAAATATACAGTAATGAAAATTGCAAAAGTGAAATTTCATCAGAAATTGTTGCCATTCGAAAAATAACGTATGCGTTACGCACAGATACGTTTGGCCTTTATATTATAGATTCTACTAATTATTTGTTTTTTCGTTATTTAAAATAAAAATTATGTCAACATATATAATTTGGTTATTAGTTTGGCGATTTGTATAATTTGGCAAAATTGGTTGACGGGATAACCTAGAAGTACCGAATTATCTTACTACAGCAGAACCCCGGTTATCCGAATCCCGATTATCCGAAAGACCTTAAAATTCCTTAGTCATTATTAAATGTAAAAAATTTTACTGTCAAACTTTTTTTTTTTTTTTTTTTTTTAAACCAAGATCAAATGATAACTTTCAACATATTTTGATTTATAATTGCTATTTTATTTGTAATTTTTAAATCAAAACAATTCCGAATCATTTTAATACATTGAAATTTCTTGTAACTTTTTATTAGCTAAAATTAGAACCAAATTAAGTGAAAATCAGAACTTTGGAGGGTGTTATTAGGCACTGGTAGAAATAGTGTTAAAAAAGCATGTCTTATAACGAACGAAATAAACTTACTTATTTAGTTCATTGCTTAATTTTGAGCACTTTATTATATAGACATGTACTAAACTTCACTATTTTACAAATATGTTGTGATTTTCTTTTGTTTTTCAACTTTGCATCGTTACAATGCTGCTTTATCACGCCACATTTTAAATAACAACACATCTGATGGTGCTGCATCTTTTATTTCAATTTATCGAAGTGCCACATCTACACTGTAAAAAAAAAAAAGGGTCGATCTACTAAAAAAACTTCAGTGATCCTTGTAATTACTAAAAAATTTTTAGTAATCTTAGTCGGTTACAAGAAAATCTGTAAGAATTACTAGAAAAAAGTTAGCATCGAACAGAGTTAATAGTGTTATATTTTTAATAACTATTACTAAAACTCACTTGGTGTGGCCTTGATAGCATAGTGGTTATAGTAACGGACTCCAGACTGAAAGGTCCCGGGCTCGATTCTGGCCACAGGCAAATACGCCCCGAAAGTATGTAGTGTAAGTACTCGTTAGTAAAGGGATTTTGAAAATCTTGTCGGAGCAACATTAGCAATGTTTGGTGCTGCCATCTATTGAAGTTTTGCCGAAAATCTTCCACTTTAGAAATCTGGATGCAGCTCGAAGGAACCTCCTGCCCTTCGGGCGCACATAATGGTTATTAAAAATAATTTTGGAGCTATTACTAAAATTTGCTTGGTGGCTCATACTAAAAATTTTTAAGTTAGTTATACAAAAAATTCTTTTGTTCAGTTTACAAAAGAAATGCTTGTTTCACTTGCAAAAAAAAAGTTTGTAATTGTTACTAAAAAATTCTGTGGAATACAAATTTACTAAAAAATTTTTAGTAACCTCTTGAATTTTTTTTTACAGTGTAAGATCTTAATAGCTTCACTGTGTGTAATCCTGTATTACATCTATCATCTTATATCTTATATATATTATAAATGTGAAAGTGTGTCCGAAAAGTTTGAATGAAATTGGCTTCAAAACAGATGCAGGGGTCAGAGCATATAGGACAAATTTTATTGTTCTTACCAGCATTTTTTATGAACAATCTTCAAGATACATTTTTATAAGGTGCGAAATAGAAATATATGGCAAAGATTATTGTTGAAAGAAACTGGTTAGAATAGTAACATTCGTCCTATATGCTCCGACCCCTGCAGATGGATTAATGTCTTTGAATTTTTGTATATAGATAGATTATTGGCTTGAAATGAACATTGGCTAGTTTTTATTTATTTTATTCAAATATTTTTCTTAATAATTCAAAATTTCACTATTTTTCATACAGAATAAACTGAAAATTTTTCCATTATATTTAATCATCTTTCTTTTTTCGTTTCCAAAAAAAATAAAAAACAAGTTGGAAATTGCACGTGAACGTAGCAAATGAGGTGCGTTCGTACGATAACGAAGTTTTAAAAATATTCAGATCTTGATGTTATAGCAAATAGTACTTCGGATACAGTATAGTAGTCTAAATCTTTTTTGTGTTCCTGTAAATATGCAGGAAGTAATTTTTATTACACCTCAGCAACGTATATCTTATTCATAAAATGTGAAATAGTTGAATATAATTAAAACACGCCCCAAACAATGTTTCCCCGTATAGCATTATGTAGTGGAATACTTTTGTGTGGCCCTGTAATTTAATAATAAAAATTATTTGCATCACAGATTGTACGGAATGCATATTTTAGTATATATTTAATAGATGCATGCCAATTCTATTATGTTCGAATGAGTGTAACATCATTAAAATGCATTCAAAACTTTTTTCCCATTGACCGTAATGTAATGGAATACTTTTGATTGTCCCTGTAAATGATCTATGCACCCGACTTTCATAACATTTAAAATGAATCGACAAAATTACGTAATAATTATATGTTTTAAATTTCAAACGATTCGGTTGGGTAGTTTTTGCGTTGTTATATGCGGACAGACAGACGGACGCACGGACGGACGGACTGAGCGGCAACAATAGGTGCTACGTATTTACATAATTACGAACGCACCTAAAAACGGAATAATTATTTCTCTTCAGTAATTAATTTTCAATTGAAAGATTTTCACGTGATAAAACAAAATGAAATAAATAAATGGACCCTATTCTGTTTTTCGGTTCGAGATTAAAAACCGCAATTTTACCAATTGTGACGTCACAGGAATACTGTTTTTCTTCTTATATCAAGCAGATGGTTATATAAAATTTCTTTTACGCTTAAAAGAATATAAATATTTTAGCAGTTTTTCCAGATATTAATCCGTAAAAAATATTAACCTTTCTTTCTTTCGGTTCGAGGTTATAAAATTTAACATTTTACCAATTGTGACGTCACAGGAATACTTTCCATTAAGAATTATAAAAATATCAATGTAACGTCAACAATATTTGAAACAAAGCTTAAGTTTTCAAGCATTCATTTTTAATAACACAATGTAATTTTGAGTAAGTGCTAAAAAGAGACGAATGTGACGTCACATATGGAAAATAAAATAAATATGCTCTGATGTTGCAATGAAATGAGATTGAATTATGATATCAAAAGTTATTATTTAAAGAAAATTAAGTTTATCGTCTGAGCATGGTTAATATAAATGTTTAATTTTAAAATGAAATAAGTTTTTTAAAAGGTTAAATATTAAATGACTAGAAGATGTTAATAATTTATAACGCAAATTTATCCATATCGTAAATGACATAATGATCAATGAAAAATACTTTTTATCATTCTTAGAAAGTAAGAAAAGCTCAACTAATCAATAAAAAATATTTTTGTGTGTTAATTCTTAAAATTGTTCAAGTCTGAAAATATAAATAAAAATTACTTTAAAAAATGTACTTTCGGGCTTAAAATCTAAAGATTTAATGTAATTGCGATAAAATACATTCCCTCAATCAATATCTCAACTAGTATTAAAAAATGCTCTGACGAGCACAAAAAAAGGTTAATATGTTTTTAAGTATAAAAAAGGATTTGACAAGTGCTTCTGTTAACAATTGAGCATGAGGAAGGACTAGGGATCCCTTCTTGGCTACAACTCACTTCAATGCCAACTTTGAAAAAATCATATTTGAACTTTTTCCATATAAAAGAAATCAGTCACAGTTACTATAAAAATGTGCAGTGTAAAGACGTTAAAAGTAAAGATGCGACTTCATTAGACATAAATGTAAGACAAGGCGACATAGGGCCAAAAACCTAGTTATGCAGGTATCACATTCATGCACTGCCACTAACCACGTCCGCAGAGTAGAATTGCACAGAAAATTTATTTATAGTATACTGCAGAGTGAACAGTGCAGTTAACACGTAAAACTCGGTGGGAAGCTCTACTAAAGTACCGCAACATTCTTTTATATGGAAAAAGTGCAAATATGATTTTTACAAAGTTGGCATTGAAATGAGTTGTAGCCAAGAAGGGATCCCTAGTCCTTCTTCATGCTCAATTGTTAACAGAAGCACTTGTCAAGTCCTTTTTTTTTTATTTAAAAACATATTAACCTTTTTTTGTGCTCTTCAGAGCCTTTTTTAATACTAGTCATTTAATTTTTTGATAAAAACTAAAGATTTTCTAATATCTTAAAAATAAAAAAAAATTGCTGCTGTAAAAAATTTATAAAATGATGACAGCAGCAGAAAATTTTGACGTATTGTTATTATTGAACAACATACATCTGACTTGTGTGCTAGACATGAAAGCCTGCTTAAAAGTCATCGTCAATATGTAGGGACGAAATAGCACAAGGAAATTTTACTGCACAAGAGAAGTACAACCGGAAGCTCAACACAAAATGTGTGTGCAATGGAGCCAACGGGATTTGAACCCACAACCTCCTACGCTCGCAAGCGATTAGCGGCATGGTGTCTCAACCACTCGGCCACGGAGGCCTCTTTTAATGTATTAGAATAATAAAAAAAGTCATTGCATGTCATTGCATTGCCATATAAAATGCATGATATGAAAAATAAACAGTCGCAGTCGAACGAAAAATAAAAAATGTGTTCACAATTTTATTCAAAGAATTGAAAACTATAATAATTAAATATATTCAAGGTACTTTCTCGAATGGAAGAAAAAATTGTAGAAATTGAATAACAATTAACATAAGAATATTCCCGAAGGAATAAGAACTAAACACAAAAGCATTTCTAAGCAAAAAAAAATTATGCAACTTGCATCCAATGGGATGTAAGTACCACTACTCGCTAAATACGTTACCACGAGACTCTCAGTATTCCACCAGAGATGCTGACAATTTTAATATAGTACCTATATAAATACCTATATAAGTTATGTGACTGTCATGAAGAGCTCCCGTCTGATTGTTTCATTTTTTAATGCCAGGTGGCTATTTTGCTACTTTTATTTTAGCTAGCTCAAATGGTTCAATCGCCAAATAGGTTTCCTTCGCCATTATTTTATTTTAAATATAAAGCTGTCGCTGACTTTATTTAAAATACACAACATTCATTTAAAAACACATAAATTTAAAATATATTTATATCAGATACATTTAAATTATTCGTTTTTCTTTCATCTTATTAAAAATACTATAAGTAAATAAATTAATGTACTTTTTCAGTAGTTATACATGACGAAAAAGTTCTTGGCGGGAAAAGAAATTTGGCAATGTATATTCTAGCAACCTATTTACTGTTTCATATACACAAGCATTTTTTTTTTCTGCAAGCATTTATTATTATTATAAATTTGTCAAAGGCTTCTCGATGATTGCGAGACCACTTCATAAATCAACAGAAGCCAATCAAAAATTTGTGTGGACAGAGGAATGTGATGCTGCTTTCGAAAAGCTGAAGGAGGCATTAACATCCACTCCAATTCTGTCATATCCTCAAATCAATAAACAGTTTATACTTGATACGGATGCAAGTAACGAAAGCATTGGCGCTGTACTGTCCCAGGAAATCGACGGCCAGGAGCGTGTTATCGCCTATTTCAGCAAGCGCTTATCAAAGGCAGAGCGAAACTACTGCGTAACAAGAAAAGAGCTTCTTGCTGTAGTGAAAGCCATAGACCATTTCCATTACTATCTCTACGGTCGGAAATTCCTGATCCGAACTGATCATGCTTCTCTAACTTGGCTATTGAATTTTAAGAACCCTGAAGGCCAGATAGCCAGGTGGATACAAAAGCTTCAAGAATACGATATGGAGATACGACATCGAAAAGGCTCATCGCATGGAAATGCAGATGCTCTCTCAAGAAGACCTTGCTCAGAGAATTGTAGATACTGCGACCGGGTTGAGAAGAAATTTAATGTCAATGGTCCTATAGTGAGACAAGTTACAACTGGGTCGACATCATCGCAAGACCAATGGAGTGATGAGAGCCTGCGGAAAGATCAACTTGCTGATCCTGAAATTAAGCCCATTCTAGAGCTGAAAGAGATGTCCAACAGGAAGCCCAGATGGCAAGACATGGCCCATTACCATCCGACGGCTAAACGTTATTGGGCTCTCTGGGATTCCCTACATTTGAAGAACGGTGTCTTGTATCGAAAATGGGAGTCTGATGATGGAAAGACATGTAGATGGCAACTACTACTCCCTAAGTCGAGAATTTCTATGGTCCTTCAAGAACTTCATGGTAGTCCCACAGGAGGTCATTTTGGTGTAATGAAGACCCTGCAAAAGGTTCGAGAGCGTTTTTACTGGAATAATGTTCGCAGTGTTGTAGAGAAGTGGTATCGAACTTGTGACACCTGTGCAGCACGTAAAGGTCCAAAAAGGCGCACCCGTGGACGATTGCAGCGTTATAATGTAGGAGCGCCTTTCGAACGAATTGCTCTAAACATCCTGGGTCCTCTTCCTAGAACATCTGATGGCAACAAGTACATCCTCGTTGTCATGGATTACTTCACCAAGTGGCCTGAAGCCTACGCCATTCCTAATCAAGAGGCGGTAACCGTAGAAGACATACTGGTTCAACACTGGGTTTCCAGATACGGAGTTCCTCTTCAAATCCATTCTGATCAAGGAAGAAACTTTGATTTGGCTGTGTTTAAGGAAATGTGTGGATTACTCGGCATGGACAAAACTCGAACTACACCTCTACATCCTCAATCGGACGGCATGGTGGAGCGGTTCAATCGTACCATCCTAAATAGCCTCTCTCTCCTGGTGTCTAAAGATCAACAGGACTGGGACAAGAAATTATCTCTGTTCCTGCTTGCCTACAAGAGTGCTGCTCATGAAGCCACTGGTTATGCTCCTTCTCAAATGCTCTTTGGTCGTGATCTTCGTCTACCTGCGGATCTTTTGTTTGGCCGTCTTCCTGATGCTCCTTTATCGCCCGAGGAGTACGTGGTTGAACTCCAGGCACGGATTGAGGAGATTCATCGTCTAGCGAGGAACCGAATCGGACTGGCATCCGAGAAGATGAAAACACTGTACGACACAAAGGCAACTGGACATGAGTTCAACGAAGGTGACAAAGTTTGGTTGTGGAATCCCATACGTCGCAAGGGACTGTCGCCAAAATTACAAAGAAACTGGGTCGGTCCTTACACAGACGTCAACAGGCTGAATGACGTCGTCGTACGCATACAAAAATCGCCACACGCCAAACCCAAGGTCGTACATTATAACCGGCTAGCCCCTTATTTTGGCCAAAACGATTAGAAATTCAAAACTGAAATTTCAGACCATGGTCATGAAAGTCACTTTTTGTAAATATGTAAATAGTAATTAGTTCTTATTTATGTAAATCTTATTATTATTTTTATTTATTTATTTATTTATTTTAAGTGTTTTCCTCTAACTCAAGGATTGCACTGCCCGGGACGTGCAGTCTTTGAGGAGGAGGTAGTGTTACGAATTTTGTAAATAGTTAGTGTTTGTACTGTAAAATAATGTAAATAATCTTATTAAGCTCCGTTCCTTTAATAATATTAGTTTTTGTTACATTGTCTCTGTTATCAAGCAAACTTGTCTATTATTTTGCAGTGAATGTGTATGGCAGCTTGGCGAAATATTATAGATATCGCCAAGTTGGCGACAAACTTGGCGATTGTTGGCGATGGTAACCCTTTCCTCTCTATAGTAACCCCCCTTGCGTCTATTGATACATTGAGTGTTATTCCGTGGTTTTCTGGAATATTCGAGAAGCCTGTGGAAATTTCTACCGCATGCTGCGAGCCTATATAAAGAGAGCAATACGAGCTGTTATTATTATTTATCAGTCAGTCATTGAGTGAACAACTAGGCGATTGTTAAGCAAGTTTGCTTGAGTTTTATCTACGTTGTTTTGAATGTTATTTAGTGTTAAGACGTTGTATAAAGAATCTCTGGGACCTATATCTGTACTTGTACGATAGATTTGAGCAGTTATTTTTGAATATCTAGTAATATTTGTGAGATTCGAAGACTCTGTTGTTCTGAAGATCTGTATATAAATTATTTTCTACTTTTCTAAGAGACAAGAGTTGGAAGTTGTCTAACCATAAGATCAAAAGAACCCTAAATACGCTACACTCTTTATGGTTTGATTTAATAAATTCTGGATTAAATTATGAAAACTTTTATTAGTATTATTTTATTCGAAATCATCTATATAAATCAAATTTTATATTGGTACTCTATATGCCATAAGTAAACGTCATCATTAAAATAATCCCTTTTGTTAGAGATTTTTTTAAGCTAAATTCATTAATTTTCTAAACTTAAAATTTTAGAATGGCAACATTTTTTCTTTTGAGTAAATTGGCGAATAGTTTGGCGATTTCTATAAATTGATGAAATTGGTCGACCTGATACTGATAAACCGCTTATGTAAGGTCCCCACTTGGCAGAATGCCAAGCCGATTCCATTCAGACTTTAGGGAATAGCCTATGAGGCCGAGATTACTTCTGCATAGTCATGGAAAGCTGAGTTAAATTTTATTTTAAATTAAATAGTTTATGCTTTCAGTTCTCGGAATAAGCCTTTCCAAAGTATATATTTTCCCAAAATTTTTGTGAATTTTAATAAAAACAAGTCTGTTTTTTCTTTGTTTCTTTTTTTTTTTAATTTATATTTATGGCTAAAACGCAGATTTAACGATTGCTTGGCATCTAACTTGGCGGCTATGCGAGAAATTCACCAATTCTAGCAACCTAAATATTCAGACCACATGTATTCACATGTATCATATACTCACTGGCGCCGAAATTGCGTTATTTTGCCTAATATGCTAACCCTGCTATAATTCTTTTTTTTTTTGTTGATAAACTGTTTACTTACCTTAATTTTTCTTTTTTTTTTTTTAATTACATAAAATATTTTTTGTTCTATAGTTATTAGTTTCTAGAATCTAATAGATTTAAAAAATGTCTTATTTATTGTTATTTTTTTAAATAATAGAATATAATTTAAATTTGTATCTGTAACAAATATTCGAAAATGAAATTTTCGCCAAATTGACGTTGGGAAAAAATTGTACCAAACCTTATGAGTAAATAATATCTGCGCCATAATCATACCCAATGCATGGAAATAATATAAATAAATAATGTACACAATAATGTAAAGAAATAATTTTAAAAAATCGTCAATGTGGCTAGTTTTAAATCACGCCATACAGTCGTTAATTCTAAGAATATTTAGTTACTCTATATTGCGAGGGGAAAAGTTATTAAACAAAGTTTAATAATCATACGTTTAAATCATCTTTTTTATTATATTTGACTTTTTATAACTTATTTTAATGTAACAGAATTACAATGTAATATTTAAAAACAGATAATTCAATTACTGAAACAAAAAGGTATTCGCCAAAAAAAAGTTCGACATATCTAGGATGTTTAATAAACAAACTCATCTCGAGATGATACGAACTTTCCCATTTTTAACATGGACTTGCTCTTTTCGCCCATGCGTAGTTCTGTCCAGGTTTCTATCAAACGTGGTTCATCAGTAATCAAGTAGCATCGTATGTAATGTAAATAAATCAAGTACCCATTTTTGGCACACATATCATAAACGCACCACGTTGGCGTGATTTCTGCTAATGTCATATACGTATCATCGAGGTATTTAACTGGTGCCAGAGTGTCGTTATTTTGTTTGATATGGTAACGCGGATGCTATTGTTTATTTATTAATAAATTGGGTACTACTTACAAGGAAGGTCTCCATACGGGCATACTCAGAAAAATCTGAAAAAATTACAGAATGTTCTTCTCATATAGTTATATAAGTTTATAAAAAAAATTTCGGCGGAACCTCCTTATAACGTCCGTAAAAAAATAATAAAAATTTCGTTTATTTGGCGATTTATCTCCGGTTGGCGAAAAAACGAAAATTTGAAAAATACGCTTTTACGCTTCGAATACTTTTTAAAGAAAAAACTTTCTATGTTCAAGTTATTTAAATAAGTTTAGTTTAAGTAATTTTAGTTTTGCATTTTTACTTTACTTTAAGTGTAATTTTGTCATATACGTTTATATGTACTTATAACAAAATAAAATTAATATATTTTATCATTTAAAACACAATTTAAATTGATTAAAATTGTTCCAAATTGAAAAATATACCGTTAAAAATCTGCTGCATTTTGTTGCAACGCACTTCCTTACTTGTATAGAAAACGGTTACTTGGCCGTGAAATGGAGCTTTCTCATTGGTTGGAATAGAGATATTATATACAAGCGGTGGAGTGCGTTGCAGCAAAATGCAGCAGATTTTTAACAGTGTTGCACAAGCTACAACACCACTAAAAATCTGTACCATTTTCTGCAGCCTCACTCCACCGCTTTTATAGAAAACGGTCAATTCACCGTGCTATGGAGCATTCTCATTGGTCAGAAGAGAGATATTCTATAAAAGTAGCGGAGTGACATTGCAGTAAATGCTGCAGATTTTTAACAGTGAAGTCAATTAAAATTAATTTTCAGATTCGTTAAAATCATCTGCTTTTGGCGAGGAAATGCACAGCTCGCCAAATCCTGCGTCGCTTTCAGCTTTTCACGCCAATTATTTCAAACTATTTTATTTTTTTACATATCTAATAATGTAATTCCGCCGCTAATTTTCACTGATCCTTTATTACCTACATGAGTAGTTTAATTCGTATTTTTTTTCAAAAAATTCTGAGTATGCCCCCAATGGAGACCTTCCTTGTTAGTATCCCATTGACCAATTTCGCCAAATTGTACAAATCACTAAACTAATAGCCAAATTTTGCATATTTACATAATTTTTATCTTAAATAACGAAAGAACAAATAAATTAGTAAAACATTAATAAAAATACAAATAAAAAGTCGAAATAAAAATCACTTGATGACGTTTTAAACATGCATTTCGTGACAAATATCATTGAATGTGACATTCACGGTCAACCATTATTGGCATTTAATATTGTCATTTGGCGATAGTTTTTTTGGTCGACGGGATAACCAAGTAGTACTATAAATTGTTTATTTATTTTTATTTCTTTTTTAAATTATATAAATTGTTTTGTTCTATAGTTATTAAATAAACTTTTTTTTATTTATTGTTATTCCCTCTTTAAAAATATATATGTAACTGATATTCTAAAACGATATTTTCATCAAACTGGCGGCCAAAAAAAAAAAAAAAAAAAACGCCAGTGCAATTTTTTTTATGACATTTGTGCCGCACTTTTTTTTTTCTTTAATAGAAACAGAAATAATTTATACGAAAACAAAATAAAAAGTTCATCAGGTTTTTTTCAGAGCATTTATATATTTTGGCATTATATCCTCCCTTTTTGAAGACAGAATAGCACCAAGCTTTAGCAAATGTATGAGTATTAATCTGACCCTCATAACATTAGTAATAATTGATCTAGAATCATCTAACGTACCTTCAAAAAACGCTGACACATTCTCACGTCCGAATCATCTGGGAGTGCAGCGCTCTTGTGTCGCGCCAAACCGGATATATTACCGGTACGTCCTTCCTTTACGTCACAAAGGCTCAAATATATGTTTATAAAAATTTAAAACCATATTTTTACGCTTCTTAAAAGAATCTGCTAAATGGTCTTTCGGTGCTAATTTGTATTTATTCGCCAAACGCACCAACAGAAAAGAAATAATGAACTCTTTCTTCCCTTAAATGTTTTGTGATCGCTTAAATTTGTTGATTTCGTTATGTGAACCTTCAGATTTAGTAAGATGCGCAAGTAAATAAAATTATGAATAAAGTATCATATTACAGTGCTTAGCATAAATTTGAGAGAGACTAATTTGGTTTCCAGAGGCGGCTATTAACTTAAAAAAATAGGAATTTAATGGCGGCTAGTAACTTAAAAAAATAAGAATTTAATAAATAAAAAATATTTCTCTTTGCTTGTCAAAATAGATAGTGAATATGATACATGAAAATACTAACAACAAAAATGTATTTTTTTCACGTGATTTATCTAATTTATTTATTTATGTTACATACATAGCAATTTTTATGTTCATTTAACCTTACGTGCAACAATTACAAGAAGAAACAAATATAAGAAAAAGACTATGTTCAGCTGGAGATTTCAGACATAAATTCGATTTTCTCAGCGACCGTCAAACATACAAAGATGGAAAAAAAAAAAAACTGTTTTAAGTTTTACCATGAGGATTAAATTAAACCATAAACGAAGTTAATCCATCCACGGAAACATTGGCTAGACTTAGTTGAATTTTTTGCCTTCATTTTTTCATTTAAAATTAAATAAAAAACTATTGGAAGCTGCAGTAATTTTTTGAATGTTATCATTTTATTCGTCTCGTCGAGTTCTATCGTTAAAAAAATTTTACTGCCGTATCTCAACTGGTTCGCCAGAAATTTTAGGAAGTTGTTTGCACTTTCTATTTCTTAAACATATTATACCAAACGCTACCGCGTTTGCTATGATTACGCATAATGTGCTCGAAGTGTACTGAAAACAGGTTTCTAAATGGATTTTAATTCCACATTTCCTTTATCTCCTAAAAAGTGAAAATATGTTGTCACTTTTAAAAATATCTTTTTATAATAAATTTCTGTAAAGTTTTATAATATGCAAAGCATATATATACAAATTATACAAAAATACCACCTAAAACACTGTTTTGTAGTAGATTTTTCCTAATACTGTTTTTTTCGTTTTACAGAAATAAAGTCATCGATTTTCAGGATGACTACCCCCTTTTTGACTCTTTCTAACATGGTTTTTACGACTTCGTCCTGTCTGTATGCCGGATGCCGAGTGCCTGGGGTCTGCCGTCTGTTTGTCCGTGTTTTAACTCGAATAAATATAGAGGGATTCATACGAAAATAATATATGTTATTGAGATTTGCCATAGCATGTGCGGCATTGAAAATGAACTAGGTAGCAATTATAGCTGAATCACAGGAACACTCAAAAGGAGTCTTTACATTATGGTAAGGGAAAAAATCATTTGCGGTGTATTTTGATAGTGTTACATAATTTTAAATGTTATGAAATTTATATGCATTTTTAAGGTGCACAAGAACATGGTTACTATCGAATATGTTAAGTGTAGTACTTATAGTGTGCGTATAGGGAGTTCAAAAATATTTCAATATATAATGGCCTGTGAAGAAAAACCTTTTGCAGCGTATCTATATTAAAAAGACCAAACGTATCTGTGCGTAACGCATACGTCATTTTGCGAATGGCAACACTTTTTGCCCTGCAATTTCGATTTTGCAATTTTTGGCTACTCTAAATTTTACACTTCTGATCATCGCGAATTTTCAATTTTTACATCGTCGAATAGAGAAAAAAATACACTTTCAAATGCAATTTGTTTGAAAGCTGTATCTTAATTTATTTTTGAGATATTAATTTTTTTACAGTTATTAGTACCAATTTTGTAATTGTGGCAACAAAATCACCCCGTTTTCTCTTAAAATTAAGGAGAAAAAAAATAGAAATTAAAATGCGCAACACTTTTCTATGCAATTTAAGTTTTGTAATTTTTTTACAACAAATTTTACACTTTTAAACATTGTAAACTTTAAAAATTTTTACATCGTCGTATAGAGAAAAAAATGCACTTTCATATGCAATTTATGTCAAAGCTTTATCGCTATTTATTTTTGAGATATTAATTTTTTAATAATTTTTAGAACCAATTTTATAATTGTGGCAACAGAATCACTCCATTTTTTCTTAAAACTGAAAAATAAGAATAGACATTAAAATGCGTATATTATTTCAAAAATATCGTTTTTATAAAATCCGGTGAATTGTGGTTTTATTTCGTTTAATGGTTTGGATAATTGACTGTTATAGTATTTTGTTGATTTTAGCTTAAAATAATATTTTTTTAAAGTTAGATTGGCCAATATAAGACGCATTTTTTACTGTAACTAATTTTGTAGATTTATTATTAATCAATAAATCAGTTCTTTCTTAAAAAAAATTTTTCGTCGAATTTCGACGGGTTCCACCTCGTTTTAATAATGTTGTTTTATTAATGTTATTTTAATAATATTGAAATTGATATCAGTTTCTGAAGTGCACTAAAACAGGATTTCTTTAGAAAATGGGGTGCAAAAATTTAACATTAATTTACAAGATCACAGAAAAATGTTCGATAATATAATAGACTACGGGGAAAAATATTCCCAGCATATTTTAATTGCGTTGCACTATTTCAGAAATGGTGAAATTGATATACTGAGATAATCAATACAATGATAATTACTGAAATTTACTACAATATGCTTGCAGTTAGGTATTACTTGCATCACATTTGTTGTTCATTTACAGAGACACATAAAAGATTTTGGACCTGTGTCCAGATCTCAGAAATTGTATCCAAAGTATGGTCTATTAGAAAAGATTGCTGAAGAGCTTTTTCAATTATGGCATATATTTTAAGGAAAATTAATGCATCTTGAAGTTTAGCTTCATTTGGAGAGAAGGATCATAAGCGATGTTTGTAGAATTTATATAAATCATGTATCGGATTATACAATAAACTGGATATATGGTCACCTGTGCAATAGCGATAATTTAAGCTAAGTATGCGGTCGTATAAATATCTGCACGGAATATACAGGATTGTACAAAAGAATTCAAGTACGTTTCTGTCTATTATTAGAAATTGCTAAAGGTGAATTTTAATCTTCGTTATACTTTTTCTAACTAAGCAAAATTTTAACATTGTATTTAGAATATTTACAAACATATAGATCATATACACAGCTGCAGAAAAGAATGGGCCGGCGAAGTTATGTATTATGGAAATGTTGGATATTTTTTCATTACCTAGGTTTAACACATGATTTTTCTTTCTTTGATATGGAATTCTGAAATGCACTACAACATGATTTCTGTAGAATTGGGGTGCGTTACAGTTCTTCTACAGTACAAGTGGTTGCAATTTCATTTTCGTGATTGTTCATATTATCTAACATGTTTCCCTTTTATTTGTCTAAGTTCTTTAAGTCTCCTATAAAGAAAAACTACTTTATTGCCTCCTATAAGATATGTGTTAGTTAGGTTTGTTTTAAATTATAGTTAATGAAACATTTTGTTTAATTAAAGCGTTTGATTTTTTTTTTTTTTTTTTTTTTTTTTTTTTTTTTTTTTATAATGTTATGTGGACGACGTCACGGGTAACAGCTAGTAATCTATAATACGTTACCACAACATTTTGATTACAATGATGTTCTAAATTACTACCGCAGCTTTTCACCAAACAAGTTTTCAATATAAGCTTTCCAGTTATTCAAAAATTCCTATGAAACCTCAGTTATCCGAAAAATCTCATGGAACCACGGTTAACTGAAAATGCTTTGGTCCCATGCTTTTCGGATAAACGGGGTTTTACTGTATCTTGATTACATGTATGTGCATTCGTTACATTTGATCAGATTAATAAATTCTAAATGTTCATCTGATTAGTTAAAATTTACTCGATTTTGAATATACAGTAAAACCCCGATAATTCGGATTAATTTGGACCAGACCCAATTCGGATTATCGGAAATCCGGAATATCCGGAGAATGAGAAAAAATTTGAAATAAAATGAAAAATTTTTACAGAAAATCCCTTATATATGAAACATCTTGAATATTTACAGACAGTAAAAAGGTTTATTTTGTAATTATAAAGTTTGTAATCTTCTGTAGCGCTAGTTTCGTATATCTTTTGCGGGCCGCACAGTCACACATCCGCTTGAGCGTAAGTAGTTCGTTGGGTAAAATCTCCACCTGACGTTCAAAATAAACCATCAATTATTCTAAATGAGACGTTGCTTCATTATGGCTAACAGCTTTTAGTTGATCATCATTGATAATAATGTTTTCGTCTGTATTATCTTTATTTTTATTCAGTTGTGCACAAAGCGATTATATTGTCATTTGTAAGTGAGGTGCAACTTCCATTATTTTCTGCTTCCAACCAATTGCTAACGTCGCTGCTATTAACATATAAGAAACCATTAATTTTTTTTAACATACTCACAAAATCTCCAAGTGTAATTTCTATTTTATTCTCACTTATTCCTCCAATTGTTTCAAGCTTATCCGAGAAATCACAATTTGCAGGCCATAAAAGTCTTCCAGGACTTTTGGAGAGTATTCTCAGCAACTTGATCCCAAGATACAGCCATCATATAGATTACTTTCTTGATACTGTTTGATTAGAGAATCTCTAATGATATAAATAATTGTTATAAAAATTCATCAATCGCTTAGAAAAACAAAAATTCTACCAGATCGATCTGGATTATCCGGAGATCCGGATTAACGGGGTCAGAATTAGTGGGGTTCTACTGTACATATATATAATATAGTGGCTGCTGGATGTGTTAGTAAGAATTTTCAAAACACCTGTTTCAATTTAAACCCTCTGGAACCAGGGGTGCAGAATGAATCTTTAAAATTTGCGTACGAGTATTCCATGTGAAATCAACCAATAAAAAAATATTTTTTTATGTTAATGTTTTAGATTGTACTGGTTTTTTACCAGTTTATTATACTTACGTATGAGATTAAAATTGTGAAGTTTAACTTTTTTTTCGACAATTCGTTTTAAAGTTATAAATTTTTGAAATTTTGAAAATTTTACAAAATTTGTATAGTTTTGTAATTTTTAATCGATTATAACTTCCAAACTATTTGATCTAGAGAATTAAAATTTGCATCATTTTTTTCAGTTCTTTATACTGTTTCATAGGATATATAACATGACCAAATTATTTAAAAAAAATGTTTTTTTTGTAAAAAAAATTTATATAAATTTAAAAAAAATTCAAAATCGGAATTTTTGATTTTCTTGAAAAAAATATATTATGTTTAACACCCTTTTAGCAACTTTTATGCCAAATTTTATGATGGAACTCCTATGGTGTCATACAGAAAAAAAATATTTTCTGTATCAATGTTCATATAAATCTGAAAAAAAAAAAAAAAAAAAAAAAAAAAACTTTAAGGTATACTGCACAGTTTAGCCCGAAGTGTCACTTACATAGAAACAAATACAAATTGGAAAACTTTAAGAATGGCCTGTTTTATTAAAAGACAAATAATAAATTTTAGATATTTAATAAACAAATCTTTTAACTTAACAAATTACGTACTCAGTTTGGCACAGTGGAGCTCAATTTTTAGATCTTAGTACAAGTATTTTTTCTTCTTATGTAAAATTTGACCTGCTCTTTACATTTCCTCTTTGGGTACTGTGTATGTTCTGCCTGTTGCAGCGATTGGATGTAGTATGCATAAAATAAAGTATTTTGGTATTGTGAAAATGTCTGAATTTCTAGGATAAGAGATTGACGAAGATGGTCCGCTTGGATGAAGGAAAGAAACTTTAACATCTTCTTCCATCAAATCTTTTGTGAAAACACATGCCACTCACCACTCATTCTCATAGGCACAAGCAACATACACCATAATTTCTTCAAAGAAGTACCTTTTACTACTTTTACATTTACTTTTAATAATAGGTGACTCTCCAATAGATGTTAATGATGCATTCAAATTATCAAAACCAGATTCCACATCCATGAATTCAAGGTCATCTTTACTACAACTTGGTTTTGGATTGTCATTATTTCGAATGTCTGAAAAATTAGTATCAATGTCATTTTCACAATTTGAGGGATACTTTTCCTTGCCTAATTGTAAGCGGCAATGAGTGCAAATTTTCATGATTTTTCCAATGCCATATTTTAATGTTGTCATCCACAATGTAATATTTCTTAAATTTTTACTTACCTAGTGTTCTTGCTTTTTGAATGGATTATAACAAAATTTATTCTATTTTTTTTTTATCGATTTTCAGTTTAAAGTCACTTTCCTCTTAATATTTTATAACGCAAATCCACATTCAACTCAAAAAAATAATAGTAAAAAAAAAAAAAAAAAAAAAAAAAAAAAAAAAAAAAACCACCTAAATTGTACAATACAAGTTATAAACAGACAGCAATAGACTTGAGATAGTGTGCCACTACAGAAGATTTTAGAGAAACTGGCGATTTCAAAAGCCTTGTAAGAAAGGCATGCAGGTTTCAGCAGAAAACAAACATGTTAATTTTTGAGTGTGACTCATTGTGATTGTGAAAGCATTCAACTTCAGGAGCATAATTTGTTTTGTTGAACACTACTTTGAGATTTTCTTTCATTAACTTATTTATTACCAATTTATTCATTTTTTAAACATAAAATTTAATTAAAAGTAATGCTAAATTAAGAATAATTAAAAAAGCATTCTATTTAAATTCCAAGAAAATAAATTAAAAAAGTATTTAGCTTGTCAATTACACAAAATATTAATTATCTTGATTACTTTAAAATTTTACTGTTATGTGTTTAACAAAATAATAAAACCTAGCGAATTATATACTAAAATTTTATTTGATAATTGAACTTGACTTGCATGAATGAGAAATATGAACATTGGAAACAAAAATAGACCACCCTTTACAGTCAATTTGCTTTTTAACAAAACATAATGAGATTTTTTTACAGAAATTGGCCGATCATTGATATAGAAAATAATTTTTTTCGATACCATAAGAGTTCCATCATGAAATTTGGCACAAAAGTTGCTAAATGGGTGTTAAATATAATATATTTTTTAAAACAAAATCAAAAATTCCGATTTTGAATTTTAAAAAAAATTATATAAATTTTTTACATAAAAAAATATTTAAAAAAAAAAAAAATTTTGTCATGCTATATATCCTCTGAAACAGCATAAAAAACTGAAAACAATGACTTAAATTTCAGCTCTTTAGGTAAAATAGTTCTCAAGTTACAGCAAATTAAAGAAAACCAAAAAAATACAAATTTCATTAAATTTTGAAAATTTCAAAAATTAATAACTCAATAAAAAAGAATATTGCCCAGTTAAACTGATGGCATTGAGCTCACAGGCTACGCATACTAATTGTACATTACAGCCTTGTATTTTCGTTAATTCCGTTCGAAAAAAAAAAAAATTAAGAAGGGGAAACAGCTCTCCCCTTTCTCCTTTTTTATACTTAATCATTGAACTTCCTAAACTATCAAGTACATGCTTTATCATATTAAAAAACCTATAACCAAAATTCAGAGCAAATCGGATAATTCTTAATAAAAACCCATTTAGCATTTATATAATTTAAGAGGAGTTATTCTCCTCTTTTATACTTAACCATTAAACTTCCAAAAGTATTCAGAGATTTGAACGAAATCTCACAATTCTGATTGAAAAATCCATTTATACAAGTTAAGGGGAGGGGCATTATACCCCCGTTCCCCCTGTTTATACTTATTCAATGAACACCTAATAACAGCCACGGTATCGCCTCATCAGAATGATCCTATATCTAAATTTTGAACGAAAACTGTTAATTCTGCATGAAAATCCCGTTTGTATCAATTTAAGGGGAGGGGCATGAGCCCCCCGTTCCCCCTGTTTATACTTATTCAATGAACACCTAATAACAGTCACGGAATCGCCTCATCAGAATGATCCTATATCTAAATTTTGAACGAAAATTGTTAATTCTGCATGAAAATCCCATTTATATCAATTAAGGGGGGGGGCATGAGCCCCCCGTTCTCCCTGTTTATACTTATTCAATGAACACCTAATGACAGTCACGGAATCGCCTCATCAGAATGATCCTGTATCTAAATTTTGAACGAAAACTGTTAATTTTGCATGAAAATCCCTTTTATATCAATTAAGGTGGGGGGCATGAGCCCCCCGTTCCCCCTGTTTATACTTATTCAATGAACACCTAATGACAGTCACGGAATCGCCTCATCAGAATTATCCTATATCTAAATTTTGAACGAAAACTGTTAATTCTGCATGAAAATCTCGTTTATATCAATTAAGGGGAGGGGCATGAGCCCCCCGTTCCCCCTCTTATACATATCGAATGAACTCCAAAAACTAATCAGGGAAGCGCCTTATCAGGATATACCTACATACAAAATTTCAAGTGGATCCGATATTTTTATCATGAGTTATCGCGTTACGCACGAACGAACATACGAACGTACATACAGAACGGACGGGCACATAAGCTCTCAGGCTATGATAGCCTGTGAGCTAAAAACAAATGGTTAAAAAAATCTGCAAATTTGTATTTTTTATCTACTATTCTTGTACAACATCTGAGCCAAAAATTAACAAAATCCAAAGACCTGAAATTTTGTCCATTGGTTGGTTTGATGTGGATTGACCCGTACAGTAATTAGTAAATGTTTTTTAATACCATTAATAATTAAATGTAATGTGTTTCCTTACTTAATCAATCATTATCATTATCATTTATCATTATCAATCATTATAATTATCATTTTTTTAAAAATAAAATAAGATTTTTTTTTTAAATAATGGTGCAAGCTAAAAAAAAAAATTCAAGTATGGGATGGTGGTCTGGAATGGAATAAACCTGTTCTCAAATTTAAACTTTCAGCTGACTGACACATTCACTAAGTTATTATATACCAAAAAATCGGATAACATTTCTTTTTTATAGTAAGAAAAAAAATCTTAAAAAAAAAAAAAAAAAAATAGTATACAGGGTTGAAATTTAGTTTTTCCTAAAAGGGGAATCTTCCTCCCAACATTTATAAATTGAGGTGAATCGAGTTGTTTGGGTTAGGGAAAAAAAAAAAAAAAACTTTAAAACCCTATTTTATGTGTTATTGAAAGAATTACAAAAATTCAGCAGTGTTGAATCCAGGGAATGGCCCGGGGGGGATATACTCCCACCCCCGGAGCAATGAAATGTTCCTCCGGAAAATTTGAGATTTTCGATTAACCCCCCCCCCCCTCCCCCCGGAGTGCCTCCCAGAGAAAAGTGTCTGAATTTAACACTGAAATACAGACTTGATAAAATATCGTTAAAGCAATTTAAATCAGAATAAGCAGTTAAAATTCGGAATAACTATATGCAAGATGCTTTTTTTTTTTTTTTTTCTTTTTTTAAGGGGAAGAAAATCTAGCTTTTACAGAAAGTATATTTTTCAACTTGCAATCAAATGTCATGGGTTCTTAACAATGGAGTTGTTATTTTTCTGAAATTGTATTTTATTCGATTTCGGGACTTGAATCACGTTTCCCAAGATAAAAGTGTGGCAAGCATAATATTTATGACTTTGGAAATTGTAGAAAATCTGTGTGTGTGTGTGGGGGGGGGGAGGGGGAAGGGGGAAATCCTCTCTCAGCACTAATTATTTTTGTTGCAGGTCGAATAAATTTCGTTTTTGACTTGCGTCGACTTCAGGCTGAGTGTAGGTAGATTCTTGGAAGTTGGGTTTGTCTTAAACCGAATTTTTCAAAAGTTAGTTCAGTAAATTATTTCAGATAAAAAAACTACCTGTAATGATAAACACAGATTTTTGTGTGTGTGCTATTTTCTGACCAATGTTTTTTTTGTGTGTGTGTGATTTGCTGTGATAGTGCTGTGACTTTTTGATGAACTTAGCATTTTTGCTATCCTTTGACGAAGCCCACGTTTTTCCGCAATTATTTGCCGAAAATCTCATTTTTTAGTAATCTTTTGGCGAAACTTGCATTTTTTCGAGATCCTTTGACGAAATGCGAATTTTTTCTGCGATCTTTTGACGAAATTCGCTTTTTTCCTGCGATTCTTTGACGAAATGCGCATTTTGACCGTGATATTTTGCTGAAATTCGAGGAAATTTTTTTCGCAATGCTTTGTCGAAATTCGCGTTTTTTCCGCGGTCTTTTGACGAAATGGGCATTTTTTCGGCGAGCCTTTGATGAAATTCTTAATTTTTCCACGATCCTTTGTCGAAATTCGCGTTTTTGTCGCGCTCTTTTGAGGAAACGCGTATTATTTCGCAGTCATTGACGAAAATCGTGTTTTTTCGCGATCCTTTTACAAAATTTGCCATTTTTGCGATCTTTTGGCGAAATTTGCAATTTTTTTGCGATTATTTGATGAATTTCCCGTTTTTTTCCGCGATCTGATAAATTTTGCAATTTCTCGCTATTTTTTGATAAATTTTGCGTTTTATTCGTGATCTTTTGAAAAATTTCGCTTTATTTGCTATTTTTTGACAAATTTGCGTTTTATTCGCGACCCTTTCGCACAATTTCGTGTTTGCCGCTATCCTTTGTGACGAAATTAAGTTTTCAAACAATTATTTGTCGAAATTCGCGATATTGCTTTATTAAGTCGTTTTGTGTTCGAATTTCCGAACTAATGACAGATTTTTCACAATTTTCAGAAACGAATGCGTTAAATTCTGTACGGAAAATTCAATGAATTTCTCAATCGGTCGTGAAAAACTACACAAAAATTGGCAATCGATTTCGGGGGGAAAAATCGTGAAATTTATCTGTCGGTCGCGAGAAAAAATTGTGAATTCCCACGACTTTTTGTGGTTAAAAAAAAAAAAAAAAGTAACACGTTAATAGCGCGAAAGTATCACGTAATTCGTAATGCATTCCTGGGAGTTGATCGTAGTTTCACAATGCATAATATTCCTTTTGACGCGAATCCTCCCCTGAAATTCAACCCCTGCATGTCTGTCTTTTGATAGGCTGAGCTTTAAACCAATTTTCAAGACACTACAGTCCAGGAATTGTCTTCACCAGGGAGCAATCTATCTATATTATTACTCAAGATTTAAATATTTCATTGAAAATTAAAAATGCTATTCGATTCTACGACATTAAAGTAAAATTTACTGAAAAAAAGTTTTCTTGTACCTGTCAGAAGTTTATGATGTTGCATAAAGAAAAATATTTTTATCAACGTTTATTTACAACTTCAAATTAATTTTCTAGAAAAGAGGGAGAAAAAAGAAATAATCACCTCTGTAGACAGTTCTGAAACCTCATGAGCCACATCTTTTAATCCTAAAAAAACAAGAGCAATATAAATAATAAAAAAATGTGATGTTAGTAACTTTAATCTGACAGAGAATAAGTCTTACCTAAATCAAGCATTTTCGGCAGAGGTTTTTGACTAACTGATTGTTGGTTATGCCCAAAAATTCTATAAAGTAAAAAAATTATGAGACAAAGAATTTTTTTTTTCTTTTAATTATCATACAAAAGTAAAAATTCTCAAGTTCAAGGATTTAGTGACATTTACGGATAATTTTCTCTTAAAATTTAAAAATAAGATGTTATAACAGCCTTAAAATAGCATTTTTATACTTCACATAACAATGCCATAGCAAATGAGGTGCGTTCGTACAATATAGAAGTTTTTAAAATATCCAGATCTTGCTGTTATAGTACACAGTACTTCGGATACAGTATAGTGGTCGAAATACTTTGTGTGTTCCTGTAAATACTATTTACTTTTTATTATAAGGAATACTTTTGTGTGGATCAGTAAAATAATAATAAATATTCTTTCCAACACAGATTATACAGAGTGTATATTTTAGTATATCCATCATAGATTCATGTCAATTCTATTATATTCGAAAGAGTGTAACGTCGTACTTGAAACTACTTTTTTTTTTTATTGACCGTAATGTAATGGAATACTTTGGATTGCCCTATATTGAAATTATACATCCGATTTTCATAAAATTTGAAATGACTAAACAAAATTATGCAAAAATTATATGTTTTAAATTTCAAACTATTTGGTTAGTTAGTTTTTGCTCTGTTATATGTGAGCAGACAAACGGACAGACTAAACGACGATTTTAAGTGCTACATATTTATATAATTACGAACGCACCTACAAATATTTAATCGTGATGTAATAGTATACAGTATAGTGTTTTGCTACTCAAATACAATTAGTATGCAGCACTCTTTGTTATCTCCTCCCTCTTTCTTTCACTTTATCTCGACTCTGTGCCCTTACGGACACGTGTTGGTTTAGCTGATGACGGGCTGTTATTGTTGTAGTTCAAAACAAGTTCTACTTTATTTTTCATTTTATGGTGATTTTACAAAGTGTTTTACTTTACTTATTAAATTTAACATTAATCTCCGACTCTATCTCTCTGGGGATTTTTCTTTCTTTTTTGTGTTTGAAATAAGAATGAATATTAAACTATCAAACTATTTTTAAAATAAAGTTAATTTATGCCAAAATGGGCTCATAGGGGAAGAGTCCACAAAATAACTGCAAGAAATCGTGTTATCTTATGATAATATAATTAACATAAATAACATAAAACTATCCCTTAATGATTGCGCTTTTATGCATCATATCATTATGGAAGTTGAATATATAAATACTTTTACAAATAAAACCAAAGTAACTCAGATATTACCATAACAATAAGCCAATGAAACCAGTATTTATTCTGTCTTTAAGTATAATTAACACAAAAATGAAATACTGTTAAAATCATTTGAAATGATTTTGTTTTAGTAAATTTAATATATTTTTAGGGGATAAAAGATATGGACATTTTATATTTTCTTTTCACTTAAAATAATATTTTAGTGCAGTCCCCCGCTATGAGCAGCAATCTTTTCATCTTTTCTCATTGAAAAACTGAAAACACAGCATATTGCATATTTCTTCTTTTATCCACTCCACCCAGCTGAAATCAGAATCAGTCATTTGCTTAGAATGTGTGCGGGTTAGAGGTCTGCACATCAGGGCGGAATTTGCAGGACAGGCCTGAACGAAAGCTATCTTGGCCCGATCCAGTATAAAAATTAAAAGTTCGGACTGAATATGGCCCGGCCCGTGAAAAAAACCAATTAAACAAATCCGACTAAATTTCTAAAAAAAAAAAAAAAAAAAAAAAAAAAAGAGAGAGAGAGAGAGAGAGATTTTTCTTAACATACAATTAAGATTCATTTAAATAATACTTTATGCATAGTTAAGAGATAATTTTACAGTTATATGTGTAAATTATGATGTTTTCGCAAGATGGAAAATACACAGTAGCAACATTTATGATTACTTAAGGATTCATTAAAAATTATTATAGTTTAGAATAAAAGAAAAAAAAGAAGGATTAAAAACATCATAACTTTGGAAGATATACAATAAAAGGTAGACATTTCTCTTTCACTTATTAAAGCTTTTTTCAAATCTTTTGGACTTACTTTCTGGCTCATTTCTGATTTCATTTCCTCTCAGAAACGCATAAGATTGGCAGGTGTATTCAGAAGCTATGTAATCGAATGGCGTTATTATTATCATTATTATTATTATTATTATTATTTATAAAGGCAATGTATCTTTGAGAAAATATTATCAAAGTTGGCATTTTGAATGGAATTTCCGGAAACGATAGCTCGGGAAAGAAGAAAAAACTGCAGCCATGTCACAAGAATCCCATATACCTCAACAAGCAATTTGTTTATCTAAAATTAAAAATGCTATTCGATTCCAAACTTCCAAGCCCTTCAGTTTTCGAGCTTCTCAATTTTATATTTTACAATTAAAAATTAGTTAAAAAATGCGTCAAAGTTTCGCGTTGTTGAGCAGTGAATATGAGGCTGTCACTGGCGACTATTTTTTAATTCTATCTCGCACCACTTTTTAAAAACAAAAATTTTTTTAAGTACACTTGGGCAACATCTGCAAAAGAAATATACTACAAAATTAAGTTTTTTGAAATAGTGATGCGAATATTATATAAAAATAGTCGCCCGTGGCAGCCTTGAGTTAACAGAAGTTCATTATCGCTATTAATATTTTGATAAAACATATTGCCTGTCCTACAATTCTACAGAACAATTAAGCTACTTTCGGCTCGGGTGGACTATGTAATAAAGAAAAATTAAGTAAGTAAAAAAAATGTAAGCCTAATCTCGGCCTGGCACGAATCTGCTGATATAAAATTAAACCTGTTCACAGACACCATTCAACAATCCGACACCGATCTCTACGCTGGACATGTCACATTTTTGTCTGTCGTTGTCAACACAATCGGCTCGTGACGCATATTTATACATACCATATCTATTTATATAAAATCATTTTAATTGAAAATGGCTCACATTTCATCGACTTTGCTTAAAATTTTATAAAATTGTTTTAATTCTACCGGCCCGTTTGAAATTTCACCTTAATTTTGACGGGGTGGGTAGTACGACCTCGGCCCAAGTCCGGGCTCGTGCAGATCTCTAATGTATGTGGTGTTTTGTGTGGCTGGTGTACGGGGGAGGAGGGTCGAAGCGTTCGTTTTCTTATCGCGAGTGCATTCTTAGTCGGCTGCAAGGAAGGAGGAGAGGTACTATAATGAAAATATACAAAATATTTAGTTGAAATTAAAAAAAATATTCAAAGCAACGATAGAAAACATTTTGTCCAGGGCACCATGACACCTAAAGTTGTCGTTGGGTTCATGTTTACTCTTCCCATCGTATGAAAAGATGCCCCCTTTGGTTTCCAATCCCGACATGACCACGATATATCTTTAATTTTTTTGTGATAATAAAAAATGATTTTCTTGTGCTGCCTGTCTATTAACTGATGATTATCCATAAACGAATTTTCGAAATTTAGTACTCTAATCAGAATGTATGTGTTCAACGAGCGAAAAAATTATATTGGGGCGGTTTAGGTACCCATAGGGCGGCGGACCAGTCCGAGCCTGATCATGGCTCATAGAAAATTTACAAGCGCCGGCTAATGAAGTGCACACACTTTATTTCATATGTAATGTAATAATTTATTTCATGGTGATTTAAAACAACAATCCAAAGTAATAGATTTTCTATTTGATCTCTAATAATATATTTCAACCTAGAGAGATGGAGAAGTACAATGAGTACTTGCCAAGAACAGTGGTGACCATCCCCTCCAAACCCAATGACGCAAAATTTTATTGAAATATTATTGGTGTCGTTTGCAAGTTTGGAATTAAAATTAGGTATCCCAGGACTGGGCACAGTATTCTGGAAAGGGTTAAGTAACACGGTTGCCATGAATGTGAAGAAATTTTATGAATAACTTTTAAAATTAAAACATAAAAATGGCGTTATTTTTAAAAAATAGCGAGTGCAGACACGTTTACAAATAAAGTGCTTTCTTATATATATGTATATAAAATAATTATCAAAGTAAGTTCAGTAGAAAGTTCAGTGCTGATGACTAAACAAACAGCCTGTTTTCAAATATATAGATTGATAAGATGCGCTACAGCTTTAGATTTTTAATAACTGTATTTACCTCTGACAAGATTCATCTTCCATTCGTAAGAAGGACGATTCAAAAATATCCGGTTGATTTTCAATCCCGTTTTTTACCAAATTAACGGATCTTTCAATGTAAATTTTCAAAGGATCTCTTAAAGCGTCTGGACATGGATATTCCGAAATACCCCTTGGAAGTTCTTCTATTTCAATTTCGTCAGTCAAGTCATCTACACATTCTTTTGATGATGTAGCCTGGTTAACCTCTTCAAAAATACTTTCGACTGAACTATCAGACACTTCTTCATCATATAAAATTTTATTTCTATTAATCAGATGTTTTTCATCATCAGTAAGACACGTTGTCAAAATCTCTTCTTCCTCAAAAGGATGTGTTTCATCATTCACACATTGTCTGAAATTTAGTAAAGGATCATCAAAATTGTCTTCTACAAATGGAACAGCTGAGAAATCGAGTTCGTTTTTCGCATTTTGTTCTTCCTGCTGCTCTAAAGATAACTGAAATGCAGAGTTTTCAAATCTTTTCTCTGAAGTAAGCTGTTCTCTCTTTCCATTTATGTGCCCTTCTTCCATCAAAATTTCCCCCATCATTGAAGCGCATTCCTCTATTTGCAGGCTCTGAATCACACTCGGAAGATAGGAAGACATTTCATCAAATTCATTAATGTTAGAAGATGAATTTGTACTGATTACAGATTTTAGCACGGGACTTGCATTATCTTTCAGGATGTATTCGTTGTCATTTCGCTGGAGACAGTTGGATTCGCTTGTTTTTTCTGAGTGATTTTCAATAATTTGATCAGTCACTTCAAAAAAGTTAAAATCATAATTTGTACTTCTCATAGTGTCTTCATTTTCATGCACAATCGAAGTGCCGAGATCAATTTCAGATTTAGAATTTTCAAGATTTTGATACGTGCTCATCGCCGTCAATCTGCATTCATTTTCAGAGAGATTTTCTGTAACATCCATGTTGATTTCATTACTTTTATTTAAGCAGGAAGCACAATCGCCAGTTTGTTTATCAACTAGTTGCACTGTCTGTGGTTTAGTGTCTTCCTCAAAGAGAGTCACTGCACATGTTTCTGTTTTCCTGGATAACCTAGAAGGTGAAGAAATCTCATGTTTCTCAGAACTGACATTTTCCTGCAAAACCAAACATCCGGATTTTCTATTTGATTTTAAAGAACTTGAATTTATTATTAATGCGGCATTTTCGTCGGATACTTCATTCGATTGAAGAGTTTGCTTTAAAGGGGTGTTAATGTCGGATTCGTCAGATGTTTCATTTTCATCATGCTTTCCAAGGATATTTGAAGACGACACAGTACTATTTGAATTACTTGTACCTTGGAAAGCATCATCTTCATAAGGAATTTGTTTTAAATCATAGCAATTTTCGGCCTTGATTTTTGTGATTTTATCATCATTATGGTCTTTCAATACATTTTCTTCTCCTTCTGGACTCGTACAATCGCATTTAATTTCTTTACCAGTTTTTATTGCTAGTTTGTCAGTTGTCTCTTTTGTGGGATAAACTATATTCAATGTATCCATGTTTGCATTTATTTCTACATTAGGCATAAGAAGAATTTCATCAATATTCATAACATTTCCTTTTGTTACACGTACTTCAGTTACAAAAGCAGTATTTTCAAAAGTTTCTCGTATTAAATTTTTTTCATTTTCTTTTTCAAATAAACCAAGGAGACAAGATTTTTCTATTCCATCAACAATATATCGATTTCCAGATTGACAATTGATATTTTTTACCTGTTTATCTGACGTTTCTTTTTCTGCCACTGAAGTAGATTTATCAAATTCATTTTCATACATATCTTTTTGTTTTCGAATAAAACTTGATTCTTTAGCCAATTTTTCATCAAACAAAGTGATATTTTTCTTGTTTTTGCACACAGTTTCAATAGTTTCTACTATTTCATTTCTCTTTGATTTTATTTCTTGCGTACTATTAACATCTGGTATGTCATCGTCTTCGTTGCATATGATGTTTATAATTTTTCCGTTTTCAATACCGATTTCTGTTATTGAAATGTCTTTTTTTGTTGGTTTGTTGATCGACGAGTTTGTTATGCCGAAATTTTGATCATCTTCTAACTCATATTTTGTTTTTAAAAGTAGGTTTACAGCTTCTTCATCCTTATGATCTTGATCGATGCAAGCGTTTTTGGAAATTACATTCGTGAATTTATTGCCTATTTCTTTTAAATCTCTTGAATTTAGTTCGCTGAATGTTTCTAACTTTTCTTCATTCTTATTTGTCACATTTTCATATTTTGATGTGTAGTCGAGAGCACTATTACCACTTTCAATGCTTTGCATTCCTTGATGGATATTTTTATGCATTTTGAGACAATCGTCTCGTTTTGTAAAAGCTTCTTTAATCTTATTATGATCATTTGTGTCTTCCTGATTGAGATTTTCTCTAGAGGTAGATGAAGCATTTTCTGTGCAAGTTTTTGAATATTTTGCATAACTGTCCATTACAGAATTTAATCCTTCGAATAGATTATCCTGTTTAATATTCTTTTCAGAAACTGAACTGCTTTGGAATTGCAGATTTTCTTCAGAAATGAAAATAGAAGACACTTCGTCTTTTATAAATTCCTCATCGATGGGATAATTTTTTTCCTCAACTTTGTGATGGGAATTATCAATCTTGTTTTCAATACATGTTTGCATAATTTCACTTTGAGATAAAATGTTCGATGGTAAGTCAGTTTGAGCATTATTTGTAATCTTTTTTGCTTCTTTTTTGAAGCTTTCTTCGTTATTCTTCGATTTGCTATTAAGAAGTATTTTTTGATTTTCTCGATTCAACGTATGTTCTTCTGGACATGTAGTTTTTGTATCTTTATCCACATCACAGTTATTGTTTTCAATTTTTTCGTTTCCTGACTCATCAAGATTATTTTCGATAAGTGATTGTATTACTTCTCTTTGCAAAGTATTCTTCGATGGTATATCAATTTCAGTATTGTTTGTAACCAATTTTACCTCTTTTTTGAAATTTTCTTCATCATCTTTAAAGCTACTGTTAAGAAGTGTCACAGATGACGACTGTTTTTGCTCCTCTTGATTCGACATAATTTCAAGCTTTATGTTTTTTGTGTACTTATCTGCATCACAGTTGTTGTTTTCAAGTAGTTCGTCTCCTGATTGTGCATTCGATACGTTGAGTTTATTCCTTTCTTGCTCTTCTTCGAGTAATCGCATGTTAGCTTTTCTTTTTTTCAGAGCCAGTATAGCTAGAGGAAAAAAAAAATAAAACAAAAGAATTGTATTATTGATAAATATCACAAATATATTATAATTTTTTCTATTGTATTTCATTTATTAATTTTTGGCCATACAATAAATCTTTTTTTTTTTTTTTTTTAAAGCAATATCAAGAAAAACTAAACTAGTCTGAAGATATAGTGACAAAGAAATTAATCAATGAAACAAGAAAATATTCAAAATGTGCTCGAGTAATTCAATGAAGGATAATAATAATCTCACAAAATTGGTGTTAAATGAAAGGCCTGTTTCGGAGGATTACAGAGATAAATCAGTTGAACTCTTGAGTTCAAATAAAACGCAGAAAAGCAAGAAAAAGACTGAAACTTTTTGAAATCCATGTTGTTCAATCTATATTCCATGATCTGATCAATGTTTAATATCATCGCGCAATAATTATATACAACAAATAACCATATGATAGTTAAAAAATAACTCGATTTGGTGACTTGTTCGTTTAGATCAAGCTACTATTTATAAATTCCAGTTTAGATATTTACATGTATCTGAAATTATTTTGTTTTCTAATTTGTGCTTTTTTTTTTTTTTTTTTTTTTTTTTTTGTATACCCTATTTTGACTTTAGTATCTGTCAGTGACAATTTCAAAATGTATCTCATATTCTCTGTTAATTTTATTTAATTTAATTAGTAAATTAATTTATTTGGTAAATAAATAAAACCCGAAATAATTCGAAAATAATCTGAAATTTTAACTCTTTCGGTGGCCAAAAATCAAAAGTTGCTGAAAATCATCTGTGATTCTCACCATCAACACTCCGCTGAATTTTTTCTTCTTCCATCGCTTTCCATCGCAAGCGTTCCTTTCTCTCAGCTTCTATCCCACCGTCGAACCTGAATCAATGAAAATAAAATAATCAATCTTTTATTAAATAAATTTGAAACAGAGGACTACTTCACAAAAAACTACATATAAAACTGGTATCGATGTATGAAGAAACATGAGCTTTGTTTAAGACTTACAAATTATGTGAAGATGGATATTTCAACTAAAACACTAGCCTCTTCAAAGACTCCTATTCTTAGTTTAAGGGTGTTCTTAAATCAAATAAAAAGAATATTGCCCAGTTAAACTGATGGCATTGAGCTCACAGGCTACGCATACTAATTGTACATTACAGTCTTGTATTTTCGTTAATTCCGTTCGAAAAAAAAAACAAGAAAGGGAAGCAGCTCTCCCCTTTCTCCTTTTTTTATACTTAATCATTCAACCTCCTAAACTATCAAGGACATGCTTTATCATATAAAGAATCTATATCCAAAATTCAGAGCAAATCGGATAATTCTTAATAAAAACCCATTTAGCATTTATATAATTTAAGAGGAGTTATTCCCCTCTTTTATACTTAACCATTAAACTTCCAAAACTATTCAGAGATTTGAACGAAATCTGACAATTCTGCTTGAAAAATCCATTTATACAAGTTAAGGGGAGGGGCATTAGAACCAACGTTCCCCCTTTTTATACTTATTCAAATGAACACCTAATAACAGCCACGGACTCGCCTCATCAGAATGATCCTATATCTAAATTTTGAACGAAAACTGTTAATTCTGCATGAAAATCCCGTTTATATCAATTAAAGGGAGGGGCATGAGCCCCCCGTACCCCCTGTTTATACTTATTCAATGAAAACCTAATAACAGCCACGGTATCGCCTCATCAGAATGATCCTATATCTAAATTTTGAACGAAAACTGTTAATTCTGAACTAGCAAAAGCCGTGCTTTGTTTGGACTCGCGAAGCATTATTTTATAAAGCATATATTTGAAAGTAACAATATTTTTTAATATTATTTTTGCATCTTTATTAAACAAAAACGTTATTTTACGTTTTGGCGCATTTTAATTCTACAAATGTAAGTTCAGCCAAATAACTATCAATTTCCTAGAATTTTTTATATTTATGATGCAAGACTGGCATTAAAAAATATTTTCGAAGCAAACTTTTACAAAATATTTTTTAAATTTTCAACTAAAAATCCTTTTAAAGATTTTTTTACAATTTCTAGTAGCCACTGGTGTTTTTTAAATTTGTTTGAAATATGCATGTTTACAATCTTTGTAATTAACATCAAATAATCTTTGATAGCTATTTTAGAATAATATATTTGAAGAGAGCTTGAAGAAAGTTACTTCTTCAAAATCCTATTTTCTGGAAAAACATTTGAAATCTGCTCTCGTCGATACTATGAATTTTTAACTGTAAAACTTTTTATTCTAATTTCTTCGTTTTTATACATGTTAGTGCATGAGAATTTTTTATATTGTAGAATTTTTCGTACGGAAAATTTCTATTGAATGCTTAATTTTGAAGGATTTTCACTCTTGACAACGTTACTTACGTTTTTAAGCCGACTGGTGCCTATATATCCTCAATATCTACAACTGCTTCATCTAATGTTAAACCTTGGGATTTATGAATTGTAACAGCAAAAGCTAACTGCAGAAGAAACTCTTTCCTTAAGCAATTTACGCTTCCATTTCTCCAGAATTCAATTATTGGGAGAATTGGTACGCACCAATTCTTATAAGTTAAATTACTGTAGTATTCAAATTTATCCATGATTATTCGCGATATCTGGTCTGGTGGCTTGTGATTTTCTTTAATACGTGCAACAAAGTCTAAAGTCCCGTTCACTAAACCCTTTTCGGTCCACAAATAAGAACAAAACATTACTTTCGATACAAATGATAAAGTAAGAAATAGTTGAAGTCCATTTGTCATTTCGGAATCGGCCAACTTTTCCTTTAGTACATTTATAAAGAGCTTGAATCGAGGCAACAAGTTCACGCAATTCTTTTAATTTTTCATTTATATAACTAACTAGGGGGGCCCCGCCCCCCCTGCTCGCTATGCTCGCCAACCCCCCGCGTAATCGCTTCGAGATTCCAAATTATTGGCTACCCCTGCTTTCTGCGCTCGCCAATACCCCATGGTATAAATAAGCAGTTGCAGACCTTTCAAATGACGGGTCACACGACTGGTGTTGTAAAGAAATTAAAAATGTGCCCCCCTGGGGGGCAGAGTGGCAGGCGACACAAAAGACATCCATAAAATGAATAAACAGTTGCAGACCTTTCAAATGATGTGTCACACAATTGGTGTTGTAAAGAAATTACAAAATGTGACCCCTCTGAGGGCAGAGGGGGGGGGGGGGGCGGTTACACACAAGATATCCATAATATGAATAAGCAGTTGCAGACCTCTCAAATGATGTGTCACACAACTGGAGTTGTAAAGAAATTAAAAATGTGACCCCCCCTGGGGAGAGCAGAGTGTGGGGGTGACACACAAGACATCCATAATATGAATAAGCAGTTGCAGACCTTTCAAATCTTGTGTAACACGACTGGTGTTGTAAAGAAATTAAAAATGTGTCCCCCCTGGGGAGCAGAATGGGGGATAACACATAAGACATCCATAATATGAATAAGCAGTTGCAGACCTCTCAAATGATGTGTCACACAACTGGAGTTGTAAAGAAATTAAAAATGTGACCCCCCCTGGGGAAAGCAGAGTGTGGGGGTGACACACAAGACACCCATAATATGAATAAGTAGTTGAAGACCTTTCAAATCTTGTGTAACACGACTGGTGTTGTAAAGAAATTAAAAATGTGTCCCCCCTGGGGAGCAGAATGGGGGATAACACATAAGACATCCATTATATGAATAAGCAGTTGCAAACCTCTCAAATGATGTATCAAACGACTGGTGTTGTAAAGAAATTAAAAATTTGGCGAAATATTACAGTTATCGCCAAGTTGGCGTCACTTTTGACAACTAATTTTGGTCGCCAAATTTGGCGATATATCGCCAAGTTGGCGACAAACTTGGCGATTGTTGGCGATGGTAACCTTTCCTCTCTTTATGGTAACCCATACGGCGATGCATAGACGGAGTCCTTTCCTGATTGGTCTATTCGACTCATGGAAGGAGTGGACAAACCGGATTCGTTAGTTCCGGAAATCTTCCACATCAGCATCATTCCAGAAGTCATTCCTTTTAAGGCTAGTTTTTTTTTACTATAGAAGGATTTAACAATTAATTTTATTTGTTTACAATTCTTTTGTTGCCACTTTACAAAAAAAAAAAAAAAAAAAAAAAAAAAAAAGATCTATAATACAATTCTTTTAAAATGTGTAAGTGTCATCGGTGCAAACGATTTTTCTGAATAATGAAAACATATTTTATTTATTAAATTAATCATGATTCTATCTATAATTACTTACTCAATGATTTATATTTTTTTTCTGAAAATATACGCGTTTCATTTTTTATTTATTTGCTGAAATGCATCCGTATTGGAAATGCATGTAAAATAAATTAATTAAAATAATATTTTTTTAACGTTTTACTGTAAAAAAATTATATTCTGCAAATCTACAGATCATATTTTATTTTTGTGTTTAATTTGAAGTCAAAATATTGAATAGTTTTTTTTGTAAAGTGTACGACAAATTGTAATTTGAGTGGCCTAGTAGAGGATTCGCTTCGCTCATCCTAATGAAAATCCCGTTTATATCAATTTAAAGGAGGGGCATTAGAACCCCCGTTCTCCCTGTTTATACTTATTCAATGAGCACCTAATAACAGCCACGGAATCGCCTCATCAGAATGATCCTATATTTAAATTTTGAACGAAAACTGTTAATTCTGCATGAAAATCCCGTTTATATCAATTAAGGGGAAGGGCATGAGCCCCCCGTTCCCCCTCTTATACATATCGAATGAATTCCAAAAACTAATCAGGGAAGCGCCTTATCAGGATATACCTATATACAAAATTTCAAGTGGATCCGATATTTTTATCATGAGTTATCGCGTTACGCACGAACGTACGAACATACATACAGAACGGACGGGCACATAAGCTCTCAGGCTATGATGGCCTGTGAGCTAAAAAGGCAACTTTGTGACACATGCTTTAATTTATTTTTGTTCGGAAACGCATGAAAATAGCAGGTGTTGTTATTCAGAAATTGTCTAATTGCACTCAATTTTCTGTTTTTTAAAAAACACAATAGATCTTTCATAACAAGCCTTAAAAGATGACGATTTTGAGCACATTTCACGACGAAAGCAGAAAAACCGGTCGAAAAGCAGGAGAAAAACAGGTGTTCGCGAGATCGAAATAGCTTAGAATTGGATAGGTAATTTAATTATCATAAAATAGAAAATTCACCTCGATTCGAAATCGTTTCCATAATCAGGTATTTCAATTTTATATCTTTCCGTTAAAAAAAAGAATTTGTAAATGTGTTAAAACGTTTTGCGCTTGTTGAGCGGAGCAATTGAGAACACCCTTAAGGGTGTATTCCAAAAAAACGCTTTTCCACCTTCAACAGCTCGAAATTTTCCGATTCAATTTCAGACACATTTTTTAAAGTAGAAACATGAAACTTGCTGAGGGGATTCTTGAAGGGGCGTATGAGGTGCCGTGTGATGTCTTTTTACGCTCAATTCATTAGAATTTGATTTATAAACAATTACCTTATCAGTATGACCCTTTTTTTCGTTCCCAAATCTCCCGCTTGGGAAAAATCGGTTCGAAATGCCGTTTTTGATATCCTTTTTTGCAATATTTTCTGCAATTATCAAAGAATCGACAATCGCGGCACCTTGAGTGCTTTCTAAATAAGAGAATATGTCAGTTTGATGCATTTGGGAGCAAAAATTAATTCAAAAATAAATCGGAAAATAAGCAGTTTTAATCGAAATACACCCTTAAAACATTATCCAAAAGAAAATGTACCCACAACTAGAACAGTATCCCCACTACCGAGGCCATTTTTAAAATTTGGTAACTTATAACTGTACATGCAAGTTACCAAATGGTCTTATCTAATGCCATCAACCGGTAATGAAACACTGTATTACAATGTCTTACCTTATTAATATAAAGTATTATGCGTGTGAAAATAAATAAATGATAAAATAAATAAAGAAATAAAATTTAAAAACAATGCTTTCATAAAAATTCACAAAAATGTAGAATATATATCTATATATTTTATGTATAACAATTAACTGTATATAACAGAATTGTAAGTTAAATGAAAGTATGTAAATAAATGATTAGCCACTCACCATGCTTGCACACAAGCTCTTTCTTTGTCTGTAACAGGGCGATCGTCCAAGTGACATAAATTTTTCTAGGAGGAAAAAAAAAAAAAAAAAAAAAAAAAAAAAAAAAAAAGAAGCATTAAGCAATAATTAAAGAAAAATAAATTCCCGTTTTTTAAAGTAGAACACAACTATACATACGGTAAAAGTATTTCAAGCGAAAAATAAACTAATTTCAGCTCGTTTTCCTAAAAAAAAATCTATTTGTCAAATGGTTTAAAATTACAACATAGATGGATTGAATGAAAAAATAGTTTCAGCTTGGAAGAACTTTCTGTTTATTGAGCACATTCCGGTAAAATGTTGTGACAACAACAACATGGATAAAACTTCAGTCTATTGCGATTCTTATTCACGGATGATATAGCATTAGTTGAATTCATGCGTCCAAATTGAAACGCCACACAATAACTCAAAAACATAAAAGTGAAACTATGAAGTTAAACGCCTGTTACAAGAAATCTGCTATCAGGAAGCATTTTTGGGTTGGCAAAATGATAAGTGCTATTTTCTAGATGATATATGAACTATTATTAATGGTGATGAACGGAAAAGACTCGGTAATATCATCAATGACAAATAACAGCACTGACAACGTTATAAACTTGATTATTGCAAATAAAAGAATTACAGCGGCCGATATCAATTTGATTTGCATATTTCATATTAAAACATAATTCTATAAGAAATTCCATATAGATGCGATATCCAACTGATGAGATGAGACATTTTTACGATTCAAAACAGATTTACAATTGCAACAATTTGAAAAAATGTAATCCCTATTGAAAAAGAAATGTCTCCGCTAATTTTCGCCTACGAACGTTTCATAAACACAAAGTTGTCATCATTTGTAACTAGCTTTTTGATTCACCTACAATATTACCTTTTTTTTATTTTGTTGAATCAAACTCTAGTACTCCGTAGTAGCAATAACATGGTGAAATCTCGTTCTAACATTTGGAGCTTTGGTTCATTTGGAGCTCCTAATATTGAAACAAGAACAACGAGATTTCCCCATTTTATAGACGCAACTAATGCAAAAGTAAAAGTTGATTCATCACAGTATGAAATGTTTACAGTGAACATTAAATGCATGCGTGTAAAAATATGATTTTTTATCTAAAAAACTGAGTTTTTTTCAATAAATAGGCAATGTACTTAATTTGTCGTTACTCGTTATCTTTGATTCGTTATCCAAGAATTTTTTACTTTCTTCTATCTTCAATAAAAGAAAATATTTTAATGGAATTTTTTTTTCGATTTCCAGTTTTCGTCGGATTTACATATTTTAGGAGTACAAGATTCCAAAAAATATGTTTTTACAAAATGTCTGTCTGTTCGTGTGTCTGTATGTCGCCATTGTACCATCGAAAAATGTATGAAGATATGCATAGAATTAAACCAAATTTTTGTGTATGTTTTTCGCTGTGGCAAGCAGGTCTTTCTTCAATTTTGAAATCTTCCGCCAAATTGGGGCATTGTAATAGCGATTTTTGACCATTTCCAATATTGTATCATCGAAAAATGTATGAAGTTATGTATAGAATTGAACCAAATTTTTTGAAGTGTTTGACTATGACTAGCAAAGGTCCTCTCTAAATTTGAAAAAATCCGCCGAAGGGGGCGCTGTAATAGCAGTTTTTGTGCTATTTTCAATATTGTACCACAGAAAAGTGTATGAAGTTATGCATAGAATTGAACCAAATATTTTGTATAAGTGTTTGGCTATGATCAGCAGTCCTTCTCTGAATTAAAAAAAATCCGCCGAAAGAGGGCACTATAATCGCGATGTCTGTGTCATTTTCATTATTGTACCATCAAAAAATGTATGAAGTCATGCGTATAATTGAACTAAATGTTTTGTATATGATTATTTTGAGGTATGGAAAGCAGACCCTCCCTAAATTTGAAAAAAAAAATCTGCCAGAAGGGGACGCTGTAAAAGCGATTTCCGGCTATTTTCATTATTGTACCATCGAAAAATATATAAAGTTATGTAAAAAATTTAACCAAATTTTTTGTGTATTTTTTGGCTATGGCCAGCAGATCTTCCTTGAATTTGGATATATTTCGTGGGAAAGGAGCATTGTAATAGCGTTTTTTTTATAATTTTATCGATTCTTCGCCGTTCTTTTGTCCATCGGCTTGTGCAGAGACCATACCTCGCATCCTGCTAAGTCGGCTATCTGCAAGCAGCTGATGATAACAGAATAAGGAAAACTATTGATTTTAATAAATATTATGATCTACATTAACTCATTTTTACTCCGATTAATTGACTAAAGCAGAAATTTAACACATTCGCTGCCGATCACGCGACAGCGCGTGATATGGCGCCAACGTTAAAAGGCCATCCACGCGCCAGCGCGTGATGTCGGCGCGTGACAGGCTCCATACGCCTGACGACGCGCTGTCATCACGCGCTGGCGCAGCGCGTGATGTCGGGTGATGTTCAATAGCCAGTCACGCGCTGGCGCGGAAAAATCTTTTACTAATTCTTTGTTATAAAAAGTAAATCGGCTTCTGGGAAAAACCCACTTCTACAGTGCGGCATTAATCATCATCACATCTTCACGTAAGCGGCAGCGAACGTGTTAAGCTGAATATCAAAGTTGGTATAGTATTGAATTGAATTGAATTGAATTAATAATATTAAAGTATTAACATGTTTAACTATTTTTTGAAATATTAAAATGTACGTATGACATAGAAGAAAGTTTTGGGATCCAGTCTTTAATACAAGTCAACATTAGCTTTTGGAAGCTGAGTTGCTAGAATCTCTTGAGTCACATTGTAAAATCATGGTCCAGTTGCCCCACGTAATCTTAACAAGTCAATTGAAAAGCATGTGGTGAATTTTTCGCATTTTGATCTACTGATACACGATACACATTGACTGTATTTATCTATTTGTTATTAATTAATTCTGATCTCGTTTGTAACTTTGTAAAATTTTCGCGCGAAAATCAAATCATATTATTTTCACAGTTGTTAAAGGAAGAAAAGTACTTACGATACCGATGATAAAATTCTTTCTGTAGTTCTTCATATTTTTCAATACAGGATTGCCACTCATATTCAAGACTCGCTACAACAGTGAAACAAAATATGTATTATATTCACGAAGTACTATGAAAAAACTGGGACTAACTTTAAGTATCATGAAATTTTTTATTAATAAAGATTGTATGCGCGCTTATACGGAATGTTTCATAAAAAATGAGCAAAACTTTAAGAGGTGATATAACACAGATCCAAAGAAACAACGTTCATCAAAGAATGCATGGTAGGAAATAAAACGCAAAACTGCTAAAGGGCGCCGAAGGCGATTTAGTTATACGAAGCAAAAACATACAAAGAACGATTGAGTGATTACCGCCTGTTGAGAAGCCGATCTTTGTACTACCTTTGAGCCTCTAAGCCATTTTCATTTGCAGATCTGTAGATGATGAAAGGCATATCAGTCTTTTTCCTATCTTGGTAGTTGCACACTCGGATCAGCGGCTTTTATGTATTAATCTTGAATAAGTTTTACATATGCACACTGTTAAAAATTCACTCTAGTTTGAACCAAATTTTGGTGCTCAGTTAGCTGCCACCATAAGATGGTGAAATCTCGCACCAACATTTGGAGCTTCCTATTACATCCTCGTTCCAAATATTGGCACTATGCTTCAACAGCAGCTCCAAATGCTGGTTCAAGATTTCACCATCTTACAGTGGCAGCTATTGAGCACCAAAATTTGGTTCAAACTAGAACAACATTTTTAACAGTGCATTGTTCATGTTCGCCTTATCATATTTCCATGTTATTAATGTCATTCCTATCTCGATAACTTACAACAGGATTGAAACTTTAACATTTGCATAGACCAAGTTTCTAAATGCCCTATCACCTTTGCGTTTTATTTTTGACCCTGTATTGTTCAATATTTTTTTTTTTGGGGGGGGGGGGGCACTATCACGTCTTAAAATGTTGGCAATTTTTTATGAAACACCCTGTTTCAATACCGTAATTAGGTATAAGATTCCATAAACGTATTTTTTTTATGCGTGTGTAATAAAGAGAAAAATTTTTAAGTGAATTTTTCCAAAAAGAAAACTGAAGCAAGTGATTAAATATATGTAAGAAGATAGTTTTTACGATAAACGTTCTACACTGAACATCAGAAGTTGATGCAGTTAATTTTTTATTATTCTATTCCTAATCAGTAATCTCCATCTTTTGTCACAGATTACTCTCACAAACGTTGTAGAAATCTACTTCTGTATATTTCTACATCTGTATATGTATATACAGTAGTCTCAAATACTGTAGAAATCTACCACGAAAGTTATTCTTTAAAAATACAGATTAAAAAAAAAAAAAAAAAAAAAAAACGCTCTAATAAAATATGCATTAAAGAAAAATTGAAAAATTTAAATAATAATAATAAATAGGGTTGTTTCTTTTTTAAATTCTGAAAAAACTAGTCGTTGGAGGCCACCGTAATACTTACCCATCATTTATATGCATATGAAAATTAATATAAATATAATAGCATAAAATATGTGAAAACTATTTATACAATGTATTTCAATTCCAAAACTAAATTTAAATGTTGTTAATACACATAATAATACTCTATTAATGAATTGCTGGTGCACCAATTTCAACAAATTATATAAAACGCCAAACTACTCAAGAAGTACCAAACTACGTAAAAGAAACATCCTTATAACTTCAAAAATAATAATTATATTAACTAACAGTTTGCTGCGTCGGATTAAGCGTCTCATCTTCAATCAAAATATACCTCTGAATTGAAATTTGAATGAAATACAGGATCATGAAAAATCGAAGAATGTGGAAAACAGGATTACAAATATCTCAACAACTAAAAATCCGATCGATTTCGTTCTTTATGCAAAATTTGTGTTTTTTTATTGCCTTTTACATGCATTCCTTAAAATAAAAAAAATTCGAAAATTTTTATATACCTTTCATCAGAACGAATTTTTCGAGAATCCGGAAAAAATAGTTCCGGATAATCGAGGTTGCTGATATTCAATAGGCTTCGTCCCATTCTTACATGCTAAGTACATACAAAATTTCAAGTCTCTATCTCAATTTGTTCGTGAGATAGAGCGTTTACAGACAGACAGACAGACTGACAGACAGACAGACAGTCAGATGGACGGCAAATTTTTTTTTTTTCTAAAAATATGTTTTTCGAAATCTCCAGTGTCTAAAATGTGTAAATCCGTCAAAATTTTTTTTTTCGATTTTCAAAACGATTGCAAGACTTACCCTATACTACGTATGATGGGTAAGTAAAAATGTTCATATAAATTCAGAGCATTTATATAAAATCATTATTTTTTTACAAGAACATTGTTTTTGAAGAAATTACTTAGGCAAATGATACCACTGAACTGATACCAATTTGACCTTTAAATAAAAACATTCCTTTTGAAAGAATAATCCATTGATTCTTAGTTTAACATAGAGTAATTATAAAATCTATATAATACTGATATTAATGACTCTGGACTTTTGTAATTCTTTAGCACTTAGTAGCTTTTTTATTGTGAGCGAAAAAAAAAACAGCTGAAATTCATAAATCTCAGTAGACAAAATTTAGTACATTAGACAAAAAGTTTGAAACAAAATTCCTTTTTCTAATATAAAAAAAAAGGCAAAAATGCGAAAAAAACACTAAAAATCGCACTAAAAAATTCACTAAAAATCAAAAAATCGTTGCGTGAAATTAAAAAAGTGCGTTTTTTACGTGATTTATTTAATCCATTAATTTATGTTACATAGATAATAATTTTCATATCTATTTAAACTTGCGTACAACAATAAGACGGAAAAAAAATTGTAATTTAACAAATTACAACGACTATTTGGAAAAATGTATTTTCAAACACTAAAATTTTAGACTTATAAATAAATTCTATATTTAAAAACAAAAAAATAATAAACATCACTTTTTGCGCAGATCAAAATGTGGTTTATGTAATAACAGAATCCTGTATTACGTACGCCATAGTTTAAAATTTAATATTCCTGTACCAATGATATACAAATTTTAAATAAAATTTTACTTTTACATTTTTCTTGTACTGCAAATTTTTAAACTTCTAAACATCGTACATTTTCAATTTTTACACCGTCGCATAGAGAGAAAAAAAAAAAAAATGTGCTTTTGAATGTAATTTGTTTGAGAGCTGTATCTCAATTTGTTTTTAAGTTATTTATTTTATTCTGTAGTTTTTTAATGCAATATTTGTCATCGTGGCAACAGAAATATTTCATTTCTGGACATTAAACATGAACCAATCAGAAAACGAATAAAATAAAACACAGAAGTATTCCATTTTTGGACATTAAACATGGACCAAAAGAAAACTAATAAAACAAAAAAAGTTGCGGAATTCAACCAATAAAAAAATTCAGATGTACTTCAGATTTCCCAGTTCTTTACCGAAGAAAACAAGTAAAAAAAAAAAAAAAAAAAAAAAAAAAAAATTAATAATAAATTAATAACGAAATAAATTACTAGAACAATGAAAATTGGGTAGGCTATTATTCAAAATTTTTGGGTGAGCTCAAGCCTCACGGGCCCTTATAAGTTGGAGCCACTGTTCGTAAAGCTACAAATGTAGAACAAGATGACGGGTTCGAGTCCCAGCATGGAATCTTTTTCACTAGGTTGGCATTTGCGCTTCTTAAGCAATTTGAAACAAGTATTAAAAAATGCTCTGGTGAACAACAAAAAAGGTTAATATGTTTTTAAAGATGAAAAAGTGTTTGACAAGTGCTTGTAATTGAGCATGAGAGAGGACAAGGGGTCTCATCTTGGTTGCAGCTCACTGTCAATGCCAAATTTGAGAAAAATCATTTTTGCGCTTTTTCCATATAAAAGAAATCAGTCACAATTACGATAAAAATGTGTAGTGCAAAGACGTAGCCAGAAAAAACGCAGCGTAATTAAACATTAATGTAAGGCGAAATAGTACCAGAAACATTACTTCCTGTAGCGTATCATACTTATGCAATTCTACCCAGCATGCCCGCAGCATAGAACTGCACAGAAAACTGATTTGTAATGCAGTTACAATGCAGAGTCAGAAGAGCAGTTTACATATAAAGCAGGATTGAAAATTTTAAAGACGGAAAGTCTTAGACAAATTTATTTTACACGGAAAAAGCTCAAATATCATTTTTTCAAATTTGGAATTGACTGTGAGCTGCAGCCAAGAAGGGACCCCTTGTCCTCTCTCATGCTATATTAGAAGGACTTGTCAAACACTTTTTCATCTTTAAAAACACAAGGTAGAACCCGTCAAATTTTGACGAAAGAAAATGTTTAAGAAATAACTTTTTCATTAACTTATAATAAACCTAAAAAATTAGTTGTCTGAGCGAAGCGAAGTCTTTATACTCAGAGATACGTAACGATATTAAAATTAAAAAAAATTCTTTCGTCAAGCAAATCTCAAAAAGTACTTGTCGGATTTTGATTCTGTTTGTACCAATAGATACCTATGAAAGTAATCTGGTGAATGCACCTACTTTTAAAAATTAATTCCAAATAGTTTAAAAGTTATATTAAAAAAAACTGATAAAAAAGCACAATTTATGTGCATACGTCACAGAAATTTGGTGAGCGTGATTTTCACCGGCTGGACATTTTCGTAGATAACCGAATCAGTACATGGAGTAAATAGTAATCATTTTCGCACTCAGAATATTGAATGCAATAAAACATTTTAAAATTTAATCATGCTGGAAAATAAAATTGTTATTTTTTTATATTAAAACTAGCGGACCCGACAGACGTTGTCCTGTCACCGAAAGACGTTGTCCTCCTGGCACCGATTCCAGAAAATCAAAAAAAATGTACGTAAATATAGTAATACGCGCGATAAACACTACGCTCTTCATTTAATTTCTTATTACAATTATGTGAGGAAATTGTTTTTCACTCTTCAGTATTTTTTGAAGGTTTAAATTTTAAAGAAAAGTTTATTTTTCTCTTTTTAGTTAAAAGTTAACGATTTTCTGAAATCGGTTAATAAAAAACATAATACAGGAAATATTATTGTAAAGCATACATGTTTGTCAGGAACGGGCTTCGAACACGCGATCTCTTTCTTCAAGAAGCAGAGCTTGAATCTGCCGCCTTAGACCGTTCAGACATTCCGTCCGCACTCTATTCGTCGAACTTAATCAACACTTTTAATTAGCGAAAAATCACTAACTATTTGTTTTTGCCTAATTACTAAAAAATTACTGAATCAACTTCGATGAAATGTGAATCTAAACCATTCTCGAGTCCACTGGAACACACAGACAAAATTTCATTAAAATCGGTCCAATCGTTTAGGAGGAGTTCAGTGACATACACACGTACAGAAGATTTTTATATATAAAGATGAACATTGAAAATTTCAGGTTTTTGCGCCGAAGACATCGCCAAATTAGGAAAATGTGAATTATCTCTTGAACTACTGGATTTAAACGAATTTGTTTAGTACCATTCGATTCAGAATGAAAAAATTCACTAAAATATGTTATCACTTGAAAAATAACAACAAAAGCCGATTTTTATGGAATTTTTTAAAAGTTCGTTCATTTTTCTACTCATCTTAGAGGTGGAATTTTCGAAAATCCATTTTTAGCGGCACTCGATGTTATAAGAAGTATTTTTACCCCAATTTTCAAGATTTGTGGTTCGGTAGATTTTTTTGTGCTATGATTAATACGAAATTCTGACTTTCTTTAATATATATAGCACTTTTAATTAGCAAAAAATGACTTACTATTAGTTTTTCCTAATTACTAAAAAAGTACTGAATCAATTTCGACGAAATGTGAATCTAAACCATTCTCAAATCTATTGAAACGCACACACAAAATTTCATCAAAATCGGTTCAGTCATTTAGGATGAGTTCAATTACATACACAAGCACAGAAGATTTTTATATATAAAGATGACCATTGAAAATTTCAGGATTTTGTGCCGAAGACATCGCCAAATTAGGAAAATGCGAATTATCTCACAAACTACTGGATTTAAACGAATTTGCTTAGTACCATTCGATTCAGAATGAAAAAATGCACTAAAATATGTTATCAGTTGAAAAATAACTACAAAAGCCGATTTTTATGGAATTTTTTAAAAGTTCGTTCTTTTTTCTACTCACCTTAGGGGTGGAATTTTCGAAAATCTATTTTTAGCGGCACTCGATGTTATAAGAAGTATTTTTACTCATTAATACGAAATACTGACTTTCTTTAATATATACAGGGTGTATCTAAACTACTGGGCAAAACTTTATGGGGTGATAGTACACATAAAGACAAATAATATTAAATGGGAAACTATGGGTCCCAAACGTCTTCCGAAGGAGATAGGCGCCATCAAAGTTTAGGGTCCAAAATTTGAAATAATTATAAAAAACGGAAAAATTGGTCGATTCATTTGCGGTTTTCACGAAAACTATTCTTTATGTCAGTATTGTCTTGAAAATAAATTATAAAGATAAATTTCAAAAAATGCCGATAGAGGGCGCTTTAGACTTTGGAATAACGAACAACTAATTTTTACCGTTATTTTTTGCATCTCAATAATTTTTTTTAGAAGTTTAGACATAAACTTAAATTTTGAGCTCAAAACCTGTGGTTAAGTATTGCAAACTGAACTGTGTTCAATAGGAGTAGGTAGGTTCAAATTTCAAATGATTATAAAAAACAGAGAAATTGACCAATTGATTTGCGGTTTTCACTAAAATTATTTTTTACGTCAGTATTGTCTTGAAAATAAATTACACAGATAAATTTCAAAAAATGCCGATAGAGGGCGCTCTAGACTTCGGAGTAACATACAACTAGTTTTTATCGTTATTTTTTGCATCTCATTAAAATTTTTTAAAGCTTAGATATAAACTTAAATTTTGTGCTGAAAATCTGAATCGTTGAGAGTGGTTAAGTAGCGCTAGCTGAACTGTGTTCAATGGGGGTGGGAAGGTTCAAATTTCAAATGATTATACAAAACGGAAAAAATTGGTCGATTCGTTTGCGATTTTTTCTAAAAACATTCTTTATGTCAGTATTTACTTAAAAATAAATTTTAAAAATAATTTTAAAAAAATCCGTTAGAGGGCGTCTTAAACTTTAGAGTAACCAACAATAATTTTTAACTGTTATTTTTGTATCTAATTAAATGCTTGCAAAAGCTTAGACTTAAATTTTTAGCTCAAATTCTGAATCGTTGAGAGGGGTTAAAAAGCGCAAACTGAGCTGTGTTCTGGAGTTGAAATGTTACCCTGCCCACCCTCCGAACACAGTTCAATTTTTCGCTACTTAATTACTCACAACGATTCAGATTTTGAGCTCAAAATTTAAGACTAAGCTTTTAAAATATTTATTTAGATTTAAAAAAATAACAATTAAAAATAATTGTTGGTTACTCTAATGTTTAAGGCGCCCTATAACGGAATTTTTTTAAATTTATCTTTAAAATTTATTTTCAAGGAAATACTGACATAAAGAATGTTTTAGAGAAAACCGCAAACGAATCAACCAATTTTTCCGTTTTTTATAATCATTTGAAATTTGTACCTCCCCACCCCCATTGAACACAGTTCAGTTTGCGCTACTTAACCACTCTCAACGATTCAGATTTTCAGCTCAAAATTTAAGTTTATGTCTAGGCTTCTAAAAAATTTAATGAGATGCGAAAAATAACGGTAAAATATAGTTGTACGTTACTCCAAAGTCTAAAGCGCCCTCTATCGGCATTTTTAAAAATTTATCTGTGAAATTTATTTTCAAGACAATACTGACGTAAAGAATAATTTTAGTGAAAACCGCAAATCAATTGACCAATTTTTATGTTTTTTATAGTCATTTGAAATTTGAACCTACCCACTACCATCGAACACAGTTCAGTTTGCGCTACTTAACCACAAAATTTGAGCTCAAAATTTAAGTCTATGTCTAAACTTCTAAAAAAAATTAATGGGACGCAAAAAATAACGTTAAAAAATAGTTGTTCGTTACTCCAAAGTCTAAAGCGCCCTCTATCAGCATTTTTTGAAATTCATCTTTATAATTTATTTTCAAGGCAATACTGACATAAAGAATAGTTTTCGTGAAAACCGCAAACGAATCGACCAATTTTTCCGTTTTTTACAATCATTTCAAATTTTGGACCCTAAGCTTTGATGACGCCTATCTCCTTCGGAAGACGTTTGGCACCCTTAGTTTCCTATTTAATATTATTTTTCTTGATGTGTACTATCACCCCTTAAAGTTTTGCCCAGTAGTTTAGATACACCCTGTATATAGCACTTTTAATTAGCGAAAAATCACTAACTATTAGTTTTTGCCTAATTACTAAAAAAGTACTGAATCAATTTCGACGAAGTGTGAATCTAAACCATTCTCGAATCTACTGGAAAGCACACACAAAATTTCATCAATATCGGTCCAGTCGTTTAGGAGGAGTTCAATTACATACACACGCACAGAAGATTTTTATATATAAAGAAATGTCATAAAATCTTTGATTTTGAGATTTTGTGATAATCTCTTAACAGCACTTTTTGATCGCTAAAAGAATGTTTTACATATTTCGCGTGTGAAAATTAGAAACAATTACGTTTTTAAATAAAAAGTTTATTTTATGACATCATTTTCCCTTTATATTTATTTTCGTTGCATGTTTTCTTTTAACTTATATTTTGTTTGGGTATGGAAGTCAATTCTGGTCACTTCGGCACGGATACCACAAGCGCATCAGATTTGGCGCAATTTTTTTCAAAGCCCATTTGGCGAAAACTCCCTTTTCAAATAACGCTTACATACACATTTTTAAATTATTTTCTATTTTCAAAAAGAACTTACAGTAAATAAAATAATAATAATAATTAATAACTATAAAAAGAAATATTTTATGTAATTAAAAGAAGGAAGTGAAAGTAAATAAACATTTTATGAGTAAATAAACAAATAATAAATAAATAAAGCCGGGTTACCATCTCAGGTAAAATAATGCCATTTTGACGCCAATTATGTATCCTGGTGCATATGTGACATTTTTTCCCATTTTTCATCCGTTTCCTGTTGGCATACAACTTTGAAATATGGAGTATGTATGCATACCTGGGAGCAATACTGGAATTAGACATTGATTTTTTTTATTCGAGCCAAAAAGGGGCAACGGGGCTATTTTTTAAAGTTTTATACAATTTATACTGCATAAAGGAGCCACTTACCTATTTCTATATACCAGAAGAAGTAAGTGGTATGTGAAAACAATTATAGTATACATAAATAAAATACTTGAGATAATATACTAGAGATATAAGCACCGGGTTTCTCGAGATTTTTTATGCCAATTAGGCGAAAACATCGTTTTGATTACCAGATGCATATAGCATGCTATAACAACACGTTATTTATTTATTTCAAAATGAAAAAAAAAGGAATGAATGAAACATTTCCTGTTATTAAAAAAGATATAACAATCAATAAATGATAATATTTTTAGAACAAACAATTTATTGTAACATTTATATGATAACCAGCATGTTAGGTAACTAAACGCCATTTTGGCACCAATTAGGTACCTCGGTGCATATAGGGCATATATGTGCCATATTTATTTGTAAAACTGAGCATGAAAGTTTACCAGGTGTGTTTTCATAGGCGCTTATATCTTTTTGTAACATAGCGCACCTTTCGAAGCCAAAACTGCACAAAAGAAAAAATAATCAATATTTGCAGCATTTTTTTTTTAATGTAATGCACATTTTGTAATCAGTAGGCTCGATAATCAGACCTCGTTTTTTTGCTTTAAAAGATGATATTTCATACGACGTCTTTTTGTGATTCGTGGTTTTTCCATATTTGATAGTATGTGTCTACTCGTTTTGTACCCTTTTTTGTAACTTTCTTCTTTACTAACAACGACATCTGGATTTCCTATTTAAATAAAAATTCTTCTAAATACAAAGAATTTTGTTAAAATAAATAAATAATAGGAAATGCGGACATCTATTACTCAAAACACAAAATTTTTCCTATTGAGTTAATAAAAATCAGTAAAAACATAATTTTTATGATAATAAAAAGGTGATTTATGTAATAACAGAGTCATATATTATTTACGTTATGGATTAAGTATGAATATTTCAATGAAAAGTGATATTTCAAAAGTATTATGAAATTAGTTAAAAACCATTTATTTTAAACTAAATGAATAAAAGATTTATATTTTTAATGAAATAAATGGGATTTAAAAAATTATTGGAAATTTATCACCATAGATGTATCAATATTACAATCAGTACCTTGTATGCAAAATGGAACAATTAGCAATACTTTTTGTACCCGAAAAATGGTCGTTGCTTCCTTTAAGGTTAAAAAGTAGATTACGAAATATTCCTATATAGAGATGCCAAACCCTCGCTTATTGCATAGCAGAATTTTCTTATAGGAAAAGTTATTTTTTAAATCCGCAAAATGTTCCAATTTAATAAAACATTTTCTGTCTTAAAATACCGGTACCCAAAATGCCGGAGACTTGGCAGCTATGCCTATAACATTTTAATTAATCACGGTACTTTTTTTAATCGGATTCAAATTTAGTGAAGACAACGTTTTTTGGCCGAAAGCAGCTTTTTTCCACATGTGTAACTACGATACAATTCCTTGATGTTGACTTATGAATGTTTTGACTTATGCTATTATTGCTTCCTCTCATTTATTTATTTGAATTTTAAATAAGATGACTCAAAATCGTGTTTTTTAAATATACGGGAAAAAAATGCATTTTGAGAGAGAGCGAAAAGGATAATATTTGGCGATTTATTACCTGCGTTTGGCTAAGTGTCTTACTACTTTGTATTTAATACTCTTCACAATACTTCACTGTTATATGGACTTAGGCGCTTTTATAAAAAGTTTGACGTAATTCGGGCTTAAGAAAGTGAGTTTTTTACTGAATAATACAAATAAATGAAAAATGAATACTAAGAAATACTAATAAAAGAAAAATGAAGCATTATATTGATCTATGTATATTTAAAAATTCATCTGCTAGCACTAATTAGATAATTTACGTGCAGGGGTGGGGAAATTTTCCAAATTCTTACCAGCTAAGGATTTATTTCGCCAGCCCGCAAGATGCAACACACGCAGTTGAAAATAGGTAGTTATGACAAAATCGCACGCGATCAGAGACAAAATTACTATTACTACAATGCATTTTCATAATTCTTTTTTGTATAATATTAAGAAATATATGTAACAAAAGTAAGATTAATATTAGATAGAACTTAGTACCATACTTACACTGTAATAATTTGGAAAGTTAAAATATCTAGATTAAAAAAGTGTTTCTGATAATGTACCTATTGCCTACAGTTTTTCAAAAACTAAAAATGCACTCGCCTTATGAGAAAATCCACTCGCCACTGGCGAGCAAAATGATGTATTTCCCCACCCCTGTTTATGTGTATACAATAGGAGATAAATAGCTTTTGATTCTGTATTTCTATGCTATAAAGCATTAACGTTTGTGTGTTTTTCGTTAGCATTGGGAGTACCTAGCCGATTTAAAAAATAATGTGGGCAAAAAATGTTGGTAACCATCTTTGCTGCAAAATATACTATATTTTGCGTAGGAACAATAATCACCATCAATGCACGAGCAAAAAAAGTTCTAAAATTGAGAATTCTTTGATGTTGATATGACTAAAAATTTAAAATCTTTTTTTTTTTTTTTTGGTGGCAATTTTTAAGATATAATATTCTCGTTATGAACGATTTCTAAAACATTCGACAATTTAATTTCACATATTAAACATTTTTTTTCTAGAAAAAGTTTTAAACCCAATTTATTGAGACTATTGCAATTTCTAGGATATTGTTGGGGTCAGAAACTATAACTTTGGCATCACAGTAACTTATAAGATGTAAGTGCTCGTTTAGGACAAATTTTTAAAAAAGGATTCCTTAACTCTTATCGACAACCTCATTGCATCCGTGGAAAACTGATATTCAACATTATAAACTATTCGGACGGATTTCACACCATATAAAATACACTCCATTTCTTTTCAAACATAATAGTTTATGTTATTTATAGTTTCTCAAATCGGTGCGAAGCTTCTGTTTATGCTCATGACATCATTTCAAAGAGCTATATTTCCAATATAGGAAAATTTGGTGTTTTATTTTCTGTATTACTTTTAACATTTTGCATATTTCCAATTTTATATCCATGCATGGTTTGCTTTTCTTTTATAAAAATAGTATATGCAACAAGATTTTGTAGTTCTACGATTCGATATGCTTATTTTCATCATTATATTTTATCACAATGAATGACCAATTAATGGTAACATCTCATTTTCTTTACTTATCGCAAGTTATTAAATGTGTATTCTCAGCAATATCGCTCAGACTAATCCCTCTGAGGGAAGTCCTAGTTATAGTAAAAAATGCATTTTATACTGGTACATCTAACTCTTAAGCAAACGATATTTATCGTCAAATTAACAAAATAGTATTCTTATAAAACGCAGTTGTAGAAATTGTTAAAATTAAACTTTAATCGTATATGTAAACAGCAAAAAATAAGAAAAGATATGTTATTATGATAAAGTTATCAATTAAGGTTCTTATGCTAGTATTCCAAAATGAAAAAAAGCAAAACTTATTCAACTTTGACTCAATCATAGAATTTTTTTTCCCGTGAAATCTAAACCCGGCATCATTTTCACCATATCAAAATTTACAAATGTACATTTCACACCTGTATTCACGTTTCAAAATAATTGGCATTTTAATTTGATAATTTTGATTGAAAACTTGAAGTCTCAATGCTATTAGCTGAAATAGATATTAAACTGTTGATATTCTTTAACGTGTAAATCAAAATGAAGTCAAAATTCACCGGGATAACAACAGATAACGGGCGTATGCGTTTTGAAATATATATCATTCAAGATTTTTGAATGCACTTTAAATCTGTAGGTATCATGCATGGAATGGCCAGCCGAATTTCCTATTTCCTAAGCAAAAACCATGATAACATTGTAGTGGGAAAAAATTAACTAGCATCTAATCATTTAGCAAATTATCCTATAAATATATACAGGTCTTAATGTACTGGGAATATAAAGAATAATATATTTCTGAGCAGATAATGGACGTATAGCATTTTCACTTTTAATATTAAAGATTTTTTAATGCAGTTTAAATCTGTACCATGTTTTTTCTGGTTTATAACAAATAAGAAAAAAAAAAAAAAAAAAGCGGTCGCCAGGTTTTATAGTTTTATATCAAATATTTGTAATTGACGACTGTAATCATCAACATTGAAAGCTCTAATGATTATACAATGTCTACTATTTAATGTTATGCATAAATTGTGCATTAGGGACACATTTACAAATTAAAAACTGCATCCAAATAAAGTTATATTAAAATATTATAGGGGAAAATACCAGAAATATTAAATTAGTAATCTGAAGAAATTTTCAAAAATTTTGAAATATAAAATAAGCTAACTTTACAAAAAAAAAAAAAAAAAAAAATAGTTAGTGTGATTTAAATTAAAATTTGTGTTGTAAATTTAACATTATTCACCTCAAATTATATTAATATCCCACTCAAATTTTGAATCTTGTAACTCTAGGAGGATATAATGCATAAACTATATATTTTCTGTGCTGATTTGATGAAAGGAATTCACATAAACCGCCGAAAATAAAAATTAATGTTTGAAAAAAAAAAAAAAAGTTGCTCCAATTTTTAATATGTAGACTGCTCTAAAAGGATGTTTTATTTATACAATTAAATCGCAGATCATTTATAGTGTTCACAGATACTTATATATTTTTTACACGATTATTTGAAATAGAATTAAACGTAAGGTGATAACTTATTTTTCCAAAACCAATATACGTACAGTTTGTTTGCACACGACCTTTTTTTAGTTTGGAAAGAATTTGTATAACAGGGTGTTTCAAAATAACATCTTCATCTATCTTAATACCCTGTTCAGATCAGATACCTTAGATATCTTAGGCTATAATTTTTGAGATAGTACCCTCCCGGAATTGAATGACTGTTCTCATCGTAAAACTCATCTAAGGTACCTCAATGTTACCGTGTCTGGGATCTGAACAAATAAAAAGTGCGCGCATGCCCATAAAATAATACCAGCCGTAACAGTCAATCAGTAAAAGTGAATTTTATAGGTAATCAAAGTGAATGGTAATGATTCTATCTAGCCGAAGAAAACTGAAAATCAGTGAGGGAGTTTGTGAAACTCTTTTAGAATATACGGTGGTCTAAGGTGTCTTAAATATCCGATCTGAACAGGGCTAAAACGAAATTATTTTACCAGAGAGGGCATAGCTGCAAAAACATCTAATACGGCTGGATCTTCAATCTGATTATAGGACAGATCGACCACTGAGAGAGACAAACACTTCTTCAGGTGAAGGACATCCGACACCATAGTTAACTTATTGTGGGTTATTTGCAGGGTTTTCAAAGATGGAAGACAGCCTGCCAGAACAGAAACAAATTACTTAATAAGACCGAAAGATATTACAAAAAAAAAAAAAAAAAAAAAAAAAAAAAAAAAAAAAAAGCTTTTAAATAATTATCTGTCAGTGAATAGACGGAAGCTAAACGATATTCCGGGATGCGGGGACAAGACATCAGAACAAATATACCTGTGGTTCACAACCTAGGCTATAGGTAGGAAAATAGTTTTTATTAATGTACTTTTTTTAAGTTTTGTTCATATAACTACTTTTTAGTTTAAGTATTGCCACTAAAATTTAGTTAAGATTCTGTTTTTATTCTTTATGAGGCATTTAATAAATAATTGCATTCTAAAAAACTATTATTTCATGTGTTTAGAGATACACTAATGGTATAAAACGTATAAAATCTACTTCCAAAACTTCTGACTCTAGGTACAATGATTCCTTGTACCAAAATTTTGAAGAAATAAATTCTTTTTTGTATAACTTATCACTTAACAACGTATATTAGTTTTTAATGATAAATAAATTTTACATTATTTTAATGATAAATAAATTATATGAACATGCATGTGTGCTTATCAGCTTACTCAAGTTGCTATACCTCTCAGTATTTTTAGCAATTAATAAAAATAAATTTAAATTAAAAAAAACCCTAAGGTACTAGGTCTAAGCCTAAGGTACAAGGCCTGAGCCTAAGGTACAAGGTCTAGACCTAAGGTACTAGGTAAAGGTACTAGGTCTAACATGTTATGGTTTAAGGAACGGAGTTTTTCTCTTCCTTTAAAGAAATAAAGAAAATTTCATTGGACTTACTTAGATTTTCAATCTTGGTGATACAATTCTTGTTGACATTTATAGTATCTAGCAGCTGCAGCGACTCCAAATTCTCGAGTTTGTCTAGTAGATTTTGCTGCAAGTACAAACAACGAAGCTCTAACAAATGCTCTAAGTTCTCGATCTTGCGGATGCCGTTACTCTCCAACCACAAGCTCCGAAGTCCTGTGTAGTCTTCTAAGTTCTCAATTTTTGTCAAGCCTTAATACATAACAAAATGAAAATGCTCTTAAGAAAAATTACTAAAGAAAGGAGAAACTTTAAAAAGAATTTTTAGGTAAAAAATGCTCTAGAAAGAATCGCCAAAAAAAGAAATATTCCACAAAGTGCTTAATCCTTTATGCCCCGAGGTACTTTCAAGTACCATTAAAGAAAATGCTATATAAAATTTATTCAATTCGTATACTAATAAAAATAATTGGTTACTTTTAATACAAAATACTTTGCCGGGTCACTTCCACAGCGAAATAGCCGAAGCTAAATATTTTAATGTGATAATTTTCTCAACTATTTACATGGATTTACCCAAGTAAAATCTCTCTCTCTTTTTTTTTTTTTTTTTTTTTTTTTTTTTTTTTTAAGCCAAGTGACCTTTTCTCCAAGTAAAAAATAATTTTACGAAACATTTGCAACTACAAAACACTCTTCAATTGCAGATGAGATCACAACACATTTATTTACATTGTTCTTGTAAAAATTCACTTGGATTTATATATTTTTTACAATTAAAAATTGTTTTACGGAACATTTGCAACTTCTCAGTTACAGATGGGATCTATTTACATAATTTTTGAAAGAATTTACATGGATTTAGCTTTTCTCCTTATTCGAAATTATTTCACGAAACATTTGCATATATTAAACACTTTTCAGTTACAGATTGGATCTATTTACATTGTTTTTGTAAGAATTTACATGGATTTAACTTTTTTCCTAGTAAAACTAGCAAAAGCCATGCTTTGTTTGGATTCGCGAAGCATTATTTTATAAAACATATATTTGAAAGTATAACAATATTTTTTTATTATTATTTTTGCATCTTTATTAAACAAAAACGTTATTTTATGTTTTGGCGCATTTTAATTTTTTATTTATGATGTAAAACTGGCATAATAAGATATTTTCGAAGCAAACTTTTACAATTTTTTTTTTAATTTTCAACTAAAAGCTCTTTTAAAGATGTTTTTACAATTTCAAGTAGCCACTGGTGTTTTTTAATTGTTTGAAATATGCATGTTTCCAATCTTTGTAATCAACATCCGATAATCTTTGATAGCTATTTTAGAATAATATATTTGAAGAAAGCTTGAAGAAAGTTACTTCTTCAAAATCCTATTTTCTGGAAAAAACATTTGAAATCTGCTTTCGTTGATACTATGAATTTTTAACTGTAAAACATTTTATTTTAATTTCTTCGTTTTTATACATGTTAGCGTATGAGAATTGCTGTAATTCTCTCCACGTGGGAGAACTTTTTACTTTCTGCGAATGGCAACTCAATTAATGGAATTACCTTTTAACGAAGCGCTCTCTCATTCTCGCAGTGACGTTTTCACGATTAATTATTGTTGTGTTTGCAAACTTATTAAAGTCTTATTTTTCTATAAAATCCTTCTGATTAATGAGTCGATATTATTTAGCCACAATACGACCTTCGCAAAAATATTTATAAAGAGCTTGAACCAACAACTTCACGCAGATCTTTTAATTTTTCATTTATATAACAAATTTAAGAATTAATTTCATCCATCCATCCATCTCATCCTCTATGAAGATCGAATATTTACAATTATTTTGTTGCCAGTTTACAAAAAAAAAAAAAAAAAAAAAAAAACCATAATACAATTCTTTTGAAATGTTTAAGTGTCATCTGTGCAAACGATTTTGCGGGATAATGAAAACATGTTTTATTTAATATATTAATCATGATTCTATCTATAATTATTTACTCCATGATTTAAACTTTTTTTTCTGAAAATATACGCATTTCATTTTTTATTTATTTGCTAAAATGCGTCCGTATTGGAAATGCATGTAAAATAAATTAATTAAAATAATAATTATTTTAACGTTTTACTGTAAAAAAAATTATATTCTGCAAATCTACAGATCATAATTTATTTTTGTGTTTAATTTGAAGTTAAAATATTGAATAGTTTTTTTGTAAAGCGTACGACAAATTGTAATTTGAGTGGACTAGTAGAGGATTCGCTTCGCTCATCCTAAAAATGTTTTACGAAACATTTGCAACTACAAAACACTTCTCAGTTATACATGGGATCACAATACATTTATTTACATTGTTCTTGTAAGAATTGTGAAGTTTCCACAACAGAATTTTTTATTAAATAATCTAATTATTCTTGTAAATATTTTAGGGGAAAAATTCTAACTATCAACTTATTAAATCAATTTTATTTAAAATATTTATAAAAAAAAAATTGTTATTGTATAAGTTGTTTTGGATATTTTCAGACATTAACGAAGATAATTATTAAAGAGGAGCAACTTTCTGATTTGTAATTAAGGTCCCACACTAGGCACAGAAAAAGACCCAGATGATAACGCAAAATCTATGGGAGCATTCTTTTAAAATATCTCGCTCAAATTTTAATATTTTTACATGATTTTTTTTGCAGAAGATAGCTGAAGACGAGACGATCCACAACCGGCCTAGTTTTACTTATTCGATTTTGCTTATATATTTTTTATATTATGATAGTTTCAATTTCAGAAGCGGTTTAAACCGGTTTCGAAAGTTAAAATAATTAAAAAAAAAAAAAAAATCTGAAACCAAAACTGAAAAGTAAAAACGAGGCCGGTCGTGGATCGACCTCAGCTATCTTCTGCAAAAATATCATGTAAAAATATTAAAATTTGGGCGAAATATTTGAAAAGAACGCCCCTATAGACTTTACATTATCATTCGGGTCTTTTTCTGTGCCTAGTGTTGCGCCTTAAGGACAAAAAGGGTTAAAGTCATGTTAAATGAAATATTTTTGCTTCTCCAAAAATCTCATCATAGATCACGTTCATTCAGATTTTCAAATGCGGCCGAGAGCAAAATGTTAGAAGTTGTAAGCTGTAACAGAATAGCTATTTCTCAGCGGATACATTTTTAATATATTCTAATATTAATTTATGCTGAATTTTATGAGTTTTCTAAAATGCATTCGAGAAAAAACATGATAATAAAAATCCATAAAAACCGTAAAAAACAGGAAAAATTTACAAATTTTACAGCGAAAAAAAAAAAAAAAAAAAAAAATAATAATAATAAAATGCATAAGATCAGATTGGCAGTAGTTATTTTTGTCTAAAATGCACTCGAGTTATTTTTATAAATCATGACAATTATATGCTTTTGAATCCTTTTTATAACACTTTTCAACATCGTTTAAAAGTCTTTAAAATTTTAAATGTCACACCATCTCTCTGTCAATACCATATAACTCACGTAATTATATTCGTAAGTAATTGATAGATTTTATTGAGGTTTATCATGGCATGTTCGGTAGTTGAAAATGAAGTAAGCAGCATTTATAGCTCGTTTGCATCAGAAGCACTAAAAAAAAATTCCATTACATTAGGAATAATGAAAAAAAAAAAAAAAAATCTTTTGTAATGCATTTCAATGATGTAACACTATAAACTTATAGAAACTGATACACATCATTGAGGTTCACTGCAAGATGCTTAGTGTAGAATATAGTGTGTACATAAAGCGGCTGAACAAACAACCACCTCATCGAGTCGAAAGATGAAATTCCAGAATTAGGAAAGAACTCGATTAGCCTATTAAGTTGCAACCAGTCTGTCAAGTCATATCTCGGTGGCAACCTTTTATCAGACCCTATTTTAGTGATTGCACCTAAAGATATGAAAACATGGAGGACTGGGAGCAGGAAAATTCAATAATAAACAAACCTGCGAATCAACCAGTAAAATCGTGTTTTTACGTGATTTCAACCAAGATATGACTTGGCAGATTAATCACGTTTTAAAATGCGAGTCGAGTTTTAGTTAATTGTGGAATTTCAGCCCCCTCAACTATGATTGGGGTGATTGTCTGTGAGGGATCCTTCCATGATAGGGGAAGATAATTGTCTTTGCTATTACCGCTTCTTGGTCTAATAGCATTTATGGTCCATTTGCAGAGACACACAAAAGAATTTAGTTGCAGTACTGTCTATGAGCGATCATTTCTACAAGTGTGTTTTAATTTATTACATGCGTTTTAAATAATATTAATAAAAAATTGCATATTATTTAATGTGTATACATTCCATATATCATACATAGGGTTGCACAAAATAATTCGAGAACATTTTCTTTTATAGGCGAAAATTGCTGAAGGAGAATTTACAACTGTGTTTCCTAACTGAACTAATTTTTAACATGCTACTATGGTGCGTATATACACTGGTCATCAAAATTGAAGGATAAAGAGTAAAATTATGCTCATTCAGTTAATGTTGCATCCAATATCTAATGCATAAATTATGTTAATTAAATACTATTGAATACAAATTTGCACGCCCGCACATTTGTAGGCGTCATAAATATGCAAATTAGGTGATTGTCAGTGTAATGTGCAATGGACGTGTGTTAGAATTCTGGATTGTAGTGTTGTTTAAAGTTAATGCGCTGTCTGAGAGTGATCAGTATTTATTAGTCATGGCTCATAGACATCATTTAAGTGAAGATCAAGGGTAACGAACAATTGGTAGAATCTAGGGAGGTCAAACACAAATGGAGGTCGCCCAAGAATTGAATATTCCTCAAGGTGGGATATCAAGAGCTTCGAGCCGATTTTTTAAATACTGGATACATTGATAGACAGATAAATCAGCAGAGCTACAACTGCATCCAAAGGCTGTTTTCTGTCATTTTCGGCTTGAAGAAACCCGCAAAGTGAATAAAAGAAATTTGGTTTCAGATCTTCAGGTTGCCATAAGAACTCTAATTAGCCATTCTACTTCTGAAAAAAGGCTTAACGAGGTTGGACTTTATGCAAAAAATCATTAGTTTGTGACCCACTCATTCCAGCTTCCAAAAGGGCTCGTTTAAACTGTTGACATCAGTTATGTTCAATGGAGTCAAAAAAGACTAGTCGAACGGGATATTTCATGGACAAGGGAAGTCAAGTTGCATATTCCTTCCTCTATCTAGATCAAAATGCGTCTAGAACGAGTGTTCAGATTATATCTGGACCCATCAGTAAACAAGTCTCGAGCCCAGTCTTCTTGGCTCTATTGAGCATGATGATGGCAACAATTTAAACAGGCCCTTTTTGAAGCTGGAATGAATGTGACACAAACTATTGGTCTTCTCGCATACAATCCATCATTGTAAAGCCTCCTGCAGATATAAAATTGCCAATTCGAGTTGCTGTGGCAGCTTGAAGTTCTGAAACCAAATCTCTTGTAGTCGCTTCGCAGTTTCTTTGAGCCGAAAAATGGCAGAAAACGATCTTCGGATGCAGTTGTGGCTCTAAATCTTCCTTCACTAGGATGTCTATCAACATATCCAGTGCTTAAAAAGCGTCTTGAAGCTCTTGATATCCCACTTTGGCCAAAATTCAATTCTTGGGCGATTTCCATTCGTGTTAAATCATCCTCGATTCTGCCTATTTTTTGCCATTATTGAGCTTAATTTAACCCCTTGCGGCGCGATGCTATATCTATGAAATCACTTAATTTTAATTCCCAAACGCCACATTGGCACCGGAATTTACGTTAAAAAAATTGGGTTTATTGAATGCTGCAAACATAGCTTTTTCTTATTTACAAATAAAGTTGTTTTCATATTCCGGTGTCAGTCATTAATTTACACTTAAGCAATGAATTTGCTCTGCGCCGCAAAGGGTTAAATGATACCTTTGAGTCATGACTAATGAATATTGATCATTCTCAAACACCACATTCGCTTTAAAAATCATTACCGACAGAATTCAAACATACGTCCATTGCACACATTGTCAATCACTAATTTGCATATTTCTGATGCTAATGTATGCTCGGAAATGCAATTTCGTATTCAATAGTATTTGATTAACATAAATAATTTGCTCCATTGAGAATTGGCCGCAAAATTAACTATGTGTACATATTTTTTCTCATTATCCTTTAATTTTGATGACCAGTGTACAATTCTGCAGATCCCATACAGGATTCACATAAGAATTTGACATATTTTTCCCCTTTTAAAGGCAATTGCTGAAATTGTATTTCTAAATGTATTGGGCGTTTTACAAATTATTTTCTTGGATATCATCTTTGATCTTATTAGATAGTGAAATTTTGTTGTTATCGTTTCCATAGATATGCAAATAAATAAATAAATAAATAAATAAAATAATAAAAAAATAACAATAATAATAATAATACTGAAAGTAAGTCTCAGACATTGTCAAAGATCCGGAGGACCGCAGCCACCAGTTTTGGACTTCAGGACCAGGACTCTAAAGAATACCCCGTAGTGGATCCATTAGCGGTAACCAGCCAACATTTAAGATATATGCGGTAATAAATAGGCACTGGAAGATGAGCATTGGTGTGAAAAAAGAAGGGTTTCCGGGCAATTATTGCAAAAAATGTAAGCTCTTGCCCTAATCACACTGATAAAAATCTGCTGCATTTTGCTGCAACGCACTCCCCTTCTTGTATAGAAAACGGTTACTTGGCCGTGAAATGGAGCTTTCTCATTGGTTTGAATAGAGATATTATATATAAGCGGTGGAGTGCGTTGCAGCAAAATGCAGCAGATTTTTATCAGTGCAGGAAGGATCTTTATTCTTTAAAGTGATTTATTCTTAATCTAGCCAGTATAATCGTTATATCTCTAGGGAAATCAAAATCAGTGATTAAAGATTTTCTAAAGGGCTGATTTATAAGTCTGTATTTGGCCACAGCGTTCGCATCTGCAAGTGTAACGGTAACTAGATTTCGTGATTCTTTGGCCAAAGCATCTGCACACTCGTTACCTTCGACGTTTATATGTGTGGGTATCCACTGCAGCACACAAAATTTCCTCTTGTAACGAAACCGACCGAGAAAGTCGTTTATAGCAGATGTGAAGTTTGTGTCACCATTTCTGATGCCATTTAAGGTTGATTTAGAGTCTGAAAAAACAACCAGATTCTCAGTAAGATCTTCATCTTGAGGATTAGTCAGGTAAAAAGTTAGTGCTTCTTTGATTGGCAAAAGTTCGCTGGTGAAGTTGGTGGCAATCAAACCTGCGTTAATTTTGATTTTTTCTCCACGTGGAAGAATGAAGAGGATATCTTCTTGACCTCTGTTAAAGAATTTATCAGAAGAACCATCGGTGAAAGCAATTGCTCGGTTCTCCCGATTCTTCTTTTATAGTTTCAAGACTCTTTTCTCTAAGTATTATGCGGTCCTCTTTTTTAGAGCAAGATTGAAGTAAGTTCAGATTAAACTTGGTGTTCGTCGGTGGTATTCTTGGAAAGAGGGGTTCCAGAAAGAAAACCAGGGAAGAATGCTGCATTTGAACCCATTTTCTAACATCTCTATTCAGCTAGAATTTTGAAGATCTTTTAAGCCTGGTTTAACATTTCCAATCACTGAAAAGTCTGGTAGAGATATGACCATTGCTATTGCAATGAAGTTTATTAGTGAACTTGATGCTGGCGAGGTCGCAACTACTCTCTGGAAGGGGGTAGGCCACATTCCTGTTCCGCCTTTTCATTGTTAGTTGAGGAGACAGTGCCGATTATAATTTTTGAGGCTCTGTGTTGCACGGAATCCAATTGTTGTTTAATAGAAGTTGAAGCCGGAGTCTAGTTGGGGGCTGCATACTGGAGCTCTGGTCTAATAAGCGTGCAGTATATGTTTTTCAAGGTGTGAGATCATGAATCCCACGTAGTGCCACATAGTTTCCTTAGAATATTTAATTTTCCAAGAGCTTTATTTGATATAAGTTCGGGTTTCATAAAGCGAAGTTTCTAGTTCAAAACAATACTAAGGCAAGTAAGGAAATCTACCTTTCCAATTTATTTTGGCCTTAGATCTTGATGTTTAACTTAAAAGTGCCTCGATATCTATCAGTAGAAAAATTGCAATAATCAGCCTTAGTTGCATTGATGGACAATTTTAAGACATCTTCTCATCTAGCTATGCCCTACAGATTCTTGTTTAGGTCATTCTCTAACACTTTAACGTTTCTGTGAGAATGCCAGACAGCGATATCGTCAGCATAGAATGCTATTTTTGTGTCAGGATGGATATAGTGATGTACAGTATTCAAACAGATTAAGGAGAGGAGAGAACTCAAGTCTGAACCCTGAGGTACTTCTGCCCACATCCTATGTGCCCTGGAAAATACATCATTCTATCTTACAAAGAATTTTTTCTCTTAGAAAGTCGTTAATCCAAAGCAGCGCATTACATTTGATCCCAGTACTTTGGATAATATGAATAAATTTTTAACGCCATACCTGGTTAATAGGGCTGAGAGATAGATCCAACATTAACACTGTTTTCCTGTAGGGGTTTTTCTTGTAGACCATCTAAAATAGATTGACACAAATAAAAAAGCTGATCAACAGTGCTGTGATTGGCTCGATAGACAGTTTGATACAAACTGCCTATCGAGTTTATTTTATTTTACGAGACAGCCCACAAGTATACGGTGAATGATGCACTCCATAAGTTTATAGAGAGTGCTAGTAAGTGAAATTTTATCATACTATTGAATGTGTTATCATATATATGAATGTTTCTAATCTAATGAGTATTTCTAATCGAATGATTCTTTTCTGAATGTTTCATCAAAATGTTTCATAATCTATGCTTTACGCATTAATTTTATTTCTTGTTTGAAATTAGTATGATGAATAAAAACGTTTGTATGCAAAAAACATAGACGTCTATATGTTTGCCCGATCGAAATCGGCTTCACCAACCGCACACGTTTTAGTAGCCTAAATCTTTAAACCTTTTTTTTTTAATGCTAGCGATTCATTTTCCTTGGACTAAAGGGGAAAAAAACTATTTGATGGAATGGCTTATTTATTTATTTATTTATTTATTTATTTATTTTGCATGTATATAACATCATTATCTATAGAATGAATTAATATATTTAGATAGTTTAATATTTTGAGTATTTTTAATGAAAAAAAGTTGTATTTTTAGGGGTTTTTTAAATTTTCAAATTTGAGAGATTTTTAATAATGTTTTTTTTTTTTAAGTGATAGTTATATCCTTAATTCATTCTATAGATAATAATGTTATATGCATGAAAAAAAAATTAGCCATTTCATTAAATAGTTTTTTTTTAAATCTTGGTGTTAGTCCTAAAAAATCAAGTTTTGAGAAAATGCGACTTTAAGTTGAAATTATATGAGTGCGGCTATGAAAGTGTTGACACATAAATGCTTATAACTCCGTTAAAAATGCATATATTTTTATGCGGTTTTTTGCATTGAGTTAAGAATTAATTGAATAATCAAACTAGATCACAAAAAAAAAATTTTGAAAAAATTTCAACCGATGAGCCCCCTTAAAATACTCCGCAAAGCAATTTTTACTTAAAAGTCGTACTGTAATGGAATTTTTTTTTAGTGTCCTTGTAAATGAATCGTAAATGACACATTATTTTCGATACCGAACATGCCAGAATAAGCATTTAACAACTTCATATCAATCTGACTATATTTACGCGAGTTAAAGCACAGATAGATAGATTGATAGATAGACAGACATACAAATCAATTTCATAAACACTTTTCAACTATGTTGGAAAATAAAATACTATATTGTGCTTATATACACGTGTTAGCTGAATACGTCCAGCAAAGTTTATTTTTAATTGCAATTGCAAATTGAATGTATTATTTGAATTGATCTAAGAAATGAGCAAACAAATGCCACCCTCCCCCCTTTCATCGTATGTTATATTCCGAAAGACCAACAAGAAAGAAAAAAAAATTATAAGTCAAGCATAGATTATGAAGCATTTTCCAATACATTCCAGAATTATGTAAGAAAACTGCACCGTTTCAAAAATTAAAATATTACGTCTCATTTCACCATACGGAAATGTATTAAGCATTTCAAAACCAAACTTTTGCTGTTCCCATCGACAATCAGAAAATTAACTAAATAAATAAACAACGTTAAAGAGCACAAATATTATAAAATAAAAGATGTTAGAAGCATTACAGCCGTTTCGGGACTTCTAAAGTACCATCATCAGCGCTAAAAAGTATAAAACGTAAAAGAAAGTCACATCGTTAAATAAAATAAAATAAACCGTGCATATGAGCTCGCCGCTAAGGCGAACTGACCATGAAACGTCACAAAGCAACAGTAAAAGTAAACTGGCACGCGCACCCAGAGGAGACCAATCATAAGTCACTTCCCACTGGACGAGTCCAAATCAAAGAGAAAAGGGGGGGGGAGAATATTACAGGAATGGAAACCAGACAACAGAAAATCTTGGAGTACTGGACATGTCATTAACCAAATTACTAGAGTTTTTCCCTATATGAAAAGCTTCCCAAAAGTCTAAATCATAAACAGATGAACAATATTGTATTGTTGAGGCTTCGGAAAATTTAAAATTGTGACTACTGGACCAGCGACAGCGGAACGTGTTATTTCACAATTTTTAACGTTAACACTGTGTTCTCTCACACGTTTTTTCAAGGTACGCTTCGTCTGACCGATGTACATTTTATCGCATTCGCAAGAAATCTTATAAATACCCCAATGTGATAAATCATCTATTGGATCTTTGAGATTTCTATTTTTTTGAAAGGAGTAAAGGTTATTTTAAAGTCAAATTTTGACAAAATTTTAGAAATTTTAGAAATTTTTTCATTAATTTAGAAATTTTAAAATTTTTATAAATGGCCATGTTCAATTGACCTACGAATTTGAAAATAACAATCAATTACCTTTCCTGGACGTTTTGGTTTCCCGCGACAATATCTTTTTTCACACAACTGTCTATCGTAAACCATTCGCTGTATCTTTGCCCCCCCCCCATCGCCTTTCATTTCACCACCCCCCCTAATCAGAAATTAGCTGCCTTTAACACTTATGTACACCGGGCCTTAAATATTTGCTCCTCCGATAGTTTACTTAAAGCAGAATTAAACCATATTAAATCCATTGCTATTGATCGGGGTTTTCTGATCGAGATCGTTGATTCCATTCATAACAAATTAAGAAAACGTACTCCTTCGAACTTCAACTCAGACCGCAATGTTAATTTAATTATTCTTCCATATTTTCCAAAAATCAGTCATCAAATTTCTAAAATTTTGTCAAAATTTGACTTTAAAATAACCTTTACTCCTTTCAATAAAATACAAATCTCAAAGATCCAATAGATGATTTATCACATTGGGGTATTTATAAGATTTCTTGCGAATGCGATAAAATGTACATCGGTCAGACAAAGCGTACCTAAAAAAACATGTGGGAGAACACAGTGCTAACGTTAAAAATTGTGAAATAAAACGTTCCGTTATTGCCAACCATTGCTGGTCCAATAGTCACAATTTTAAATTTTCCGAAGCCTCAATAATACAACATTGTTCATCTGTTTATGATTTAGACTTTTGGGAAGCTTTTCATATAGGAAAAAACTCTAGTAATTTGGTTAATGACATGTCCAGTACTCCAAGATTTTCTGATGTCTGGTTTCCATTCCTGTAATATTCTCCCCCTCCCCCCTTCTTTTCTCTTTGATTTGGACTCGTCCAGTGGGAAGTGACTTATGATTGGTCTCCTCTGGGTGCGCGTGCCAGTTTACTTTTACTGTTGCTTTGCGACGTTTCATGGTCAGTTCGCCTTAGCGGCGAGCTCAGATGCACGGTTTATTTTATTTTATTTAACGATGTGACTTTCTTTTACGTTTTACACTTTTTAGCACTGATGATGGGACTTTAGAAGTCCCGAAACGGCTGTAATGCTTTTAACATCTTTTATTTTATAATATTTGTGCTCTTTAATGTTGTTTATTTTTTTAGTTATATATAAGCACAAAGTACAATCCTCCCCCTTTTCTTAATCAGAAAATTATCCAAATTTTTAAACAATCCTGTATATATATAGGGATTTGTCTTTATTAACAATATGCATTCCAAAATTTAGTTCATTTAAGAGATACATACACTGCTCAAAACAATTAAAGGATATTGCAGTTTTAGGTGTATTTTGTATCTGGGAAACTTTTTAGCTGATTGATACATGGTCGACAGACATAGTAGGTTATATGAGAATAAATTACACATGTTTGGCAGAAAAAAATGCATTTCATTGCGCATTTGTGTACAAAAGGAAAAAAACACAATTTGTGCATATGAGAAAAAAAGAATAAGAAAAGGTGTTTTCTTCAAAGAAAATCATTTTCAGTAGGGGGTATGGTTTCCACGGGCGGCCAGCAACGTTGAACACCTTTGAGGCATGGACTCAATGAGGCTATTAATGACGAGTTTGGGTATCTGCCCCACTCTTCCAGAAGAGCTCTTTCCAGTTCTTGGAGAGTTTGTGGGGGTTGTTGGCGGCCAGAAATTCGTCTTCCTAGAGCGTCCCAAACGTGCTTGATTGGATTCATGTCTGGAGAACACGCTGGCCATTCCGTTCGAACGATTCCTTCCTCGAAAAGGAAATCCTCCACCAGGTTTGCACGATGTCGCCTGCAGTTATCGTCCATTAAAATGAAGTTATCTCCGATTGCTGCAGCGTAAGGGACTACAATAGGTCTGAGGATCTCATCCCTACATCGGCGACCAGTCAGAGCTCCATCTCGTATGACGTAGAGGTCAGTGCGCTCGTCAATGGAGATGCCACCATACACCAACACTCCTCCACCGCCAAATCTGACACTTTCGTGCACGAACGCAGGATTATTCCTACTGCCACGGTCCCTCCAGATGAAAATACGCCTATTATCCGGATGCACAGAAAAACGGGACTCGTCAGAAAACAGAATATTGCTCCATTCATTTCTCTTCCAGTTGACATGCTCGGTTGCCGACTCCCTGCGGTCGCGACGATGCCTTGATGTTAATCTAACACATACCATCGGTCGGCGAGCATACAGACCTACAGCATGGAGCCGGTTTCGGACAGTCTGAGTTGAAATCGTGGTGCCTGTAGCCGAGCGAAGGTGTTGTTGGAGAAGAGTAGCGTTCATGTTTCGGTGTCTCCGAGCTGTTAACGCTAAATACCGATCTTCATTGGGCGTTGTTGCCCGTCTACGACATTGCCCTGGTCTTCGGCGTGCACATCCACTCTCCAAAAAACGGTTCCAGATCCTGGAAATGACACTTTGTGACACTCCAATGGCTTGCGCTACTTCGGCTTGAGTTTGGCCCCCTTCTAACCTACCAACAATTCTCCAAGCTTCTGAATCTGTCAAATGACTTCGCTGAGACATCGTACTCATCGAAACAAAGCAATCACTGAATGCCGATCATCCTTGTCTTCATTCTCTTTCATCCAGTTGAAAGTCAAATTTCATTCGCTGCCGCTGAAGCGACGTTTTTGACGTCGAACTCAAAATTTGCATACTCCACAGTTTGAAAACCAGAAAAATTTGCATTTGTGATTCTCTTCTTCTATTTTCGGCAAAAAAAATTTCGTTTATATCTTTATTTTATATAAAACTTCAAATATCCTTTAATTGTTTTGAGCAGTGTATATTTCATTTTAAAATTCTACTTCAGCAATTTTCTTTATTAAAGTGAATGGTATGCGAATGCTTTTGTGCAGCCCTGTATATGAGGTATAGAATTTATATATAAAGAGTAATATGAAAAAACTAATTAAATTCAAAAACGCATACCTAATTTTAAAACGTACTCTCTAGCAATTATTTCGCAAAAGCAGTACTATAATGGATTTCATTTGTGTGTCCCTATAAATTGGTAAAAAATAAATGCTATGAATCCTCTTTTTTAACGTGATCGTAATGAAATTCGGTGATTTTTATCAATTTTAATACATATGAAATAGCATAATGTCATTAAAATATTCTCCAAATGATTTCCTCCCATATACCACGATGTAATCGAATTCTTTCGAGTGTCCCTGTAAATGAACCATTAATCGTATTTACTTCATATGCAATACCAAACATCCTTTAGTGACCCTAAATAAGCTTTATCAATTGCATGAAAATCTGTGTATATTCACGGGTGTTAGAGCGTTGACAAACAGACAAACCGAATGCAAAAACATTTTTCAACTTTGTTGGAAAGTGCTAAAAAGAGAGAGATAGAGAGAGAAAGCACATTTAGTAACAATAGCTAACATAAATTAAATCATACAAGGTTAGGAGTTCAAGAAAAAGGAACATCCCCTGAAGAAATCTGCATTTTTATCTTATAGAAATTCAACAATAAATAGTTAGAGAATTGCATGTAATCGGTTTAATGTACCAATTCTCAAAAGTTAGATTTTAGGAATCCCTGAGAAATCTTATATGTTTAGAAATATACATGTAACCTAAAATTATTGAAGTGTATATTATAGGACTTAGGTACTGTGCATAGCGAAATAGAAATTAAAATGTTGTACACAACTGATCTTGAGGCCCTGATATGCAGACTTATTACTTTATAATTCACACTTACCTTTGAAATGCAAATAAAGTGTATCGTTGAGATGGGGTGTCATGTACAAATGATTATCCTTACAAACTTTCTGGAGAAATTTTTTTGTTATCCTAAAACAAATACAATAATAAATAAATTATAATAATAATAATTTAAAAAAATGTTTCCAGTTAAACTGAAGGCATTGAGCTCACAGGTTATTCACACTAATTGTATATTATACTCTTGTTTCAAAGAATAATGAGTTAATTAGCTAAATTAAGGGGAGGAGAACAAGCCCCCCCCCCTCTGTACTTAACCACTGAACTTCCAAATCTAATTAGGGAAACGTCTTATCAGAATAAATCGATATACCAAACTTGAAGCAAATCGAATAAATCTATATGAAAAAAGCCATTTATCTAAATTAAGGAAGAATTCTCTCATGTTTCTCCCTTTTATACTTAACTAATGAACCTTCAAATTTAATCAGGGAACCGCCTTATCAGAATAAACCTACATACTAAATTGAAGCAAATCGGATATTTCTACCAAAAGTTATCGCGTTACGTATGTACATAAGGAATTTGGGGGCATCTTAGCTCTCAAGCTTTGATAGTCTGTGAGCCAAAGAGGAATGTATGACTTAGGGAAAATGATATTAAAAAAAAAAATCCATTTGTAAATTATTTAGATTGTTTTATTATGAGAGAAGGATTCATGGGGAGTTGTGTTTTATCTTAGCTTGCTTTTATTTTAAGTGGAAAAAATTTATTTTATATCATCAACATTACACTGTTAAAAATTTTGCTTTAGTTTGAACCAAATTTTGATGCTCAGTAACTGCCACCATAAGATGGTGAAACCTCGTACCAACATTTGGAGCTTCCTATTTCAACCTCGTTCCAACTATTGGAACTATGCTTCAACAGGAGCTCCAAATATTGGTTCAAGATTACACCATCTTAGAGTGGCAGCTATTGAGCACCAAAATTTGGTTACAACTAGGATAACATTTTTAACAGTGTAAAATGATCACATTCATCTTTGCTTGAACTTTCAGCTTGGTATGTTAATGTTACACACAAATTCAAAAAGATTTTTACTTCAAATACAGATGAATTGAATTAAGATAAATTATTTTAGAAGCCTGAACTCTCAGTAGACATTTAATATCTTAATATCATTTAACATCTTTATATCTCCTTTATCATCTAAGAAAAATGTAACAAAAATCAGATTTAAATTTTAAAATAAAATCTGATTTTAATAAAAGAAAATCATGATTTTTTTTTTAACATTCTGTTATGCATGCATTTTTATGAGCTTTAAAAAATGAAAATTAAAAAAATTATTCTAGTTTCGTTGAATATTTGAAAACAAAGTTTTACCTAATATTATGTTACGAAAGGTAGGTTAAAATACTGATGCAACTTATTTTATATTATGTATTGTATAACGTCATGATATTATTTCAGTATTTGCGTGTGGCAACAATTTTCAATTTAAAGGAAGTCCAAGGACGATCGAATCATCTATATTTAGAAATAGAAATTCTTATTTTACGTGAAGAAATGGCTTAATAAGAACTAATAGTACATTTAACCTTCGATTTTTATTGTATCGATCCACTTCATCCCGTTTGTCATAATAGTTAAAGAAATGTAAACTAATTTCTGTTTAAAATCACTAACTTATTATCACATACATAAATCTTTTTTTCCTTCAAAATTATAGATTTAAAATGTAATAAAATTAAAAATTAAAAAATAGTTTTAAACATATTTTTATAAGCATTCAATGCTTAGGGGCTGCCATAAATGATGTCACACATTTTTCCATATTTTTACCCCTTTCCCCCTTTTTGTCACAAAGTGTCACACTCAACCTTACCCCTTACTCCCCCCCTCTCTTGTCACATGTCACGCTCTATTACATTAACATATACTTACAGTTCAGAAATAAAGCACTACCTGATAGATCATATTTCAAACTTTATTTTTAAATTTTAACTATTTGTTTTAACGATATTTGCAAGCATAACAATAAAAATAATTCATCTACCTATTTTATATGAAATAAAATTAAGGTTTACAAAATAATAATAATAATATTAAATAGTAATAAAATATTATCATGAAAGAACAATTGAGAACAGCAGTATTTTGGAATTTGAAATGGAATTTAATATAGTTGTCTTTAATCTTTACGTTATGAATACAAAATACTTAAATTTTGAAATAACTTCACAATTTAATCTGCTGATTTTTAATGCTTTTGTTTTAACCAAAATGTGTGATGTCACATTTCTTTTTACTCCCTTCCATCCCCTTGTCATAATTTCACGAACTCCCCCCCCCCTTTTTTCAAACGTGACATCATTTGTGGACGCCCCCTTATCTTAAAAGTCACATCTAATTCTATGTCGTGCCAAAATACATTCCGTTACAATATGTTAATTTGGCGTGAGACTCGTTTTAAAACATGGCAGCATAAAATTGCAAAATAGCATTTTTTATCAAGGTGCCTTTTAAACTTTTTAAGCACTTTGAGATAAATTTTTGGCTAATGATAAAAGCCCCAATGAAGAAAAATGATTCTATCAAGAAACAATTCTATTTCCTTAGCAAAATTCTGAAAAAAATATTATATTATATTATATTATATTATATTATATTATATTATTATTATTATTATTATTGGAAAATTTAAGTAAAATTTCAAATATATCCTTAGTACTTAGTAAATGTATCTGTTAATACAATTGTAAACATTTTGAGCTAATTTTTATTTTAACTCTTTGGGGACGAGCGACACGTATACGTGCCGCAAAAAGGCTTAAGAATCATTGTTTACCCCCACCAGTAAAATTATACTGTAAAATTTGTCTTATTTAATCAAAGCATTTTTCCGATTCATAATAAGGTACAAATTTCTGTTTTTAAAAACCGGTGACAAAGCATTAAAATTTTCGTAAAAGTCTCCCGTCGCGAAGGGGTTAAATCATTCGTAGAAGTGTGCTGTAAAATTTTAAGTATCGGATTTATCATCAGGTGTTTAGCTTGGGAGGAAAAAAAAATGTGCTTTTTATATTATTGTGTAAAAAATAAAATAAAAATAAAATAAAATAAAATAAAATAAAAATAATAATAATAAAAAAACACTTTATTGTAAGTTTGATATTTAGCTTTATCAAATAGACCAAAGGGGGGAAAATTCGAGTCAATTGAACAATATACGTAAAGTTTTATCTTTTTGAACAAGCCTATTCGTCGAAAAAACACAAATTAAATGTGTTTTTTTATCTTTGTGTGTATAAAAAAGAAAAAAAAACTTTTTACTGTATTGTAAGTCCGATTCTTAACTTTATCAAATAGACCATATGGGGAAATTGAACAATATACGTAACAGTTTTATCACTTTGAACATGCCTGTTCGACGGGGGAAAATAAAAACGATTTGCAAAAAATCACTTTTAAATGAAGTTAATCGTGGCATTTAAACGGACAGCGATGTAATAAAATTGCTTTAAACTGTATTTATAATACTCGGATCATTACGAAACTTCATCAAAATGAAGTAGAAATAATAAAACATAAACTAAGCAAAAAATTAGAATATCGATATTTTAGTCACTTTTCACCTGAATGAAGGGTACCGACTCTTCTTAAATTAATTACTAGTTTCACGGCAACAGAGTTGGCCGATTTTATCGTTTTATGGATTTTACCATCTTCGGAAAAAATGTTGTTACCAATTAATGAAAAACATCACTTTTCTGTTTTTCTTTCACACATATAAAAATTTATATGCTATTCACGATCATCCATTACAGGCATATAATATTATAGTTTGACGATAGTTTCTTGGTCGACGGGATAACCAAGTAGTACCTCTATTAACTATTTTCTATCATTTTCAAAAGAAAATAATAATGAATAAAAACTGGTGATAACTGATTATCCCTTCGACTAAAAATTATCGCCAAATTATATAATTAAATATCAATAACGGATTATCATAAATGTTGCATTCAGTTTACATTAAATAGGTTACCCGTGTTTGTTATGCCATAATGTGATTTTGAATTCAACTTTTTATTTGTACTTTTATTGATGTTTTACTAATTTATTCCTTCTTTCGTTATTTAAAATAATAAAATAAGCTTTTTAAGAAAAAAATATCAACCGACTTCAAAAAAGCGCTAAAAAGAATTAAATAATTCTTTAAAGTTCTCTAAGGCCAAAACGTTATCCAATAAGCACACATCGGATATTAGATACCGGCATAAAAAACGGTTAAATTTAATATGTATAATTTAATGTCCACCAAACATAGATTTTAGAGATAATATTATTTTACAAGAGATGAATTGACATATTTATGATTTATTTTATGAATATATACATATAAAAAGTAATGAATTACATTTTTAAGTTGGTGCCAAACAATCACAATCGATAATGATTATCCCCATTTTAATTATGGCACTAGGTATAATTTAGCTACAATTCTTAATATACATCAAATAGAGTTTGGCACCAACTTCAAAAAGTAATTCATTACTTTTTATATGTATATATTCATAAAATAAATCATAAATATGTCAATTCATCTCTTGTAAAATAATATTATCTCTAAAATCTATGTTTGGTGGACATTAAATTATACATATTAAATTTAACCGTTTTTTATGCCGGTATCTAATATCCGATGTGTGCTTATTGGATAACGTTTTGGCCTTAGAGAACTTTAAAGAATTATTTAATTCTTTTTAGCGCTTTTTTGAAGTCGGTTGATATTTTTTTCTTAAAAAGCTTATTTTATTTCCTACTTTTTAGTTATGCATACCGTAATACATAATTATGTGTACTGGCACACGATAGCTCTTTGCAATGCAATATTAATGTACGCACTTTGCTAAGTTCTGATGTATTCAGTTTACTTGTCACTGTTTGATTGTCAACTTTTCTGAAACCACTTACAATATCGGTTAGTATCGTTGTGAATCTTAAGATTTTTTTTGTATGGTAACTTCTTCAGACAAGATCTGCCACTTCGAAAAGCTACCGCATTTATGAAATCTTAGTCTGCATCGAATCCTACGGTCATCGAAAGTGGCTTTCAAAAGGTGACAATCCATCAAGTAAAGTGTCCTTATACATAAGAGCGCGACATAGTGCTTCCATATATGAGCAAAATGACTTCATATATTAATGTATAGTAAAATGCTTTTCTAGTGTAGTCAGTCAAAAGTACTCCCCCTTCACTCAGAAAAAGGAAAAAGAAAGATTTTAGCAAAAATCGCACTATGCTTCAATCGATAAAGAGCAACACTCTAATACCTATACAGGTAGTAATGGCATCAGAAATGAGCAGTGGCAATTCGACGAGGAATCTGAAACTCATAACCGATACCTGGCTGCCTCTATAAGAGAGTGACAGCATTTCATTCCCAAATATTTCTTTTACAGACGCTTTTGTCCCAACTACACTGTTAAAAATTTGAAACTTTTGCTGTACACTGTTAAAAATCTGCTGCATTTTGCTGCAACGCACTCCCCTGCTTGTATAGAAAACGGTTACTTGGCCGTGAAATGGCGCTTTCTCATTGGTTGGAATAGAGATATTATATACAAGTGGTGGAGGGCGTTGCAGCAAAATGCAGCAGATTTTTAACAGTGTACACTGTTAAAAATCTGCTGCATTTTTTTGCTACGCACTCCAGCGCTTGTATAGAAAACGGTTACTTGACTGTATTAAGGAGCATTCTCAAAGGTCGCAGTAGAGACATTATATACAAGCGGCGGAGTGCGTTGCAACAAAATGCAGCAGATTTTTAACAGTGTATCATCACTTCACCACTTATATAGAAAAAGATTAGTTAAATGCATTATGAAGGATTCTCATTGATAAAAGTAAAGATATTCTATAAAAGCGATGGAGTGATGATGCAGCAAAAGTTGCAAATTTTTAACAGTGCATTGCATTGCCAGGCATTTTTTCATTATGGAATTTGATGATGATGATTTCCTGGAAGAATTAGATTGTACTCGTATGAGAAGTTAACAAGGTTGACGAAAATTGCCCGCTCAACAAGATGCTTGGTGACTCGTTTTTGTCCAGAATCGTTTCAACCAATTATATACTGTGCTACATGTGTCATATTCATATCGAGGGAACCTACACTGTAAAAAATTTGATACTTTTGCTATATCATCACTCTATTGCTTTTATAGAAAACGATTACTTCACCCAATTACGAAGTATTCTCATGGGTCAAAAGAGAGATATTCTACAAAAGCAGGGCAGTGACGATGCAGCAAAAGGGTCACATTTTTTACAGTGACACTGTAATCGGAAATGAGCGGTGGCGTATTCGATGAGTAATCTGAAACTCATTACCTACATCTGGCTGCCTCTATAAGAGAGTGACAGCATTTGATTCGGAAATATTTCTTTTTACAAACGCTTTGGTCCCAATTACACTATAAAAACTTTGAGCCTTTTGCTGCATATTCAGTCCACCGCTTTTATAGAAAACGATTACTTCACTGTGTTACGGAGCATTCTTATTGGTCATAAAGACATATTCAATAAAAGTTGTTGTGTGACGCTGCAGCAAATGGGTCAAATTTTTAACAATGTATCATGGAGCATTCTCATGCGTCAAAGGAGAGATATTCTATAAAAGCGGGGGAGTGACGATACAACAAAAGGATCAAAATTTTTACAGTGTACACTGTAAAAAATTTGGCCCTTTTGTTGCATCGTCAATCCACCGCCTTTATAGAAAACGATTACTTCGGCCTATCGTGCAGAATATTCATGGGTCAAGAGAGAGATATTCTTTAAAAACGGGGGAGTGATTATGCAGCAAAAGGGTCAATTTTTTTACAGTGTACACTGTTAATAAATGTGAACCTTGTTCAGTTAGGATTTCACATTTTGAAAAGATCGTGTGTCTATGTAAGTGTAACTTAAAAACATGAAATATGAACGTTTCTAATTGGTCGATTGCTTCTAAAAGATATTGAATTTTAATGTTTTAATTTTTTAAAAAGTTTTAATCAACAGATTTTTATGAAATTTGAATGGGACCACATGAGTCCCATACGCTTTCAAACAAAAAAAGAATTATCAAAATCGGTTTATATTTACGAAAGTTATGCGTGAACAACAAATACATACAGGTCGAAATCATAACCTCCTCCTTGAAGTCGGTTAAAAAATAAAAAGGAAGATATTATCAAAATCACACCATGATTCAACATGCGTCTATATGAAAGTAGTAATATTTGAAGTTAAGAATGTTCTTTGATAAACGCGGTTTTCCAAAGTACAGAAAATTTAAGAATTTTTATTCCAGAACTTGGCGGTAGTCGCCTGAACGAATTTGTTTTATGGGTGAAAGAAGTTAACTCGCTTAACTTTAATGGTAAGCTTATCAAAATTTTTCGTCATTTATATTTGTCCAAATGTAAATCTAGCACATAGCAATGTACTTTAATCACTTTGTGAATCCGGCATAACAAGCACCCTGATTTACAGACACTCTTGCTTTAGCGTGTAAGGCTCTTTAGAGATGAATTTTCAGCTTTTCGATATCGAATTCTCATGTCTGGATCGATGTGGATCTTTCACTTTGGTGGATACGAGAATTGTTCCAGCTAAGATTTCGTACTTTGAAAAAAAAACTAGCATCTCTGCAACAGTGGTTAGGATCGAGAATGATTGTTCGCTGTTAAGCAAAACAAGATTGACCAATCATAAACCTTTATTTTTAAGAACTTTTCATTGTTCGAAGGAGAGAGTCTGGATTACATGGAGTGAAAATTTGCTATCGACACTGTAAAAAATTTGACCCTTTTGCTGCATAGTTACTCCATCTCTTTTATAGAATTTCTTTGTTTTGACCAATGAGAATGCTCCATAATAGAGCGAAGTAATCGTTTCCTATAAAAGCGATGGAGTGACGATGCAGCAAAAGGGTTCAATTTTTTACAATGCAAGCAGTGCTAAAAATTTGTATCCTTTAAATGTGCAACGATACTACTGAATTCCAAAGTGTCGATCACAGCGACATCTGCGGCATTTTCGTGATACATTATCTAGACTCGCAATAATTCTTGCATTTTTAGAAAATGTCCTGCAGATGTCGTTTCTATCTTTAAATTTCATTAGCATTGTTGCACATTTAACGAACAGAACATTTTAGCGCTTATTTTAAGTATTAAAGAGGGCGTGTTCACCACAACTTACCGGTTACTTACCGACCACTTACCGATTGTAGACAAATACGAAATGAAAATCAAAGCAAAGTGTGACGTCAGCTACAATTCAACAGAATAGTTTTCATTGCTGCCACAGTTTGCTTTTGTACTGCCCTACAATCGATCGGTAACATTGGTTACTTTTGTAAGTTGCTCTGAACACGCCCTGAGATAGCCGATTTCCACACTATATCCCCTAGATGCTATATTTCCGGTTTCTTGCATAAGAGAACTTGTCCGGAATCCAGGTAGAATTCGCGCTGTTAGCGAAACCAGATTAACGAATCAGAAGCCTGAATTTTAGCAAATTTTTCAATGTTTTAAATAAATTTTCTTGTTAATAAATCTCGTTTCGCAAACAGCGCAAAATTTATGTGAATCCTGGCCCTCGTCCAGTTAGGATTTTGCACTTTGAACACTGTTAAAAATTTGAAACTTTTACTTTATCGTCTATCCATCGCTTTTATAGAAAATGATTACTTCATTGTATTATGGTGAATTCTCATTGGTCAAAATGGAGATATTCCATAAAAGCGGTGGAGTGATGATGCAGCAAAAACTTCAAACTTTTAACAGTGAAAATATTGTGTGTCTATGTAAGTGTAATATGAAAGCATGCAAAAGGAACACTTCTAATTGGTCGATTGCTTCAAAATGAGTTTGAAATTTAAAGTTTTTATTTTTTAAAAAGTTCTAATTATCGGATTTTTATGAAATTCGAATGGGACCACATGGGCCTCATACGCTTTCAAACAAAAAAAGAATTATCAAAATCGGTTCTTATTTGCAAAAGTTATGGGTGAACAACAAATACATACAGGTCGAAATCATAACCTCCTCTTTGAAGTCGGTTAAAAATTATGCCAATATCAATTACATGGTGAATAAATTGATGATTTGCACAATTTGGCGAAATTGGTCGGCGGGATGATCATGTAGTATTGAAAAGTTTAATTAATAACTACAGAATGAAATGATTTATAAAATTTAACAAAATTAAATAAAGGTATATATATATATATATATTTAATAAACCCGGTTATCATATCAGACAAAATAACAAAATTTTCGTGCCAATTAGGTACCCTAATGCGTATTTGACATCACATCCCTATTTAAAATCAACTGAATACTATTTAAGATATGGACAGAATGTGAAGTTTTTGTTTTACTCTATATTTTCTCCTTGTGTAAATTAGAACGTTATATGATCATAATTAAAAAATTTTACATTTAGTTCCTGAAGAGAAATTTTGTTTTTCCGATATACTTGTTTTTTTTTTTTTTTTTTCCCATTTTTTTCTACTACTAAAATTCAAAATGTTAGGGCACTCGAGAAAATCATCCCATGTCATATAAAATGCATGTTATTTGAAAAATTAACCATGGATTCGAACAAAAAAAAAATAATACTGCGTTCACAACTTTATTATTTAAAGAACTGAAACTAAAAGCTTCGCAATAAAAACAAATAACCATGCTTTTCACGTGATTTGTTTAATTTGAATGAATTATGATACATACCAAGGCTAACTTATCATAATAACATTATGATTATGATAAGGGGGCCTTGATACATACATGACAATTTTTATATTAAATTTGGTGGCAATGAATAAAAAAAAACTACAATCGCAACAGTAAAAGACAATATTCAACTGGGGGTTTAAGACATAAATTCGATTTTCTCAGAAACCGTCAAACATACAAAGATGAAAAAAAAAAAAAAAAAAAAAAAAAAAAAAAAAAAACTGTTCTAAGTTTTATCAAGACGATAAAAATAAACCAAAAATGAAGTTAATCCATCCATAATAACGTTAGCTATTGCTTGTTGAATTTTTCGTCTTCATTTTTTCGTTAAAAGTTAAATAAAAAACTACAGTAAACTCCGGTGATTTTTTGAATGCTATCATTTTATTCGTCTCGTCGAGTTCTATCTCTTGAGAACAAAATCACTGTCGTGCGTCAACTGGTTCGCCAGAAATTTCAAAAAGACGTTCGCATTTTCTATATCTTAAACATATTATACCAAATGCTACCGCGTTTGCTATGATAAAATACCCAACTTTCATCTGACACCTTAAGGGGTGGTGGAATACATTATATTTCACCTAATTTTAATCAAGATCTGCACCAAAAGTTTAAATTAAATTTTTATTTTTTATTTTTTTTTATTTTTTGTTTAATATAATTTTGATGGAAAAGTTTTAAAAATGCTTTTCTTTATTTTTAAATATAATTTTACGAAAACTCTCGAGCCAACAAAAATATTTTTTATACAACGGTACTATTAGTTTTGGATTTGTGTATCATTTGCGTTTGAGTCATCCATTCTATTTAAAAAGTTCAATTTAAAATCCTTAACAAATGAATGTCGCATGCATTACCAATACATCATATAATATGAATGTATTTATATAAGAAAAAACAATCATATTACCTAGGATAATTTTCATCGTCATGCATATTTCGCTTCTGTGAATACATTTTCTGCTACCTTACTGTATATGAGAATAAATGAATTATTAATTAAAATAGATAATTCTTAAATAAAACAACGCGAAAAAAAAAAAAATAGAGAGGAAGATGTTTTTACCTTAATTATATATCGAAGGAGCTTCTAAATGAATGAAACTGACTGAAGTTAAAAGATGCAGAAGTTGCAGAAATATTTCAAAAGAAAATCTTATTGAAATATAAAAAAAAGAAATAACAGCTTATTTAATCTTAAAGAAAACTTAAATTTCATAAAATTACTCTAGCGCTCATAGCCATGTGAAGAGAGAAGTAGAAAAATAAATAAGTTTGAAGAAGCGAAAAAACATTTAAAAATCCTCACAGTAAACTTTGAAATTGTAACCATGGTGATAGCAATAAAAAGTTACAGTTACAGTTTAAAGAATTGCAGCATCAAAATAGAAAAGAAAAGTAATTTTTTTTTTTCAAAATATATCTGCATATATTATTTTTCATTGTGTTAAAACTTTCCAATATTTTGTTGGAATTTGAAAGAACAGCTTAACATTTTAAAACATGTTTCAGGATTTGAAGACAGTCTGATGCAGAAAGGCAAAAAAAAAAAAAAAAAATCGATATATGTTTTGAAGTAATTTGAATTTTGCGATTTTACAATTAAAAAAGATTGCGTCTGAAGAATAAAAGAATTATTAAATTATTAAAATGTGGCAAAGGTCTTAATTAACATCGCAATTAACCAATTAACCACCCAACTATTTAATTTAGTTATTCTTTTAGTGGCATCATTTCAGTTCATCAAAATCGTGTTAAGTTTGTTTCCGTTTCGCTGTTGCTGTTGTTGTAGTTGAATAGTTTTGGCGTGTGTGTGCGTATGGATGTCATGGCTAAATTATAAACAATATATCCTTTCCCACAAACTGATTATGAATTTTGCAGGATGAGACAATGCGTAATTTGTGTAAACTATTAGAAATGTTTATTTTGACTGTAAAGTTCTCATATTTTTACAGCTGATTGCAAGTTTTGTCTAATATAATTGGAAATAAAAGATGTGGAGTCCAACTCATGTTCAAGTTACTGGTAAATATTTATAATAATTTCTATTGATGCTGTTTTATTACATGTAAAAAAGTGTACAGTAAGAGTATATTCTTTTCAATTCTTTCTAATTACTTAAATTTTATGTAGCTATTTATTTATTTATTTTTCTGAATTAGCTGCTGTAAGGAATCATTTTGTTTTTGAAGTTTAAATAGCCATATTTCTGGCAGAAATTACTTTTCCGTTTTTGGCGTCTCTTTATTAAATTATCTTGACTTAAAAATAATGATGTGTAATATGATTTAAATTTCAGTATGATAGATATTTTACTATTTTTAAATGGTATACTTTCTGGAACTGATTTCAGAAATTTTACTTTTTGAAAGTTTCAAGTTGTACCATGAATGCTTCTCCTATGCAATTTAGGAACTTTTGTACAGGAAATTAAAGAAGTAACAAGACAAAAGTAGTCATATTAGCTTTTTCTTCAAAATTGGTGCATTCAGGGGATGTCTTTTTTTACCCCTTGTACAAACATAGTACATTTAGTTATAACAATTTACATTTATTCATATAGGATAGATGTGCAAGTAATGGGCACCCTTAAGAAATTTCTTTAACAATTTTTTACTTAATAGTTATAATTATTGTTTTCCAGTTTTTTTTTTTAAATGTTATATTAATCAATCAACAATATTTTACCATTTCTGTAGTCTCATTTCGGTACTTACGTATTAATGCCACCACAGCAGAAGTTGCGCTAATGCGCCAATAAACAGCAATCTTGTTGTTTGCACATGCACAAAAAATGAGCAAAAAAAGCACTAAAAAATGGCATAAAAAATAAGCAAAAAAAAAAAAAAAAAAAAAGAAAGCACTAAAAAAGCACAAACAACAACATTGCTCTTTATTGGCACAATACCGCAACTTCTGCTGCAGTGACGTTAATACATAAGTACCCTCATTTCCCAATATGAATCAAAATTTAATTTAAATAACAGAAATATGTCAAAAGCCCAGTTAATGAACACCAGAGATGAGATGGGCTCAGGCTCTATTTTCATTTTAGTCTTTGGTCTTGGACGGGCTCAGGATCATTCTTTCGAAAACTGGAAAATTAATTATTCACATTTAGAAAAGGATGAAAGAACCTTTACCCCCTTAAAATTATCAAAATGAAAGGGAAACTGAAATCGTGCTTTTGTATTTTAATAGTTGAACATTGTTTCAAAAATAATTTTGTGATGTTTGAAGATTTATGTCTAACTTCATTTCCTGTGTCAATCAATTGATAAGGCACCAATGAAAACAAGCACAAAAGGAAAATTTAATAAGGATAAAAAGAAATTTTTTTAATTCGATTGTTTATTTATTTAGCTATTTAGTTAGTTATATAACACTTAGAGAATGGTTTCTTGTTTTTTATGCAGACTGGAAGCTTGAAGTTAGTTTGCAAATTATTCAATTGCGAAGAAGTCATATGAAATAGCATAGCGATTATTTTTTCTGATTGTCATCATCAACTCTGATAATGCTGATTATTTCCTTTTAAATACAAACATATTTTTCATGTTATTCCAATAGAAAACAATCAATTAGTTTTTTCTTTTCCTATGATCCTATGAAAGCATCAGACCTGTTAGATAACTTTATCAATGTTTTAATTTATGTTGATTTTTTATACACATCAACCATGGCAAATTGTTATGAGAAATGAATTGATTATAGTTAAAAATGTACACATTTTATAGGAAATTGAGAATTTTGTTCGATTTTTCAGCATACAAATAGTAATTTCTGCAAACTTCATGCATTTATTCATTACACTTCTTTAATGCAATTTTTTTTGTTAAAGAACAAAAAGTATGGCAATCCCTTTAAGTATGAAGTATATTTTTATTTGATATCAAAGTATTCTTCTCATAAGATTGAATTTAAATTTTTATGCAAGAAGTTTTTAAAAATGAGATATTATATTTGAAACAATTTTTTAATATCATGCAATCTTTTTTTCTGTTGGTTATGGACTCGGGCGGGCTCAGATTCAAAACCATCGGGCTCAGGCAGGCCCAGGCTCTGAAAAACGAGCCCAAACTCATCTCTAATGGACACCCCATAAAAAATAATAAATTTAAAGGATATGACTATATTTTGATTCAGAATCTAATTAAAACAAACTAACTAAATAAAATAAGTAGTCTCAAATAAATTTAACAATTAGGATACCAATAATTAATAAAATATTTGCAATAATCATTCACTCTTAATTTACATTTTTGTAATTATCAGAAGATCAATATTTTAATTATTTTAGATGGATAGCTTAAAATACTATTATACCCCAGGCAATTACAGCAAAGTAAGAATCAATTTTTGTAAAAGTTTTGTTTATCTCATAATTGGGGAATAATAAAGCATAGACTTTGTTTTGGGTATAAATACTATTTCATTTATAATATCGCTCACCTGCAAGAAAAGTGACATAACTTGACATATGTAAATTTTATAGGAGAAACATAAGAAAATTTGCATGATTTTACTGTAACATGAAATTATATCCTTTATCACAACATGCAGGAATAAAGAACTGCAAAACACCCTTAAAAAAGAAGATTTAGGATGAGGTTTGCAAAGTTAGGTAGTTATACCTCGAAACATAATCCATCCTGCAGAGTTTCCCCCTGAGGGTTTCAGGAGGGCGCGCCGCCTCTCCTGCCCTTTAGTTTGAAAACTAGCACCCCTCTTGCCGCTCATCCAAAAACTAGCGCCCCTCTTGTCGCTCATTCAAAAAAATAGCACCCTTCTTGCCCCACATTAGAAAAAACACAGATCTTCAGCGATGATGCGGACGTGCTATACGCGTAAATTAAGCAAAAAATCGGCTGCGGAACGGAACGAAAAAAATAGCTCTTTCGTGTCCCACGGAACGCGTAATTTCGTCAAAAAATATCGAAATTTCATTAAAAAATCCCGAAATAACGACTAATTTCCGGCAAGATTCGCAAAAAATGTCTGATTTTATCACAAAATCCCAAGAAAACGGCATATTTCTTTAAAAGATTGTGAAAAAACATAAAATTTTGTCCAAAAATCACAATAAAATGGAAATATTTGTCAAACAATTTGCGAAAAACGGCAAATTTAACAAACAGATCACGAAAAACAGAAACTTTCGTAAAAAAAATCACGATAAAATGGCAGATTTCGTCAAAAGATTTGCAAAAAAGGCATATTTCGTCCAAAAACCGCAATAAAACGGAAAATTCTGTGAAAAGATTCACGAAAAATGGCAAATTCTGCCAAAAAATCGTCAAAATACCCCGAAAAAGCGGCAGATTTCGTCAAAAGATCACGAAAAGATGAAAATTTCGTCAAAGGGGCTCCCAAAAAAGTTAATAGTGAAAGTGAATTTCTTTAATCGGAATTTGCATTTTTTTGTGTTTAAATGTGACAAAATTGGCAGTTTTTGATAAAATTTGTCATTTTTTTGTGGCATTTTCACGAAATTTTTCGCTTTTTCGCGATTTTTTTTTAACCAAAATTTGCCGTTTTTTCGCTATTTTTTAACAAAATTTGCTGTTTTATGCGATTTTTTAACAAAATCGACCGTTTTTTCGCTATCTTTTAACAATATTTGCCGTTTTTTCACAGTCTTTTAATCAAAATTTTCTTTTTTTTTTCAATTTTTTGATGAAATTTTTGGATTTTTTTTCTCGATTCTTTGACGAAATTTCTGTTTTTTTGTGATTTTTTTTTAAACTTCTAGATTCACCTCTATAAAAGTGCCCTTAAAAATCAAAAAAGTGCCCTGAAGAATGTAAAAAGTGCCCTTTTTGGAACAGTAGCGCCCTGCCCCTTTTTAAACCTGGGGGAAACTCTGCATCCTGCTTTGGTTACAAATGGACATAGAGCATAATAAAGTGATTTTTCGCATAACTACAGTTACAAAATTGTTTATGTATCAAGACGGACCTATATGATAGACTTATTAGTGAAATAAAACATAAAATGAATTTTTGCAAGATGTCATTTTTCTTGCGAGTGAATGATATTATTTAATGTGCTTCAGCATTCGAAATCCTTGGTGGTCCGCTGGTCCGAGACCACCGATAATTCAATCGGACCACTAATTTGAAAAACTTAGTGGTCCGCAGGACCAGTGCCTTTTTCCAGGCCCTTAGAAAACCAAAACCGATCGCACATGATTTTTTTTATTATCAGCGATGCCGCAAACGCGCCATAGCGCGTACATTACGCAAAAAATCGGCCATGGGACGCAAAAAAATCGTTCTTACGCGTCCCACGGGCCGCGTAATTTCGTTAAAAGATCGCGAAAAAAACGGCAAATTTCGTTAAAAAATCATGGAATAACGACTAATTTTCGGCAAATTTAGTCAAACAATTCTCGAAAAAATGGCAAATTTCATTCCAAAACCCGAAACAGAAGACAGATTTCTTCTAAAGATAAAAAACGGCAAATTTCGCCCAAAAAAATCGCGAAAAACGGCAGATTTTTTCACAAAAATTGCGGGAAAATGTCAGATTTCTTCAAAAAATTACGAAAAAAGGCAGATTTTTCAAAAATATTGCAAAACAATGGCAGATCTCTTCAAAAAAGTGCAAAAAAAGACAAATTTTCTCCGAAAATCGCGAAAAAACGGCAAAATTTGTCAAAAAAATCGTGAAAAACGAAAAAATTCTTTCAAAAGATTGCGAAAAAAAGACAAATTTTGTTTAAAAAGTGCTAAATAACGACTAATTTCCGGTAAATATTGTCAAAAAATTCGCGAAAAAATGGCTAATTTGATACTAAAACCCGAAAAAACGGCAGATTTCTTCAAAAGATCGCGAAAAACGGTATATTTCGTCAATAAATCCCGAAAAAACAAAAGATTTCATCAAAATAATGCGAAAAAACGAAAATTTCGACAAAAAAAAAAAAAAAAGCACAAAAAATATATATGAATGCCGGTAGAGAATTTTTCTGTTTTAAAGCCTAATTTTCCAACTTCAAAATTGTTGTTGCTGCTCCAAAAACTGATTTTCCTGCTTTCCAATCGGTTTTTTATTGCTCCAAATCTTTCTGAGTGAATATGACTCCTGAAAGCACCATTTCATTAAGCAAAGTACCCATTTACTCAACAAAAATATCCCTTTTTTCAGCAAAAAAGTCTTTTTCAATAAACCTGTTGTGCCCCATTTTAAAAGAAATGCAAACAATAGTGATACTTGTTAGCTTCAACACTTAAATAAGCATTATTTTATAATTGAATTTGTATCTTGCACATTTATTCTTTAAAAAAGTACAGAAAATTTCTCTTAAATTAATATTGGTTTTAATTATTTATTATTATTAAAACAATTATTGCATTTTCTTTTTCTTGTGCAAATGAACAAGTTCAATTTTTGCATCGAAAAATATGACTTATTATTAGTGGGGACCCGCATTTGTAGAAAAGGGACCCAGTATTTTAGAAGTCCTGGGTCCCGGGGACCCAGGATTTTTCAAGTCCAACTGCATCAATGACACTAGCTACAATTCCACCAATCTGGCTAGAATCTGGAGAAAAATCGAAAAAAAAATTGCATTAATCCCTACAGTCAGTTGAAATAAGTAATGGCAAATAAAATATCTAATAAATAATTTGATAGTTTTTCTTTACGTACTGTTTATTTATTTTTTAGCAAATTATATTTTACATTTTATTATGCTGAAAACTTTGGATAAATGCAAAGTAAGATTGATTTATTTTCCAGAGAGTGTGTGTGTGTGTGGGGGGGGGGGGGGGGAGACCATTCTAAGTGTTAAAATTATTTAATAGAGTTTTATGTAACGGACCAGTAAATTCTCATGCTTACTGGTCCTTGGGACCAGTGACTTTTTTTTAGGAATTCTAACGCTGTGCTTGATAAATCATTATGTATGTTAATTTTATTTGATATACAAAAAACTCTTGTGCATTTTACAAGACATTAATTTGCCAAAAAATGTGTATGCTTTTTGCAGTATTTATTATTTTTTATCCACTATGAATAGACATAGAGTAATTAATATCTTAAATTTACTGGCTCATAAAATAGAAAACTGAATGTTTATGTTTTCAGTATTTATATTAATTGTTCTGTCATAGAGTGTCTTATCCTCAAATTACTTAATGTTTTTCTTATTCACTGTTAAATTTAAGGATACTACTTTAAACGTATGGTTAAAAAAAAGTTGTAAGGCAATAGTTTTTAGGCTGCAGAGTTATAACTAGAGATGTAAATTTTCCGGAAAATATAAGTGGCGGAAAAAAACTGGTTTTTTACCGTTTTTTTTTTTTTTTTTCAGAAAAAAATGGAAAAATTGATTTTTTATGACTATTTCTCTCAAATAAATTATATTTTCTTAGAGAATATTAAATAATAAACATTTTTCCCCATTTATTTGTATTAAATGAAAATTATTTTCACTTTATATTACAAAATAAAAAGAAAGTAGCAAAGCCTGCTTTTAAAAGCTCAGTTTTTTTTTTCAGTTACATGTTTAACTACCAATTGACCTAATGTAAGAACCTGAGCCAATATGTCTGCAGTTTGGAAGGAAATAAATTATGCATTCCATTTACATAAGTATAGTTTTTAAGTAAATGGTACTAGTTTAAAGAAATTGTTGCAGTTTTGTCATTATTATCAATATTAAAAAAATTCCATTGTTTGTTTAAAAAAATGCATATTTTTACATTATTACACTTTTTTCTTACAATTATAATTTTATTTCTTTTAAAAAATATGTTTAGTTTTGGTATAGCTTTCCAATCTCAACTCAAAGTTTTGATTTAGTTTTATAATCTAAATTCAAACAAAACTAACAAGGAAGGTCTCCATTGGGGGCATACTCAGAATTTTTTGAAAAAATTTGGGGATTTGGCAAGCAGTGCATTTCCTCGCCAAAAGCAGACGATTTTAACGAATCTGAAAATTGATTTTAATTGACTTCTCTGTTAAAAATCTGCAGCATTTACTGCAACGTCACTCCACTACTTTTATAGAATATCTCTCTTCTGACCAATGAGAATGCTCCATAGCACGGTGAATTGACTGTGTCATACACTGTTAAAAATCTGCTGCATTTTGTTGCAACGCACTCCACCGCTTGTATATAATATCTCTATTCCAACCAATGAGAAAGCTCTATTTCATGGCCAAGTAACCGTTTTCTATATAAGCAAGGGAGTGCGTTGCAACAAAATGCAGCAGATTTGTAACAGTGTATTTTTCAATTTGGAACATTTTTAATCAATTTGAATTGTGTTTTAAATGATATATATTAATTTCATTTTGTTATAAGTACATATAAACGTATATGACAAAATTACACTTAAAGTAAAAATGCAAAACTAAAATTACTTAAACTAAACTTATTTAAATAAATTGAACATAGAAAGTTTTTTCTTTAAAAAGTATTCAAAGCGTAAAAGCGTATTTTTCAAAATTTCGTTTTTTCTCCAACCGGAGATAAATCGCCAAATAAACGAAATTTTTATTATTTTTTTACGGACATTATAAGTAGGTTCCGCCGAAAAATTTTTTATAAACATATATAACTATATGAGAAGAACATTCTGTAATTTTTTCAGATTTTTCTGAGTATGCCCGTATGGAGACCTTCCTTGTAAGTTTTAGTTTGGCTTACTCAGGTCTGTAACTAAAAAATAGCGTAGGATTTATTGACTGTTAGATTTTTACTCACTGAAACCAGAAAAATATTTTTTTTAAGTTTAATTAAATGTAATTTTTTTCTTTTTATCCTGAAATCTGGTATTCTATTCTTGAATAAGAAACCATTTTCAATAATGTTTCTATATGATAATTTCATATTTCTAAGAATGGAACTCAAAAGTTATGAAAACAGAACACTACAAATAGAAAATGCTTGCTATTTGAGGAATCAACAAAAGCAGTTACATACAGAGATAAACTTCTAGTGTGCTTTAAAAAACTACAAAAATTCAAAGTTTAATCAAGAAGGAATGTATAATTTGGAACATAGTTACTTGTAATAAAATATGTTTTTTTTTTTTCATCGCAGTTGTACTTTTCTAATGCAAACTGCCCATGTTTTTGCAACATTACTGTACATAATGGAGGTCAATTTTAGATTCAACACCTTGAAAAAACATCCAATTAATTATCTATAATGAAATCTTGAAAAACGCAGCATAGTAGTGCCACCTATAGGGCAATTTGCACCAAAAACTAAACAACATTAATTATCAGGAACTGTCTGAATCTGTAGTTTGATTTAAAAAAAATCGTCCTTTAGTCCTTGAGATAGAGCTATTGCGATAATCATGAATAATGCAGCATAGCAGCGTCATCTGTTGAGCGATTTACACCAAAAAGTAATGTGCACAAAGTTAAATCAAACATTAACTTAATCTGAAGTTTTATGAAAATACATACATTAATTCTTGAGATAGAAGTATTGTGGAAATTATGAATAATGCAGCATAGCAGCGCCATCAGTTAGGTGATATAGACTAATAACTAAACATCTCGAGTTTATATCAAGGTGTAACTGTATCTAAAGTTTTGTGAAATTATGTGCATTGTGCATCAGTTCTTAAGATCGAGTGCCCATAAAATTTTTGTCCCATACAGACTCACAGAGTGACAGATATTTTCCAAAAACTATCAAATCATGTTCAGGACCTTCTAAAGCATTTAAATACACCAAAAACTGGAATTCAAAATTTTCACAAATTCAGTACTTACTTCTTGAAAAGATAGAAAAAAGTAATAAATGCATGCTTCAAATTTTATGTTAAATTTTTAATTTTACCATTTCTATTAATCGGCATGTTATTGAAATAATTTTGCACATGAATTAATTTTTAAAAAGAAAAGTTGCATTTAATTATATATCTAGATTTTTTTCATATAATCCTGCTTTTATGAAATTGTGAATTTCTTGTATACATACTTATACAAAATATATTCAGAATTTGTGAATAAGAAATTATTACTATTTTTAGAGTCCCATTTAGACATTTTTAATAAGGTTATTTATGATTATATACAACTTGATAAGATTCAGCTGCTATATGGCATGAGATTTTTTTTTCTTCAATCACTGCATTTGCGAAATATTCAATTTGTGGATTAAACTTTTTTCTGAAATGTCTATTTTCAAAAGAAATTTTGCAAAGTGTCTTGTGTTTCAAACAAGAAAAAAATGTGAAGGATCCTTTCAAGTCTTCTCAAACAGATTTCTGCTCAGAGATCAGATTACCCACATTAAAGTTTTCATGTGGGACACTCAAGATAAAAATAAATAAAATAAAAAGTAGGAGAATGTAGCTATTACAAATTTTCACTATATTATTTCATAAATGAAATTTCAATTTTTCCAGTTCGGAAAAATTAAAAAATAAGCCTTCAAAAAAAAACTGAAAAAAAAACGGGTTTTTTTCCCAATTTTTCCGGGTTTTTTTTCCGAGCATTCCCATCTCTAGTTATAACAGATAAAATATCAGGTATAAATACTGTAAAATTACATGATTAAGCACTGATCAGGAATTCCTCACAAATATGGGATTAGTTTGACTTACTCATATAAAAGTGTTTAATATCATAGTAGAGAAAATTTTACAATCACTTTTAATGACTGTAATATTTCATAGTTGAAATAAATTAAAATTTTAAGAATGACACAAATCTTTGTAAAATGCTGAAAAAATTAAGGTGAATGACATTTTGCTGAAAATTGCGTAACATTTTTGAATATATATATATATTTTTCAATATTAAATTTCAAGTAAATGAATAATTAAAGCATGCATTTCAAAGCAAAAAGTTGAAAGTATCTTTCAGATTCTTTTCAGTTTAATAAATTATTATTTTGATAATGAAAGCAGAAATGTAAAAGAATTAATTACCTCAGAAACTCAGTGACCAAAAATTACCCCAGTAACCCTATTTTATTAAAAATGGCAATTAATTAAAATGTGATTAACAATGTGGTTACAGTTAATCCTCAAAGGATTTACTGATAATTAAAAGCACTAAATATGACAATAAAAAATGTTTAAATGATGAGAAAAATATTGACTAGGAATTACCTCATTGACCAAGATTTACCCCAGATACATGGGGCAATATTTGATCAACTTCTGTAAATTATTTAAAATAGTATAAGAATTTTCAAGACTATTTTTTAATAGCTAAAATAGTTTATAATTAAATTAAAAAGAGGGAAAAGAAAAATGTTAAAAATTTGTTACTTAAAATATTTAAAGTTGAGACAAAGATTTTTGTAAAAGTGTGCCATAGCCAAGACCAATATTATTTCACAAAAACTAGGAAGCAGGTTCAAAAAATTTTTTTTTCTAAACTAAATAAGTAGCAATTGTACAATTAAATGATAAATTTTAAAGAAGTTAGTTTAGTATATCGCTAAGATTTATTTATTTATTTTTTTTTGATGAGGACATTTTCAAACAATGATAGGTACTGTGATCAAGAATTATCCCAGAAAGCTGTTGACCAGGAATTACCTCTAATGACCCTACTTATTATATGTGGAGCTGTGTAATATGGATTTTCAAATTACCACCTTGGAGTTTAATGTATTCTTTTCATTTATGTGTATATTTTTCTTTCACGCATAATGCCTCCAAGGTTGCCTTCTAGCAGTTAAAAACTTATTTATTTGATAAAATTTAGTGGTAATGCATAATTTTTTAGTTGAAAACTTTTATGAGTGCATTAAAAAATCTTAATGCAAATTTAATATGATAAACTATTTTTTTAAGTGTTTAAAACTAAAAAAAAGCCACTTGGTTTTTTAGGTCCTGTTCAAAAGCTAGCAACAGTGAGTTCATAACAAAATTTTTTAATTAAATTTCAATTTGAATTAGTTTAAATTTTAGAAAAATTTGATTAATGAAGCAAGGGTTGCCTTTCTAGACATTTCTTGCGACAGGAGTAGGAGGGGTAAAAATTTTATTTGATCTTATGTACAAGAAGTAGTTAACACAATTTTAGCCAGAACCATCTTTAAGCATGATGAGACCTGATTGAGGATGATTTTTAATTTGGTCTTAGGTCCATGGTGTGCAGGGATGTTTTTTTCAGGCTCACTATTTTCAAAAAGAAATCTTTATTTTATTTAAGTGAATAATTCTGCAAAGATATCAATTTTGAAATAGTGACACTTAAAATTGAGTACTTCTGTGTACTCTGACATGCACCAATGTCTTTGTATTCATAATACAAAGAAGACCTTTATAACACCAACCAAAAAAATTCAAGGTTTTACATTATATAGAATTTTATGTTATATAGATCATTCCATTTATAATTTACATTAGTCATGCACCAGATATTTTCAGTATCTATTCTGTCTTTGGACAAATATTCTGTTTGGTCAAATATCAAAATTTGACCAAACTGAATACTTAAAAGACCCTTAAAAATATTTTTAAAAATCTTAAAACAACTTCCAATTAATTTTCAATTAATATGCTAAGAATAATTAGGAACAAAATTATATATAAATAAAAAAGAATGGTTTTATGTTATTTATTTGCTATTTAAAAAGTATCAAGAAAATTAACTATTAATGAATTTTTTCATAGTAATATATGGTATACAAATGGAAGTTTCTAAATATTGCCTAATCAGTAAGTTGTTTCTTGCTTTTTCACAAAGGGTTTCTAAACTAAATGGAAAAAACTTTCAGCTGTGTTAATAGACATCAACACGACTCTTGTCCAGAAAACCAGGATCACAATCCACTTATTCAGTAAAAAATGCAGTAGATTTCTCTCCAGATCAAACTTGCATTCTTGTTTTGTTACTTTGACATTAATGGAGATATTGTAATTATATTTTAAACTAAGCTACTTTGATTTGTGAAAAATGTTATGAGCTATTGAAATAAAAAAAGATGTAGATGAATATTTATGCTTTGTTTGTTCTTTTGACGAAACTTTTGATTATATTTATCTTTCTTATTTATATCATCATTCTAAAAATTGTCTAAATTTGTTCATATGTGGTTCAGTGGAGAGGTAGTTGTGAACATGTCTGTGGCACATGTGAACACATGCATTAATTGGACGAAAATATTTTATTGAGTAAAACTTTTAAAAAACTAATTATATAAGCCTATTTCTGGTTGTGTGAATAAATCAATAAATGTTTCAGCACAGACAGATACAAGAAATTATTCGTAAAATCATGCATTAATATGCTTATTCGTTTTAGTCAAGTACAGCAAAACTGTATTACATTTAAATAAGTTATTGAATAATTCTGTTAGTGTGTTTTTACTTTTTTCTAAATGTTATGCAATATATATCCCAGAATTGTGCATCATGCAGGGTTGGCAAGTTTTTGACAGTGTACGGTTTTATCCGGTTTAAACCGTCACAGCTAAAACCTCTTGTCAAAAACTCGTCAGAAACCTCAAATACTACACTGATCTGTAAAATTTCACATTAAACATCTGTTACAAATATACAATATTATATGCAATATTAAAAATTTACTTTTACTGTATTGTATATTATCATTTTCGGGAAAAAAAAGAAAAAAAAATTGTCATAAATCTGAAAATTTGGCCTGCCTCCAAACTTGCTCAACTAGCAATGCTTCTGCTATCAAGCCCTGCTAGCTCAGCACCAATTGAGAGAGTATTTTGTAACTTTGGCTTCATACACTCTAAACTCGTAAACCATTTGGGTGTAAATAAATCTGCTAAATTGGTTAAGTGCTATAGGATGCTGTATAGTAAAATTGATCCAGATCATTAACAGTACAAAATCATTTTCTTCTATTTGAACATTCTAAAAAACAATGTTTTATTGCAATTAAAGTAATTTAATATTTTTGTAATTATTAAATTACAGTATAATTAATTTTATATAAAAAATTACTCAATGTTTCTCTCTTGTTCTTAAAATGTTTAAAGTGCATTACACGTTTTTGACGGTTTAAACCAGTTTTTGACACTTGTCATGTCAAAAACCAGTTCCTGATGTCAGAAACCCAACCCTGGCATCATGGTTTTAAATATTGCTAAAATTGTGATTTAAAAAATTGGTGATTATCACAGTACTAATTATCAATTTTTTTGGCCAACTAAATTTTATTTTCATAAAATAAAATATCTATAAAATAATATGGGATAAGAAGAAATAAATGCGTTTAAAATTGGAAATTAGTAAAGAATAACAAATAAACGTATTGGTTTTTACAAAAAGCTCCCACTTTTAATTTTTAGCTAACTTCCAGTAAAATAAAACTGAAGAAGTACTGAAAACATTGAATTTATAGCTCAATGTTTGACAAAGGTAATTAAATAATTATAATAATAAAATCCATTCACAGACTTAAAAAATACACTTATGAACTGTTCACATTTGCCCCTATATATACTGTTTAAAAGCAGAGCCTGATTAAGGTTGTAGTAGGCCCAAGGCCCAGCAGTTTTTCAGGGGCCCCTTTCGCATTAAAATAGTAGCTAGATCAGGCGTAGAAAATAGTTGCAGAAAACTGCAATTAAAAAAAAATATTTTCTAAATAATTTACTAAATTTGGGCCCTCCTCACCAGTGGACCTAATGTCACTGTCTAATTGGCCTGTGCGGTAATCAGGCCCTGTTTAAAAGTGCCCCATCTACCAACTTATGCTTAACTTACAGGGGGGAAAAATGATATAAGATAATTTTTTTGTAGATTTATTTAATCAATGTCGTCCCTATGGAATTTAATGCTCATATTCTACTTTAAAAAACGTCTTGAATGATTTTTTTTACTTCAATAACTTTGGAAATTTTTTTAATCCATAAATGCTTCCCTCTCTTATATAGACATATAATATATATGTATATATAACATTAGCGCCCGGGTAACCGAAAAGTCTTCTTTTTAAAAAACTTAAAAGTAATAGAATTTATTGAAGTTTGCACCACTTTTAGCCATCTTTTTTAAAAATAAATGCTTTTAAAAGCACGCCATAATGCCAAAAAAATAAATAAATAAATAAAAAATAAATAAATAAATAAAGGTCAGAAACAACTTTTTTTTCGAATCACTGCCAGACTGTTGATTTTTAACTTTTTGATTTGAAAGTGTTCAAAACTCCAGACAATATTATGTACTTTTAATTGATTGCAAACGACTTAAGGTATCCGCCTACGTTTAAAAGGTCCATTTCGATGAAAATTCGCAATATATTTTTATTTGATTTTTTTATAGAATGAACATTTCTGTTTCTAAATCTGTTTTTATTTTTCCTGTACGATTATTAGAAATGAAATTAGAACCCTTTAAAGAAAAGCAGACGGTGTTAATTTAAGCCGGAAGTGGAGACATTTAAACCGGAAGTGGATCGAAAATTGATGTTTATTCAACTGTTTTCGCCCATTTTTTAGGTTTTAGAATTAATCTTATATTTTAGCTGTGTCTATAGCATTGCCTCAAAGGTTTTAATTATTTTTTTTACTACTTTATCAAGTTAAAATTAGCAACAAATGCAAAATTTGGTTTTTATGAAGAAAAGTAGGCGACACATGCTCTAACTCAATATTTTATTAGTATTTATTAATGAAATTTTTTGAGTAGCTTTTTGATAATGAACAGAGCGTAATTAAATAAAGAATTGATTCTAGGTAAGTAATTTGTTAACATGTAGTTATTTTTATGAAAAATTACACGTAAAATTATTGAAATTTTCTGTGTAATTGTATATAATCAGCTGTATCTCTTTTATATTTCGGTATATTGATTAGCTTTTAGTTCATTACGTCTAATGAAGTGTCTAATATGCATATGATGAAAAAAAATGGGTTATATGCATTATTTTTTTAGAGGCAGAGGCGGAGCCGTTTTTATAAAAAAATGCTAAAAAATGACCAAAATTCTTCAATTTTTTTTAAAGTTGCATAAAATTTTTATATTTTGTCATTTTTATTCTTATTTTGTATTGTATTATACTTAAAAGTACCAAAATTACACTTTATTTAAAAAAATGGCTTTTTAAATAGTCTGATAGCATTGAATATTAATATAACGACTTGCAATAGCAAACTCGAAAATGCTCCAAAAAAGAATTAAATGCATAAAAATATAGAAATATGTATAAAATAAGCAAGTAGAAGGCTAAAGTTAAAAATTTAGTGGCTTTTTAAGTGTTTATTTTATTAAAAATGTTCTTTTAAACTCATATGAAAACTTTAAACGCGTTTTCTGAAAAATTAAATTTTCATCGGAAAAGGTGAACGACTATTGCTCTAACTCAAAATTTTATTATCTTATAACCATGAAATTTTTTGTGTAGCTTTTTGAGAATGTCTAGAGTGTAATGAACTAAAGAATTAGCTCTAAGTGACTTATTTGTCGATATATAGCTATTTTAATGAAAATTTACACGTAAAATTATCGAAATTTTCTATGTAGTTGTATGTAATCAGCTGTATCTCTTTTAGATTTCTGTATAGTGACTAGTTTTTAGTTCATTACACTCAATAGTGTCTAATATGCATATGATGAAAAAAAAATTGGGTTATATGCATTATTTTTTTTTTTAGAGCCGGAGCCGTTTTTATAAAAAAAAATGCTAAAAAATGACCAAAAGTCTTCAAAATTTCAAAAAGTTGCATTGATATTATATATTTTTTTTATAATTTTCTTTATTCTGTGTTACGTTACACTGAAAAATACCAAAAAATGTGTCTAAATTAGAGTTTTTTAAAAAAAGTCTTCGAACGTAGTCGGATACCTTAAGCGATCTATCTGATCCCTCCCGATTAAAAGTGCACGGCGGACGCTAAGACATACATTTACGTAACTCGAGCCGCATCATCAATTTTGTAATAAAATCTTTGTTGAAATATTGTTCGAAAGATAACAAATAACATACAAAGGACCTGAAGTTAACAAACTTCATTCCCATTCTAGAAATAAAAAAAAATGCTAAGAGTTTTTTCTTTGTCATTCTTTTTTTGACATTTTATAGGCATTTCTTTTCTCTTCTTACCCCAATCTTACATTTTTTAACACTTTCCAACAAAGTTGAAAAGTTTTTATAATTTCGGTTTGCCTGACCGCCCACGCTCTAACTCCCGTAAATATACTCGGATTGCCTTGAAATTTTTAGACATTGTTGACGTTTACCGTAACACGAACCCTATTTCGAATGAAGTTCCTATCTTGATAAGTTTATTTACAGGGACAGTTAAAAGTTACCGTTTCATTACGGCCTATGGGAAAAATATGTTTAAAATGAATTTAAAGATGTTACATCTTGTCAAACGTATTGAAATTTATATGCAACGAAATGCTCTAAAATATGCATTCTGTAAAGTATGCTATGAAAAAAATAGCCATTATTCATTTACAAGGCCGCACAAATTCCATTTACATAATGGTAAAAGAGAGAATTGTGTGCGACATATTTTAATCATGTTAAACTATTTTATGTGCAATAAAATTGATATATGTTGATGAGTCTTAATATAAGTTATACGATGTACTCATGCATAATACGAAGGGCATAGCATTTACAGGGACCCACAAAAGATTTCAAATATAGTCGCCTCTCGCCTTTCGTTAATTCGAATTCGTCGAAACCATAAGAAATGTTCGAATTATCCGAAGTTAGAATTTTGGAAAGTATGAGAGGAAAACATGCTTAAAATTGTACAATTGCAAAGGACTTAATGTTATAGTGTTTTATAATTTATTTCGCATGTTATCATCAGAGTGTGACTTAATATTAAATTTAAATATATAAATACATAAATTAAGGTATTACAAACAAGCACAATGGAAGAAAAAATTGAGATGTCACTGATGGACAGACGTGAGAAAAATGGAACGAAAGTGGATATCAAATGCATGAACAATATGTATACTCATTCGGAACAATTCTCACAAAAATCAAAGAATGAAAGTTATTTAAATGATCTGAAGTCCGTGAGAAAGAAAGGAAATATGAAAAATCTGAATTCTCCTTAGTTCGAATTAAATGAAGTTGAGAGAAAATTATTTCGAATAAAGGGAAATTTTTGACGTTATTCTGCCATTGAAAATTTCGGGACTTCATGTTTAGTTCGATTTAAGCAAAGATTTGATTTATCCGATTTCGAATTAACGAGAGTCGACTGTAGTATATTATTTCTGAAGTATACTATATATGTATCCGATGATGATTGACAAATGGATGAAATGCATTTTAATTGCGATATGCACTTTTAAGTTTCACTAAATCTATGCATATTATATGGTGTGTATAAATGCTATAGTTGACATATACAGGGATACACAAAAGAGCTTGCAAACGTTACTGAATTGAGCGTAAATTACTTAAAGATGGTTTTTAAATAAGTTATGCATTTTGATGTTGAACTGCACTCATTTTACTAAGAAATGTGTCTAGATTATAGATAAAATGACATACAGGGCTACACAAAGAATTGGATACATGGATGATGATAATTTCTGAGAATGTGATTTCAGTAGTTTTAAGAGGGTTTTGGTTTAAAATAAATTTTAGCTGAATACTGTCGTGTAATAAAGATACTAGGTAAACTGCAGGACTGAACAAAAGTGTTCAAGTATATTTCCATCTATTGGTATAAATTGCTGTAAGAGCCTGCTAGGCATTTTCTTGCTAAACTAAATTTCCCCCACTATATAGTATATATATATCAACCTACAGATTAAACATAGGACTGTTCAGAAGTATTGAAATACATATTTAGCTACAGGGTATCCAGCAAATAACGCCCTGATTTCAAAATTAAATTTCTCAAAAACAAAGATCAATAGAATTATGCAGTAAACAGTTTGTTTATCAGGTAAGCTATAAAAATCTTATACAAAAGTTTCGAACGGTAAATATTTTGAAAAGATTGTGCTCTGATTGCAAAGAATGCTTTGATTTGACATTTTTCTTGCTTTAGATTGCTGCCAGAGAATGTGTTTTTCGGCTTAAAATGCCATATTTCATAGTTTTTTTAAATTAAATTTTTGAAATTTCGAAATTCTAAAAATTTACTTCGAAAAATCTTTAAAATATTGCACTGTAAGCTAAAAAATTATTTCTCTGCAGGCAATCTAAAACAAGAAAAATGTCAAATCAAAGCATTCTATGCAATCAGAACGCAATTTTTTCAAAATATTCACTGTTTGAAATTTCTGTATAAGATTTTTACAGCTTACCTAATGAAAAAACCGTTTACCGCATATTACTATCAATCTTTGTTTTTCAGAAATTTAATTTTGAAATCAGGATGCTATTTGCTGAACATCCTGTATATACAATAACGTTATTTCCATAAATAACGAAGTTTTGTTAAAGATTTCAGGAAATGTTGGAAAGTGTTTCATAATCTATGCTTAATACATGATTTTTCTTATTTGTTTTATCACTTTTCCTATTTACACTGCCTACATATTTTGCAATAAATAGACAAATAAAGCTTATTTCAAACTTTTTTGGTATACTTGCACCCTGTTTTTTCATTAACCCTTTGTCTACTGACGGTACCGAAGAAGTACCATTAAAATAACTTATTATAAAATTCTTTTAATACGTCAGTTAGTTGTAATACTGTTTAGAATGAACATTACTTTATTTTGTTTTAAAAGCATTATTGGTTACACAATACAAAAATATTTTTAAAAGGATGATTTCATTTGCCTTTGTATCTTTTCAGCTTTCTTGGCGCTGAGGGAGGGGGATGGGGATTTTTCAATTTCAAGAAAAATGTCAAATCAAAGCATTCTATGCAATCAGAACGCAATTTTTTCAAAATATTCACTGTTTGAAATTTCTGTATAAGATTTTTACAGCTTACCTAATGAAAAAACCGTTTACCGCATATTACTATCAATCTTTGTTTTTCAGAAATTTAATTTTGAAATCAGGATGCTATTTGCTGGACATCCTGTATATACAATAACGTTATTTCCATAAATAACGAAGTTTTGTTAAAGATTTCAGGAAATGTTGGAAAGTGTTTCATAATCTATGCTTAATACATGATTTTTCTTATTTGTTTTATCACTTTTCCTATTTACACTGCCTACATATTTTGCAATAAATAGACAAATAAAGCTTATTTCAAACTTTTTTGGTATACTTGCACCCTGTTTTTTCATTAACCCTTTGTCTACTGACGGTACCGAAGAAGTACCATTAAAATAACTTATTATAAAATTCTTTTAATACGTCAGTTAGTTGTAATACTGTTTAGAATGAACATTACTTTATTTTGTTTTAAAAGCATTATTGGTTACACAATACAAAAATATTTTTAAAAGGATGATTTCATTTGCCTTTGTATCTTTTCAGCTTTCTTGGCGCTGAGGGAGGGGGATGGGGATTTTTCAATGCGGAAATAGTTCTATATTTATATTGTAAGAACATCAAATTTGTTCATTTTATAATTCTACAAAATACTAAGAAAATGATTAAAAATTAAAGATTTGAGTGGTGTTATAAAAATTGCACAAAAACCCTGTAAATTCAAATTTAATCAGTCCTTCTAAAATCCTTCAAAATATATATTAAATGATTATATTATGTAAATCTTTTAATTTAGTTTAAACAATTTGCTTAAAATGCTTTAGAATGCAAAATTTTCATGAATTCATAATGCGGTAGATAAAGGGTTGAGACAGAAATAGAAAAAGAAAGAAAGAAAGGAAAACAAGATAATAATAATGAAAAAAAAATTGTTTTTATCCATGTATTTATGAAATGTAATCAGTAATTTAGTTTAAGTCTCGATTTTTCGTGAAATCTGTTTGGAAGCATATATCTCAGCTTGATGGCGAATATGTAATCAAACCCAGCCATGTGTAGTTTTGAATGGTTTCTGTTTTTGACGAATGTAAGCTTGGCTGTTGACTGCACTGAACAGTCTTCACCTTGAATAACTCTCTTCTTTTGACATATTACTCAAGAATAGAGATACGAAGCTAATCGACGAAAGAAAGTCATTGTGTACTTTTGGATAAAGGCAAATTTCATTTAGAACATTTTCTTTCTTGTGGATTAAATTAACTATTGCGAAATTTTAATGATATGCTTTTTAAATTTACATACATAAACTGAATTCCAACGACTTATTACTTACCTACCATACGTAGTATAGGGTAAATCTTGCAATCATTTTGAAAATCGGAAAAAAAAGACGGATTTACATGTTTCAGATACTGGAGGCTCCAAAAAACATATTTTTCGGAAAACAAAAAATTTTTGGAACAAAAAAAAAATTGCTGTCTGTGTGGGTGTCTGTAAACGCTCTATATCTCGAACAAATTGAGATAGAGACTTGAAATTTACTATGCACTTAGTATGTAAGAATGTGACGAAGCCTATTTAATACCAGTAACCTCGATTATCCAGAACTATTTTTTTTTTTTTTTTTTTTGGACTCTCGAAAAATTCGTTTTGATGAAAGGTATATAAAATTTTTCGAAATTTTTTATTTTAAAGAAGGGAGTAAAAGGCAATAAAATAACACAAGTTTTGCATTAAGAACGAAGTCGGTTATAAGTTGCCGAGATATTTGTAATCTTGGTTTCCAAATTCTTCAATTTTTCATGACCCTATGTTTCATTCAATTTTCAATTCAATGATATATTTTAATTGGAAATGAGACGCTTAATCCTACGCAGTAAACTATTAGTTAATACGATTATTATTTTTGGAGCTATAAGGATGTTTCTTTGACGCAATTCGGTACTACTTGAGTAGTTTGGCGTTTAATATAATTTGTCGAAATAGGTTCACCAGCAATTCATTAGAGCATTACTATGTATATTAAAAATAATTAAATATAAGTTTAAATTTTGTTTTGGAATTACAATGCATTTTATAAATAGTTTACACAAATTTTATTTTCATATATTATTCATATCCATGATGGGTAAATATTACGGTGGTCCAGAATGACTAGTTTTTGAATTGCATTGTACTAAACTATATGGCCAAAGATGTCCGGCCACTTGCAATTTTAGACTTTTTTTCAATATCAAGGAAAATACACGAGGAATTATTCTGAAACTCCAAGTTTGGGAACAGAATAGTACAAGTCATATATTTCCGCGAAGATTTTTGCCGTTAAATCACAATAGAGGACCGTCAACAAATTAAAAAAGAACGAAAATCTTTTGGTTAACCCTGTCAAAACTAATGTACCCAAAGCATTTAAACTGCAGATTATGATTAAGTGTCTTATTGTAATAAACTGTGTTCATTTTTTATGAGGATATAATATATATTCGTAGAAAAATTAAAGTTTTTATAAAAATAGTCCCAAATTTTGCCAAGTTTTTTGCTCATAATTTGCAGAATTCTTACCATAAAAAAATTTGTTCTTTTCAGAAAATATGAAAAAAAGCATTGTACACAATGTCTTGTAATCAAAAATGAAAATAATAAAAATAGTATGAAAAATGAGCAAGTTTAATAAATATTTTTTTTAATGAGCATGCGTTAAACCAATCAAAATATAATTTGCATAATGTGTTACCTAAATGTATAGAGCAACTTTTGTGAAAGTCTCGGAAACATAGCTTGAAAATTCCGAAAGTGTTCGTCGATAGAGTAAGCTCAAAATTCGTTGTTCCAAAAATGAAGCAAAAATATGAGGGGCTTGATTTCTCGAACTTATATATGCATGCACATATATGACAGAAGAATAGGAATGCCAAACGAATTTTGGAATTCAGTAGTTTTATAATTATTTAATGATGACTTTGTATTTTAATAAATACATAACAAACTTAAAAAAAAATAACTTACTATTATGATGTACAAAACAAGTTACAAATAAGAAGAGAAAATTATGGTTGCATTAAAAATGATAACGATATCAAAAGAAACCTCCCTCCTCCTCCTAGAGATATTTTACGATAAAATATGCCAAAAATTTCTCACTCCTAAAATGACAATCTTATATGTGGATAGGCTCTAAATCTTATTTTTCAAATTGTATGTAATACATTCTCCATAGAGGTCTGCACGGGCACGGGCCGACAGAATGGTTCCTAATTTTCTAACGGCTTACCGGCCTGTTATAATAGATTTAAGCAACAACGATAAAACGAGCTATTTTCAGTTAATATGGTTTTAACGAGAATAAGTATAAATGTGAGCCATGAGCGGATATTAATTTAACAACAACAAAACAGAAATGTAACTTGTGCAGTGTAGAGACCGGCATCGGACAGTTACATTGTGTCTAAACTAAATTTAATATATATATTTTAGCAGATTTGTGTCGGGCCGAGATCAGGTTTGCATTATTTTTCTACATATAGTCACGCCGGGTCAGAACTAGACTTAATTGTTCTCAAGATGCGTAGGGTAGACAACATGATTTGTAAAAAATACTACTAACAATATAGAGCTTATGCTAACATAATCTTTGGAAATAAACTTCTTGGTGTTCTTAAATTTACTTCTCTACAACGCGAAATTTTGGCACATTTTTTGGTTAAATTTTAAAAGTAAAGGTTGTTGATTGACTAGCCTCGCTATTGAAAAGATTTGAAATCGAATTAGCGTTTTCCATTTTTGGTAAATAAGATACTTGTTGAGATATAAGATATTATTATCACATGGTTGCAGATTTTTCTCCTTTCCCACGCTATCGCTCCCGGAAATTAGATTCAAAAAGCTAACTTAGACAGTATTTTCTTAAATTGGTTGTATCAAAAAATAGTTAACACCATTCGATTATATAGTTCTGAATAAAAACACTAGCTAATCTTATGCGTTTGCAAAAAGAAACGAATTCAGAAATGCAGCGTTCGAAATCCTTGGTGGTCCGCTGGTCCGAGACCACCGATAATTCAATCGGACCACTAATTTGAAAAATTTAGTGGTCCGCAGGACCAGTGCCTTTAATCAGGCCCTGAGAGAACCACAACCGATCGCACATAAGATTTTTTTTTTTAATTAATCAGCGATGCCGCGGACGCGCTATAACGCGTAAATTACGCAAAAAATCGGCGATAAGGATGCAAAAAAATAGCTCTTACGCGTCCCACAAGACGCGTAATTTCATTAAAAAATCGCGAAAAAAGGCAAATTTCGTTAAAAAATCGCGAAATAACGACAAATTGCCAGCAAATTTTGTCAAACAATTCTCGAAAAAATGGCTAATTTCATTCCAAAACCCGAAAAAAAGGCAGATTTCTTCAAAAGATTGCGAAAAAACGGCAAATTTCGCCCAAAATAGCGATAAAATGGCAAATTTTGTCAAAAAATCATGAAAAACGGCAGATTTTTTTCAAAAAGTTGCGAAAAAAAAAAAAGACAGATTTCTTCAAAAAATCGTGAAAAAACGAAAAATTTTGCCCGAAAATCGCGATAAAACGGCAAAATTTGTCAAAAAATTGCAAAAAGCGACAAATTTTGTTAAAAAAATCGCTAATTAACGTCTGATTCCCGGCAAATATCATAAAAAAATTCGTGAAAAAAAGGATAATTTCATCTTGAAACCCGGAAAACGACAGATTTCTTCAAAAGATCGCGATAAAACGGTAAATTTCGTCCAAAAATCGCGAAAAAACGGTAAATTTCGTCCAAAAATCGCGATAAAACGGCAAATTTTGTCAAAAATTATCGCGAAAAACGGTATATTTCGTCAATAAATCCCGAAAAAACAAAAGATTTCGTCAAAGTAACGCGAAAAACGGAAATTTCGACAAAAAAGCACGAAAATAAATAATTAAATAAGTGAAGCCGGGAGAGAATTTTTCTGTTTTAAAAACTAATTTTCCTGCTTCAAAATTGTTGTTGCTGCTCCAAAAACTGATTTTCCTGCTTCCCAATCGGGTTTTTTTTTTCTCCAAATCTTTCTGAGTGAATGCGTCTCCTGAAAACACCATTTTATTAAGCATCATTTGAGTATGTACCATTTACTCAACAAAAATATCCCTTTTTTCAGCAAAAATGTCTTTTTAAGTAAACCTGTCTTGTCCCATTTTAAAATGGGGCAGACAATAGTGATACTTGTTATCTTCTACACTCAAATAAGCATTATTTTATAATTAAATTTGTATCTTGAGCATTTATTCTTTAAAAAGTACAGAAAATTTCTCTTAAATTAATATTGGTTTTAATTATTTATTATTATTAAAACAATTATTGCATTTTTTTTTTTTTTTTTTGTGGAAATGAACAAGTTCAATTTTTGCGTTGAAAAATATGACTTATTATTAGTGGGGACCCGCTTCTGTAGAAAAGGGACCCAGAATTTTTCAAGTCGAGCTGCATCACTGACACTAGCTACAATTCCACCACTCTGGCTAAAATCTGGAGAAAAATCGAAAAAAATGTGCATTAAACCTTAGTCAATTAAAATAAGTAATGGGAAATAAAATATCAAATTAATAATTTGATAGTTTTTCTTTACGTACTGTTTATTTAATTTTTAGCAAATTATAATTTTACATTTTATTATGCTGAAAATTTTGGACAAATGCAAAGTAAGATTGGTTTATTTTCCAGGGTGGGGCGGGGGGGGGGGGGGGGGGAGAGGCCACTCTAAGTGTTAAAATTATTTAATAGAATTTTACGTAGCGGACCAGTGATAAAGTCTGCGGACCAGTAAATTCTCATGCTTACTGGTCCTTAGGACCAGTGACCTTTTTTTTTAGGAATTCTAACGCTGAAATGTATCAGAAAGTAGATCCTTTGGATTTGAGAAAATCTTTAATAAAATTGTATAGAAATATTTTCTTAAATCTACTACAGATTTTTTTTTTATTTTTTTTTTAAACCATGTTAATTTTTTAAGTAATCTTTATTTTAATCTTGAGATTCTAAGAATCTAAATAATCATTAATGTTGCTGCTGGGAATTTTCTGTAAAATGTACTGTAAAATCATTCCATAAATATGTATTTAGTATTCTTAAAAAAAAAAAAAAAATTAATTATATGATAAAAATCTAAATTTTTCCGAAATAGTAGGTATTGTGTTGGGCCAGACCGGGCCGGGCTTGTTTTCACTGATTTCTGTATGGGCCTAGAAATATAAATGGGTCGGGCCGAACTTTTGATTTTACACCGGGTCGGGCCAAAATAAATTTCCTTCGTCCCGTGCAGATCTCTAATTCTCCATCGATTGAAAAATCGTCCCTCCCCCCCCCCCAAAAAAAAAAAAAAAAATAAATATGGTCCGATTTAGAACAAATTATGAAGCTGTCTTAACTTAATGATGCAAAACTTGTTAATTGTAATTATTTAAGTTCTAAAGTTTTCCAAGTAAAAAATTTAAAATGTTTCTTTAATATAGTGTGATTTAGTTTTATTTTTTAAATGTAAAATTGGATATGTAGTCAAATGATTAAATATTTCTTTATGATAGTTGTTTAAGGGGCTACTTCAGTCAACTGAAAAGACCCGTTTGCTAATATTACTTCTGTGGAAGAAATTTATAAAAATATCTCGGTTACATTTCTTTCTTTCTTTTTTTTCTTTTTCTTTTTTTTTTCTTTTTTTTTTCTTTTTTTTTTTTTTCCATTGGATAGCTGAGATTGATTTGAATGCAAGCCGTTTTTTATTTTTTCGATTTTCGTTGCAGATGTTTTTTTATAAGGGTGCTTTCGCTCTCCAAACTGGAAAAAAAAGAAAAAAAATGAAAGCGCCCTCATAAAATATACCTGTAAACAAAGTCAAAAACGTCAGGCATTCAGATCGATCTGAGTTATTTGAGGGAAAAAAATCATTTAAAAATATTAAAATGCAACAGAGATATTTTTATAAATTTCTTCCATAGGATTAATATTAGAGAACGGGTCTTTTCATTTGAATGAAGTAGCCTTTTAATTTTTGAAAATCTCGTTCTGCTAATTTATAAAGGGTTAAGCTACATTCCCAGGCTTTTTTTTCTTTTTCTTTTTTAGCACATTTGCAACCCCATGGCAGATAATTCCTCGCGTCCTCTTGATAAAAAATTGATTTAGAAGATAGCAAAACTTTAGGTGCGGTCCATCTTTCAGCGTGATCCCAGTGCTCTGAATCGGGCATTGTTTGTGGCGGTATTATGCATGTCCAACTGCCCTCTGCATCTCTTGCTTCACAGGTCACGTTACATACATTTTTGAAAAAGAAAAAAAAAGACCGTCGACTGGTTGCGTCAGGTCGTCGACCTGCTTTTCAAAAATACTGCAACTGTTTTTATGACCGTTTTGGACTTTTTGTGCTAAGTCGATTCTTTCGAAACGATTTAACTTTCCAAATGGTGCGAAATAACATTTCATTTTGTAGGTCTGGGCCTATTCTTTCAAAATTTGGAATTTGCGTGAATAAATCTTTTACTAAGAAGATACAACAAGGTGTCCAGTAAATAAGACTCCGATTTCAAAATTAAATTTCTCAAAAACAAAGATCCATAGAATGATGCGGTAAACGGTTTTATTATTAAGGGGGCTCAGGGCTTGAAAACTTTTCAAAAAATCGATTTTTTTATGATCTATTTTGATTATTCAATTAATTCTTAACTCAGTGCAAAAAATTGCATAAAAATGTTTGCATTTTTAACGAAGTTACAAGCATTTATGTATCAACACTTTCAAAGCCGCACCCATATAATTTCAAATTTAAGTCGCGTTTTCTCAAAACTTGATTTTTGACGACTAACACCAAGATTTAAAAAAAAAACTATTTGATGGAATGGCTTAATAGTTTTTTTGCATGCGTATAACATCATTATCTATAGAAATGAATTAATATATTTTAGATAGTTTAATATTTTGAGTATTTTTAATGAAAAAAAAATTGTATTTTTAGGGGTTTTTTTAATTTTTAAGTTTGAGAGTTTTTTTTAAATGTTTTTTTCGAGTGATTCTTATATTCTTAATTCATTTTATAAAGTTTGCTGATCATTTTAAAGCAAAAATTAGGTTCTTAAGTCAATTTAACGTTAAGATATCTTGGTGTTAGTGATATAACATACTATTTTTTTTTTTCCTTCCGAAAATTGTGTTACATAAATTTTGCTATATTTTTTATTATATTACGTTGAAGTGCTTCATTTTGTAATTTTATAAGACTACAAACATACCTTTAAAATATCAGAAAGTTTAAATTAATTACATTGAATACCTCTGCATTTATATGGACTCGAAGCTAGAGCTCTATTTACATGTTTTTTCGTATCGATCAAGCCCTGAGCCCCCTTAAGTAAGCTCTAAAAATTTTATGCAGAAATTTCGATCGGTGAATATTTTGAAAAGATTGTGTTCCGATTGCAAAGAATACTTGATTTGACATTTTTCTTGTTTTAGATTGCTTCCAGAGAACGATTTTTTCGGCTTACAGTGCCATATTTTAAAGATTTTTGGAATTAATTTTTTTAAATTTTGAAATTCCTAAAATTTAGTTCGAAAAATCGTTAAAATAATGCATTGTACGTCAAAAAGCTTGTTCTCCGCAAGCAACCTAAAACAAGAAAAATTTCAAGTCAAGTATTTTTGCAATCAGAACACAATCTTTTCAAAATATTCACTTCACGTGAATATTCACTTCATATTCACGAAACTTCTGTATAACACTTTTACATCTTACTTAATAAAGAAGCCGTTTACCGCATAATTCTATCGATCTTTATTTTTGAGAAATTTAATTTTGAAATCAGGGTCTTATTAGCTGGACACCCTATAAATTTCATACAGTTTGATAATCATTCATTAACTATAATAGAGAAAAAACAGACAGACAGTCAGACAATATATATATATATATATATATATATATATTAATGAAATTAGATGAATTAGTTGTTAGTGGGCGCTGTAATACTTACCCTAGAGATCTGCACGGGCCGGCCCGAAGCCCGAGTCCGGTCCGGCCCGCGGGCCGATTTCCAATAATGGCATTCAGGCCGGGCTCGGGCGTTATTTCTGAAGACTCGGGCCTTAATTTTTTTGCTGGAGTTTCAGGCCGGGCCTAACTTTTTTTTCCGCACGAAGCCGAGACTGATTTAATTCTTCCTAGTTTTCACGGACCAAAATAATCAGTTCCTATTGAATCTTCCTTTATGAAAATCCTTTTCTTGACTCTTTATAAATCAGTATTTTCAGTAGTATTTGGCTTTGTCCATAAATTTTTGCAAAAAAGGCATATACTTTTAAGCCGTCATTATTATACAATTAAACATTTGAATTTATTCCTTTTAAAGAATCGTAGATTACTAGGCAATTTAAAATAGAATTACACACACATTAAAAAAAAAAAAAAAACATGATTATGACGGAATTTTCTTTTAAACTGAAAACTGCAAGGTTCTTTTAAAATGTTCATCCATGCAAAATGAATACAACAATACGCGAGAAAAAAAATATATTAAACATTTACATCTGTTAAGAAGGGAACGTATTTTTTTCGTTCCAAAGCGATTCCGTCTTAGGAAATTTTACTTTTACTATGTACCATTTTTTAGATTTTTTTGTCTCCATTCCATGGAATATGGATTAATAATACTAATAGTAGGGGAAAAATGGGGCTCCGGCCCCAGGAGGAGGAGCTGAGGAGCTGAGGAGGGAGGAGGGCTCATCCTCCTCAAACCTCCTCCTCAAGCCTCCTCCTCACTCCTCCTCCACAACCCTCCTCCTCCTAAACCCTCCTCCTCAATCCTCCTCATTCCTCAAGGTTGTCTTATAAGAGAAGGGGTTAAAAAGGGGGATTAAATTTTTTTCGTGAAATTTGAATATTTTATGCTATAAGAGAGGGGTAAAAGGGTGATTAATTTTTTAAGTATACTTCAGTACGAGCGGTTCTTTTGATTGTTGATTAAGAGATGAATGATTCATATTAAATTAAAAATAGTAATTAATTAAAAGGTAATTAAAAATAATAAGTGAAAAATAATGAAGGGACTTAGAATTTTTCGAGCGGTTTTTTTAGTCAAGTATAGTACATAGTAGAATTTAAGAAATGAATAATAGCAATTAACGATAATTAGTAATTAATAAAAAAGTAATTAAAAATATTGAGTAAAAATAATGAAGGTAATAATTAAAAATGATAATTAAAAATAATGAGTAAAAAATAATGAAGGGAATTTTTCGGTGAACTTTAGTTTAAGGATTTATTTTTTGATTTGAAGCGGAAATTTTGGGGAGATTGATTTTTTTTTTTTTCACCGTGTTTTTAATAAGGGGTTAAGCGGATATTTTGGGGACACAGAATGTTTTTTTCTGTACTATTGTACGAGTAGTTTTTAATTTTAATGTGGTGACTTAAAAATTTTCAGTTTGGTGTAATTTAAGAGTTTATTTTTTGATTTTAAGCAGAAATTTTGGGGAGATTGATTTTTTTTTTTTTTTTTTTTCACCGTGTTTTAGATAATGGGTTAAGCGGGTATTTGGGGACATAGAATGTTTTTTTTTTCAGTACTATTGTACGAGTGGTTTTCAATTTTAATGTGGCGACTTAAAAATTTTCAGTTTGGTGTAATTTAAGAGTTTATTTTTTCGATTTTAAGTGGAAATTTGGGGAGATTGATTTTTTTTTTTTTTTCCACTGTGTTCTTACATGATGAGTTAAGCGGGTATTTTGGGGGAAATTATTATTTTAGACTAATCATTCACGAAGGATATATTTTTTTTTTCGGGGGTTGCTATTTTAATAAAGAACTAATTAAGAAGGGTTCATTCATGGTGAATTAATGAATTATTTTTTTTTAGGAGTAATTTTGTTAAGATTGAATTATTTTTTCATTTTTTGGAGTTTTACGCGGAGATTAAGTCTTAATAGAGGGACTTTAATTTTTTTGCAATGAAATTGACGCGCGCTCGTCAATCTAACCGTTCGGAGTTTGTAATTTTCTTCGAATCATGTGTGCATTTTGGTTTAGAATATCTTAGAAAGACTTCCACCACGTTTATATCTATCCAATATCATAAATAACACATGCTGGTAATGGGAATTTGGGAATAACAATTTTAAATATTTATTGAATGAAGGAACTTTAAAATTATTTCGAGTACTATTTTTAGTCAACTATGTTATACACTTGATATTTTAGAATAGTTAAAAAATAACTTTAAAATTTGAATGAAAAAATATGTTTCAAAATGGGATTTTACGTACTAACATTTATTTGCGCTCGTTGACCTAACCGTTCGGAATCTGTGATTTCCCTCGAATCATGTGTGAATAACTGTTAGATTTCTTTAGAAAGACCTGAATAAGCTTCAACCATCATAAATAACGCATGTCTGTAACGGGAATTTGAACTTAATTATTTTAAATATTCATTTTAATGAGGTGACTTCGAAAACAATTTGTAGAACTTTTGAGCGGTAATAATTTTTATTGGGAAACTTAAAAGAATCTTGTGATTTTTTGGGGTCTAATTTTTAATTGCTGAATTGCAATCTGTATTCGCCTTTCTTTCGTGTGATTGTGTAGATGTTGATGAAAACTATTTCTGTTCCAATTAATGAAATTTAATAATTAAAATAATAAAGTGTTCCTCACCAGACACCCTTTTTTCAAAATTCGTGCATATTTTTTAACATAACAATGTGTTTAATATAAGTAATTTTTGTGTGTCCTTTCTTTTCTGAAAGAGTAAGCGATTTTTAACAGAAATATCTTTTGACGTGTGTAATTTTTTGTTGGCAGAACAATTTTCAAATAAATAAATTTTAATATTAATAGAATTTTTGACTTTCCGAAGAAAAAAAGGAACTTATTTTTAATGTTTTAATACTTGTCGGTTAAAAAAATTAAACTATATTTATTATCGAAATGAATTCATCTACATTAATTTAAAAACATATAATATTTATAACCAGTAACGCAGAACTTTTTCAAACCCTGTTAATGAGATTGTATAACAAAAGTGTTATTATATAATTGAATTACTGTTTTTAAAATGTATTGTATGTATGTGCGTGTTTTGAATGTATCTGTATGTTGTATGTATGTATGTATGTGTGTGTGTTGCATAGTGTGTGTGTGTCGTATGTATGTGTATGTTGTATGCATATGTATGTGTGTGTGTGTTGTATGTATGTGCATGTTGTATGTATGTGTGTGTATGTATGTATGTGTGTGTGTTGTATGTATGTGCATGTTGAATGTATGTGTATGTAATTTTTTTTGCCGATAGGTGTGATCTTTAGCTGAAAGTGACCTAGGGTCAAAACTTTCACCCAGGAATCGCCACGAGGAGGCAGATCACATGATTCCCATATTGCACACATTCACATACATTATTTCGAGCGATATTTTTAGCGAAACATAATATGCAATTGAAGTTTTAGAATAATTAAAAAATAACTTTAAAATTTAAATGAAAGAATGTTTCAAAATGGAATTTTACGTACTAACATTTAATCGCGCTCGTCGGTTTTTACTGTTTGGAGGTCTGTTAATTTTCCTTTAACCTTGGAAAACCTTGCATCAATAAGGATATTTCAGAAAGACCCCCACTTTGGGTACTCTTTTAAACTAATATTTGTAATGAGATGTGTTCGCGCGCGTCGGCCTAACTGTTTGGAGTATCAACATAAAATCAGCAAATTAATACAAAATATTTCAAATAGTAAGAAAATGATTGATTAAAATCACCAAGTAAGAATAAAAATACTTCAAGCAATGAGAAAATAAATGTTTAAAATCAAAAATTTAACATTTAAAGGTTTTATCTTCAGATCTAAATAATTTGTGAAAAATGCTTTTAAATATTTTTAAAGCTGTATTGAAAATAATATTTTTCATACCTTAACATCAAAAAAAGTGTTAAATCCAAATCGATGAAGAGTTTAATAATTATTTTCTCAAAGAGAGGATACTAAATTCGTTGCAATATATGTATGTGTGTGTAAACCTAGATGAATCATTCTTATCTGCTTATCTGATAGCGTTTTCCGAAAAGGGTTGAATCATAACTGATAGGAACTGGGGTTGATGTGTTATCTTAATTAATCTTAATGAGTACTATATCTAATTAAAATTATTTGACTTGAAATAAAATAACGTCTTTTGAGCAATATCTCTTGAAAACTTAAGATTTAATTATTTAAATCAAATTAAAGGCTTTTTTTTATCTCATCGATTTATTTTAAATAAAACTAAAATATTTTTTTTTCTGTACTTTGTTAGCAAAATAAAGAGTGTATCACATTCATTTCGGCTTTAACTGTTTGAAAATTTAAATTAACCTATAATTAAAATGATTACATAAGGTTGAGTATGCGATCTTTTAAATGAAATCTAGTTAAAAACGGAACACGCATTCATATAAAACTTTGAATACTTATGGTGTTGTGTATAATGTAATGTATGTATTAAATATTAAATGAAAAATATGAATTAACAATAAATGAAAGACATTAACATTAATAAAATATTAATTAAACATTGCATTGATTAAAAACTTAATGAAAAATATTAATTTGGGAATACGCATCCTTATAAAACTTTAAACATTTATGCTTTTGGGTATAATATTATGGATGTATTAAATATTAAATGAAAAATATGAATTAACAGTAAATAAAAAATATTAATTAACATTAATAAAATATTAATTAAACATTGTGTTAATTAAAATATAGATTAAAAATTTAATGAAAAATATTAATTTCTCATGTAATTAAAATAACACTTTATAAATTAATGAATTAATAATAAATGAAACATGTTCATTCGAAACAACTTGAGAAATACTAATTTGTAATGAAATTAGAAAATACCAATTAATTAAATATTAATTAAAAATTAAATGAAAACTATTTATGAGAGACACATTGAAAAATATTCTCACCTTAAACTTTCATTCGCCAATCCTTAAATCCAACCTTCATCGTTGCTTACCTGTTAGGAAATGTCTGATAACAACAAATTCTTATCTTTAACGGTATTTCCCGAAGGCTGACTCACTAGATAAGTAACAATGACAAGTTCAAATCTGAAATTAAGAGTTTATTCATATTGAATATAATTAATATAATGTTTAATTAAAAAGGGACTTAATTTATTTAATACGTCATAATTAAGAATTTAATTAAATCCTAATATAATTTTTTTTATCTAATTAATAGAATAAAAAAGAAATTCTTTTCAACATTTTCAAGAAACATCAAGTTATCGAATACTTAATAGATTATTTTTTTAATGAATGTGTAATTAACATTTTTAAAGGATTTTTTTCTAATTAATTAGTGTTTAATTAAAATTTTCATAATTAAAATAAATATATAAAATAAAAAAGGAATTTTTTTCAAAATTTTCAAGAAACACCAAATTATTATTAAGCAATATTTCGAATAACTACAAACTTTAATCATGATGAGTCATCACTGTGAATGATCTTTTCTTCTCATATGTTATAAAAACAAGTTTAAGTATCCAAATTTATTGATATATTTCATTGTGTGTAGGATCCTTCTTTACTAATCTCGTTAAAATTATTCATTTACCAATGATTTAAACTTCACATTTTAAAGTCATTTATATAATATACTAACATTTGAATATTAAATATCAAATAATCGATATGCACTTTTTACACTCACATCTTACAATGTAATTAGTAACCTAATGTAATGATTTTTAAGCATGTCTTCTTAAATTTTTTTTCAATGAAAGACTATCACAGTTGAATATTTAGTTTTCTCTTCATAACTTTATCGAGAAATATGTAATGTATACCACACGATTTCATTAAATGAATCACAATACAATTCAAACTTCTCATTTTCAATGTTTATATATACTAGTGTTTATCAAATAGGTGTTTATTCTGAACAATCATTACTTAGTATATTGATGAAAAGTTTGTGTTGAACGGTTTTTAACTTAAATGGTGTGAGAGAAGGATATATTACGACAGAAGTTATTAAATATAGAGTCTTTAAAGTTTATACCCGTGCAGGAATTGGCATTTCAAGAAACAAAGTTGTGTCACATTTGAAAGCATTCTTTATATTCGAAACGCACACATGATTACGATCACATCACTGAAGAGTATAGAGAAGCTGTTTATGATGTATATAATTTGAATTTTCATTAACACAATATTATAACCGAAGTTTTTCGACAGTTTGAAAAATTATGATGCACAACGTCTGCACACGTTAACACAGAATAAGATTAGCTTATGCCCTTTCGATGATAAGCGTTATTTACAGGTAAGATGCATTAACATAACAACATTTTCTTGATAACTTTTCTTGCAGGTTTCGAAACCACAAACATCTGATCATACTTCTCATTTTTAATACACGACACTAACCATTGGGCCATTAAAGCCCGTAATTTAGTAACTAAAATTTAAGAAAGATCATCGAAAATGATTACTTCACACATGCAAAAATAATTTTTATTGTGACTTATCAGTTAAAAATCACGAAGAAAAGAAAAATATCACATATGTTTTGGATTACTTTGAGATTTTATGAGTCACTTCATCAGTTAAATAGACATAACCACTTCTTATGAATCACTACTTATGCTTAAATTTTGAAACACTTGCTTATATGAAATGTATTATATTTTAGTTTATCAGTGATAGTGCGATTACTTGTTAATAATTTTAATGTTATTAAAAAAAATTTAAAAAAATCAAATGTGAATAATTAATTAAAAAATCATAAGTCACTATTAAAGGTTTGAACAAATTATTAAAATTATTTTACAAAACTTTTCAAATTATTTAAAAATGTTTCACTAATATTTAGTAATCGTCAAATTTTAATGTCGATAATCATTTATGTGAGTCAGGTTTTCTGTTTTAACTGTTAAGTTATCAGATTCCCCCTTCAAGTACATCTCATTGATAAGTTTTAATCAACCAATCAACTATTTATTTACCCCAGCAACCAGCTATTTGTTTACCCTAGTAACCAAAAAGCTTTTGTCGACACATGAACAAAATTTTGAAGATGCAAGACTCTTCATTTTCATTCGAAAAAACAATGACTTATGTAATAAATTTTTTCTTTACTTAAATGAAACCTTCACATGTGTATGGTAAAACTTGGAAAATTTCATTTAATGCACAAATTTAAAGTTAACAGACAAGGTCTTCACACATCTTTTAGTATTTTACTAACACTTTGCCAAATATCTTTAGAAAACAACAACAGAATTTTAAATAATTATTTTAATAAAAATTCTCTTTTGTAAGTGACATTATTAAACTAACTTGAAAAATTAACTTGGCAAAGCAAGTTTTCACTATTCCAACTAAGTAATATTCATAAGTTTTATATGATAAACAACCTGTTTGGTTATGTCCCAGCATGGCTTTATAAAATGTATCTAAAATAACCTTTAATATCAATGTTTAAAAATATGCGAATAATTCAGTTAGTCTTTTATAGATGATTATTTTCCCTTCTATTATTTAAAAGACATTTTAAAATAAAATTATTACTGATGCCAGTTTATCCCAGTGTTATGAAATGTGTATGCAAAACTTTTAATTCTAATTTTCACATTTTATTATTTCAAATTATTGTTTTCAAGTTGTACTAAAATTTGGAAAAAAATATTTAATTTTCATGCATAATTAAATTGAAATACTTTAATAATAAATACACATTTAACATTGTATACTCACCTAATCCAACACTTTCACAAATACACGTCCGACTCGCTCCAAGGTTTAGGAAGAAATGAGAGATTCAAAGTCCTTATCAGAAAATGTTATCAGATAGTCTTATCTTAAGATAAGTGACGTCAGAGAACATATGTCATCAACTGGTCACGTGATGTATATCACATGACCAGTGCTTTGTTAATTAATCTTATTAATTAATTATTAAGTATTAAATTATTAATTATTAATTAATTATTAAGTATTAAATTAAATTATTTAATATTATTAATTAATCTTATTAAAAATAGTTATTATTTTTTAATAACAAAGAATTAATTTGCTTTGCCAAGTTAATTTTTCAAGTTAGTTTAATAATGTCACTTACAAAAGAGAATTTTTATTAAAATAATTATTTAAAATTCTGTTGTTGTTTTCTAAAGATATTTGGCAAAGTGTTAGTAAAATACTAAAAGATGTGTGAAGACCTTGTCTGTTAACTTTAAATTTGTGCATTAAATGAAATTTTCCAAGTTTTACCATACACATGTGAAGGTTTCATTTAAGTAAAGAAAAAATTTATTACATAAGTCATTGTTTTTTCGAATGAAAATGAAGAGTCTTGCATCTTCAAAATTTTGTTCATGTGTCGACAAAAGCTTTTTGGTTACTAGGGTAAACAAATAGCTGGTTGCTGGGGTAAATAAATAGTTGATTGGTTGATTAAAACTTATCAATGAGATGTACTTGAAGGGGGAATCTGATAACTTAACAGTTAAAACAGAAAACCTGACTCACATAAATGATTATCGACATTAAAATTTGACGATTACTAAATATTAGTGAAACATTTTTAAATAATTTGAAAAGTTTTGTAAAATAATTTTAATAATTTGTTCAAACCTTTAATAGTGACTTATGTTTTTTTAATTAATTATTCACATTTGATTTTTTTAAATTTTTTTTAATAACATTAAAATTATTAACAAGTAATCGCACTATCACTGATAAACTAAAATATAATACATTTCATATAAGCAAGTGTTTCAAAATTTAAGCATAAGTAGTGATTCATAAGAAGTGGTTATGTCTATTTAACTGATGAAGTGACTCATAAAATCTCAAAGTAATCCAAAACATATGTGATATTTTTCTTTTCTTCGTGATTTTTAACTGATAAGTCACAATAAAAATTATTTTTGCATGTGTGAAGTAATCATTTTCGATGATCTTTCTTAATTTTTAGTTACTAAATTACGGGCTTTAATGGCCCAATGGTTAGTGTCGTGTGTTAAAAATGAGAAGTATGATCAGATGTTTGTGGTTTCGAAACCTGCAAGAAAAATTATCAAGAAAATGTTGTTATGTTAATGCATCTTACCTGTAAATAACGCTTATCATCGAAAGGGCATAAGCTAATCTTATTCTGTGTTAACGTGTGCAGACGTTGTGCATCATAATTTTTCAAACTGTCGAAAAACTTCGGTTATAATATTGTGTTAATGAAAATTCAAATTATATACATCATAAACAGCTTCTCTATACTCTTCAGTGATGTGATCGTAATCATGTGTGCGTTTCGAATATAAAGAATGCTTTCAAATGTGACACAACTTTGTTTCTTGAAATGCCAATTCCTGCACGGGTATAAACTTTAAAGACTCTATATTTAATAACTTCTGCCGTAATATATCCTTCTCTCACACCATTTAAGTTAAAAACCGTTCAACACAAACTTTTCATCAATATACTAAGTAATGATTGTTCAGAATAAACACCTATTTGATAAACACTAGTATATATAAACATTGAAAATGAGAAGTTTGAATTGTATTGTGATTCATTTAATGAAATCGCGTGGTATACATTACATATTTCTCGATAAAGTTATGAAGAGAAAACTAAATATTCAACTGTGATAGTCTTTCATTGAAAAAAAATTTAAGAAGACATGCTTAAAAATCATTACATTAGGTTACTAATTACATTGTAAGATGTGAGTGTAAAAAGTGCATATCGATTATTTGATATTTAATATTCAAATGTTAGTATATTATATAAATGACTTTAAAATGTGAAGTTTAAATCATTGGTAAATGAATAATTTTAACGAGATTAGTAAAGAAGGATTCTACACACAATGAAATATATCAATAAATTTGGATACTTAAACTTGTTTTTGTAACATATGAGAAGAAAAGATCATTCACAGTGATGACTCATCATGATTAAAGTTTGTAGTTATTCGAAATATTGCTTAATAATAATTTGGTGTTTCTTGAAAATTTTGAAAAAAAATTCCTTTTTTATTTTATATATTTATTTTAATTATGAAAATTTTAATTAAACACTAATTAATTAGAAAAAAATCCTTTAAAAATGTTAATTACACATTCATTAAAAAAATAATCTATTAAGTATTCGATAACTTGATGTTTCTTGAAAATGTTGAAAAGAATTTCTTTTTTATTCTATTAATTAGATAAAAAAAATTATATTAGGATTTAATTAAATTCTTAATTATGACGTATTAAATAAATTAAGTCCCTTTTTAATTAAACATTATATTAATTATATTCAATATGAATAAACTCTTAATTTCAGATTTGAACTTGTCATTGTTACTTATCTAGTGAGTCAGCCTTCGGGAAATACCGTTAAAGATAAGAATTTGTTGTTATCAGACATTTCCTAACAGGTAAGCAACGATGAAGGTTGGATTTAAGGATTGGCGAATGAAAGTTTAAGGTGAGAATATTTTTCAATGTGTCTCTCATAAATAGTTTTCATTTAATTTTTAATTAATATTTAATTAATTGGTATTTTCTAATTTCATTACAAATTAGTATTTCTCAAGTTGTTTCGAATGAACATGTTTCATTTATTATTAATTCATTAATTTATAAAGTGTTATTTTAATTACATGAGAAATTAATATTTTTCATTAAATTTTTAATCTATATTTTAATTAACACAATGTTTAATTAATATTTTATTAATGTTAATTAATATTTTTTATTTATTGTTAATTCATATTTTTCATTTAATATTTAATACATCCATAATATTATACCCAAAAGCATAAATGTTTAAAGTTTTATAAGGATGCGTATTCCCAAATTAATATTTTTCATTAAGTTTTTAATCAATGCAATGTTTAATTAATATTTTATTAATGTTAATGTCTTTCATTTATTGTTAATTCATATTTTTCATTTAATATTTAATACATACATTACATTATACACAACACCATAAGTATTTAAAGTTTTATATGAATGCGTGTTCCGTTTTTAACTAGATTTCATTTAAAAGATCGCATATTCAACCTTATGTAATCATTTTAATTATAGGTTAATTTAAATTTTCAAACAGTTAAAGCCGAAATGAATGTGATACACTCTTTATTTTGCTAACAAAGTACAGAAAAAAAATATTTTAGTTTTATTTAAAATAAATCGATGAGATAAAAAAAAGCCTTTAATTTGATTTAAATAATTAAATCTTAAGTTTTCAAGAGATATTGCTCAAAAGACGTTATTTTATTTCAAGTCAAATAATTTTAATTAGATATAGTACTCATTAAGATTAATTAAGATAACACATCAACCCCAGTTCCTATCAGTTATGATTCAACCCTTTTCGGAAAACGCTATCAGATAAGCAGATAAGAATGATTCATCTAGGTTTACACACACATACATATATTGCAACGAATTTAGTATCCTCTCTTTGAGAAAATAATTATTAAACTCTTCATCGATTTGGATTTAACACTTTTTTTGATGTTAAGGTATGAAAAATATTATTTTCAATACAGCTTTAAAAATATTTAAAAGCATTTTTCACAAATTATTTAGATCTGAAGATAAAACCTTTAAATGTTAAATTTTTGATTTTAAACATTTATTTTCTCATTGCTTGAAGTATTTTTATTCTTACTTGGTGATTTTAATCAATCATTTTCTTACTATTTGAAATATTTTGTATTAATTTGCTGATTTTATGTTGATACTCCAAACAGTTAGGCCGACGCGCGCGAACACATCTCATTACAAATATTAGTTTAAAAGAGTACCCAAAGTGGGGGTCTTTCTGAAATATCCTTATTGATGCAAGGTTTTCCAAGGTTAAAGGAAAATTAACAGACCTCCAAACAGTAAAAACCGACGAGCGCGATTAAATGTTAGTACGTAAAATTCCATTTTGAAACATTCTTTCATTTAAATTTTAAAGTTATTTTTTAATTATTCTAAAACTTCAATTGCATATTATGTTTCGCTAAAAATATCGCTCGAAATAATGTATGTGAATGTGTGCAATATGGGAATCATGTGATTTGCCTCCTCGTGGCGATTCCTGGGTGAAAGTTTTGACCCTAGGTCACTTTCAGCTAAAGATCACACCTATCGGCAAAAAAAATTACATACACATACATTCAACATGCACATACATACAACACACACACATACATACATACACACACATACATACAACATGCACATACATACAACACACACACACATACATATGCATACAACATACACATACATACGACACACACACACTATGCAACACACACACATACATACATACATACAACATACAGATACATTCAAAACACGCACATACATACAATACATTTTAAAAACAGTAATTCAATTATATAATAACACTTTTGTTATACAATCTCATTAACAGGGTTTGAAAAAGTTCTGCGTTACTGGTTATAAATATTATATGTTTTTAAATTAATGTAGATGAATTCATTTCGATAATAAATATAGTTTAATTTTTTTAACCGACAAGTATTAAAACATTAAAAATAAGTTCCTTTTTTTCTTCGGAAAGTCAAAAATTCTATTAATATTAAAATTTATTTATTTGAAAATTGTTCTGCCAACGAAAAATTACACACGTCAAAAGATATTTCTGTTAAAAATCGCTTACTCTTTCAGAAAAGAAAGGACACACAAAAATTACTTATATTAAACACATTGTTATGTTAAAAAATATGCACGAATTTTGAAAAAGGGGTGTCTGGTGAGGAACACTTTATTATTTTAATTATTAAATTTCATTAATTGGAACAGAAATAGTTTTCATCAACATCTACACAATCACACGAAAGAAAGGCGAATACAGATTGCAATTCAGCAATTAAAAATTAGACCCCAAAAAATCACAAGATTCTTTTAAGTTTCCCAATAAAAATTATTACCGCTCAAAAGTTCTACAAATTGTTTTCGAAGTCACCTCATTAAAATGAATATTTAAAATAATTAAGTTCAAATTCCCGTTACAGACATGCGTTATTTATGATGGTTGAAGCTTATTCAGGTCTTTCTAAAGAAATCTAACAGTTATTCACACATGATTCGAGGGAAATCACAGATTCCGAACGGTTAGGTCAACGAGCGCAAATAAATGTTAGTACGTAAAATCCCATTTTGAAACATATTTTTTCATTCAAATTTTAAAGTTATTTTTTAACTATTCTAAAATATCAAGTGTATAACATAGTTGACTAAAAATAGTACTCGAAATAATTTTAAAGTTCCTTCATTCAATAAATATTTAAAATTGTTATTCCCAAATTCCCATTACCAGCATGTGTTATTTATGATATTGGATAGATATAAACGTGGTGGAAGTCTTTCTAAGATATTCTAAACCAAAATGCACACATGATTCGAAGAAAATTACAAACTCCGAACGGTTAGATTGACGAGCGCGCGTCAATTTCATTGCAAAAAAATTAAAGTCCCTCTATTAAGACTTAATCTCCGCGTAAAACTCCAAAAAATGAAAAAATAATTCAATCTTAACAAAATTACTCCTAAAAAAAATAATTCATTAATTCACCATGAATGAACCCTTCTTAATTAGTTCTTTATTAAAATAGCAACCCCCGAAAAAAAAAATATATCCTTCGTGAATGATTAGTCTAAAATAATAATTTCCCCCAAAATACCCGCTTAACTCATCATGTAAGAACACAGTGGAAAAAAAAAAAATCAATCTCCCCAAATTTCCACTTAAAATCGAAAAAATAAACTCTTAAATTACACCAAACTGAAAATTTTTAAGTCGCCACATTAAAATTGAAAACCACTCGTACAATAGTACTGAAAAAAAAAAAACATTCTATGTCCCCAAATACCCGCTTAACCCATTATCTAAAACACGGTGAAAAAAAAAAAAAAATCAATCTCCCCAAAATTTCTGCTTAAAATCAAAAAATAAACTCTTAAATTACACCAAACTGAAAATTTTTAAGTCACCACATTAAAATTAAAAACTACTCGTACAATAGTACAGAAAAAAACATTCTGTGTCCCCAAAATATCCGCTTAACCCCTTATTAAAAACACGGTGAAAAAAAAAAAAACAATCTCCCCAAAATTTCCGCTTCAAATCAAAAAATAAATCCTTAAACTAAAGTTCACCGAAAAATTCCCTTCATTATTTTTTACTCATTATTTTTAATTATCATTTTTAATTATTACCTTCATTATTTTTACTCAATATTTTTAATTACTTTTTTATTAATTACTAATTATCGTTAATTGCTATTATTCATTTCTTAAATTCTACTATGTACTATACTTGACTAAAAAAACCGCTCGAAAAATTCTAAGTCCCTTCATTATTTTTCACTTATTATTTTTAATTACCTTTTAATTAATTACTATTTTTAATTTAATATGAATCATTCATCTCTTAATCAACAATCAAAAGAACCGCTCGTACTGAAGTATACTTAAAAAATTAATCACCCTTTTACCCCTCTCTTATAGCATAAAATATTCAAATTTCACGAAAAAAATTTAATCCCCCTTTTTAACCCCTTCTCTTATAAGACAACCTTGAGGAATGAGGAGGATTGAGGAGGAGGAGGGTTTAGGAGGAGGAGGGTTGTGGAGGAGGAGTGAGGAGGAGGCTTGAGGAGGAGGTTTGAGGAGGAGGAGCCCTCCTCCCTCCTCAGCTCCTCAGCTCCTCCTCCTGGGGCCGGAGCCCCATTTTTCCCCTACTACTAATGATAACTGAAACATTTATATACAACAAACAAAGATTCATTTAAAAGCGTAAATATCGCAGCTTACGGCACTTCTGCATAAATGGAGATTATAAACATGGAAACAAAAAGACTAATATAAATTTTTTTGGTCAGAACACTTCCGTACGAGTAAAGATCAATGTTCTGTAGAAATTCACTCGAGCCGGGCCGGGTTCTGACCGAATTTTAAACTTTTTTCCGGACCGGGCCGAACTTGGGCCGAAATCTTCACTTTCGGGTCGGGCCAATATTTTTTTCGTTCGGGCCGTGCCGGGCTGGGGCCTGGAAATTTCGGCCCGTGCAGACCTCTAACTTACCCATCATGGATATGCATAGTATAAAATGTGAAAATAAAATACGTGCAAACTATTTGTAAAATGCATCGCAATTCCAAAATAAAATTTAAACGTATATTTAAATGTCTTTAATAGATACTAATGTTCAGTTACGGAATTACGGTTGATTATCATGTCGACAAATGATATAAATCTCTAAACTATTCGTAAATTATTCAAAATGCCATAATTTTTATTTTAAATAACGAAAGAACAAATTAATTAGTAAAAGATTAAAAACTAGTCGGTGAAACCACCGTAATACTTAACCATCATGGATATGTACATGAAAATAAAACATGTGAAAACTATTTATACAATGCATTGCAATTTATAAACAAAATTTAAATATTGTTAATATACATAGTAATGCTATATTAAAGAACTGCTGATTACCAATTTCGACAAATTATATAAAACGCCAAACTACTGAAGTAGTACCGAACTGCGTAAAAGAAACATCCTTATAACTCCAAAAATAATAATTCTATTAACAAACAGTTAACTGCGTCGGATTAAGCTTCTCATTTCCAATTAAAATGTATCTCTGAATTGAAATTTGAATGAAATACAGGGTCATGAAAAATCGAAGAATGTGGAAAACAGGATTACAAATATCTCGGCAACTAATAATCCGATCGACTTCGTTCTATATGCAAAATGTGTGTTATTTTATTGCCTTTTACATCAATTCCTTAGAACAAAAAAATTCGAAAAATTTTATATACCTTTCATCAGAACGAATTTTTCGGGAGTCCGAAAAAAATAGTTTCGGATAATCGAGGTTACTGATATTAAATAGGCTTCGTCCCATTCCTACATACTAACTATATAAAAAATTTCAAGTCTCTATTTCAATTTGTTCGGGAGATAGAGCGTTTACAGACAGACAGACGGACGGCAATTTTTTTTTTCCTAAAAATATATTTTTTGGAATCTCCGCTGTCTAAAACCTGTAAATCCGTCAAAAAAAAAAAAAAAAAAAAAAAAAAAAAAAAAACGATTTTCAAAACGATTGCAAGACTTACCCTATACTACGTATGATGGGTAAGTAATACTAAAAATAAAACGTCGAATTATAAATCTCTAGATGACGTAACAAACATATGTAACGTGTTTAATGTCAAGTGAATGACTTTTACGATAAGCCATTATTGGCATTATAATCTTGCAGTTTGGTAATAAGTTTTTTGATTGACGGAATAATGAAGTAATACCGATTTGCGTGAAAGACGCATCCTTATAAATCCAAAAATGATAATTATATTAACTAACATTTTATTGCTTTGGATTAAGCATCTCAAGTCCACTTAAAAAATATCTTTGAATTAAATACAGGGTCATGAAAAATCGAAGAATATGGAAAATATGTTTACAAATATCTTTGCAACTAATGATTCGATCGACTTCATTCTTTATGCATTTTTTTTTTCACATTAACTCCTTAAAATAAAAAAAAAAAACAAAAATTTTTATGTACCTTTCATCAGAACGAATTTTTCGAAAGTCCGAAAGAAATAGATCCGGATAATCGAGGTTATTGATATTAAACAGGCTTCTTCTCATTCTTACATACTAAGTACATACCAAATTTCGAGTCTCTATCTAAATTTGTTCGCGAGATAGAGCGTTTACAGACAGATGGACGGCATTTTTTTAATTTTTTTTCTAAAAATGTTTTTCGGAATTTCCAGTGTCTAAAACGTGTAAATAAAAAAAAAAAAAAAAAAAAAAAAAAAAAAAAAAAAAAAAAAATGTTTTTCGACTTTCAAAACTGTTGCAAGATTTACTCTATACAACTTGTGATCGGTAAGTAAAAGGGGAAAAAGTCTTAATTAGCGGTGAAAGATATCGGCCAATATTCTCAATTGCAAACACCTAAATGAAAAACATTAAAATTGGGGTGAGAGTAAAGGTCTGCGTACATGGGCCGAAATTTCCAGGCCCGAGCTCGGCCCGATCCATACCAAAAAAAAAAAAAAAAAAAAAAATCGACGTGGCCTGAACGAAAAAAAATATTGGTCCGGCCCGTTATTAAAGTCGAAAAGTCCGTTATTCTAGTCTAAAAAAATTGGCCTTGTTTTTTTTTTTTTTTTTTCTTGTGTACCCTTTTAAATTATTTGAAAAAATTAAATTATATCTTTTTTTTCTTTTAAATTCATCAATCATCAGAGATAAAGAAAATTTAATTAATTCAATTTGACAATTCAAGGAGAGGCAATGGACTTTCCTCCCTCCCACCCCGCTACCATTTCACAATCATTTTTACATGGTCATTAAGAACTTCGTGTGCTTGTATTCGTTCATGCGAGAAAGAGAAAGGGATAAATGTTTGAAAAGAACATACAAATCGTTGAATAGACTGTTGCTAAGGCAACTGTGAAGGATCCAAAAACCGGATAAAATGACGAGTTCTCTGTTGTAGAGAAACTACAATCTCAGGTACGTTACTTACAAAGTCCAGTTTCTCTCCTCAAAAGAGCCGTCCTTAAAGCGCGATCACACACACTGTCTATTAGGGGTATGCGACAGGTGCAGCCGCACAGGGCCTCACGTGTAGAGAGGCCTCGCATCTGGACACAAAATATTTTTTCTTTAATAAAAAGAAGGTATGATTGAAAATAGAGCCGTACCGAGTACTCGGTAAATACTCGGTATTCGGCCTACTCGGCCAATTTGCCGAGTACTCGGTATTCGGCCAAATTTTGGCCGAGTACTCGGCCAATACCGAGTAGTTGTAAGAATTTAATTTTTTAAGCATATGAATTTATAACTGATCTGTAAAAATTTATTCGAATATCAATGTATAATATATGTAGTAATTCATAAAACTATTTACTCTGTATTTAACATTATGTCTGCAAAATATAAAAAAAGTTAAGAACAAAATCCCTAAAAAAATTTCACTTTTATAATATAAAAATGAAATAAAAATACTTTTTTATATATAGGAAAACAGAAAAGACTTAATTTGGATAAAGAAACTGAAAATACAATAAATGCAATAAAAAATTAATAATAAAATTTATTATACAGTCGAACCCCGTTATAACGAACTTCAAGGGACCGAAATTTTTGTTCGCTATATCCAGTGGTTCGCTATATCCGGACCATTAAAAAATGTTAATTTATTAAGATATGAATATTATTAACTGATACCTATATATTCAGTAATGATATTAAGTAAAAATGGAAAGTCTATTAGATATGATCATTAATGAATTAAATTGACTAAAATTGATAAAGGTATAAGCTGACAGACTACTAAATGAATTAACTAGAAATGAAGACAAATAGAAATATAATACAGCACCTACTGTCCAAACAAGTAGAGACTGATCTTAGTTCAGATAAATGTTAGGATAAATGAGTAGACATTTAAGGAATGATCCTGACTATACTAAAATCTTAATTGACGTTGTGGGCGTGATCACACCTGCAGAAAATCTACCATAAAAGAGAAAGAATCCAGGTCTTACTACTTTTTTAATAAAAAGACTTACCTTTAATTTGCACCATGTTTCACCAACCGGCATGCATTTTCTTATAACATTACAATAGAAAACCTGTTTTCACCACAGCGGAAAAGTAAAAAGAGAAAAAAAAATCATGGTCGACTGGAAAAAATGTTCGTTATAACCGATTCTTAAGATTTTGGAGGTTCGCTATAAAAGGATAAAATAGCATTAAATACAATAAGAAAATGATGGGACCAAAATTTCTGTTCGTTATACCTGGGAGTTCATAATAAACCGGGTTCGCTATAACGGGGTTTGATTGTATTTCAAATTATGTTGCAAAAGCACCAAACGTTCTACGTTATCAGTAGACAGGGCATTTCTTTTACTACTATAAATTTGGCTGGCCTCTATTATGTTCAGAATAAACAGTTGTTGAAGGTGCATGTAAGAGTTTTTTGCAAAATTGCACATAATCGGAAAAGTTTTTTTTTTTTTTTTTTTTTTTTTTTTTTTTTTTTTCTCCCCTCACTATGTAAAATGGAGTGTCAGTTTTACATGTCTTCTGTTAAGAAAGCCTGTATCTCTTTTTCAGGGTTGGCAACTTTTTGACAGTGTGCGGTTTTATCCGGTTAAAACCGTGGTTTAAACCGTCATGGCTAAAACCTCTTGTCAAAAACCTCGTCAGAAACCTCAAATACTACACTAATCTGTAAAATTTCACATTAAACATCTGTCACAAATATACAATATTAGATGTGATACTAAAAATTCACTTTTACTGTATTGTATATTATCATTTACGGAAAAAAAAAAAAAGTCATAAATCTGAAAATTTGGCCTGCCTCCAAACTTGCTCAACTAGCAATGCTTCTGCTATCAAGCCTTGCTAGCTCAGCACTGATTGAGAGCGTATTTTGTAACTTTATCTTCATACACTCTAAACTCATAAACCATTTGGGTGTAAATAAATGTGCTAAATTGGTTAAGTGCTTTAGGATGCTGTGGGGTAAAATTGATCCGGTTTATTAACTGTACAAAATCATTTTCTTCTGTTTGAACATTCTAAAAACAATGTTTTATTACAATTAAAAGTAATTTAATTTTCTTGTAATTATTAAATTACAGTATAATTAATTTTAAATAAAAAATTACTCAATGTTTCTCTCTTGTTTTTAAAATGTTTAAAGCACATTAGACTTTTTGATGGTTTAAGCCAGTTTTTGATGCTTTAAACCAGTTTTTGACGGTTTAAACCAGTTTTTGACTCTTGTCATGTCAAAAACCCAACCCTGCTCTTTTTGTACCAATTCTTCATGCAGTGATTTTAAACTAGTACTAGGTTCACAATCTTTTTGTTCATTGAAAATTTCCTCAAAACATTGCCAGAAAAAATAAAGAATACTGCCCAGTTAAACTGATGGTGCTCTGAGCTCACAGGCTACAAATACTAATTGTACATTAAAGCCTTATATTTTCAAGGGTTAACTCCGTTCGAAAAAAAAATTAAGAAGGGGAAACAGCTCTCCCCTTTCCTCTTTTTTTATACTTAATCATTGAACCTCCTATACTATCAAATACATGCTTTATCATATAAAAAATCTATATCCAAAATTCAGAGCAAATTAGATAATTCTTGATAAAAACCCATTTAGCATTTATATAATTTAAAAGGAGTTATCCCCTTCTTTTATACTTAACCATTAAACTTCCAAAACTATTCAGAGATTTGAACGAAATCTGAAAATTCTGCTTGAAAAACCTATTTATATAAATTAAGAGGGGGGGGGGCATTAGAACCCCTGTTGCCCCTATTTATACTTATTCAATGAACACCTAATAGCAGTCACGGAATCGCCTCATCAGAATGATCCTAATCTAAATTTTGAACGAAAACTTAATTCTGCATGAAAATCCCATTTATATCAACTAACGGGGGGGGGGGGGCATTAGAACCCCTGTTCCCCCTATTTATACTTATTCAATGAACACCTAATAACAGCCACGGAATCGCCTCATCAGAATTATCCTAATCTAAATTTTGAACGAAAACTTAATTCTGCATGAAAATCCCATTTATATCAACTAACGGGGGGGGGGGGGGCATTAGAACCCCTGTTCCCCCTATTTATACTTATTTAATGAACGCCTAATAACAGTCACGGAATCGCCTCATCAGAATGATCCTAATCTAAATTTTGAACGAAAACTTAATTCTGCATGAAAATCCCATTTATATCAACTAACGGGGGGGGGGGGGATTAGAACCCCTGTTCCACCTATTTATACTTATTCAATGAACACCTAATAACAGTCACGGAATCGCCTCATCAGAATGATCCTAATCTAAATTTTGAACGAAAACTTAATTCTGCATGAAAATCCCATTTATATCAACTAACGGGGGGGGGGATTAGAACCCCTGTCCCCCCTATTTATACTTATTCAATGAACACCTAATAACAGTCACGGAATCGCCTCATCAGAATGATCCTAATCTAAATTTTGAAAACTTAATTCTGCATGAAAATCCCATTTATATCAACTAACGGGGGGGCATGAGCCCCCCGTTCCCCCTCTTATACATATCGAATGAACTTCAAAAACTAATCAGGGAAGCGCCTTGTCAGGATATACCTACATACAAAATTTTAAGAGGATCGGATATTTTTATCATGAGTTATCGCGTTACGCATAGTGATGGGCGATTTCGATTTTTTAAATCGATTTAATCGATACTACGGCCAACTCGATTTAATCGATACTTTAAAATTTTTAATCGATTTCTCTGAAGGTAATATAATTTTCATTTTCCTTCAAAAGTCGAAGATAAAATAGACGAATGTGCCAATTCCAAAATTTCAGTGTATTAGTTTCTAAGATAGAAGAATTAAAGAAACCTCAGAACCCGCCCTCCCCCCCTCCTTGCAAAATAGCGTTTTTTTTTTTTTTTTGAGTGATGTACACCAAAAATTGATCAGGATCAATTTTTATTAAGTACCAGCTGAATCTGAATTTTGATTAAAATCCATGAAAGCGCGAGATACAGCTATTGCGAAATCATAATAAAAAGAATATTGCCCAGTTAAACTGATGGCATTGAGCTCACAGGCTACGCATACTAATTGTACATTACAGCCTTGTATTTTCGTTAATTCCGTTCGAAAAAAAAAATTAAGAAGGGGAAACAGCTCTCCCCTTTCTCCTTTTTTATACTTAATCATTGAACTTCCTAAACTATCAAGTACATGCTTTATCATATTAAAAAATCTATATCCAAAATTCAGAGCAAATCGGATAATTCTTAATAAAAACCCATTTAGCATTTATATAATTTAAGAGGAGTTATTCCTCTCTTTTATACTTAACCATTAAACTTCCAAAACTATTCAGAGATTTGAACGAAATCTGACAATTCTGATCGAAAAATCCATTTATGCAAGTTAAGGGGAGGGGCATTAGAACCCCCGTTCCCCCTGTTTATACTTATTCAATGAACACCTAATAACAGCCACGGACTCGCCTCATCAGAATGATCCTATATCTAAATTTTGAACGAAAACTGTTAATTCTGCATGAAAATCCCGTTTATATCAATTAAGGGGAGGGGCATGAGCCCCCCGTTCCCCCTGTTTATACTTATTCAATGAACACCTAATAACAGCCACGGTATCGCCTCATCCGAATGATCCTATATCTAAATTTTGAACGAAAACTGTTAATTCTGCATGAAAATCCCGTTTATATCAATTAAAGGGGGGGGGGGCATGAGCCCCCCGTTCCCCCTATTTATACTTATTCAATGAACACATAATAACAGTCACGGAATCGCCTCATCAGAATGATAATATATCTAAATTTTGGACAAAAACTGTTAATTCTGCATGAAAAACCCGTTTATATCAATTAAGGGGAGGGGCATGAGCCCCCCGTTCCCCCTGTTTATACTTATTCAATGAACACCTAATAACAGCCACGGTATCGCCTCATCCGAATGATCTTATATCTAAATTTTGAACGAAAACTGTTAATTCTGCATGAAAATCCCGTTTATATCAATTAAAGGGGGGGGGGCATGAGCCCCCCGTTCCCCCTGTTTATACTTATTCAATGAACACATAATAATAGTCACGGAATCACCTCATCAGAATGATCCTATATTTAAATTTTGGACAAAAACTGTTAATTCTGCATGAAAAACCCATTTATATCCATTAAGGGGAGGGGCATGAGCCCCCGTTCCCCCTTATACATATCGAATGAGCTCCAAAAACTAATCAGGGAAGCGCCTTATCAGGATATACCTATATACAACATTTCAAGTGGATCCGTATTTTTATCATGAGTTATCGCGTTACGCACGAACATACAGAACGGACGGGCACATAAGCTCTCAGGCTATGATAACCTGTGAGCTAAAAAATGCAGCATATCAGCGTCACCTGCTGGGCAATTTACACCAAGAACAAAATAACACTAATCTATCTCAGAGATTTACTGAATCTGAATTTTGATGAAAATTCGTTCTTGAGATAGCGCTATTGCGTTAATCATGAATAATGCAGTATAGCAGCGCCATCTCTTAAGCGATTTCCACCAAAATGTAATTAGCATCAAATAATATCAAGGACTAATTGAATCTAAATTTTTATGAAAGTCCGTGCATTAGTTCTTGAGATAAAGCTAAAATGGAAACAGGGGCGTGCGAAAAGAGAACTACGCCCGGTTCAAAGTTCCAATTTAGCGCCCCCCCCCCCCCATTAACTTTTTCTTGTGATAGGCTAGAAGTGATGTTAGTAGTAAAAATTTAGCGCCCCCTAAATTTCCGTGCTCGGAACGACCGCTTCCTTTCGCCTCCCCCCCCCCCTTTCACATGGCGCTGAGTGGAAATTGTGAAAAATTCAGTATAGCAGCGCCATCTGAGAAGCTATACACATCAAAATGCAGAAAACATCAATTCATGTCAAGGACTAACAGGATCTAAAATGTGATGAAAATCCGTTCATTCGTTTATCAGATATAGCTGTTGCGCAAATCGCAAAAAATGCAGTATAGCAGCGCCACCTGTTAGGCTATATGCACCAAAAATTAATTAGATACAGTTTATATCAAGGTCAAACTAAATCTAAAGTTTTGTGGAATTCCGTGCATTTGTTCTTCAGATAGAACGGTCAGAAATTTTTGTCGTATACAGACGCACAGAGTGACACACACACACAGACAGATATTTCTTAAAATACATGAAATCGTGTTAAAAACCTTCTAAAATATATAAATCCATCAAAAACGGGAAGTCAAAATTTTTCACGAATCTAATACTCTCTTCTTGTAAAGTTACAAAAGAAAGTAAAACTGTAAAATCGATTCTGCCCGTAAGATCGGTCTTTAGATTCGATGTCGATCTTTAGATTCGATGTCGATCTTAGATTCGATGTCGATCTTTAGATTCGATTTCGATCTTTAGATTCGATGTCGATCTTAGATTCGATGTCGATCTTTAGATTCGATTTCGATCTTTAGATTCGATTTCGATTTTTTTTTTTCTTTCTAGGCTAAATCAATGTTGAATGCAAGTATTTTTCTGCGACTCCGGAGAAAGGCATCATGTTTTAGAGCTCTGTAAGAGAGGGGGAATCGCAATTTGTGCATGGGTGCCCAGAGAGGGGTTTGGTGGCGCAAGATGCGTCATACAATTTAGTTTTTTTTGGGGGGGGGGAATTTGAGAAAAAGTACATTTTTTTTGGGGGGGGGAGATTTTTAATTTTTTAATATTTCAAAACTTAATTCCAGAAATGTTCCTATGTTTTCTTTCTTTAAATTCTAGATAAGGGCAATATTAGCTCATTCTGCTATTCTCATTTCGCTATCTCTTGAATGTGCAGTAGATTATAGGTAGAATATAATTTACAATTTGTATTATGTTTGGGGGGGGGATGTTAAAGTATGAAGTGTTTTTTTGCGGGGGGGGGGATTTGCGTCATTAGGTTTGGAGGGGGATGGTCACCACTGGGGAATCGCAATTTGTGCATTTAAAAAGCATAAAATCTCATAACTTCTGGGGGGGGGATAATCCCCTGCGGGTCACCCCATTAATTCGACACTAGGTTAAATCGTTATATTTTTGTTTAGAAGTCCAGTTATTTGAAGTATTAGTTTATTATGTTTTTTTTTTTACGTTCGTCTCTTCTAATCCCCCCTTTCACGTCAGTTTTAACTTACAGGGCCGTTCGAAATATGCATAGTTTTAAAAATGTCCAATTCTCGGTCTATTTTATTTTAGATCCACATTTTAAATCCTTGACAAAAGATAAATAAAAAGTCGCCCTTCCGCCCGTTTGGGGTTTATCTGCGCCCCACCGGGGGGCATATTTTTTTGTTTCTTCAAAAGAAACAAAAAAAAAAAAATTTGAGGGGGATGGGCTTGCACCCTCCCTCAATATACACCTTAAAAATTCGCTCATTTAATTTTCTACCATTTTTAACTTAAAAGTTTAAGCTACATGGCACCCCTAGAGCTGTGGATTCTCCCCCCCCCCTGTCGATCACTCACCTAATTTTGCTTATTTCTTCACTTCATTTCAATCTTTAAAAGGCTATAACTTTGCTTATATAGGAATTACAGTGATGAGAAAAATTCTAGTATAGCTAACCATTTCTCGCTGTTCTTTTTGCTTTTCCAGTTTCCCGGTTTTCCCTATAGGACCTTTTTTTTGGGGGGGGGGGAGCAGAGGGGGTTTTTGTTGATACAATATGTCTATTGAAAGCTTATGCTTCATACATTACAAATCTAGCAAAAGAAATTTTCTCCCATCATTTCAGGTCACATTACGGACCCATAATGTATTAAAATTTTTATTTTTCAAACTTCTTCTTCTTCTTCAAAAAAAAAAAAAACATTGATACATATCAGAGAAACTGGGGTACGAACCCGCAATCGTTTGATTGTACACATAATCCCTAAGCTTTTTGGCCACCGAGTACTCAGCAGCGCTGTTATTTCTTTAGATTGTCATCTTTAAATTCGTAATATCTTTTGAATGGAATGTCCGATTTGAATAATTCAAAAAGTAATCTACAGATATTGTAACAGGCATTAATACAAAATGATTTATTTGGATAAGGATTAAGGTATCGATAGTATGGTCTAAATTTGGTTGGTGTATTTATCGCGTTTTAAAATGTAGGAAAGTAGTTATAGTGAGTTAACTACAATAGCTGGACATATGGTATCGCGCTTTTTTTTTTTTTTTTTTTTTTTTTTTTATAGACATTAATATATTTTTTAATATTATAGAACCTTTTTTTATTCATTTAAAAGTATTTCCTGGAGATTCAAAATTATACATCCTAACGATTCAAAAATACACACGTAATTGTTCAAGGTTTCACTTCTATCGGCACTGTCAGAGTGCCACTATTTTTTTTTTTTTTTTTTCGTGTTCGCCCGTTCTACTCCCCCCCCCCCCTTCCTCACCAATGTTAACTTACAGGTTCGTTCAAATTATGACTGCGATTTAAAAAAAAGTCTAATCCTCGTTCTATTTTGTTATAAATCCATATTTTGAAACCTCAACAAAAGATACATTTGGGCCGGGGTCGCCCTTCTGTCCGTTTGGGATTCACCTTACCCCCCTGGGTGGGGGGCATATTTTTTGTTTCTTCCACATCATCTCATGTAACATATCGTTATAAAGCTTTTATCTCCTCGTTTTTTTCTGTTACTACCCCTCTCTCCACCTAGTTACATGCTCTTGGCACTTTTTATAGTTTCAAAGAGTGCATGTTCCCCGCGGTCCACCCCATGAATTCAACACTAAGTTAAACACTATATTTTTGTTTAGAAGCTCAGTTATTTGGGTTATTAGTTAATTATTTTTTTTTTCAAGTTCGTCCGTTCTAATCCCTCGCCCCCCTCCCCTTCCTCGCCAATCTTTACTAAATGGGCCGTTCAAAGTATGCATGCAATTTTTAAAATGTCCAATTCTCGTTCTGTTTTATTGTAAATCCTCATTTTGAAACTTCGACAAAAGATACATTTGGGCTATGGTCGTCTTTCCGTCAAGAATGGGGGTTACCTGACCCCTTGGAGCATATTTTATGTTCTTCCAAACTATCTCGTGTAACATTTGATTGGCATTAGAAAAAAATTTTTTTTTTTTTTTTTTTTTTTTTTGTCTATACTCCTTGTTCCCCATCCTAGCTACACGCTCTTGGCACTCTTTATACTCGGTTTAATGCCAAGTTACTCAGTGTTGTTATTAGTTGAGTTATGTCTCTTAAATTTGTCAAAGTTTTTGCGTAACTGAAAACCATAAGTGACAATTATTTTAAATTTTAAAATTCTTATTATCCGACTCTAAAATCTGCAATAGCTTAATTCTATGCCTCCCTAAATGGGGATGGGGGGGGGGGGAGGCGGTAATTACGGTCCTGCTGATTGTCTAAGTTTTGGAATTAGTAATTTGGATCTTCTCTGTGTGAACCTAAATATCGAAATATCGATTCTAGTATCGATTCTAGAACTGAGAAATCGATTCTTATTATGATCGATGTTGCTTTATACGATATCGATTTTAATCGATTCTCAAAATTTCCAGAATCGCCCATCACTAGTTACGCACATACGAACGAACATACAGAACGGGCGGGCACATAAGCTCTCAGGCTATGATAGCCTGTGAGCTAATAAACTGATGGCATTGAGCTCACAGGCTACAAATACTAATTGTACATTAAAGCCTTATATTTTCAAGGGTTAATTCCATTCGAAAAAAAAAATTAAGAAGGGGAAACAGCTCTCCCCTTTCCTCTTTTTTTATACTTAATCATTGAACCTCCTATACTATCAAATACATGCTTTATCATATAAAAAATCTATATCCAAAATTCAGAGCAAATTAGATAATTCTTAATAAAAACCCATTTAGCATTTATATAATTTAAAAGGAGTTATCCCCTTCTTTTATACTTAACCATTAAACTTCCAAAACTATTCAGAGATTTGAACGAAATCTGAAAATTCTGCTTGAAAAACCTATTTATATAAATTAAGGGGCATTAGAACCCCTGTTGCCCCTATTTATACTTATTCAATGAACACCTAATAGCAGTCACGGAATCGCCTCATCAGAATGATCCTAATCTAAATTTTGAACGAAAACTTAATTCTGCATGAAAATCCCATTTATATCAACTAACGGGGGGGGGGGGGCATTAGAACCCCTGTTCCCCCTATTTATACTTATTCAATGAACACCTAATAACAGTCACGGAATCGCCTCATCAGAATTATCCTAATCTAAATTTTGAACGAAAACTTAATTCTGCTTGAAAATCCCATTTATATCAACTAACGGGGGGGGGGATTAGAACCCCTGTTCCCCCTATTTATACTTATTCAATGAACACCTAATAACAGTCACGGAATCGCCTCATCAGAATGATCCTAATCTAAATTTTGAAAATTTAATTCTGCATGAAAATCCCATTTATATCAACTAACGGGGGGGGGCATTAGAACCCCTGTTCCCCCTATTTATACTTATTTAATGAACACCTAATAACAGTCACGGAATCGCCTCATCAGAATGATCCTAATCTAAATTTTGAACGAAAACTTAATTCTGCGTGAAAATCCCATTTATATCAACTAACGGGGGGGGGGGCATTAGGACCCCTGTTCCCCCTATTTATACTTATTCAATGAACACCTAATAACAGTCACGGAATCGCCTCATCAGAATGATCCTAATCTAAATTTTGAACGAAAACTTAATTCTGCTTGAAAATCCCATTTATATCAACTAACGGGGGGGAGGATTAGAACCCCTGTGCCCCCTATTTATCCTTATTCAATGAACACCTAATAACAGTCACGGAATCGCCTCATCAGAATGATCCTAATCTAAATTTTGAAAATTTAATTCTGCATGAAAATCCCATTTATATCAACTAACGGGGGGCATGAGACCCCCGTTCCCCCTCTTATACATATCGAATGAACTTCAAAAACTAATCAGGGAAGCGCCTTGTCAGGATATACCTACATACAAAATTTTAAGAGGATCGGATATTTTTATCATGAGTTATCGCGTTACGCACATACGAACGAATATACAGAACGGGCGGGCACATAAGCTCTCAGGCTATGATAGCCTGTGAGCTAAAAATGAACTAGCATTTTCTCTTTTGGTTCGTCGACATTAGCATTCTCATATTTATTTTTTGTTTCTTTGGTGGATTTTCAAATTCTAGATCAACTAAACTCATCAATTTTAGAGCTGCTTTTTAAGGCAATCTTAATTTACACATTTATAATTTTCATTGAAAAAGGTTAGTTTTTTACTGAGATATTTAAAATTAAAAAAATTAAAATAACATAATATAATCTGTACACATGAAAAATGAAAAGAAACTGCAAAGCCAATACATTTTTTTTAATCAAAAGAAAATAAGGTACAGACAGTTACAAAATAAATATGAAATGTTTGCATTATTCAATGAATTGTTACAGTAGCCAATAAACATTTTTATTTTTTATAGACAGATTTCAATGGTTGGAATAAATTAAAGGGTTAAAGAATGTTTATATTAAAGAAATATAAATAAAATTATTAAAGAAATTTTATATTAGTTAATAACTGTAGTTGTCATGTATCAATTCTCCTTTTTTATTAGTTTTGAACTGTCAAAAATTGTCTTTAAAAAGTACACAAACAAACTTCAAGTTTAATGAGTTAATTTATTTATACTATATATGTATATTATATGTACACACAGGTATAGATATGTGTACTCAGGTATATTTATATATATGTACACTTAAGCTCACATTATGAGCACATCAGTGTTTTATTTTCTTACTATACAACTACTCGGTACTCGGCATTCGGTACTCGGTACTCGGCCGAGTAGTCAGTGGCCGAGTACTCGGTACTTGGCTACTCGGCCAAAGTACTACTCGGTACACCACTAATTGAAAATAATTAATGTAAATTTATGATTTTAATTAAGAAACGATAGTGGTTTTGAAATAAAATATTGTCTGTGTTAGAAGAGGGGCTTTCACCATCAATTTGCCACCATTACTTTTGAAATTGGTTCATTAGTTCCAGAAATTACCTCTGCAAACACACAAACAAATGATACTCCTTTATAATACCTAGGGAATCGAACCTTGGTTCCCCAGATCACAGTATATAGGTGAAAACCTTTCTTTTTTATCGATAGTATAGTATTTAAGATTTTGTTAACTGTCTGAAAGGAAAGGGCCTCGCAAAATCCTTGCACCGGGCATCGCTTTAAGCCGTCCTCCGGCTCTGCTTCTCTGACTCAGAGCCGTAGCTAAGGAGATGCTACGGGCCACTCCCCCCCTCCCCCCTCCCCTAAAATATTTTGAGCCTCCCCTGGAAGAAATTCTAAGGTCACTAAATGAATTTATAATCCGAAACTCCAAATGAAATTCTGTTCAAAAATCTAATTTAGTTTTGAGATCCTTTTGACAGTTTTTTAGAAATACTAAATTGTATCTTAAATAAGTGTTTCAACACTCGCTCATTCTATTCGCACATATGAAGCTAACATATTTAATATTGCATTAGTTATACTCTCGAATTTTTCATTCTCCTATTCCTTTCTTAGCATAAAATGAAGTTATTAACAACAGTTTAATAAGAAACATAATATCTACAGTGTGAATATGCATTTATCTTTCTGCGTCAGAAATTGATAGGGAAAATTTGAGTCTGGATATGTAAGCAAAATAGTGTTTTGGATATGCCATTTTTGCATGCGCCCCTTCTAATGTTTAAACATCCAGAAACAATAGAATTACGTATAGTCTTTCAAAGCTGAGCATAATTTTAGAACGTCAAAGTGATGACAATGTTTTATTTACATGAGTGGAAGATTACGAACTTTAAATGCTTGGTTGGAGCGAAAACTAATAATTAACTTTGGTAGCATGGATGGATGTTTTAAGTGTGCTATCTTCTTTGAAAAAGGGTCAGCCATTAATTATTCCATACCACACTTCAAAGAGGAAGAGAGGTCACAAAGTGCGACAAGAGATGGGATGGGATACTATAACACAGACTTGTCCAATCTTTTATTAAGCAGGGGCGCATCTCAGCTTTTGGAAAGCAATGAAGAGCGCCATTATTATCATGACTCAAAACATGCAACAAAATTACCCAAGAGTATTATTACCGATACACATATGCAAATTAACTTCGCTGTAGAAGCATAAGAGACCCCCTATGGATCTGAAGTACTACGATGAAAAAAAAAACTCTTCAAAATAACTGTAAATCGTTATAAATTTCGAATTATACGTTTTTTGGCGAGGGGATATATATAAAAATTTTTTATTGAAAGGGCCTAGAAAATGAAATCTCGCTCATTATATTAAAAAAAATATTAGTAACCAGCAATATAGTTTTTTTTTTTTTTTTTTCGAGGACTCAAAAATATTTCTTGATTTATTTTGAAGGAGGAAATTTGCCGGTATAAAAAGTACAGAAACAAAGACAGGCTTGATATAGTGACCAATCCGTGGGTAGTTCTAAAGAGAGCCTGGAAGAGAATGGAAATAATTTGGCACAATTTTATGGATTTAAAAGAAAAAAAAATACCTAAAATTTCAAAATTTTGAGGGAGGAAATGGCGACTCCTTTTCCGTCTTTAAAACAGACAATGGGCCAGTGAAACAACATTAATTTTTGATGCGTGAAATACATTTGAAGAAGTTTTTTAAAAAAATCTCAAGCAAATATCAAAAAATTTTAATAAAACATGCTTTAAATAGGAATTCTTAAAAAATGCTTGCAACAAAAGGGCGTCCACAAATCCTTCAGAACACCATGGTGCCCGCGGGCGCCGTGTTGGACAGCCCTGCTTTGACATAATGACGTCACATCTAAAATGTGAAAATAGTTAAACATAGATGTTATATAACATTCTTTTGAGATCACAAATAATTTACAAATTCGCTTAACAAAAATGACCTAATCTTTATTAAAGTCTACAGTTTACTGCAAGATTGATAACGATTTTTGTTTTTTAAATATTAAATGAAAGCCTGTTTAGCATGTCGAGTGTCACTGTGACTGACGCTGAACTTTCTGTTTAGGCCGCATCAGTCATCGGTGATCGACAGTATAAAATATGATACAAAGCTAAATATAATTATATATATATATATATATATATATATATATATATATATATATATATATATATATATATATATATATTGTTTTAAGAAAGTTCCAATCTTGTTATTAAGAAAGCATAATCCTGTAGTAATTTAAGAGTTGAAGTAAATTTTAAATAGATGTTCTGTAATTACTTAAAACAATAAAGTTCTTGCTTTTTTTTATCTTTACAAAAAGAAAGTATTCAAACAAGAATTCGTGAAATTTTTCGAATTCCGGTTTTTGACGGATTTACACATTTAAGGGGTCAGATATTCCAAAAAACATGTTTCTACAAAATGTCTGAGTCTGTCTGTCAATCAGTTTGTCAGTCTGTCTGCCTGTATGAGAAATGGATTTTTTTATAGGCTTTCTATCTCAAGAACTTCAGATTCAGTTAGTCCCTGATATAAATGAGTATTCTTTAGTTTTTGGAGTAAATCACTCAACAGGCGGCGCTGCTATGCGACGTTATTTATGATTATTGCAATGACTCTTATCTCAGGAACTAATGCACATCGCGCAATTTTCATCAAACTTCAAATTCAGTTAGTCTCTGATATAAATTAATATAATTTAGTTTTTAGAGTAAATCGCTCAACAAGTGCGACGCTTCTATGCAGTTTTTCTTTACGATTTCTGCGATGGTTCTATCTCAAATACTGATACACGGATTTTCATCAAATTTTAGATTCAGTTAGGATTTGAAATAAATTGTTGCAGATTAGATTTTGGTGTAAATTACCTAACCGGTGATGTTGCTAGGTTTCCTTTTTCTGGAAGTATTAACGTGTATGAGATAAAAGAAAGTTTTGTTATTCAGTGCAAGATTTATGGCAGGGCATTCAGGGCACAGGCCAGGGCACCCGATTTTTAGGGGGCCCCAAATGCTTCTGAGCTTTTTTCAATTACTGTCTAAAATTTGATATAATGAAATTGTACATTTATTTCTGCATTCTATTATGTTGTATTTTTATAACGTTGCATATTTTATCTAAAACATCTATTTATTTGCTTTATTATAGTGAATACTTTCTTTTATTTTTAATACTTTAAAAATAAATTGTATTTTCAATTCTTGTTTAATCCTTTTTCTGTTATCATCAGATTATGTGAGTGTTGGTGAGCATAGCTTGCAGGCTGTAGTCTCTAATACTTTATAGTTTGGTATTGTCGAAAAATTATTATTAGTCGTCATTCTTTATTCCAGATGACTTGCATAGGAAAAGATAATTAGCACCATACTGTTTATTATAAACCATCTACTCATTTAAATTTCATAATTTTGAAATAATTAATTTTAGAGTAAGTTACTCTTTATCATATTTAATTTTTTTAATGGATATTTTGAATTCAATGATAATTACTTTAGTAACTAATTTTTTTTCATTTTTTAAAATCATAATTATTTGTATCTGTGCAAGGGGGGTCCCTACAAACATTTGTGCCCAGGGCACCCAAATTTGTAAATCATTCCCTATTGTTATTGTTACATACGACTATTTTTTTTCCTGATTTTAAAAGCGATTCCAAGACTTACCCTATGCTACGTATATCATGAATAAGTAAAAAGACAAGCTTTTCCTATAATTACTAACCCATCATACGTAGTATAGGGTAAGTCTTGCAATCGTTTCGAAAATCGAAATTTTTTTTGGCGGATTTACACGTTTCAGATACTGGAGATTCCGAAAAACATATTTTTAGAAAAAAAATTTGCCGTGTGTCTGTCTGTCTGTAACCGCTCTATCTCCCGAACAAATTGAGATAGAGACTTGAAATTTTGTATGTACTTGGTATGTAAGAATGGGACGAAGCCTATTTAATATCAGTAACCTCGATTATCCGGAACTATTTTTTTCGGATTCTCGAAAAATTCGTTCTGATGAAAGGTATATAAAAATTTTCGATTTTTTTTTAATTTTAAGGAGTGTACATAAAAGACAATAAAATAACACAAATTTAGTATAAAGAACGAAGTCGATCGGATTATTAGTTGCCGAGATATCTGTAATCCTGTTTTCCACATTCTTCGATTTTTCATGACCCTGTATTTTATTCAAATTTCAATACAAAGATATATTTTAATTGGAAATGAGACGCTTAATTCGATGCAGTAAATTGTTAGTTAATATGATTATTATTTTTAGAGTTATAAGGATGTTTCTTTTGCGCAATCTGGTACTACTTGTGTATTTTGGCGTTTTGTATTATTTGTCGAAATGGGTTCATCAGCCATTCATTATAGAGCATTACTATGTATATTAAAAGTATTTAAATGCATGTTTAAGTTTTGTTTTGGAATTGCAATGCATGTTATAAATAGTTTACACGTGTTTTATTTTCATAGTTTATATTATGCATATTTATGATGGGTAAGTGTTACGGTGGCCTCCAACGACTAATTTATGAATTGCGGTGGAGCTCATTATGGATATGAATTCTGGATTCATAAAGATCTTTGCTACGCGAGTTCAAAAAAATATCGTCTTGATCTTATCTTGAATGAAAAGACCGCTTTTGGAAAGCGATTTGGACGTGGACTTTTTTTTTTTTTTTTTTTTTTTTTTTTTGTTAATTTCACATTTTTTCGCGCAAACAAGAAAATGACCTTGCATACTTAGAGTGTCATTCGAGTATGACGGAAATCATTTTTGAAATGCGGTCGATTCACTTTCACATTGTAAAGAAAACACATGTCAAATGCTACCTGGAACTACTCTTTGCTCTCCACATTTTCATTAATAAAGTGAAAAATAATATATTGTGATCCGCGAATTTCAAGGATATACCTGCATTGAAGAATAAATAATTCATATTCAATTTTTAATTATTATTTATTTCCTGCATACATTTTTTGAAGAAATCAGTTGTTCAATTTTTTTTTTTTTTCCCCTCAGAGATAGTCAACTGTTTAAAAGCGGTTAGTAAAAAAGTTCTTTTTAAATTATTTTTCTTCCGTGCCTAAATTTATTTGAACCCCTTCGGGACGAGCATCTGTTACAGAATTCTTAATGTTTTATCACTGGTTATTTTTTCCTATCAAATCGAGAAAATGCTCAGATTAAATAAGGAAAAATTTGCAATAAAAATTTGCTGATGAGAATAATAGAGAATTTCAGCACTTTATGTGGCATTATGCGATTCCATATTAAAACGCAATCGGTCTGTCTAGTCATACCTTGGTGAAAAACATGTGAAAACTGGAGTTTAGGGGTTGACTCTTCGATTTTCCATTGTGTTTTCTTGCATTGGAAAGATATGAAAATTGGAGGACTGGGGGCAGGGAAATTCAATGGTAAACCTATGAGTCAACCGCTTAAATATTTAAGCAAAAAATTTTGTTTGTCAAATGATCAGGCAGATTGATCATATACCACATCGCGTGGCAATTTTAAGTAAATATTTTTCATCATAAAACTAGTTGGATGTGGCAATTCCAAAACTTTCCAGCATGACCGGTTCGGTAATTTACACCAAAATTTAGTCTGCTACAACTTATTTCAAGTTCTAAATCTGAAATTTGATGAAAATCCGTGTATTAGTAAATGGAGATAGAATCATCGCTAGCGCCAGCTGTTGAATGATTTACTCCAAAAACTAAAGAATACTAATCTATACCAGGGATTAACTGAATTTGAAGTTTGGTGAAAATTCGTGCATTAGTTCCTGAGATAGAGCTATTGCGATAATCATGAATTACGCCGCACAGTAGCGCCACTTGTTGGGAGATTTACATCAAAACGTAATCAGAACCATATTATATCAAGGATATCTTGTTGGGCGATATACTCCAAAAATTAATCAGATCCAGTTTATATCAAGGTATCTAAATCTAAATTTTGTTAAACTCCGTGCTATAGTTCATGAGATAGTGCTAACAAAATTTGTCACTTATAGACAGACTGATTGACAGACAGACTCAAAGACAGACATTTTGTAAAAACATGTTTTTTGGATTCTCTGACCTCTAAAACATGTAAATCTGTGAAAACCGGAATTCGAAAATTTTCACGAATCCAATATTTTTTTGTAAAGATAGAAGAAAGGAAAAAAGTAAAATAGCTTCTAAATAACTGCATATAATCATAGTAACTTAAAGAATTCTTTACACTAGCGCTCGCATCTTATACATTTGCGTATTAACTGCCAGGGATGAATGACATCTTTGATGCTAATAGCTTTCTGAAGCCATAAATCCATTTTGTTTATTTAACATTTTATACTAATGTTATTTCTAAACTACAAAATAGCTAAGAAAGTTTTTTTTTAAAATGTGCGTAATGGTTTTTTGTAAACGTTTCCAACTTTTTAGATAAGAATAGTTACTTTTTGGATATTCCTTTTGAAATATTTTCTCGCATAAACTATTACTTTATTAATAAAAATATTTTCTTCTTTAAAAAGTAAAAAAAGTGTGGTTTTAAATTATTTTTTAATGATTTTTACACTTGTACATTTATTATCTAGTTATATCATATATGCACATTCATTTAGCGACCAGCCGAAATACTGCCTTGTGATTGGTTGAAACAAAGAGGGTAAAAAAGATTATCTATCCAGATTTGGGTTGAAGGAATTTCGCTACTGCAGGCTAATGATTCTTTGTGTTTTCTTTATATTTGCGTTATGAGAGAAATGAGAAATGATTTTATAAATCACGGTGGTGATATAATAAATCTTTTGCCACCAATTTTCGACTTTAAAGTTACTGAAAGTGCGTTTGTTTTCGAAGAAAAATTATCTTGTTTATTAACAGTAAAATTATCTAGTGAAAAAAAGCACATAAAAAGGCTTTAAATTTTATATCTTATTTTATTTATTTATTTATTTTTAAACTAGCATGTTATCAATCAAGATTTTACTCACTAGATATCAGAATTGCCAAATAAAGTAAACTATCTTACAAAATAAGTTCATTATATACATTCAATAATATTTTATTTTATTTATTTATACATTTATTTTTATTGATCTACTATCGGTTAATAAAATATATTTTTAAATCAATTTCTGTTACTGAAACTAATTTTTTATTTTATTTATTTAAACAACTTTTTTATTGATTTACTAACAGCTAATAAAATATGATTTTTAAATAAATTCTTGTTAAGAAACCAATTTTTGATATTTAATTTTATTTACTTATACAATTATTTTTATTAATAAATAAAAATTAATATTAATAAATAAATAATGATAAATTATAATTTTTTTAAACAATTCTTGTTAATGAAACTTTTTTAATACTTAATTTTATTTATTTATACAATTATTTTTATTAATTTATTATTTAATTACTTTTTAACATTTGTCATAATTATTTATACATTTATTCTTATTGATTTACTATCGTTAATAAACTATGATAATTTTTCAATCAATTTTTGTTAATGAAACTAAATTTTAATATTTATTTTTATCTATTTTTACAGTAACTTTTATTAATTTTATCCGTTAATAAAATATCATTTTTTAAATCAATTATTAATGAAATTAAGTTTAATATCTTCTAAGGATTATGTTTTAATAATCAAAATGAAAGATATTTTAAATCAATAATTACATCTTTTAAAATTATAGAAAAATATTTTTAAATTGTAATTTTACAAAAATTTACTTTTATTAATTTACTGTCAGTTAATATACTAACATCATTTTTTAGATCTATTCTTTAAGATGAAACTAAATTTTAATGTTTGATATTACCTACAAGCCACATTTTAATAATAATTTTAAAAAATATATATATATATATAATATAATTGCAAAATAAAAATATTTTTATGCATTTTTTCCCGATGTTATTATTGCATTAAAATATATCTTTCATTTTAATTATTAAAATCTAGACTTAGGTGACTTGATTTTGTTTGTTTGAATTTTTGTCAGCCAATTATCTACACTGTGGGATATAGGCCCTAAGGGGTGGGATGCCCTCCGTGGGGGTCTTTCTAAGGGAACCTAACCCGTATTTACGCAAGGTTCGAAGAAAACCACGGAAAACTCCGAACGGTTAGGCCGACAGTCGCGATTGGGTTCGAACCCAGCACCTACCGTTTACCAGTTTGGAGGTCAGAACCTCGCGGCCACTGGTGGGGCCAGACTTAGGTGACATTAAATGTAAAAATTTAGTTTAATTAAGGAGAACTGATTAAAAAAAATTACTTTATTAATTGAATTAAATAAAAAAGAAAAAAAAATATTTAAAAATTAGCTTCATTAAAAAGAATCGATTTATTAAATAATATTTTAATAACTGACAATAAATCAATAATTGTATAAATAAATAAAATTAAATATAAAAAAATTAGTTTTATTAACAAAAATTGATTAAAATAATAATATGATATTAGCTGTTAGTAAATCAATAAAAAAAAGTTTAAATAAATAAAAATAAAGACTAATTTCAGTAACAGAAATTTATTCAAAAATATAACTTATTAACCGATAGTAGATCAATAAAAATAAATATATAAATAAATAAATAATTAGTAAAAAGTAGATTTTATTAACAAGAATCGATTTTAAGAAACTTTTAGAATAATCGAAAATAAATCAATAAAGATAGAAAAAAAAAATTCTCAAAGAGGACACAACCGCCAATCTCGGATTTACTAGAACAACACGCTAACCATTACACCGTAAGATCCACGTTTTGCATGCCAAACAACTCCATTACATTCATTTCTCTTATAACAAATAACAATACGCCTTCACGTAGAACGATAAGTTTTCTGAAATTGTAGCAAAGTTCAGGGCTAGATGCCTGTAAATTAAAATTTATATCTTAATTAGAAATTAAGTCTTTGCATATCTATCTTTTACGTTTTTTTAGTTCAGATATTGGTATATTTAAAGCAGTGGCGCAGCCAAGGGGGTGGTTTTAGGGTTAAAACCCCTCCTAGAGCGGAGAAAGACCGCTATAATTGCTGCTTATATGAATGAAATCCAAACTTAATATTTAAATGTTTTGGCACATTTCGGAATTCGCCACTTTATTGAATCATATTTCATTTAATAAAGTGATTCAATTAAATAGCGAAAATTCTACTTAAAATTTTGAAAGTGCATATTACATGAATCAGTTAAGTAAAAATTGGTTATTTGAACTAAATTATTTTTCTTAAATGCTTCATGCTAAAAAAAAAAAAAAAAAAAAAAAAAAAAAATGATTTCCGGCTACACAGACGCTCTTTGAGTTTAAGTATTATACAGTAAATATTCTAATTAGTACTGATTCTATTAACAGGCGATTCAAATAACCGGCAATCACCTTTATCAGAAACTCAAAACCCCCCTTAGAACCGAATTCTGGCTGCACCACTGACTTAAAGGCAGTAGAAATTCTCCACGTAAGACTAAAGTAAACAGCCAATCATGAATCAGAATTGGCGCTGGTCGCTAAATGAATGTGCATATGTGAATTAAGCGACCGGGCGCGGCAGCACAGACAATCACCTCATCGAGTTCATGGCTGAAAATCTAGGATTAGTTAAATCTCGATTCGCATATTGAAACCCAATCGGTCTGCCAAGTCATATCTTGGTGGAAAATATCTGAAAACCCGATTTTAGCGGTTGACACGTACGTTTACCATTATGGCCCCTGTCCCTGCCCGCGAAGACACTGGCGAGCTAATGCTATTCCTATGGGGAGGCGTTTTTCTAATAACTTTCTCATTTTGATATTTTTAAAGAATTCCTTTTGCATTGGATAGCTGATGTCCCTCATCAGATCGCTTCTTGATTACTTTTCCGATTTTGGTCGCAGATATTTTCTATAAAGTTACTTTCACTTCCAAAACCGGTTCCGAGAGGGAATGTAGCTTTATAAAAAATGTCTACAAGCTAAATAGAAAAAGTAATCAAGGAGCGATCTGGAAAAGAACCTCGGCTATCCAATGCCAAAAAAAAGGGTCAAAATGCGAAAGAGTTATTAGAAAAATGTCTCCCCATAGGGATAGCATTAGCTCGCGAGTGTCTTCGTGGACAGGGACAGGGGCCACATGTTTTCCTGCTCCTAGTCCGCCTTTTTTTTTCATACTTTCGAATGCAGAAAAGCACAATAATAAACCTATAAGTCAACCCTAAAATCGTATTTTTAGGTGTTTTCCACCAAAATATGACTTGGCAGACCGATTGCGTTTTAATATATGAATCGAGAATAGAACTAATCCTAGATTTTCATCTATGACTTCAATGAAGTGATTGTCTGTGCCACTAATACACCTCCCGGTGTATTAGTTTCTTCATACATTTCTTTTGTGAGAAAATTAAATTTTTCTGCATGATAGATTATACAAATATTCTAAACTCTTACATATTGTTAAAAAATATTTTTTCTTAAATTAAGGTAAGTTAGCATAGTTCTGCATGAGTCCGACCCGGACCGAAATAAAAAACTCGGCCTGTGAGCTGGGACTGAACTGTTCTTTTAAACAACGAGCCAGGTTGGTCTTGTCTTCATTCTTTATAGAACGGGTCGGGTTTTACCTTAGATCAGAAATGATATTAGAAGTCAATGGGTTTTACTTTCTTCTGCAGAATTGAGATGAACCAAACTTCCTTTTATTCCCCTGTCGAACCGAGCATGAACTTCTACCCGGAGAACTTGTTGAACTGACATTTGATATTTATTTTTGTAAAAAAAAAAAAAAAAAAAAAAAAAAAAAATGGTAGTGAGGATGTACAATTGATTTAATAAATTTTAGAAAAATATTTTTATAAATAAATAAATATTTTTTGGTGTAGATTTTTTAAAATTAACTTTTTTTTTCTAAACTACGCTGATTTTCTTAAGCAATCTTCATTTGAAGTCATTTTTAGGTGCGTTCGTAATTATGTAAATACGTAGCACCTGAAATTTAAAATATATAATTGTTGCATAATTTTGTTGAGTCATTTCAAATCTTATGAATATCGGATGTGTAGTTTAATTACAGGGACAATCAAAAATATCCCGTTATATTACGATCAATGGAAAAAAAAAAAAAAATAGTTTCAAGTGCATTTTAATGATGTCTCACTCCTCCGAACATAAATTTATATGAATCTATGAAGTATACTCTAAAATATACATTCTGTACAATCTGTAGTGCAAAGAATATGTGTTATTAATTTACAGGGCCACACAAAAGTATATTGTGTGGATTTCATGGAATATTTCCCGTTTTATGAAATAGATATGCATTGCTGAGGTTTACTACAAATTACTTCCTGTATAATAGAAAGCAGGTAGTATTTACAGGGACACACAAAAGATTTCGTATACTGTTCTGTGTCCGACGTACTGTATATTATTAACATAAGATCTGAATATTTTTAAAACCTTGTTATAGTACGAACACGCCTCATTTGCTGCGTTTGACGTGCAATTTCCGTCTTGGCTTTTTAATGAATGCATATATGTATTTATATTTTTTAAACGCCTAATTGGTTATTATATGGTTATTTCATATTCCATGAATTGCGGACATATAATCTGAAGATAAAATCTAAGCATAAATAAGTGTGCTTTTTCAAGAATTTAATTGTAGTATAATGTTTATTCAGAAATGTTAGTATATATTGTAGAAATTGAGACAGGGTGGACTTAGGCCGCTTTTTCAGATTTCATAACACTCCAAACTTTTATTTTTTTGTCAGGCCGAGCCCGACAAAAAAATTAAACAAGTTTTAAATTAAAATTTAAATTATTTAAAATTTCATAACAGTCAGGCTGAGTCGGCCAATAATTTTTTTCCTCAAGGCATTTTAGGGTAAGTAGATTGTAGATTGCGTAACAATAAAGTTTGGGAAAGATCAATTTGGAATATTATAACATGCAATTATTTAAAAGATTTGCACTAATAACAAATTATCATACATTATTAAGACTGCATACTTTTACAATCTATACATTATTTGAATTTCTTATTGCCATTTTTCTCAATACAGATGTATCTGATTTACTCTTAAAGATAACTGTAGAAAGTATGAAGAGGTTGTAATTCTTTATGCCATTTTCAAAATGTTATCTGATTTCAGAGTCGTATGACGAAAATAATCTTTAAGAAGATTTGTGATCTTCAGAAGAATTTTTGTGTAAAATCAGAAACTGCAAGCAAGAAACCGGAAAGTTCAGATTTCATCAAACCTGTGCAAAGACGAAGACTTGAATTTTTTTTCTTTTTATTTCATCGATAATATCGGGTAAAGGAATCTGGCCTATCTCTTCTTTTCCAGTTCTTCAAAGTAAAAAAATATGCATTTGCATATAGTTGTAGCATTTAAAGGAATAAAGGCCGAAGGGCCATGGCTTCGGGTCTTCCCAAAATTTCTTATCATTATAGCTGTGTAACTTAAATTATGTTAACACTTATATGAGTTTGTTGATAAAAGAATATTTTCTTTTTCATTTTTCGCAGTGGCGTAGCATAGGTGGATGGGGTTGTAGTGCTCAGAATGTTAAATTTTTAGGAACACATAAATTGTTGCTTAAAACACTATATCATAAAAAATATAATAACCATTAAGGAGGGAAATTGCTTTATATTCTCAAAATTGACCTGACCGTACGCCAATGTTTTTTTTTTCTTTCAGTCACTCTTGGAAAAACTACCTTTTTTATAGCCAATGTTGTATTCAAAGGTAGCAACTAATCGGGTATCTAGTTGGATATGGAAAATAAAGAAGATATCTCTTGGATAATCCTGTCAAAACTAATGTAGCAAACTCGTTCAAATTGTACATTACGATTAAGTGGCTTATTATAATAAACTGTATTCTTTTTTATAAAAACAGCATGTATACTCGTAAAAAAATTAAGGTTTTTAAAAAACAGTCCCAAACTTTTTCAAGTTTTTTGCTTATAATTTGCAGAGTTCTTAATAAAAAAACAATGTTCTTTTCAGAAAATATGACAAACAACATTGTACACAATATTCTGTAATCATAATTAAAAAAAATAATAAAAATTGTATAAAAATGAGTAGGTTTTTTAAATAACGTTTCACTGCGCATCCGTGTATGCTATTGAAATTTATTTTGCGTATTATGTTAGCTAAATGTATAGAGCAACCTTTATGAAAATCTGAAAAACGTAGCTTGAAAATTCTGAAAATTATCGTCGATAGAATTATCTTGAAATCCGTTGTTCCCAAATGAAGCAATAAATAAATAAATAAATAAATAAAAATAAAATGAGGGGCTGTACCTAAATATGCAAATACGTGCAATATAGTGTATTCGATATTGACACTAAAAAATGAATACAGTGGACTCTCTCTATCTGAACACTCTTTAATGTGAACACCCCGGTATTATGAACACATTCTTACAATCCCGACGGCACTCCATAGATTTAATAAAAGAAGAACTCTCTATATTCTGAACATCCTCTAATTCGAACACCCCACTATTATGAACGCTACTTTTGGTCCCCATTTCTATTCCATCTCTCTGTAAATTGAACATACGTTTGCAATCTGAATTCGAATTCAGATCATGGAAATTCAGAGAAGCTGTTTCAGATGAATGAAAAGGTTCAACAAAATTGATTTAAAAATAAACAGACTGCTAGATTGTAAGTATATACTTGAAATTTCAATGTGTTTGATAGAAACTTTAGTTAAATGTTGGAGCACCTGTTGTCACATTCTTGTCAGCCGCCTGCCGTAACAGAAGCCATTTTATGACTTTTTTTTTATTAGAAAACGTAAAAATTTAGTTTTTGATTGGTTGAAGACAATTGTGGTAAGTTAAAATAATCCACTTCCATAATTCTTATTTCAAATAATAGTTCTATATGGAATATTTTTAATAACAGTTTAAGCATGACATTTTAAAGATTAATTTTTTAATTTTAGACTAAATTTGGAATATTGGACTGATTTCTTTCATTGATCAACTAATGGCAACTAAACAAACTATTTGCTTATAATTTTGTTCCTATTTAATTTCAGCAGATTTCATTTTAGCCCATAGGACATTCATTAATCCTTTAAGCAGCTTAACTGGGTATTTCCGGCGCATAGTTTTTGAATTAAAAGGTTTATTTAAGTCAAAGTCAATATTAATGTTAATTTTTTGAATTGCATGTGATAAATAAATATCTAATATTATAAAATACAAATCTCAATATCAATACATTCCGTAACTTTTATTTTATGAATCGTTAAACTTGCATGTAAAATTTCTGCAGGACACTTAAAGGGTTAAAGATTGTAGAAATCATGTTTGTTTACTTTTAAAACTTTAAAAAAAGAAAATATATAATAAAAACCCGTTGAACCGTCCCTATTTAATCAACTACCAGCTCGGTCACCGTACATAGTAGAAGTAATAATGCATTACCAATCTCCCTCTATACTGAACACCCCCATAATCTGAACATTTTTGGTTGGTCCAATGAGTGTTCAGAATAGAGAGAGCCCACTATGTATATGGATACAGCACCTCATCTTTTTGCTCCATTTTGGAAACAACGGATTTTGAGCTTATTCTATCGACGCTAATTTTCAGAATTTCCTAGTTATGGTTTTGAGACTTTCACAAAAGTTGCTCTATACATTTAGCAAACACATTATGCATATTAGATTTTGATTACATTCACGCATGCGCAGTGAAACATTATTTAGAAATCCTGCTCATTTTTCATACAACTTTTATTATTTTTAAATTATGATTATAAGGTATTGTGTACAATATTTGTCATATTTTCTGAAAAGAACATTTTTTTTTTATATTATGAACTCTGCAAATTATAAGTAAAAAACTTGGCAATATTTGGGACTGTTTTTATAAAAACCTTAATTTTTGTACGAGTATGCATGCTATCCACATAAAAATGAACACAGTTTATTGTAATAAGCGACTTAATCATAATCTATAGTTTTTTTTTTTATCTGCAGTTTTACAACTAAAACTTTAGCTACATTGATTTTGACAGGGTTATCCAAAAAATATTCGTTCTTCTTAAGTTTGTTGTCTGTGTCATGTAGGGTTTCGGGGAAAAAAATCTTCATGGAAATGTATAATCTGTACTATTATGTTTACACATTTAGAATCTCAGTATAATTCCTCACGTATTTTTCTTCTTTTTTTAGATATTTAACAAAGCGTTTAAAATCGGCAAGTGGCCAGTCACCTGTGGCCATATAATGTATTTTGTGTCTTGTGATATAGAAAATATATTTTTGATCAAAAAATGAAATAATGTAATTGATTAAAAAAATTATTTAATTATATATATAAATGCCCTTGCAAATTTGATGATATTTTGCCAAGTTTTCCAAAAATTGGCGCTATTGTGATTACCGAGTCAGTAGTTCATTTCAACGAATATTTATTGTTGAAGCTGATACTGACAGGAAATCAAACTACAATTCATTAATCATTAAATTTAGGTAGCATTTTTGCGATGTTTTTTGAAAATGGAGGGATGCTTGGCAGAAGGACCCCCCCCCCCCCTTCCTCCCTTATGTCCGAATTTTGAAAAATTGCGAAACACAGTATTACTAATTTTAGTTATACTACAGGCATGTCAAGTTTCAAGATTTTATTTCTATTAGTTTATGCAATAGGTTTTTTTTTCTCCCTTTCACAATTTGCCACCCGCTGGTACCCTTAGGGTTCGAATTTTAAAACATCAATGTCCAATTCATATTCATGTATTGATCACAGGAATACATATATATTCCAAATTTCAAAAATCTATGTCAACAGGAAGTAGGTGAAAAATGAGTAAAAAGATTTGGCTGCCACATACAAACAGAATTGTAAGTTAAAAGAAAGCATGCAAAAAATATAAACATTTTGTATTTATATTAGTTGTTGGTCACATCTCGTCGTTTCTTTTCCATAATTTGGCGCTTTTATCTAAAATCCAATGCCGTGTTATTCCCCTCCTATCCGGTTTTAAGAATCTAGTCTTTTATTAGTAAACAGCTAATTTTTTATGACTCTTTTGATCAAAACATGTTACTGTGTTGTTCGAGAAGATTTTTCTGTTTTTTACCAGAGCTTCTTCTCCTGAAGGCATTAAAAACTTTCTCAAAAAACCAAAACACAACTGCTATAAACTTAATATAAACTGCTAATATTAACTTAAATATTCCTAGGATGTATCGCACTATTTAATTGTGTAAGCGGAAGTTTAAAAATAATCTGCTTTTCCCCAAAGCATATATTTCTTCACACAGCTGACGTGATGAGGCAAAATGTGTAAACCTGTTACTGTCAAAATATGAATTTTTAAAGTTCGTCTACCTTTTTATCCCCATTCTTACGAAAAGTTGCTGTTATTTCTTTTTCTTAAGTTTTCTGCATTTCAATTGAAGGATTTTATGATGTGCTGTAAAATGAAAAATTTAGAAGTTTAATGTATTGAAAAATGAAATTGATAAGTAATTATTAGAAAAAAAAATTCTGTTAAATTTTCCAAAAATTGTAACTCATCAAAAGGCAAATCATAATCTGTGTAATAGAATATTGCCTTAATGGGTCCGGGACAGAAATATCTTCAAATTTTCTAAAAATATTCTATAGCATTAAGAATTTTTGTTTTTTCATACTTAAAATGACGTTTAAATAATGTTTTTATCTTAATCAGAACAGGAAATGTAATTTTTTTCCTTTTGGTTTGTTTTCAAAATCTAGGTTTCAAGCAATGGCTTATGAAACAGCGTTTTTCTTCATGATGAGTTTTTTTTCTTAATTTTTGGATTTAAATTGTTGTAACTCAAGAACCGTTTAAAATAAATGCTTTAAAGTTGAAACATGGCTTTTTGGATCATTTTACTTTAATTTTGATTCAGCAAATTGGAATGAAACATTTAGTTTTGAAAATATGATTTTTTAAAATAAAAGTTTTTTTTTTTTTTCAAATTTTTACTTTAAATATTTTCTTTTTAAATTAATGTTTTTAAAAATGCTGAATCAAAATTAAAATTTAGATATTTCTGTTTATTTCAATGTGTAAAAATTGAAATTCTACAAATACTATTTTGAGTTATAACTATTTTAAATTACTCCACTTTTTTAATAAATTTTAAATAAAAATTTTAAAAAAATTGTGAGAAATTTTATTATGTTATTTTTTTCACAAATGATATGGTTAAGCATCACGAAAGAAATTCAAAAATTTAACTCAATAAATAAAAATTATTTTAAAGTGTGTCCTGGATGAAAAAAAAAAAAAAAAAAAAAAAAAAAAAAAAACTTCACGCGTAAAAACGAAAGCAACCAAATGAGTGGCTGATCCATACGGCTGGCTCACAGTCTAGTAAAACCACCAGTAAGATTTCTTTTTATTATTTCCAAAATTTTGAAAATATTTATTAAAGTTGGCAAATTATGAAATGTTAATAAAATGTATTTGCATTGCATTGTCAACCGTCACAGAATTTTGAAAAAAAAAAAAAAAAAAAGTTTTTGCTAATTAATAATAATAACATTAACAGTAGGTATATTACATCAATGTGAACAACGTAAAGAGATAAAAAAGATTGTGAAAATCCACATCGGGAAACTTGTAATAATGACAGTTAAAAAATATTTTTAAATTTTCGTTTGACATCGATATATTGTCGTATGACATTATTATGTATTTAGGAGAGACTGGGGAGGAATGGAAAACTTTATACAAAAATGAGAAAATGAACTTTGTTTGATACAAAAACAAAAACTTCGATTTATATCATATAAGATGAAACACGTTCTAATATCCTTGAACAATATAGAAGCATAATTTTCAAAAACAATTTTATAATTAAAGAAATTGTAAATTTCTAAATGTGTCCCATACTTTCCACTATGGGACAGCTATAAAGCAATATGTAATAAGACACAAATAGTCTAATGTTGGCTATATACACAATCTGATAAAGAATGTTGGTCGATAATGTCTGTGCTAAAATATCAATTGCCTCTATCTTTATCTATGAAAGGAAAATTCAGGATTGCCAGTCAGAGATCACATTAAAAATCACCCATTCAAATTATTTATATTTTGATGTAAATTAATATATTTTCAATGTTATATGCTACCCTCTAAAAATATTCGGATATTAACAATTTGCACTCATTTTTTTAAAAAGAAGGAATTAGGCTTCTCCCATTCTAACTGTGCTGGCATGTCCTATTCTTCCCTTTACCTTCTTTTATGTTAAACGTCTTGTATCAACAGAAATGCTGCTTTTAGGCATAGTTTAATTTATGGATAATGTACAGTATAATGTTCCATGAATAGGGCAACAATTATATCTACGCATAAACAAGTCATTAATATACAGAAAGTATGAAAGGTATGTGAAGCAAATTTACTTTTGATTCTTGAAACATTTTTTTCTTTATACAATTGCAAGCTTATGCAGATCAGCTACTTTTTTCAGCTGAACATGCCATTGTTTCATCTAATGTGTGATTGGTGAATGTTTAATAATACATAAAAAGAAAAACCTATGTCCCATTCTACACCACTCTTCCCTATATATTAAAAAATATATTATTCAAACGTTGTTACCATTTAATAGTTGATTATTTTAATTAACTTATGAAAATGTAGTACAAGTTTAGTAATTTGTAGTTTGATTTTAATTTTTTAGTTGAAATTCGTTTGGTAACGAGAATTAGAAAATTTTGTTTTAGAATTATTGATGTTATTTTAAATATTTGAAACGTTTCTTCATTAATGTAAAATTTTATAATGTAGTGTAAAGGATTGCAGTTAATTATGTTATTAATTTAAATTACTGGCTCCTTGATAAAAGAATGAATACAATACATTACAAATGACACTGTTACCTGTTGAAACGAAGATCTGTCTGAAACAGAAATTTTTTTTAGCCCCTTGCTGTTCTGTCTTAGCAGGTTTTACTGTATATCTATTTCTATCTTGTATGGTTTCGGAAGGAAGAAAGGCTTTTTTCTTTGTCCCCAACACGCGAAGTCTTAAATATTTAAAATCCCTTTTTAAATCTGCTCTGCTTGTTATTTTGTAACTACAATTAATAAGTAATCAATCGTCTATAAATTTTCTCTTTCCAGAATAGGTAAAATAGTCAAGCACGGGGGCAGAACAGATTTTTTTTTCTTTTTTACTACTTGGCTTTGCTGAAGTCCGCGTTTATTTATTTATTTATTTATTTATTTATTTATTTTTAAGGGTGTGGATTGCTATAAACATGATTTCTAGTGATGAATTGAATGAGACCAGAAATGTTTTAACATTAGAAAGTTTTCTTTCCAAATTAATGTAAACTTGCTATGCGAATAAAATATGTTGAAAAGTAATTTATGCTCATGTTAGTAGAAACAGCTGCTGAACGAGCATGAGTTACAGTAATAATTGTATCTGTTTGATTTAAAAATTTACTTAATAGTCATTGTAAAATTCAAAATAGGAAATAAGTCAAAAAATAAGTTGCATAAGTTATCAATAATTGGATTTATAGGTGAAAATTAACGGTCACCACTCGCCACATGGTGATTAGAGTTGTAAAAGTGGCGATTAAAAAATCGCGATCGATCCATATCTTGATCGTTACTCGCCAAGTGGCGACTAAAAATATTACCGATCGCCATGTGAAATACAGCTTTTTTTTTTCATGGAAATATGCACCTTTACATTGATTAAATTTAATTAGCAAACCTGATTATTTTTTTCCCTACCAAATGCAAACAGATTTCAACTACTTAGCTGCATTTTCAATATTTCGCGTTTCACCACATGTTTGCTATTCAGTTGGATTATTTTTTCAAGAAATAGTTTTATTCTGCAAAATATATTCATCAGGATTCCACATGCATTTTGGCAATTTATTTCTTTTTTTGTCATCGGATATAAGCCGACTTAAAGGATAACATTTTGTTTATTTATTTATTTGTATAAAAAGATATGTATTCATCGATTACACTTTACCTAGATATTAAGAAAGTTTGGAATATTATAGTGGCTGCTAATTTTAACAAGTTTTAAATTGCACGTGAACGTAGCAAATGAGGTGCGTTCGTACGATAACGAAATTTTAAAAATATTCAGATCTTGCTGATATAGTAGAGCGTACTTCGGATAGAGTATAGTAGTCGAAATCTTTGTGTTTCTGTAAATATGCAGAAAATATTTTTTACTACACCTCCGCAAAGTATATCTTATTCATAAAATGTGAAATAGTTGAATATAATTAAAACACGCCCCAAACAATGTTTCCCCGTATAGCATTATGTAGTGGAATACGTTTGTGTGACTCTGTAATTTAATAATAAAAATTCTTTGCATCACAGATTGTACAGAATGCATATTTTAGTATATATTTCATAGATTCATGCCAATTCTATTATGTTCGAATGAGTGTAACATCATAAAAATGCATTTGAAACTTTTTTCCCATTGACCGTAATGTAATGGAATACCTTTGATTGTCCCTGTAAATGATCTATGCATCCGACTTTCATAACATTTGAAATGACTCGATAAAATTACGTAATAATTATATGTTTTAAATTTCAAACGATTAAAATGCATTTGAAACTTTTTTCCCCATTGACCGTAATGTAACGGAATCCTTTTGATTGTCCCTGTAATTGATCTATCCATCCGATTTTCATAAAATTTGCAATGACTCGACAAAATTATGGTATAATTATGTATTTTATATTTCAAACGATTCGGTTGGGTAGTTTTTGCGTTGTTATATGCGGACGGACGGACAAACGGGCGGACTGAGCGACAACAATAGGTGCTACGTATTTACATAATTACGAACGCACCTAAAAAGTGACCACTAACAAGACTGAGTCTACCGGCCACTAACTACTAACTCAATTTCCCAGTTTTCACCTATAGTGGATTATTTATAAACAAATTCGCGACCTTGCTTACTATAGTGGTGAATAGCTATAGCTATTCACGACTATCTTTGAAAGCTGCACGTTTCTAATTATTTATTCGTGCTCAATTCAGGCTTGATTTTACTTACATTTTTCGAAAGAAGGATCTTAAATAGCATTTTGTTTTTCCATATTCAATGAAATTTTATTCTGTTATTTATCGAATTATTAGTGAGGTTTCCATTAAAAACAATCACTGCACTCATTCTTTTTACCTTAGATCAGCTTTTATCAAGCTGTTTTATACAAATCAATGATAGTGCGTAAGCCAAACTCGGGTAATAAGGACAGAATACGACAGAAGTATGAAACAAAATTGTAATTTATACAGATTTCCCTACACAGTTTCAGCAAATCAAACAACATCAAAGGGCAGCATCCTGCCAGCCCTTTGGCTATCAAAATAGCCCTATTCTAGCATTCATGCAAAAAATTAGCTCTTTTTCTTTTACCTCGGACAAAAAAGAATGCTTTCTCCTTCTTTGTATATATGCAGTGTTCTCGCTGTTGCTCGCCATTGCGCCGAATTGCGACGAAATCCTTCATTTGGCGAGTAAACATGAGATTAGATTCGCCAAATTGCTAGTGCTCAATTCTTTTTTTCTTTTCTTTTTTTATACATATACATCATATATATATATTTAATATATTTGTAGCGAATAGTTGAAATTAGATTAATAACAGTCGTTGTCGCAGTTATAAAAAATTAGATTATTTTAGAACATATTGAAAAAAAGGAGGTACATTAAAGGATTAAAGATTTTTTTTTTTTGTGCTACTCGGGGAATCTATTAGGCTAATACTTTTTTCATTTGGCGTATGTTTTTTATTTTAAATTAGCCAAATTACTAACGTTGGTCAAATGTCAGCGAGAACACTGTATTTTATATATGTAATAACGATTGACTCATTGTTGTCTTGAAGAGAGATTCCTAACTATAATTATCAACAAATGCCTAAAAAAAATTAAAAAAAAAGTGTGTTTAAGGTTTAAAAACTTCCCATAAGGCGGTTCTCAAATTCAAAAGAGCAACTTTATGACTCAAATTTTAATTTATTCAGAAATGCATGAAACTAGCAGGTGTTGTTTTTCAGAAGCTATCTAATCAAATTGTTTTTTCATTTTTTGGCAAAACGCAATAGAATTTTAGAACAAATTGTCAAAGTGGGTGTTTCGAATCGAATTTCCGCGCGAAAGAAGAATAACTCCTCAAAGAAGAGTGTAAAATGTGTTTGTCACGCGATCAAAATCGCTTGGAATTCAATAAGTAATTTATTATTCAAAAATGAAAAACACTGTTCGATTCCATATCGTTTTCAAAGTTAGGCCTTCCAATTTTATATCTCTTCGTTAAAAAAAAAAAAAAAAAAAAAAAAAAAAGAAACTTGTAAATTTATCAAAACGTTTTGAACTTGTTGAGCAGAGTAGTTGAGAACAGTCTTAAGAATTAAAAATGTGACCTTTTTAGGTGCGTCCGTAATTATGTAAATACGTGTCACCTATAGTCGTCATTCCGCCCGTCCGCTGTCTGTCAGCATGTAACAAAGCAAAAACTACTCAACCGAATCGTTTAAAATTTTAAATATATAGTTATTGCATAATTATAATTTTAAATTTTATGAAAATTGGATGTGTAGTTCAGTTACAGGAATAATCAAAAGTATTCTGTTACATTACAGCCAATGGAAAAAACTAGTTGAAGTGCATTTTAATGATGTTGCACGCTTTTGGACATAATAAAATTATATGCATCCATGAAATACTTACTTAAATATACATTCTGTACGATCTGTGGTGCAAAGAATATGTTATTCATTTACATGGTCACACAAAAGTATTTCATTGCATAATGGTATAGGGGGAAACTTGGGGATGCGTTTTAATTATATTAACCTATTTGAGATTTTATGAAACAGATACACATTGCTGACGTCACTACAAGTTACTTCCTGTATAATAAAAAACGGAGAGTATTTACAGGGGCACACAAAAGCTTTCGGCTAACTATACTGTATCGGAAGTACACACCAAGATCTGAATATTGTCAAAACTTCGTTATAGTTTGAACGCACCTCATTTGCTACGTTTGACATGCTATTTCCGACTTGTCAATTAAGGACTTGTTAATTTTCACTCGCAAACTGAGTGGAAAATTTAATATGATGTGATTAAATGCTCAAGTTATTTCTGGAGCACAAAAGAGACTTGATCTCTACTCTTATCTCTCTATCTTTGTTACTCTCCTGCCTTTTTTTTTTTTTTTTTTTTTTTTTGTATTCACTCTTGCGTGCAACTTTTTCGAAAAATTAAATACTAATATCAACGCATTGAATGTTGAATCCCTTTTTAAAATTTACATCTGTTGAGGCCAAATACTTAAGAACAGTACAGTCACACAGATACAATCTTCATATATTAAAACAAAAATGTGTGTTGTTTATCGATATATGTAGAAGACAAGGCTGTTTTTTTTAGCCATCTAACCTGAACTTTCCACTGAACCGATTTTGATAATTATTATTTTAAATGTCAGTTGAGGGCAGATAGTTAAGAACAGTTAAGTCACATCGGAACAATCTTCATATTGAAACAAAAAATTTATATATTTAAAAAATAAGTTTGTTTTTTTAGTTATCTAACCTGAGCTTTCAAGTGAGCTGATTTTGATAGCTATTTCAAATCAAAGCAGTTTATTTGTAGATGTGCCCGCACTTGTTATTTTTTAATATAATCCCATTTTTATATTTTAATTTAAAAAGTCCTTTATGAAATTTCTTCATATTGATAGCAATCGGGTTACTTCTATTGTTAAAGAGGGAAGGGAAACAATGCTAATTACCATATCATTTTGGATGCCATTTTCGCATTACAATTAAAAAAAATAATATTTTTCAAATTTTTGGACAGAAAATGATGTTGCGATTTTAAAAAATCCTGCATTTTTACTCATAAAGCTTTTACATTTCTTTCTTTCTTTCTTATTATTCCGCTGATACTTAGATTGAGATGTTTACCTCAAAGTGTATTGAGTAAAAATAAAATGAGTATTTTCTTTGATAAAACTTAATATTTTACTACGAATGTATCTATAAAAGACTAAATTCCTGACGCAACCTTAAATCAGGTCAGGATTAATACATTAGTGAAAATTAAAACTAGAATTGCACAGCAAGAAAAAATGAGTTTAACGTGTGCTAATGTATTAACTGCATGCGGACATTCGCATTCTTGACTTGAGGTTCTGAACCAAGTTCCGGCGAAATCCAGGAATTTACTCTTAGGTAGATGCATCAAACACCATTTCTTATCATCAGCGGAATATATTCCAGAATTGGGGTAGTAACCTACACTATAAAAAAATACGATTGTACGGAGATTGTACTGTAGCTAATGGGAGCATCAGTACAATTTACTGTTTTTTAGCGGAAAAATTCCCATAAATTCCAGGAAAAAACGGAAACATTTCTGGAATTTACGGGAATTTTTCCATTAAAAATCGTTGATTTTAATGGCGTCGAGATTACCAGTACAATCTGAATTACGTTCGTTAAAATAGTAAATATGAATATGAAAGTATGTATATGTAAATTTTGCGACGGCGAAAACATTATTTTTAGATTTTATTGAAAAAAAAATAATAATAATTCTGATTTATCATAATTGCGCAATTTTTAACGATTTTTCATTGCGTAATACCAAAGATGAAAGCCTCAATTAACTTCATAATTTCATTATCTTAACAACATACTGCTGATAAGTTGGAAACCGCTGATCTAAAATTTCATTCTTCGATCACTTCTAAGCAGTCGATTCTCTTGTAATTTCTTAACGTCACGGTAGAAAGCTTGTCAGTGTCTTATTTTCTTTTTTTCATCGTTTCTAAACGTGTTGATTTTTTGTTTGACTGTATACACCTTTTGTTCGTTCCACATTTTGCCTCCCATTCTTCCAAGGTTGATTTTTGCATTATTATTATTAACTCATGGCTTCTTGTTCTTCGTACTCACGATTTGCACGGCGGATTTTCGTGGATCCCAGCATTCTTTTCGCACGAGAGTGGAATGCCGGGAGAAAAAAAATAAGCATTCAATATTCATTATTAGTTTTTGTTTTGAACATTGATATGCGAAAATTCTAACTAATAACATAAGACTTAAAACATAGAACTTCCTTAGAAATACATAGCAACAAAAAGGGAGTTAAGCGTGCGCTAATGTATTAATCCTGACCTGATTTAAGGATATATCAGCTGAGAGAAGACACATTTTCATTTACCAAATTTTGCACCTTCAAGTAGATTTAATGAATATAACAAATGAATAAAGTAGTGGAGTAGCAGAGAAAAAAAGAAAAATCATAGAATGTAGTGTTAACTCTAGAAATAAAAGGACCGCCGGGCGGGAATTTTTCAAAAAGGTAACGTCGTTCTAAAACTAGGTTTTTTTTTCTTTTCAAAAAAGGAACATTATTCTAAAACAACTATTTTTTTTTTTTCGAAAAAGGAACATCATTCTAAAAAAGGATACATTTTTTTTTTTTTTTTTTCAAAAAGAGCACTATTCTAAAAAAAGGGGGATACGTTTTTTCAAAAAGGGCACAATTGTACTTTGTTCACCAAAAATATTTTGAACTGGTTTGTTTAGAGTTCTCTAAAATTTGTTATATTTGTTGCCTGGATCAATTGAATTGCCACGGGGCATATAAAAAATTGTAAAAAAGGCCAACGGGTGTATTGGAAGGATTTAAAAGAACCGCTGGGCGCATAAAAAAACAAAAAGGTGCTACCGAGCGCTGTGCCCTGCTGAAACAGCTTAAAGTCAACACTAGAATGACTTTAGTTATCAGTTTCAAATAATTTCAATGATCTTAGTAAAAAAATTACGTGAATTTATATTGATTCAGACTATGATGTTATCGCAAAATCAGTATTATCTCAAAGTACTGAAGTTTAGAGACTTAAAATTACCAAATTAATGAGACAACGAAGGAAATCAGTGAGGTAGACAAGAGCCTCTCTGATGCAATATAGAATTTTCACACACACACACGCAAAAAAAGTCCTAGGATATCACTGCATGCATATCTATTTAGAATTAAATGCTGAAGTTTACTGGTAGTGACATGCAAAAGAATATTAAGGAGATCTGGGACACAAAAATCTTCAAGTTTTCTAAAAAAAGAATTATTGCATTAAAAATTTCTCTATAATTTTCTGCTTAAAATGATGTTTAAATCACGTTTCTATCTTAATTGGAACAATAAACATTTTTTTTTTTTTCGTTTTCAAAATCTAGCTTTTAAGCAATAGTTATCATGGAAACAACTTTTTTTTAAAAAGCATCTTTCAAAAGCAAGCTTTCTTAAAAAAGCAAAGGGGTTCTTTGATTTTTTTCTTGATTTTTGGTATTTAAATTGCTATAAGTCAAGAACCGTTAAAGATAAATGGTTCAAATTTAGAGCATGTCTTTTCCAATTGCTTTGCTTTAATTTTGATTCAGCAAATTTGAAAAAAAAAAAAAAAAAAAAAAAGAACTTTTGAAAATGATTTTTTTTTAACCGTTAGAGCGTTTTTTCTTATTCTTAAAAAATGAAAATTTTACTAATGTATATATACATTCAATTTGTCTGAAATTAGATTTCCATAAATGCTATGTTCCTAAAGGGGTTTGAGCAGAACTTTTATTACAAACTGTTATGGCTGTTATTTCCTGAACTAAACAGATTTTAAGTGTGATTTGTGATTCAATAAAATTGCTATTACATACATCACGTTTTAATAAAATTATAGAGAAGTATTCTACTGCACTTGAAAAAAAGCAAAAAATATTCTCTAATTCTCGGATATTGAAATTATTTTATTTTCTTTATCAGTAGGGATGCACCGGATATCCGGCCAATATCCGATATCCGGCTGATTTTTCAATATCCGAAATATCATCGGATATCCGAATCACAATCACCGGATATCCGATTTCTCTATCGGATATCCGTCAGAATGCAACAAACCAAATATATATTAATAACAGTAATCATTTGATCCCAAATAATGCCGAAAAACTTGTTTATAATGCAAAAGGTGAAATATTATAATAAGTTCCCTATCGATCAGTAAAAGGTAATTCTCAAAAGTTTTAAAGAATTGCCAGCTTTCCTACTATTTATATTTAAACTTTGTAACAAATTTAAGAATTTACGTTTACATCTTTTAGAAAATTGCACCTTTACTTTTAGATTGTGAAACAAAATTTGAAGTCAAAATAGCAAATAAAGCTTTTGTGCAAAAATGCATAAAGACAAAAAAAAAAAAAAAAAAAAAAAAAACATTCAGAAATGCACAAATAATACATGAAAAGAATAGAAAACAGCCGTTTCGAATCTACTATCGAGAGTTTTCATCAGTATAAGACTCAGGGTGCTAGAAAAAAACTAAGCTGTGCAAAAAGACAGAGAAGCGCAGGCTTATATACCAATTATGGGAGCAGATGATAATAGATTCGAAAGAGCTGTTTGCTACCTTTACATGCATTATTTATGCATTTCTAAACGTTGATTTTCTATCTTCATAAAATTTGAAGTTGTTTATTAAACTATGATTTAACTAATTTTCTTTCTTTCTTTTAATTTAAACAATGGGTAATATGTTTTTAAGTTAAACAACTAAACAAACCTATTTTTAATTTCTTCCATCTTTCATAGAAGAAATTATTGTAATCGATTTTTTTCGATAATTTACATGTTTTAGGGATCAAATATCCCCAAAAACATGATTATTCAAAACGTTTGTGTCCCATTGTCGCCATCATACTATCAAAAAGTGTATGAAGTTATGCATAGAATGAACCAAGTATTTTGTGCATGTTTTTGACTGTAACCAGCAGGTTCTTCTTCAATATGGAAACATTTCGCTGTAATCGCAATTTTTGTGCCATTTTCATTGTTCTGCCATCAAATACAGTATGAAGTTATGCATAGAATTGAACCAAATTTCTTTGGATGCTTTTCTGGGAATGGCTGTCAGGTCTTCCTTCAATTTGAAAATAGTTTGCCTGAAGATGGTATTGTAATAATGATTTTTGTAAAATTATTTTGATTTTTCATAATTCTTTTATACAGTGAATTGGCGGTTCGTGCATCGATGCGAACTTCGTATCTTTCTAAAACTGGCTATTCGATAACAACTGAGAATAGCAAAAAAAATATTGATTTTAATAAATATCATGGTCGAGATTAACTCATTCTTAATCTAATTAATTGACTGCAGCAAAAATTCTAGATGAAAATCAAAGTTGGTATAGTACTGAACTAGCAATATTGAAGTAGTAATAATATTTGAAAATATTTTTTGAAACATTCAGATATATGGAATAGAAGAGAGTTTTGGGATTGGTGCATCCAACTAGTTATTTTTGTGATTTCATTATAAATATTTAAAATTAAAAGTTTTTTTTTGGCTTATAAATTTTAAAGTGATTTAACTTAAAGTAAAATTAAATGTAGCTTAAGGTAAAACAGTATTAAATAATTAAAACATGAAAAAAATCATTAAGTAAACCCATGTTTGGAAATAACTCTTTTCACCATTAGTATATTCGTAAGACATTTTCTGTTTACATTATAAAAAGAAGCTATGTATTTCTTTGTGAAAATACTTTACAATCATAAAATAAACATATTAATAAATGTGTAAAATTTGTTCTATAAATTATCTGCACATCATTGTACAAATTATTAGCAATTATCAACATTTCATTGTACAAATTATTAGCAATTATCAGCATTTCATTGACAAGTAAGCAGAATATTTAAATGTTGAAGTACTTTTTGTATTCAATATTATTAATATACCCCGAAAGCAGAATCGGCGCAACGTTGCGACGCACGTCGCAGACTCTTGGAAAGTCTGCTTCTTTCAACTTTTAGCAAAAATTTAAAAAATTTAGTCCTAAATCCAAAATTTCCAACATAAAATGTATCGTGAATTTTGACAAATAGTCTTCGAAAAAAAATCAGTTTCGTCACAAATCGCGAAAAACATGCGAATTCCGTCCAAAAATCGCGAAAAAACGGCAAATTTTGTCAAAAAATCACGAAAAAGCGACAAATTTCTTCAAAAGATCGCGAAACAAATTCAAGTTTCTTCAGTACATTGAAAAAATGGCGAATTTCTACAAAAGATCACTAAAAAACGGCAAAAAATCACAAAAACAGCAAATTTCTTCGAAAAATTGCAAAAAACGGCTGTTTTCGTGAAAAGATCGCGAGAAAACGGCAGTTTTCGTGAAAAGATCACAAAATAACGGCGAATTTCTTCAAAAAATAGCAAAAAAAACCCAGCAAATTTCATTAAAAGATCGCGAAAAACGGAAGTTTTCGTTAAAAAATCACGAAAAGAACGGCAAATTCCTTCCAAAATGTCGCGAAAAAATGACAAATTTCTTCAAGGGAACGCAACAAAACGGCAGTTTTCATCAAAAGATCGTGAAAAAACAGCAATTTTCGTTAAAAGATCGGTAAAAGCGTCAAATCTTGTCCAAAAAGCGCGAAAAGAAATGCAAATTTCGTCAAAAGATCGCGAAAAATGACATCTCGTCAAAAGAGCGTGAAAAACCCGCAAATTTTCTCAAAGAGGAGCCCCCTCTTTTGGACAATGTATGAGGTGTTAAAAATTCTGAGAACAAAGGCAACTTCTTTTTAAAAGTATGCTTTTCTTTTATGTCTATTACAATTACGCGGGAGGCTTGAGTGTATATAATGTAATTCGAGGGATTGGTCTGCAGACTGTTTTTTTTTTTATAGTTTTTACTTGCGTTGCAGACTGCAGAAAAAAATTCTGCTACTGAGTTATACACATACAAGGCTTGAACTTTGGCATGGGTTGACTGGATTCATGCCTTAAAAAATCTTGTGGGCAAGACATTCCTCTTTCTAAAAAAAAATACTATATAATGGTCACTAAGACTTCTTGGAATGTCTTTTGAAATGGCACATTAGGGACTCTAAAGATCCTCTTTAATGACCTCAAAAAATAAAACAAAATATAAATAAGTAAAAATTCACTATATTAAATAATGAATTGATTAATTAACAGCTATAATAACTAAATTATTAATTTAAAATACATTACACAAAAGATAATTTAAAAGTCACTTTTTCCTTTTGAATACAGTTGAAATTCCGTAGCGGTTGATTTAAATAACACATAACCACAAGGTACATCATAATTTATGTGCATTTTTGCTTTCATTAATTGCATAATGATAAAGTTTCTATGTAACTGGCAGTAATAAAAATTTCATAAAAAATTACCTAGATAAGTGCAAATATCATTACAATAAAGGATAAAGTGGTCACTTTATACATTAGCAAATAGTCACTATAGGAGACAAATTCCTGTACTTTTTTAATGGCTCAAAATAAATTTTCAGAAAATGAGCACTTCAGTTATTTAGTTTGAAAATGTTCGGCATGCAGAAAAAGGGATAGTCATATTTTACAGGTTCAAAAAACATTGACAATAACGGGCTAATTGGTCCCTTTACACAGGTAAACACATTAGACAGGTGGTCACATTACCGGACAATTCTCATATTGTTTTACATGAGCACAGGTAAAATTTTTCAAAAGCGGTCACTTTAGCCTGGTAGCCACTTTACCAAGGTAGTCACTTTAGCCTGGTAGCCACTTTACCAAGGTAGTCACTTTAGCAGGTTCCACTATATACAGTGGCTCACAAAAGTGTTCGTACACTTAGGAATTTCAATGAAATAGGGTTCTATCTATTAATTAAAATTAATATTTTAGAATGGGTATTTAAGAGTAAGATCTATGACTCATTATTAACAAAATTACATAAAATATTTTAAAAACATAGCAAAACTTTATTTTGAAAAAATCACTAATCAAAAAATAACAAAAAATTTACCTCACAAAAGTCTTCGTACACTTTAAAAAAATCGCTGTATATTTGTAAATATTGTAATATTTCGCTAAAGTTGTACTTAATAGAATATTATTTAGCACCCACAAAAGTTTTTCAAACACCTGGGAATAGATTTAATTAGTGTTTTTGTAATTTCTGCATGAAAGTTGATGCCTTCATCGAACATTGCTGTTTTTACTTCGCTTTTTGTTTCAATGCTGTGTTTTCGTGTTCTAACTTCCAGTTACCTCCAAATATGTTTTACTGGGTAAATTCAGCAATTGAGGTGATGTTTTCAGAACTTGTGAACAATTATAAAGACGCTAGAGGCGAACGTTGAGAGACATGTGCCTTGTATCATTATCCTGATAAAAAAACAAAATTGTATCTGTTACCCATATATTGGCCTGATAATTTTAAATTGCCTTTTAAAATATTGGAACAAAGATCGTGATTTATTATGCTATCATTATATACCAAATTACCAAATCCTGATGCTGATATGCACCCTCACACAAGGACAACTCCACTGCCATGCTTAATTGTTCCAACTAAGTTCTTTGAATTAAATTCTTAATTTTTTTTCTCCATACTATTATGCACTCATTGGACAAAGAATGGCATACTAGATTTAATCTGTAAATAAAACATTAATTTAATACGATTCGGGTTTATTTATCATTGGTTTTGCTAAAGAAAGCCTAAGCTTTCTGTTTTTCGCATTAACAAAAAAATTTCTATGGGCAGAATACCTATATAATGCAGCTGGGCTTACCATTCGTCGAACAGTTTCAGGTAAAAATGAAGTAAAACTGTCTCGTTAAATTCTATAGCAACTTTTATAGCACTTAAACATGGATTTTTTAAGACTTTTCTAATTGTAAGTATTTGATCTCATTGCGCTCACTTAGATTGACGGCCTTTTCATACCTAGTTTTCAATCCATTTTTTTTCTACAAAGCCTTTTATCGCATACTTCACCATAGAATGTAATAAATTAACTAATTTTGCAATATTTCGAATTGATTTACTACTATTATGAAGAAAAATAACTAATTTCAAACGCTATTAGTCGTGACATTACGATTACAAATCATTTTTAATTAATAAATAGAATATTACGGACCAATTCTGCAAAATATAAAGCCAAGCGATTTTTTAAATGTCAATATAATGCAAAAATAAAAATAAAGCGACAAATAATATTTTTAATAATGAAATTATCCGAAAATGTTTCTGTGTACGAAGACTTTTGTGGCGTCTTCTTTCTGTGGCATCTCCTGTTTTCATTTTTAGATTTAAAAAAAAATCCCTTAATGTTAAACAAAAAGGTTGTGTGTTATTTAGAATAACTTAAAGATAATATAAAAAATTTCTCTACTTCATATACGAATTTAATTTCAGGGAAATTTCTTTTTAGTACAAATTTTTAAAGTGTACGAACACTTTTGTGAGCCACTGTATATTAATCTACAGTTCTCACAACTATTTTAAAACTCATTTGGTATTTGAATTGTTTATCCATTCTGTCCTATATAAAAGCTTTATCAAATAGCATATAAAAAATCGTAACGTGCTATTTAAAAACTGACTGTCATAAAAATAAAAATACTTGCTAAACGTTTCAAAAACTGTTTATTTTTAGATAACGCCCCCCTGTGTGTGTCGCTCTTTAAATTGGTTGCTCATTTGATATCAATATAATATATGAGAAAATTGCACTGTTTTGGATGTCCCGATTTTTTAAGCGGTCGTCCCATCCGCGGATCATTGTTTTGGAACCGAGGAAAAGAGTTTTGGAAATTTAACAGATACTCAGATAGTTAACGCGAGTTCTATTATCGTCGGTAAAATGCGATTTCAAAGGTGCTAATTCACAAGTTTAAAGAAGCCAGTCTATTTTTACGGTTATCGATCGTTGGTGTGTTTTTATTTTCGTCACGGTTTATTGATTTTCGGATGTGTCGATATCTCATTATCTTTCTCTCTGGAATTATTTTTGCGTAACGAACGTCGGCGTTAGTAGAAGTAAACAGACATTCAACTTTTCGCAGAATGTTACCCTGTATGTCATCAAAAAGGCTTTGACTGTTTAAGCCGATGTTTTGTTCTTTTGTGTATGCAAACACACGCACATACACTTACACACTTACCTGCAAACATATATTAAATGTTGAGAGTTTGGTCCTTTAAGAGGCTACTTCTATGGACCCTATTCTGCTTTTCGGTTCGAGATTATAAAAACCTCTATTTTATCAATTGTGACGCCGCAGGAATTCTGTTTATTGTACTTATCTCATGCAAACGACTACAGAAAAATTCTTTTACACTTGAAAGAATACATAGGTACCAAATATTACGATTTATTCATTATTATTACAGATGCGTAATAAAAGTTATGGCGTTACGGGCATCGGATAAAAATTATGGATAAAAAAATCGTGAATTTCGTCAAAAGATTGTTTGAAAAAACGCGAATTTCGACATAGGATCGCGAAAAAAAAACGTGAAATTTCGTCACAAGATCATGCAGAAAAACGCACATTTCGTTAAAGAATCGCGAAAAAAGCGTAATTTTACTCAAAACGTCGCGGAAAAGAGCGAAATTAGATGACAAGATCTCGTAAAAAATACGAATTTCATCCAAGATTTGCGTAAAAAAATGCGAATTTTGTCAAAGTTTTGCGTAAAAGCGATAATTTGATCAAAGGTTTGATAAACGCGCAAATTTGGGTCAAAAGATCGCGAATAACGCGTAAATTTTGCCAAAGGACGCTCAAAACACATCAAGCTTTGTCAAAGCTCACGAAAAACGTGCAATCTTTGTCAAAAAATCGCGAAAATTTGTAAATTTCGTCAAAAGATCGAGAAAAACGTCCAAATTTCGTCAAAATATAGCGAAAATGCACAAATTTCGTCAAACAATTCCAGAAAATGCAGAAAAAGATCACTATAGAGCGGGAATTTCGTCAAAAGATCCCGGAAAAAGCAAAAGAGCTAACTTAAAAAAAAAAAAAATATTGGTAATTTTTATTGAAATTTGGCACTTTTGAGAATATATATACTTTATATTTTTTTCCAACTATTAATCCGTAAAAAAATGGATTGTATTCTTTCTTTTGATTCGAGGCTATAAGATTCGTCATTTTACCAATTGTTGCGTCACAGGAATACTATCAATTAAGCGAAATGACTCACTCCGTAATGCTAGTCCTATAGAAGAAATTTATAAAGGTATCTGGATTGCATTTCAATATTTTAAAGTGATTTATGCATTGGATAGCCGAGATCGATGTACATGCATGCCGTTTTTTCCTTTTTTGATTTTGATTGCAGATTTAATTTTATGAGGATGCTTTCACTTTCGAAACCGGTTCCGAAAATAAAAGTGTTATCATTAAAATATCTATGAACAAAATCGAAAAAATAAAAAACGGCCTTTGTGCAGCTAGATCTCAGCTATTCAATGCAAATAAATAAATAAAAATAAATAAATATAAATAAAATAAATAAAAAAAATATTGAAATGCAACTGAAATATATTTATAAATTTCTACCCTTGGATTAGCATTACGGAGTAGATCTTTTCGTTTTACTGAATTAGCCTCTTAAAAGAGCACATGGAACATTAAATGGTTCAAATTTTTGAGTTTTTAAATTATTGGCCTAAAAAATTAAACCAACAATTTCTGGTGATAAATGATTATGGACCTAAAAGATTAGGGTAGTGGAAGGTTTTTAAAAATATATTTTGCATTCGGTTTGTCTATCCCTATGTCCACGCTCTAACTTTCTTAAATATACTCGGATTTCCATGCAATTGATAAAGCTTATTTAGGGTCACCAAGGCATTGCATATTGCATATATTTGGTTTTAGATATGAAGTATGTAAGATAAGTTCATTTATAGGAACTTAAATGAATTCGATTACATTATGGTATACGGGGAAAATCGTTTGGAGAGTATTTTAATAACATTTCGCTATTTGAAATGTATTGAAATTGATATAAATCACTGAATTTCACTACGATCACGTTAAAACAGAGCTTTCATAGCACTTTTTATTAATTTACTTGGACACCCAAAATAAATCGGTTACAATACTGTCTTTGCGTAATAATTTGTGGGGTGTACGTTTTAAAATTCGGTATGCGCTTTTAAATTTAATTAGTTTTTTGAATATTGCTCTTTATATTAAAATTCTATACCTCATATACCGTGCTGCACAGAGGTGTTCGCATACCATTCTCCTTATTAGAGGAAATTGCTGAAGGGGGATTTTCAATTAAAATATATGTATTTCTTAAATGAATTAAATTTTTGGAATGCATGTTATAATATACATCTCTTTATCATATAAAGGGCTGTTAAAAAATTCAGGTAATTTTCAGATTATAGATGGGAGCAGCTGAAATTTGGTTTTGGAATGGTGAATTTCCATATGGTGAAATGAGACGTAATACTTTAATTTTTTAAACGGTGCAGATTTGTTACATTATTCTGAATGTGTTGGGAAGTGCTTCATAATCTATGCTTGACGCATGATTTTTTTCTTTCTTTTTTTATGCTTTGGCATACTTTTCTAAAATGCTATTTTGTGTAAAGAGTTCAAATTTTCCAAAATTGTGTAACTAACGCGCTTCTTTGAGACATTGTAGCTCTGAGTGAAAATATATATATATGTTCTAAAAAATTTTTAGGATTTTATAAGTTATTTAGTAAAATATTCTGTGTTTTATGTTCATGATATACCTTATTTTGCGCTCCGAATCCGAAGTATTAATCATTTCCTGCTGTTGGTTGGATCAAAATCTTCTAACGATGGACCATTCATCTTAATGAATATAAATTATTAAATCTGTTCGAACCCCCCATTGATGACCTCAAATTGCTTTTGATTGGATTCATTAAATCAAATCTTCTCTGGCAGGAAATATTTATATAGGTAACACAGATACCAAAAAAAGAAACTTGGCTAAAAGTAAAACCTGTCTCTTTTACATAACTTCATCTAACAGTTCGTTTAACTCTACTTCTTCCCAAGCAATCTGATTTCGTATTCGTAGCGAATGCTTTGTTTTATTTTATCAAAGAATAGAAGCACATACAATATAGAATCCACAATTTGGTTTTTCGAATGCTGTAGTACTGTTTCGATCCTTTTAACATTTCCAACAAAGTTAAAAAGTGTTTATGATTTCGGTTTGTCTGTTCGTCTGTCCGCGCTCTAACTCTTGTAAATATACTCGGACTACCCTGAAATTTTTGGGAGTTATTGACATTTACCCCAGCATGAATCCTATTTCAATTGAGATTTCTGGTATGTAAACATTTTAATAAAAATTTTTAATTTTACTTAAGGTTGTTCTTAAATCAAAAAGGGCAACTTTGTGACACATGCTTGAATTTATTTTTGTTCGGAAATGCATGAAAATCGCAGGTGTTATTATTCAGAAACTGTCTAATTGCACTCAAGTTTCTATTTTTTGAAAAACACAATAGATTTTTCATAACAAGCCTTCAAAATTGACACTTTTGAACACATTTCCCGACGAAAGCAGAAAAACCGGTCGAAAAGCAGGAGAAAAACGGGTGATCGAATGATCGAAATAGTTTAGAACTCGATAGGTAATTTAATTATCATAAAATGGAAAAATAAGTTGAATTCGGAATCGCTTCCATAGTCAGGCATTTCAATTTTATACATTTCTGTTAAAAAATGAATTTGTAAATGTGTCAAAACGTTTTGCGCTTGTTGAGCGGAGCATTTAAGAACACCCTTAAGAAAGGTGTTATAATAAAAAATAAATGACATTGACATGTTTCGGAACCGTCAAATAAGTCCCATAATCATAATATAAATAAAAATAAAATTTCAAAATATTTCATGGTCAATACAAATGACACACGACAATGAGATATAAATAACAAAACACACAAAAAAGATATTATGACTATGGAACTTATTTGACGGTTCCGAAACATGTCAGTGTCATTTATTTTTATTATAACACCTTTCTTAAGCAAAATTAAAAATTTTTATTAAAATGTTTATATAAAAAGTGAATGTTTTAAAATCTGGTGATTTAAAAAATCAATTGGATTTAATAAACTTTTTATCATAGTTTCTGGTATGATTGTTTATTTACAGGGACAATCAAAAGTTTTCTCGCATTACGGCCAAGGGAAAAAATCGTTTCTAATGAATTTTTAAAATGTTACACCCTGTCAAACATATTAAAAGTTATATGCATTCTGTAAAATATGAGGTAAAAAGAATACTTATTTATTTACAAGGCCACGCAAAAGAATTCCATTACATAATGGAAAAGAGATTTGTTTGCAACATATTTTAATTATATTCAACTAGTAAAATTGATATAAATCGCTGAGGCTTAATGTAAGTTATTTCCTGCATAATACAAAGTGTACAACATTTACAGAGACACACAAAAGATTTCAAATGGTATATTCTATCCGAAGTACTGTTTATAATCGATAATGGCTGATTGATGGGTGAAATGCCTTTTTAATTATGATATGCACTTTTAAGTTTCACTAAATTTTTGCATATTATATGGTGTGTATAAATGCTGTAGTTGATATACAGCGCTGCACAAAAGAGCTCGTAAATGTTACTGAATATGAGCGTAATTTACTTAAAGGTTGTTTTTAAGTAAGTTATGTATTTTTATGCTGAACTGCATTTAGTTTACTAAGAAATGTTTGTAAAATATAGATAAAATGATATACAGGATCGTGCAAAGAATTGGATACATGGTCGCCCATGGATGATAATATCTGGAAATGTGATTTTAGTAGTTTTAAGAATGTGTTAGTTTGAATTAAATTTTAGCTAAATACTCGCGTATAATAAAAGTACTAGGTAAACTAAACAAAAGTATTCAAGTATGTTTCCATCTATTAGTATAAATTGCTAAAAGAGAAATTTCAATTTGTTACATGTTTTCTTCTTTAGCTAAATTTCCCAATTATATAGTATATATATCAACCGGCAGATCAAACACAGGGCTCTTCAAAAGTATTAGAATACATTACATATTTCGCAATGGATAGTAACACTTTATTACCCTAAATTGCGAAGTTTTGTTAAAGATTTCTGGTTGTATTGGAAAGTGTTTCATACTCTATGCTTAACACATTATTTTGCTTACTTGTTTCTTTTTTAAATTAGTGTGTTTTCTGATAAAAGTTGGTGGAAGGTGCCCTGTTTGCAATTCCATTTCTCCCCAAGCAATTTTATTTCGCATTCGTAACGAATGCTTTGTTTTATTTTATCAAAGAAGCACATTAGTATAGAATTTACAATTTGGTTCTTCAAATGTTGTAGTACAATTTCAATCTTTTTTTCTTTCTGAAATTCTATCTGATCGAAATCGGTAGATGATGCGCTGTTTGCACTCTATTTCTTTCCAAGAATTTTGATTTCGTATTCGTAACGAAAGCATTGTTTTATTTTATCTAAGAAGCACATTGTAGAATTCACAATATGGTTCTTTGTGATACTGTTTCGATCTTTTTTCTTTCTGAAATTCTAGTTTTCTGATGAAAATTGTTGTAAGGTGTTTTGTTTGGTGTTTGTTGTTGTTAACACTTTCCAACATAGTACAAAAGTGTTTATTACTTTAGTTTGTTTTTCGACCTGGGCTCTAATTCTCGGAAATATATTCGAATATCCATATAATTGATATTTTTTTAATTAAGGTTTACTATAGCATAATTACCTATTGAAAATGAAGAACAGTAATAGTTAGTTAAGAGAGACGCAAAGGAATTCATAACATTATTGTGTACGGGGAAAAATCGTTTACGATGTATTTTAATGATGCTACAGTATTTCAAACATATTTAAATTGACATATATCACTGAAATATATTACAATATTTTATTCTATATTTTTTCTGTAATGAATAAAATTGTATCTTTCTTTCTTTCTTTTTTTTTTTTTTTTTAACAGAGAATTACAAAAAATTTGGTTACAGAACTAAGCAATAATTGCTGGAAGTACGTTTTCAATTATGGTATATATTTTTAGACTTAACTCATTTTTAGTGTGGTGTCTATCGATTCTATATAAATCATATACGGGTTTGCACAAAAGCAATTCGCACACACCTAAGGACAGCAATTATTGAAAACGGATTTTTACTGCGTATCTTTTTAGATGCGTTCATAATTATATTAATACGTAGCACCTATAGTCATCGGTAAGTCTGTCCGCATATAAAAAGCAAATACTCAAACAAAACTCAACCAAATCGTTTGAAATTTAAAATACATAATTGTTGCATAATTTTGTCGAGTCATTTCAAGTTTTATGAAAATCGAATGTACAGTTTAATTACAAGGACAATCAAAAGTATTCCATTACTTTATGATTTTTGTGGTAAAATTTTATCAGTGTGAAAATATAGTTTCAAGCGCATTATAATGATGTTACACTTTTTCGAACATAATTAAAGCGATATGAATCTATGAAGTATATACTAAAATATACATTTTGTACAATCTGTGGTGCAGAGTATATTTGTTACTAATTTACAGTTCCACAGAAAAGTATTCCATTACATAATGATATAAGAGGAAACATTCTTTGAGGCACGGTTTAATCAAATTGAACTATATTTCATATTTTATAAAATTGATATACGTTTTTCAGGTTTACTACATGTTACGTCTATAATAAAAAGCAGATAGTATTTACAAAGAGACACAAAATATTTCGACCACTATACTGTATCCGATGTACTGTATACACTATTATATCAAAACCTGAATATTTTAACTCCCTTATAGTATGAACACACCTCATTTGCTATGCTTGATGTGCTATTTCCAACTTGTTTAACTGTTTATTTAGGAATCTCATGTCATTGTATATATTTTTAAAAAAATTTAACAATATTCTGAAGTCGGAAAGTGTTTTGAAATCCTTATATGATGTATGTTTATATTATACGATATATAAGATGTATGTTAATATTATTGTTTATATGGATTGTTTGCTTGTTTTTGTTGTTGTTATAATCAGGCCCTACAGAATGTGCATCTGGCTTGGACTTTAGATTTATATTATCCACCCATTTCGCAGAATTGGTGCTCTAGTTATACACGCTAGTAGAAGCGGCAGAGGGTAGTTCCTTTTTCACTTTCATTTATGAAATGCATGAGTAAATAAACATAGCCCCCGGAGTTGCGCAGCCATTCAGAAAACATCTCACTCGTGACGTGCATGTACAAATATTCATTATCTTGTTTAGTCAAAAGACCGTAAAATTTTCTTCTAACAAAATCGTCTGTCAGTGTAAAATATCTGCTGCCGCTTATCACAGGAAAGATTATTTTAGAATGAATTTTAAAAATCGATCGAAACAGGTTTTTAAGGGGACTCGGTACCCTTCATTCTGCAAAAAAGGACAAAATTTGATTTTCTAATTTTTGCTTAGCTTATATTTTATTATTCTTAGTTCATTCTGATGATGTTTTGTAAAGATCCGAGTATTATAAATACAGTTTAAAGCGATTTTATATCGCTGTCTCTTTAAATACCACAATGCACTTCATTTGTTTGTGTTATTTCAAAGATGGTAAAACCTATCAAACGATAAAATCGACCAATTTCGTTGTCGCTAGTGGATAATTTAAGGGACTCGGTACCCTTCATTCAGGCGAAAAATGACAAAAATTGATTTTCTAATTTTTGCTTAAATTATATCTTATTATTCCTAGTTCATTCTGGTGATGTTTTGTAAAGATATATATGAGTATTATAAATACAGTTTAAAGCGATTTTATTGCATCGCTGTCTCTTTAAATGCCACAATTCACTTCACTTGTTTGTGTTTTTTCGACGAATAAGTATTTTATAATTTATGCTTGATTTTTCTTTCTTGTTAACATTTTTAATTCCTGAAATGTAGGAATATTAATCCAGCTGAATATTCAGCATTCGGTTAATTTGTGTGCCGAATATTTTGTTATTAGGCCAAAATCACTATTCGGTGCTTCCCTAACAGCTAAATTAGTGAATATAAAAAAAAGTACGGAAATTGCAGTCCCAACAATAAAATTCCTATTGGATGCTATACACTATATTGCCATTGATTATGGGACACTTGCGATTTTAGACATTTTACTAAATATCTAGAAAAATACATGAGGAATCATCTCGAAACTCATAGTGTATAAATATAATAGTATACGTCATACATCTCCGTGAAGATGTTTTACCGCAACGCCATAGGGGACCGTCAACAAATTAAAAAAGAATGAATATCTTTTGAATAACCCTGTCAAAACTAATGTAGCAAAAGCGCTCAAACTCTAGATTATGATTGAATGCCTTATTGTAATACACTGTGTTCATTTTTATGCAAATAGCATGCTCACTCGCAGAGTAATTAAGGTTTTTATAAAAATGGTCCCAAATTTTTCCAAGTTTTTTCATTATAATTTTTAGAGTTCTTAATATAAAATAATATTTTTTTCAGAAAATATGAGAAACAGCATTGCACACAGTACCCTGTAATCAGAATTAAAAAATAATAAAAATTGTATGAAAAATGAGTAGGTTTACTATATAATTTTTTACTGCGCATGCGTCAAAGATATCAAAATTTCATTTGCATATTATGTTAGCTAAATGTATAGAGCAACTTTTGTAAAAGTCTCAAAATCATAGCTTGAAAATTTTGAAAGTAATCGTCTATAGAAAAAGGACAAAATCCGTTATTTCCAAAATAAAGCAAAAAAATGAGGGATTTTATCCAAATGCAATAGAACATCCCATATTGTGTATTCTATATTGACACTAATCAATGAATATATGGATACAACCCCTCTTGTTTTTGCTTCATTTTGAGAATAACGGATTTTCGACTTATTCATTTGGCGATTATTGTCAGATTTTTCAAGTTATGATTTTGTGACTTTCACAAAAGTTGCTCTATATATTTAGCTAACATAATATGCAAATGAAATTTTGATATCGTTGACGCATGCGCAGTAAAAAATTATTTAGTAAACCAACTCATTTTTTATACAATTTTCATTATTTTTTAATTCTGATTACAGGGTACTGTGTGCAATGTTGTTTGTCATATTTTCTGAAAAAAAATAATATTTTATATTAAGAACTCTGAAAATTATAAGGAAAAAACTTGGAAAAATTTGGGACCATTTTTATAAAAACCTTAATTACTCTGCGAGTATGCATGCTATTTGCATAAAAATGAACAAGGCGTATTACAATAAGGCATTCAATCACAATCTAGAGTTTGAGCGCTTTTGCTACATTAGTTTTGACAGGGTTATTCAAAAGATATTCATTCTTTTTTAATTTGTTGACGGTCCCCTTTGGAGTTTCGGGAAAAAATCTTCACGGAGGTGTATGACTTATACTATTATATTTATACACTAAGAGTTTCGAGATGATTCCTCATGTATTTTTCTAGATATTTAGTAAAATGTCTAAAATCGCAAGTGTCCCATAATCAATGGCAATATAGTGTATAATGCAATTTCTTTTGGTACATTCCAATAAAAAGTATTCTTAGAAGTATTTTCAAGAGACATTACAGTTCTAGTAACATAAATGAAGTAATTAAAATATTCGAGATTTCATATTGTCATTTTCCTGGCATGTCACACTGTGATGTGTGCAATGTAAAAGGCCTTCTGCTGCACTGTACAAATATATATATATATATATATATATATATATTTTTTTTTTTTTTGTTTTTTTTAATTTCTGATTAATACTTGTACCTTATTAAACAAATATATGAAGAAGGTAACAAATTTTGTATTTTACAACTAATTTTTTATAGTTAAAATATAATTGTCACTAGAAATGAATGTCAATATCCTGTATTTTAGTTCCTTATGTATAAACATGGCGCTGCAGAGTAATTCTTCATATTTTTGACTTTTAGTTAATGTCAAAAGTAGTAAAATCTAAAATATCATCAAATCTACCAGTAAAATCTTATAGCCTTAAAATAATAATAATAATAATAATGTGACTAAAGTCTTTGATAGAATTGTAAGCTTTTGTTATGTCATTTTCCTGGCTTTCATAAATTAATAAATAAAACTGAACATTTTGTACAATTTGAGTTAATGTATTGAAAACATGTTCCTTTAAACAAAATTATAATGTTAGATCTTAAACAATGATGTAAAAAATGTTTTAGAATAAAATTGTCATTATCCTGGCATACATATGCCAAGAAATGACATATAATTACATAAAAATGATAACTTACTAATTAAGTTCTTCAAAATTTAGCAAATTTACATGGAAAATACTTTATTCTTCAACAGAAAATAAATTCACCTCTTGAAATTTTGAATTGTTTTCAATGGATACTTTCGATGTCTCGGATGATCAAAATCTGACATTTTGTTATTTTCACCCAAATAGACTAAATGTGTGGAATGGTCATTATGAATTGTGATTTTTTGTGTATGTTTGTCTAAACCTTATTAAACATGTCAAGGACCGTGGTCACAAAGCGTGACCATCTAATTTTAATTCTAAAACTTGACAAATAGACCAAGAAATTTTAATAAAATTTTGCTTTTATAATGAAAGCATAGAGAATTAGGTCTCTGTTTTCTAAAATACTCGGTTATAACTTCTGGTTGTCGATCAATCATTTCATTTTTTATGAACACAATTTTTCTGTCCATGGAAGGGTTAAAAAGCTGCGATATCTCATAGTCTATGCCGTTACTTACATTAGAATTACATTTGAATGGTGCATCTTTTCAGGTTCAATGACATTTTAATATAAACTATTTATTTTGAATTTTATTTTAATGAAATCGATTTTTTCCTCCACGTATACAAGAAACGCATTTTTGATCTTTAGGGAAACTCCAGTAAGCTTTACTATTTTTAGAATAACCTTCTAATTTAAAAGTATTTTGTATTGGCCTGCAAATATCATCGTTTATAGCTATTTTTAAATTTTATTTTTAACGGTATTAATATGTATTTATTCTACAGAAATTCTTTCAGATGCCATTAATATACGAAATGTTTGAAAATCTGCCAAAAAAGTATAAAATAATATAACCCCTTTCCCTTTTTAATATATGGTGAGCGTATTGGAACTTTTTTGGCACAGTCAGGACAGTTTGACTTAGTATTGTTCTCATGAGAATTCAATATAAAATCGAATTTAACATTTAATCGGGTATTTCTCTCTTTTTCTTTCTTTCTTTTTGTTACTCATTGAAATTGGTGTGAAAAATACTTTTTTCAAAAGTAAAGGTTTATTTCCATGCAATTTACAAAACAAAATTATATTAATCAAGAAGATAGTGTTTAAAATGGCAATAAAATTGTAGTTGTAAAAAGAAAAAATATGATCAATATAGTATTTAAGGGGCTGTCTATAAAATATCACACATTTTTTCAATATTTTTTACCCCCCCCCCCCCATTGTCATATGTCACATTATATTACATAAACATATACTTGCATTTCAGAAACAAAGCACTACGTTATAAATCATATTTCAAATTTTATGTTTAAAGTTTAACTTTTGTGTTTTAATGACATTAGTGAGCATAACAATAAAAAGGATTCATTAACTTATTATTTTGTATGAAATATGATTAAGGTTTACAAGAAAGATACAATTAATATACAATAATAATAAAATATTAAAATGAAAGAGCAATTGTAAACAGGTAGTATTTTGGAATTTGAAATGGAATTTAACATATTTGGCTTTAAATATTATATTTTCATGAAAATAAAATATTCATGAAATTTCATGAAATTTCATCATAATATTTCATGAAAACAAAAATACCTTCATTTCAAAATAACTTCAGAATTTAATTTGCTGATTTTTAATGCTTTTTATTTTAGCCAAAATGTATGATGTCACATTTAATCTTACCTCCCCACCCCCATCCCTTGTCACAATTTCATGAACCCCTCCTATTTTAAGTTTTTTCTTTTACTTTAAAAAGAAAATAATAAATAAAAAAAAATGTTTTATTAATAATTATAGAACAAAACAATTTTTATCATTTAAAAAAAAGAAAACAGTAAATAAATTGTTTATTAAAGAATAAATAATTGCCGGGATATCATGTGAGGCATACATTTACCTTTTTGTTGCAATCGCACCAATGTGGTGCGTATATGACATCTGCACCTAATTATTTAGCAGAATCTTCTAATTTTGAAAAAAATTGAGCAATTAAAATAAATTATGAATAAAAACAATATGATTTAATGTATGACAGTATGCATTTAAGGGAGACCAAACTGGTCGCCAAGGGCGGCTAGTCATTTAATAATTCTTAGAAGGCTTTTGCCAATTAAAATTAATTAAATTTGTATTTATAGCTGTTTTGAACAATATTTATAACTTCACTCAAATATTTTAAGTAATTTTTTTAAGTTTTATAGAATGAGAAAGTGTATAAATAAACTTTTACAATTGAAACTTTTCACCGACAATATTTCAACGTCAAAAAAGCTGAAGAAGTAATCGAGTGATCATCTTTTTAAAATTATTATTTTCTTTTATCTTTACAAGAAGAAAGTATTGGATAAATGAAAATTTAGATGTTTAAATGTTTTAGGGGTCAGAGAACAAGAAAAACATGCTTTTACAAAATGTCTGTCTATGAGTCTGTAACACTGACTGTACGTGACCAAAAATTTTATGGACTTTTATCTCAAGAACTAATGCACGGAATTTCACAAAACTTTAGATTCTATTAGACCTTGATATAAACTAGATCTGATTAGTTTTTGGTGTACATCGCTCAACAGATGGCGCTGCTATGCTGCATTATACACAATTTTCACAACAATCATATCTCAAGAACTAGTGCATGGATTTTCATAAAACTTTAGATTTAGACAGTGTTTGATATAACCTGGTGCTGATTACGCATTGGTGCAAATAGCTCAACAGGTGGCGCTGCCATGGTGCATTATTCGTAATTATTGCAATGACTTTAAAATATAAAAATTACATATATATAAAACCATTAATTGTAAAACAATATACATCAACAAAACATGTAAAAATTGAAATATATTTTCTTTATTGCTACAGAGTACAGGTATAATTTTGACCGATTTCTGTGCAGTTGTCCTTAAAATGTTCCTAAAATTGAGAGTTATTTTTTGAAAATCAGTTTTTTGAAAGTTCAAAGGTATTATGTCTCCCCTAAAATGCCTTCTTATGTTAAATTTATTAATAATTTTAATTTTAAGTAATAGTTCAAGACTAAAACATGAAAATCAAACTTCGGGGGAAAAAATATATATTGAACATATAATTGAACATATGTGTTAATTAATTTATTTATTTGTTAAATTAGTTATTTACTTTCAACCATAATTCACTACTAATTTCTTTTGCAGTGCTTCGAGCCCGTAACTTGCAAAGCAAAGGAAGAAAAGGTAATGTAAAATTTTAACTTCTTTGTAGTAATTTTTTTTTAACGAACTAAATTTAAAAAATCTTAATTTTATGAGTCCAATTTCGTAATTAGTTTTCTAGTCGTCATATATATATATATATATATATATATATATATATATTATAGGTGCAGATTCACAACCGCCAGTCGCCACATGGCGACTAAATTTTATCATTTGGTGACTAATTTTTGGCTTTTAAGTCGCCATCTTTTTTACGAATTTCGCATTTCTCTTGTGATTATTTGGCGATAATCGCATTTTTCCGCAAACCTCTGATGAGAATCTCACTTCATTCACAATCCTCTGACGAAAATCGCGTGGTTTTTCCCGATCCTCTAACTAAAATAGCTTTTTTTATGCAATCTTTTCACGAAATTCGCGTTGTTTCTCGGATTTTCTTAACAAATTCAGCGGGTTTTTTTCTCCTGCAATTCTTAGATTTTTTTTAATCGCTGTCTTGCTCAATTATATTTTCTGGTTATACATAGCTTAAGATTTATATTGCACTTAATTTACATCCAAATTATTATAAGTGTGATTATTTTAATTTAAATTATTTGATGTAATTAGTCTGTGTTTCTTTTATGCATATATTGGTTATTTTCCACTTTGAATTCAAAAATTTTTTGCTCATATAACGCTGTTGCTTATGTGTTTCTTTCAAGTGGCGGCTGGATTATTTGGATTTAAGAGTCACTTGGTTCTTAAAATTATTGGGTATCTGCACCTATACTGTTTATTGTTATTATTACTATGAAAATGTATAATTACTTGCTCAACTTACTACTAAATTCTTCCACAATGACTTGAAAATGCATTTTTATAACATCCTCTCTTCTCCCTTCTTCATAGCTAGAAAACTGAATTTTAAAATCGAGTAATTCAAGTCTTTCTTAACCCTTTATCTACTGCATTATGAATTCATGAAATTTTCACATTCTGAAGCATTTTACACAAATTGTTTAAACTAAATTAAAATATTTACATAATCATTTAATAAATTTTTGAAGGGTTTTAGAAAAATTGAAGGATTAATTAAATTTGAATTTACAGGGATTTTGTTCAATATTTATTACCCCACTCAAATCTTATATTTTAAATTGTTTTCTTAGTAGAATTCTTTAGTCTGAGTAGTCTTGAGTAGTCTTTTGTAGAATTATAAAATGTACAAATATGATGTTCTTACAATATAAATAGAAATATTTCCGAATTGAAAAAGCCCTCTCCCTCAGTGCCAAGAACTATGAAATAATACACTATATTGCCATTGATTATGGGACACTTGCGATTTTAGACATTTTACTAAATATCTAGAAAACTACATGAGGAATCATCTCGAAACTCTTAGTATATAAATATAATAGTATAAGTCATACATCTCCGTGAAGATTTTTTTCCGAAACCCCAAAGGGGGCCGTCAACAAATTAAAAAAGAATGAATATATTTTGAATAACCCTGTCAAAACTAATGTAGCAAAAGCGCTCAAACTCTAGATTGTGATTGAATGCTTTATTGTAAGAAACCTTGTTCATTTTTATGCAAATAGCATGCATACTCGCAGAGTAATTAAGGTTTTTATAAAAATGATCCCAAATTTTTCCAAGTTTTTTTCTTATAATTTTCAGAGTTCTTAATATAAAATATTATTTTTTTCAGAAAATGTGACTAATAACATTGCACACAATACCCTGTAATCAGAATTAAAAAATAATGAAAATTGTATAAAAAATGAGTTGGTTTACTAAATAATTTTTTACTGCGCATGCGTCAATGATATCAAAATTTCATTTGCATATTATGTTAGCTAAATGTATAGAGCAACTTTTGTGAAAGTCACAAAATCATAACTTGAAAATTCTGATAATAATCGTCAATTGAATAAGTCGAAAATCCGTTATTCTCAAAATGAAGCAAAAACAAGAGGGGTTGTATTCATATATTCATTGATTAGTGTCAATATAGAATACACAATATGCGATGTACTACTGCATTTGGATAAAATCCCTCATTTTTTTGCTTCATTTTGGAAACAACGGATTTTGTCCTTTTTCTATAGACGATTACTTTCATAATTTTCAAGCTATGATTTTGAGACTTTTACATAAGTTGCTCTATACATTTAGCTAACATAATATGCAAATGAAATTTTGATATCTTTGACGCATGCGCAGTAACAAATTATATAGTAAACCTACTCATTTTTCATATAATTTTTATTATTTTTTAATTCTGATTACAGGGTACTGTGTGCAATGTTGTTTGTCATATTTTCTGAAAAAAATATTATTTTATATTAAGAACTGTGAAAATTATAATGGAAAAACTTGGAAAAATTTGGGACCATTTTTATAAAAACTTTAATTACTCTACGAGTGTGCATGCTATTTGCATAAAAATGAACACAGTGTATTACAATAAGGCATTCAATCACAATCTAGATTTTGAGCGCTTTTGCTACATTAGTTTTGACAGGGTTATTCCAAAGTTATTCATTTTTTTTTAATTTGTTGACGGTCCCCTATGGCGTTTCGGTAAAAAATCTTCACGGAGATGTATGCCGTATACTATTATATTTATACACTAAGAGTTTCGAGATGATTCCTCATGTATTTTTTTAGATATTTAGTAAAAAGTCTAAAATCGCAAGTGTCCCATAATCAATGGCAATATAGTGTACAAAAGCAAAAGAAATCATCCTTTAAAAAATATTTTTGTTTTGTATATCCAATAATGCTTTTCGAACAAAATAAAATAACGTATCTGTAACTCATTCTAAACAGTATTACAACTAATCGATGTATTAAAAGAATTTTATAACAAGAAATTTTATTGGTACTTATAAGTACCGTCGGTAGATGAATGGTTAATTTATGCCTGAATAGTCTGAAACGTGACTTTGATTAAAAAAAATAAATATTAGTGTAAATTATGACAAAAATTAAATGAAAGTTTTAAAAAAATTGGAAATTTCTCTATCTTTTTTTTTAAACTAAAAATTAAAGAAAATTTCACTAATAAAATTTGCAATTCACAACGCAGAAAATAAACAAAATTTCCAGTGTCTGAAATTTGATAGAAAATTTTAATGGATGAAAAAGAACAGGTCATGGGGTATTTTAGAAGCGATCGAATTTATCAAACTCAAAATGTTAAATAATGTTGACCAGACGGATATCAAATTCTACTCGCTAATGCTTTTGTATTTTTAGGATATTGCTATATTTAACTTCTTTTTTTCTGTGTATTCTTTTTAAGGGTAAATATCTTTCTTTTTACTTTCTTCTATCTTTACAAGAAGAAAGTATTGGATTCATGCAAATTTTCGACTTCTGGTTTTCGACGGATTTATACGATTTAGAAGGTCCTGAACACGTTTTGAATATTTTTAGAAAATGTCTGTCTGTGAGTCTGTCTGTATATGACAAAAAATTTGTGGGCGCTCTATCTCAAGAACTAATGCTCGAAATTTAATAAAATTTTATATTCAGTTAGACCTTTGTATGGATTAGTGCCTATTGGTTTTTGGTGAAAATTGGCCTGCAGGTGGCGCTGCTCTACTACTTTTTTCATGATTTTCAAGATTGCTATATCTCAAGAACTAATGCACAGAATTTCACCAAACTTCAGATTCTGTGACCCCTTGATATACATAGACGCTGATTATGTTTTGGTGTAAGTTATCCAGCAGGTGGCGCTGCTATGCCTCATTTTTCATGATTTTCATGACAGCTATATCTCAAGAACTAATGCGCAGAATTTCACCAAACTTCAGATTCCGCGATACCTTAAGATACATAGCCGCTGATAAGGTTTTGGTGTGAACTGCCCTATAGGTGGCGCTGCTATGTTACATTTTGCACGATTTTTGCGATAGCTATATCTCAAGAACTAATGCAGAGAACTTCATCAAATTTGAGATTCTGTTACACTAGAATATATAACACAATTAGACGCTGATTACATTTTGGTATTAACCTTGCAACAGGTGGTGCAGCTATGCTGCATTTTGCACGATTTTTCCGATAGCTATATCTCAACTAGAGGTCTGCACGGGCCGGAATTTCCAGACCCGGGCCCGGCCCGGCCCGTAGGAAAAAATTTTCGGCCCGACCCGGCCCGTTGTAAAACTCAAAAGTTCGGCCCGGCCCGTTTTGGCCCGTTACAATTTCTACGATTTCTAAAAAATTCAGATTTTTTTCATATAATTAAGATTTTTTTAAAGAATACTGCATACATATCTATGGAATGATTTTACAGTATATTTTACAGGAAATACACATCAGTAACATTAGTGATTACTAAGATTCTTAGGCATTCAACAATCAAGTAACGATTCATCAAAAAATTAATATGGCTTAGAATAAAAGAAAAAAGAAAGAAAGTTAAAAACATCGTAACTTTTGAAGCTGTTTAATAAAAGAAGATTTATAAAAATACAGTAAACCCTCCATAACGGACACTCCCGAATAGCGGACACCTCTATTTAGCGGACAGTTTTCTAATCCCCACTCCCAAAACCTAAAATTTTGTATGTTTAACCTCTGAATAACGGACATTCCGAATAGCGGACAGTAATTTTGACAATAAAATAAGAAAAATTGTTTTTTAACGAGGGAAATAAATGAAAAAAATAAAAAGTCTCCAAATTTATTAAGGTAATGTGTCACAAATTTTGTGATCACAGATAAATGTACGGGGTGGGTTGGGAATCAAAGTCCTCATCCAAAACATTTGAAATTCGACAATGTTACAATTGTGTTTTTTCCCCCAAACGTAACTTCAATGTGCCAACCACTTGATCGAGGCGTAATGTACAATTTAAAAAATAATTTTGGTATAAAGCTTTTATTATGCTACATTCTTTTAAAGATTCTATGAATACACTTGAGAATTGCCTATAATTAGTTAATGCTGCCGATGCTACAGTTTGGATTTCATTCAGACTTTACATTAACATAAAAAAAAGAAACACACATTTCCGACTCAAATGAAGAATTAAGCGAAATAAGTGAATTAATGAAATATATTAGGAATGAAGAAACTGCCGAAATTTTCATTAATATTGATGAGTTACTTACTAGAGAAAAATCAATTTCTCTATGCGATTACATTGCTTTAGAATGTTCGACAAAAGCTGACTTTTAGTGATGACGAAAGAGATGCTGAAACTAAAGATGTTTCCAGCAATCTCGATAATTTCCAAGAAGCAGCAAAATACAATAAACAGTCCCACAGTTTTTTTTTTTTTTTTTTTTTTGTATATACTTGTAACAGATTTTTTTTCGTAAGAATGCAATAAACAGTGGATAAAGGTATGCAAAGTTTTATTTCAGCTTTATTGCTTAAAAAATACTTTTCATTTCTGATTAATCATATAATAGAGGTTTTTGCACATATAAAAGTCAATTAATGAAACATTAAGCACTTCTTAGCAATTTCTTAATCTCTTAGGTTTTTCCAATAGCGGACACCTCCGAATAGCGGACAATTTCCGCGCTCCCGAGGTGTCCGTTATTTAGAGGTTTTACTGTATTTCTATAACATTTTATTAAAGATTTTAAATCCAAATTCATTCGTTAACTCAAATATGCGCCTTTCTGATATTTCCAAATTCATTTTTTTCTCAGAAACGCACAGCAGGTATCTTTATTCAGAAACTATATAATCAAGTGGCATTATCCGTTTTTTTTTATACGAACAATTTAAGAATACTGAAAGGAAATAAATTATTGTTACAGTTAGCATTTTCAATCGAATTTCTGGAAGCGATAGCATGGGAAGGGAGAAAAACCTGCAACCATTTGAAAAAACTATTGTATCTGAACAAATTTATGCAAGTATTTTATTAATCAAAAATGAAAAATGCTATTCGATTCCAAATGCCTTCAATAGTCAGGCTTATCATTTTTATATTTTTACAATTAAAAATTAATCTAAAAAATGTGTCAAACTTTCGCGTTATTGAGAAATTAATTTAAAAACCATCAAACTTTCTCGTTATTGAGAAATTAATTTAAAAACCATCAAGAAGTATATATCCAAAGATTATTCTAACATAAGTTCTTTATCGCTGTTAATAATTTTACAAATCATGTTGTCTGCCCTACAGATCTTGAGAACAATTAAGTCTTGTTCCAGTCCGGCAAGTCTATATGTAGAAAAATAATGCAAGCTTGATCTCGACCCGTATGAGTCAGCTAAAAAAATATTAAAACGGGTTACACACAATTTAACTGTCCGATGCCGATCTCACACTGCACAATAGGGTGGGTCGAAAAAATCGTATTTTTTCAAATCCACTATTAATAGTGCGGAAAAGTTGCCTTTTGTAATTAGAAGGATAACGCAAAAAAGGTTTTTGAAATCGGTTAATATCTTTAGGTCGCGCATCGCACTTGAAGTTCGGAAAATTTGACCAAAAATGACATTTTTTGAAATTAATGATGAAAATTAAAAAAATTTCGATCCTACTTCTAATAGTGCGGAAAAGTTTCCTTTTACAACTAAAAAGATAACGCAAAAACTTTTTTGAAATTGGTTAATATCTTTAAGTTGCGCATCGCACTTGAAATTTGGAAAATTTGATCAAAAATGACATTTTTTGGAATTAATGAGGAAAATTAAAAGAAATTCGAACTTGCATGTAATAGTACGCTAAAGTAACTTTTTACAATTAAAAAATAGCTTTTTTTCTTTTTTAAATCTTTTAATACCTTTTTAAATCGCGCATCGTACCTGGAATTTGGAAAATATGATCAAAATTGACATAGGCTGATTACAAAAACAACTGACAAACCGATTTTTTTCTATTCCAATTGCTCAGTGCGCATATGAGCTGTGAACACAGCTGGTTTTCAGGCTTGTCATGTAATTACCACAAACTGTTTCGTTATATCAAGGAAAAATCGGTGTTAAACGCTATCGAAGATCTAATAGGGAAGGGCACATTTCTTTAATTCAGGAGCTGGATGATCAAACTATGTTGGTCTTCTAACGCCTATGAATGGAACCGGAAAAAATATTTGTGAAAGTATCGTTTTATATCTGCCTCAGAAGAATATCTCTTTAGATGAAGTCCTTGTATTTGAATGTAATAGCTCCTCTATCAATACGGGATTTAAAAAAAAGGGTTATTCGAAATTTGGAAATGAAGATACGCAGACCCTTGCAGCGGTGCATTTACTTGTTGCATTTCATCGAATTGCCTTTTAGGCACTTGTTTCAATGCATTGAAGATAAAAACAAACGGCCAGCATTATTTTCTCGTCCTATAGGCAAGCAACTACCTGCTTGCGAAAGACAACCTGTCATCAAGTTTGAATCAATCAATTGCTCTCGCCCAATAGTGACTGTTGAAAACCCAAATGACCTCAGTAAAGATCAAAAATATCGTTTTAAAATATCAAATGCTGTGTGATCGGGCTTCTGTCCTGAGGGTCTTTCTGTCCGAGATCCAGGAACCATTTCTCATTCCCGGTGGCTAACGACCGCCAATCGAATTCTCAGACTGTATATATTCACAGAAAACCCTAGGATTGAAACGAAGCAGTTAGTTTTATTCATCATAGAAACATATGTGCCTGTATGGTTTGAAATTAAGAAGAATAATTCCATTAATCAAAGCATATACACAAGACAATAACAACATCGCGCTACCTATCAAAAAGTCTGCAGGAAGTTACAGACCATGTTACTGAGGGTAACGCTTACTTCACTCATCCATAAAACCTACTATTGGCAATGATTGCAGATGAGAGGGAGCATGAGCGAGAGTTAGGATTACAACAAGTTTTGAAAGCAATGAAACTGGTGACAGAACAAATGGCAACTGTGAGAGATTTTGTGATACGCAAGTTAAATTTTGGCGCTAAGAATTAGACTGAACTAATTGATTGGTCGAGCTGCAAAGTTACTTCACCAACTTTTTACACAGAATCAGTCCAGAGAGAATTTTCTCTTTTATTGAATCGAAATCTCTCTCAGAATTGGAAATGAAAACAATAAGGGCGTTCCCGTACCACACACACAGGCGGTGGAATGATGTGTGAAACTTGTGAGTAAGGCTTCTGAAAAAGGATGTGGCTCTAATAGCAGATACGGCTATATTAGATCATCTTTGCTTTCGCGATCACTTATGTCAACATTTGATAATGAATCTCACTGCAAGGCTTTACACGAAGTAAAAAATGAAGGTAAAAAGAAAAATAACTATTTTCTAAAATTACTATAATGCAAATAGCCTAATATTGCATAAGTAAAACTTGTTTAAAATTGATTTATATTTTTTTGTTGAAGAATGTCTCATTAAGTAGTGTTCTAAATCTGTTCAATATAAATGTTTAAATAAATAAAATAGCTAAAAATATATACTTTTCTAATTTTTTCGTAATTTATAAACAATGTACTATGAAAAATTATTAACCAATTTTAAAATTGATTTTATTTTACGTTTCTATGCATATAATGGAATATTTTTGTGTTATTAGAAAAAAATGAGAAAAGAAGACGACTTTTCATCTTTTATATGAAACATTGTCAATTTTCATAAAATTTCGCTAACTTAAATGGACTTAAAGGTATTAATAGATTTAAAAAAGAAAAAAAAGTATGTTTTAATTGTAAAAGGTTACTTTAGTGTACTATTACAAGCAAGTTCGAAATTTTTTTTAATTTTCCGCAATAATTCCAAAAAATGTCATTTTTGATCAAAATCTCCGAACTTCAAGTGCGATGGGCGACCTAAAGATATTAACCGATTTCAAAAAAAGTTTTTGTGTTATCTTTTTAGTTATGAAAGGAAACTTTTCCGCACTATTAGAAGTAGGTTCGAAATTTTTTAAATTTTCATCATTAATTTCAAAAAATGTCATTTTTGGTCAAATTTTCCGAACTTCGAGAGTGCGATGCGCGACCTAAAGATATTAACCGAATTCAAAAACTTTTTTTGCATTATCCTTCTAATTACAAAAGGCAACTTTTCCGCACTATTAATAGTGGATTTGAAAAAATTCGATTTTTTCGACCCACCCTACTGCACAAGTTACATTTTTATATTGATGCTGTCAAACTAGTATGGCTCGTGACGCACATTTATATTTATTCTCGTTAAAACCATTTGCGTTGAAAATAGATCATATTTTATCGTTTCTGCTTAAATCTTCAGAACGGGCTGGCAGGCCCGAAAATTTTTTTATCGGCCCGCCCCGGCCCGTATGGCCCGTTCAATTTTGTTTGTCGGCCCGGCCCGTTTATTTTGTTTGTCGGCCCGGCCCGTTTATTTTGTTTGTCTGCCTGGCCCGTTGAGAAAACTATTCTGATTCTGCCGGCCCGGCTCATTAGAAAATTTGAAACGATTCCGCCGGCCCGGGCCACGGGCCAAGCCCGGGCCCGTGCAGACCTCTAATCTCAACAACCAACGCACAGAATTTCATCAAACTTCATATTTTGTTACAAAATGACATATAACATAATTACACGATGATTACGTTTTGTTATAAATCCTTCAACTGATGGGGCTGCTGTGCTATATTTTACACGATTTTTCTAAAACTAGCTATATCTCATGAACTAATACACAGAATTTCATCAAACTTCAGATTCTTTTACACCATAACATAATTAGACGCTTTTTTACGTTTTGGCATAAATTGTCCAACATATGGTGTTGCTGTACCACATTTTGCAAATTTTTTGTTATAACTATATCTCAAGAACTAATGGACGAAATTCCATCAAATTTCAGATTCTGTTAGGTCTTGACATAAATAGATGCTTATTAGGTTTTAGTATAAATTACCCAACATGAGGCACTACTAAGCTCATTTTCTCAGAATATTAATTAAATTTTGCGTTTTAGGCTTTTCGGCTACCAGAATCTCCTTAAGCTAGGTCAAATGTTCGAGGAAATTCGATAGTGGGTAACTTTGGGGTAACCACTTTTTTTTTTTTTTTTTTTTTTAAATATTAAAATGTACTTATGAGATAGAAGAAAGTTTTGGGATTGACACATCCAACTAGTTTTAGATTAACAAAATATTTTTAAAAATACAGTCGAGCCTCTATATAACGAAATCCATCGTTCCAGTAAAAAATTCGTTATATAGAGAAATTCGATGTATAGAGTATGATGTTAAAAATAGTATTTAATGTGTAAATTTTGAACAAATATTATTTTTGATCCTTTTTAATTAAGAATTTGAAATGTTTAAAAGTATATATTAACCTAACATTTTATTTCTTACTTATTTAAGCAGTTTCAAAAAAGAGAAAAGACATTTATTTGAAAACTTAATGAAAATTAAATGAGGAAGACTTACATAAATTTCAGAGGAATAAATCTGTAATTTTTTGTTGTTTTGATTTTAAAATTACAATTGTTACGCTCTCAAAAAAAATTCTCAAATTTTAGCAAGGAATGAAAAATTGTAGTTGATATTTTCCTCCATTTGAAGGTCTCTCTTATGTGCTCTCATTGATTCCTCTCTTATATGTGTAACAATTCAATTGACTGTGTTTTGAGAAGGATGTTGAAAGGAGTATGGGAGGTGGGATGAACTTGTTAGATTTAAAGAATAAGGAGAGAAGTAATATTTATAAAAAAAAAAAAAAAAAAAAAACCTCTCCACTGAACGATAAATCTAAAATAAGTGATGGAAAATTGATTCCATATGATTTCGAAGCTTTTTTAAAACTGAATAAATTAAGATCAATTTATGGAAAAATTCGTTATATGGAGATAGATATTTCGCTATATAGAGTCTGTTTTTAATGTAATCATGCGAAAAGGGGACCGTTCTTACTAAAAATTCGTTGTATGGAGTTTCGTTATATAGAGGTTCGACTGTATATACTTATTTTATTTAAAAGTTTGAAATGTTATTCACAGCTCTTCAGTTTCATTTTAACGTTTAAGATATTAAATTAAACATATACAGTCCTCCCCACTTAATCGGGTAACGGATAATCGAATACCCCGCTTATTCGAATAAAATCCTCCGGAACTGAATTTAATCCCATTGGGCTAATGTTGTTTTTCCCCGCTTAACCGAATACTTTTCACGAAAAGTCCTCGCTTAATCGAATAACAAATGAGTGATACAATTTGAAAAATGGGCGTGAAAAACATGTTTCAATTGGAATTTCCTCCACACTTTTTGTCATTTTCGGTTGTTACACAGAAAACAAATTTCCAGAACTCCCAGCATGGATTTCGCCTGGCAGGTGTATAAGTACTGGTCAAGGGAGTTCCCTTCCTTGGTCATCTTTTCGAATTAATTTCAAAAATGGTGACATAAATTGGACAGGAGTTTCGATCAATTTTGTATTTTGTTTACTTTCGTTTGTCAAAAAACTTCTTTTTCACTTTTTCGATTTTTTTACAATTATTTTTAATGGAGACACTTTCATTTTCAAAACCGGTCCCGAAACAGAAATCATCCTCTTTAAAAATATCCGCGATAAAAATGGAAAAAGTCAAAAACGACAACGCCTTTTGTACAGATCGATCTCAGCTATCCATTGCAAAAAAAAAAAAATCATTTAAAAATATTGAAATGCAAAAGAGATATCTTTATAAATTTTTCTATAGCATTAGCGTTAACGAGCAAATCCTCGAAGTAACCCTTCAATAATAATGTGTTGTCATTTAGAGGTTCAAGATGGTAATTATGATACCATTCGAAAAAAATCTCGTCCATTTTTTACTCTAAAATTTCACATAAATCGTTTTCATCTATTTTTTAAACCTGTATAAATTACGTAAATTAAATTTTAATAACAAAATTTGGATCCAATACACATGATCTGCATTAAATGCAATGTAAACAAAATGCATGTGTTTACTGTCATTGAACTATTATTGCGTATTTACATGTCATTTTGTTTTTATTTCAGTTTGTATTATTCTATTAAAGTTTTTAACGATTTTCTTACTCTGGTAACTCAATATACTATATTTAATAATTATGTCATTTTATTGCACCTTAAATATTACATTTATATGCCTCCCCGTTTAATCAAATACCCCGCTTAATCGAATATTTTTTCTGGAACCGTCGATATTCGTTTATGCGGGGACGATTGTACAAGTAGAACTTTCCTTTAATGAAATCCCAATTTAATGAAGTTTCCTATTTAACGAAGTTTTCTGCTGAACTTTGAACACCGTTAATATGCAAATAAATTTCCCTACTACGATAAACATATTCTATATTTTCAGTAGTATGTGCAATATCGTGTGTATGCTATATTGACACTAATCAATGGGATATGGATACAGCCCCCCCCCCCCTCATCATTTTCCTTCTTTTGAGAATAATGGATTTTGAGCTTATTCTATTGACGATAATTTTCGGAATTTTCAAGCTATGTTTTTGAAACTTTCGCAAAAGTTGCTCTATACATTTAGCTAATACACCATGTAAATTGATTGCGTTCGCACATGCGCAGTGAAACATTATTTAGTAAACCCTTTCATTTTTCATACAATTATTTAGTTCTGATTTCAGGGTGCTATGTACAATGTTGTTTGTCATATTTTCTGAAAAGAACATTATTTTTTATTAAAAACTTTGCAAATTATAACCCCCCCCCCAAAAAAAAGGCAAAATTTGGGACTGTTTTTATTTAAAAAAAAAAAAAAAAAAAAAAAAAAAACAATTTTTCTACGGGTATGCTATTCTCATAAAAATGAACCCAGTTTATTATAATAAGCTACTTAATCATAATCTCAGTTTGAACGCTTTTGCTAAATTTATTTTGACAGGGTTATCCAAAAGATCTTCGGTCTTTTTCAATTTGTTGACGGTCCCCTATAGGATTTCGGGAAAAAAAACTTCGCGAAAATATAACTATGTACTATTTTGAAGATAGTTTGGAGTTTGTTCTAGACATTTAACAAATATTTCTAGGCATTTAATAAAACGTCTAAAATCGCAAGTGTCAAGATTTTTTTTTTTTTTAATTATTATTTTTTGGTATTGTAATTTTTAAACGTAAAATGTTTAAATCAGCGTACAATTCAAATACGAAGATTAACCCATTTATACCTATTAAAACGTGGTAAATAATTCAGCATTTGTTTATTTATTTATAGTATTTCGTAACTAGATTTCCAAATAAATAATTAAAATACGAATTTAAGAAATGTTTAATCAAATTATGTTAAATTCTGAAATAATCAGAATAATAAAGTTTACTATAAATATTGAAATGTTTTTTCATATTTCGCTTGACTGTTGTCATGCGACTAATACGGAAATTAAAATGCTTTTGATTAAATTCTTGAGAAAGGTAAAAAAGTCGCAGATATAAAAGAAAAAAAAATACATCTTCGTACTGTATACTGAGCAGTGTATCTGGCATGTTTAACTTATAGATGCAGATTTACAGTCGCCAGTTGCCGCATGGCGACTAAATAAATCTTTTGCTTTGGCGACTAATTTGCAGCGCCTAAATCGCCATTTTTTGACGTATTCCACGGATTCTTTTTTTTTTTTTTTTTTTTTTGCGATCTTTTGACGAGAATTACGTTTCCCCCCCCCCCCCCCTATTCCTTTCACGAAGTTGACAACTGTTCTGCGAAAATGTGAGAAATTTGCATTTTTCTGGCGATTCTTTGGCTGATTTCGAAACTATTTTTTTTTTTTTAATTTTTTGATGAAATTTGCTTTTTTTTTTTTTTTTAATAATTTTTCTTGCACGTTTTTAATAAACAAATGTTTGAATTGTATTTTGATTTTGATAGGGAGAAATAATATCACACATGCACATTTTTTCTCCTATACCGCAAAGTACCGAAAGTAAAGCCCGTCTTTAGCAGACGGGAAATTCTAATTATTTTAAAGGATGCTTATAATTGGAACTTTTGTGAAGTAGATGGGTAAAATTAAAAGGGTGGGGGGTTATATTTAGAATTTATAAATTTCCAAGGACTTATACAACTTGCAAAATATGTGAGGGGTGGGGGGGTTTACTTTCGGTAATTTATGGTATGTACAAATGTTATGTTCTGTTATGGTATGACAAAATGGAAATAAGAAAAAAATAATTCTTAATATTCTCTGCTACCAGAATACCTTATCCATAATTTTTTTTTTAATTTCCATCTTGCCCAACTTTAATCTTCTGGCTGTGCAAAGCTTAATATTTATATTATACGTAATTTATATTCAAATTAAAAGAATTTTGTGATTAAATGAAATATACACATTTGATGTAATTAGTCTGTGTTTTCTTTTTCCACATAAATGTTATTAGTTTTATGCGGTACTTTCATAATGTGACAACTAGATTATTTAGGTTTAAGAGCCACTGCCCCTTTAAAATTTTTGGGAATCTGAACCTATAGTTTAACTTAGGTTGCCCAGCTTTGATTGGCTGGTGTTTTTAAATAAAAGGATAGTCGAAAAATAGCAGCCTGCGTTCCGAATGTGTTTCCGAAAAGAAATGAATTCAGAATTGTTTCAGAAAGCAGCTCCTTTGGATTAGAGAAAATCTCTAATAAAATGATCTTGAAATATTTTCATAAATCTTTTTTTTTTACTATACAGCTTCAAAAATGCGTTTTTAACTTTTTTTTTTAATTCTAAATATTATTTTTTTAATGAATTTTTTAATGTTGAATGTCTAAGAATCTAAATAATCATTAATGTTACTAATTGTGTATTTTCTGTAAAATATACTATAAAATCATCCCATATTCAAGTATGTAGCATTTTTTTTTTTTTTTTCAAATAATAGAAATTGTGTTGGGCCTGATCGGGTCGGGCTCGGATCGAACTTTTGAATTTTACACCAGGCCGGCCAAAATAGCTTTCCTTCGAGCCAAGCCGGGCTGGGCTGAGTCTGGGAATTCCGGCCCGTGCTGACCTCTAGTATATGTATTGTTAATAATAAAAATCAGGGAAGTCTGATAAAGATAGTGAAAAACAAGGGAACTTTTTTTTAAACAATTTCTGTAGACATCCTGTATTATTATTATGATTTATTATTTTTTATATTTATTATTATTATTTTCTATTGTTTAGTTATAATTAAACACTCAATCTTCATTTATCTTAATTAGCTACATTCGTTTATTTTTATACTTATTATGTTGCACATTCTATATGGAATAGGCTCCAATGATGCATTTGTCCTCATCCAAATGGGAAAGGAAAAATTCCAAACCTCTGTAAAAGAAAAAGCTATAGATCCTGAGTGGTATGAAGAATGTGACCTGTAAGTATATTAATTTTGATCTTATTGAAATGCATTGTACTAATTATTTTTCTTTGTTTTGTTTATTAGTGCAACTGTTTTTGTTTTGCTATATGTATAACAGTGCACTAACTTTAGCCAGATGCCATTTAACCCTTTAAGTCCTGATGAGCTGTATCCCTTATAAACAAAGCTAGTCATGAAAGCTGAAAATAAAACAAGTATTACAACCGTTATCTATTGATAAAAAAATTATAATTTACTCTTTCTGCAAACCAGAACAATTGTTCAATTTTGTTTTTTGTTACATATGACTCATAAGACAACCATTTCTGGTGTTGCTTGCACCTAGCATCGCGATCTGGTGCATTTTATAGCCCTATATATAAAAGTAAGAAACCGATAAAAAATTTCTGTTAAAATCATTATATTTTTTTTTATGCTTTATTTTTTTTTTTTTTTTTTTTTTTTATTGGATTTTTATTTGTTTATTTTATGCCAAAAGCGACTTAAATTGCCAAATATGGCACTATGAATTTTTCGTTTGCCTTCTTTTGGGGCTATGACATTTGGCTAGGGTTGCCATAAAACTTGACTTTTGAAAATACACCAATTTTTTTCTCATGAAAAATGTGAATACAATGTCGTAATTTTTCAAAACCAAATTTGTAGGTTTTTGAAGAAATTTTTAAACTTTTTTCAATACTTATTATTAACTAATTTATAATTTCAAAAGTTTAAATTTTGATAAGTGGCCTAGAAAACAGCATTTTCACAAAGTTATGCTGCTGCAAAATCAAAAAATATAACTAACAAAAAAAAAAAAAAAAAGAAAAAAAAGAAAAGAAAAAAGAAAAAAAAGAAAAGAAAAAAAAATCGATTATTAAACTCTCTAATGTAGGGGGGCTTTAAATGCACCAAGTTTCAATGCTAAGTGCGAGCAACACAAAAAGTGATTCCCTTGTCAAAAGCAAAAATTTAAATGAATGTCTAACCTGCATGATCATGCAGCTGGGAATTAAAGGGTTATGGAAGGTTTGGGTAGCAATTTCGTCCTTTAAGGGGACAATTTCCCTTTGTAACAATTTTCAACTAAAAATACATTAAAAAAAAAAAAAATAAACTGCATATTTAGTTAAAATGTTAGTTAAAAAATGAATTTTTAAAAATCCATACTATATTTTAAAATGTTGATATTTTTGCCCATTCTTTTTTTTTTTAAAATTTTCAAATGTGTATTACACAAGACTGCACATGGATTTTTAGGTGCATTTAATGTTATGTTTAATATAAATTTTTTACTGATATATGATGTATTACACTGATATATAGTGTAAAATAGTGAAATATAACACATCTCCATATACTTTTATTTATTAAAAAAAAAAAAAAAAAAAAAAAACTGAAGTTTATTTTTGTGTACAAATTTATCACATATGTAATGAAAAGCATGTACAAAAAATCTTAAATACAAAAAAGGCCTTAGCATTTTGAAAATATGAAAGTGAAGGAAATTTGAACATATTGCAAAAAAAGTCAATTCAAGCTTTAATTTGTGTAGGTAATTGTGCCGAGTGGAATAAAGTTTGCAATATCTTTCAATATAATCTCCATATGAGGAAAAAATGGGGTGTCAAAATATTTACTACTAATAGAGCTCAAAATGGAAATATTCACAAACTGGAATGCTATTTCAAAGTTATAACTGACTATTTAAGATTAGCCAAATTTATTTTTTTAAAAACAGTTTCAGTATAAAAACAATTTAAATGCATTCAAGATTCTAAACAAGAATTAAAAAATGTTTTAATTATTATGAACTGGTGAAACTGAACCGGATGGAAAATATTAATGTTTTTCAGAACTGTAACAATGTGTTTTTAATAATTTCCCGAACCAGAACAATATTTAAGAAAATTTCACAAACTAGAACATTGTTCCAGTTTGCTCCTGTACATTTCAAGCCCTGACAGTTGAACAAGCTTTCATTTAATATTAAAAAAAGAAAAAGAATGGAAAAAGAAAAAAAGAAAAAGAATCGATTTTTTGATTAATTTTCAAATAAACTTTCTTTAAGGAATTTGATATTTCAAAATGTGTCTGTCTTCAATCTTGTCTTTTTTTCTTTCTTTCTTCCAGAAATTACTGAAAAGCCAAACATAACTTGTCAGCATTCAATGAAAATAGAAACATTATCATTAAATAAATCCTTTTAACTCAGAAATTAATAATTATTAATGATATTTCATAAAGACCTTGTTCATGCAATATTAAATATCTCAAAGTCAGACACTTATTATTTTGAATAAACTAAATTTTAAAATATGGCTCATTTTAAAAATATGTGAGAGATTAAAATTGTATCAATAGCATCTCATATATGCTCCACAAAAGAAATGTAGCCTCTACAATCTCAAGAAAATTCTGAAATGGTGAGATTCTTATTCACAAATTATTTTTATTTATTTTATTATATATTTATTTTAGTTATCAGTATACTTGTCTAAATTTTTACCAAATTATAAAATCATACGGAAGAAAATCTTAAACTGTCTTTTCTTCTTATTAAACATCTTTCTCTAGATAATTTTTATGCTTACTGTTTGATGATCTCGGTTTTATCAATAATAATGTCTTTTTTTCCATTTTCAATTTATCTCATTTATATTTTTCCATGTTTAGCACTTTGATTGGTAGAGATTCAGATGTCAAACTTACAGTATATCATCGTAATGTCCTGGGATTAGATGAATTTCTTGGTCAAACGTCGATACCCCTGGCGGGTATTGAAAATTTTGACAGAGCCTTCACAAGGTACCATTTTATTTCTTTAGTTTTATTTGTATTCATTGTTGTGCAAACTCATTAAAAATGAACTAATTCTTACTCAAATTTACCATCTCAAACATGAGTTAAGTTTGTGTTTAAATTCAAATTTTTGTAAAACAAATCTGTTCAAATCAAATTCAATTTTTAAAAATAATTTTTTCTTCTTATTTTTCATTTTTCTGATTTCTTTTATTTATTTTTTTTTTGCATAATTTTATGATCTTACTATAACAATGTCAAAATATCTTTAATCAATTTAGTATTGGAACCAAACTTCAGTGTGATTGAACTATTGTCATTAATATAATTAAATTTTGTTAATTAATTGTTAACTGTTTCTATCTGAATTTTAATTTTCTTAAATTTGTTCGTAAAATAACTTTTAAATGTTGCAAAATAAACTAGAAAAATACTAAAAAAAAATTATGCTTTTTTTTTTTTTTTTTTTTTTTGTATTTATTTGATAAAACATAAACAAACTACATATAGGAATATGCATAATGTTTGTAATAGCATAATATACATAATTATATGTTTTGTCTAAATGTATATAAAATATCGTAAAATGGGGTGAATCGGAACACTTTTCAACTTTAACGTTAAAAAAAAGCAACAACTGATTTTTTAATTTTTTTATTTTCCTACTAGAAACTTCGGTTTTGTTTTGTTCTTTACTTTTTAAGCAAAAATGAAACATTTTACTGTTTATATATATATTATTTATTTTTTTAATGGTATTCTGATTCACCCTGCAGATAGGGGTGAATCGGAACAGATGTTATAATCTTTATTTATTCCAATTCAAACTTTAGTAGAGTTAATAAAAACAGGTAATAATGATAAGGGAGGAATAGGAGCACGTAGTTACTGTGAAACCAAGCCTTTATTTTATATACAAGTAAAGATATGCCTTTTTAAAAATTAGAAAACAACTTTGAAATCAAGAAAAGTTAAAATTTATTTTAAGAAATTAAATTCGAATTGCAGAAGTGGAATTTAATACAAATTCAGCCCTGTACTGTGTTATTCTTTACTAGTAGTCATTGGGTAAGTGAATTTATTGAGTAGCCCCAATCGCTGCATGTATTAATACGATCTACTAATACGCCCTCATCCCCAGCCCTTATTGCTGTTTGCATCCCTCTCTTTTTTAGTTGGTTTTTCATTTTGAGATGTTTGTGTAATGTTGTGGATGTCAAAGAATAATTCTGTGCAGTTTTTCTAACTAATTTGCTATTTTTAAATTCTTTTATTGTGTGTTCCATGTCTGTTGGATTAGGCGTTGACTTTTTTGTTTAACCAAGTAATTTCTTGGCACCTTTAAACTCTTCAAGGAATTAGAACAAACAAAGTATAGTTACAATACATATTTATACATATTTTTTCATATATTACATGAAACTATTACTGTATAGAAAAATAAACCATGAGAAAAAACGTGTTCCGATTCACCCCGTAAATATTAAAACTCTGATGTTATAAGTTATTTTTCATTTTTTCATTATGTAGTTTAGAAATAAGTAGAATTTAATACAGCATATCGTTTACAGGTCTATCATTAATTAAAAATCCCCCCTCTTAGGTTTAGAATACGAAAAATACTGTAGTTACATACAAAGTTTTGTAGACTTTGAAAAAATGAGGTTTTTTCAGGACCCTCTGAAGTTTTTTTATATACCCCAGTAGTGCTGCCAATATGTCAAAACTGAATTTCCCAACTCTTAATGTTATTACCTTCTTATAAAAAAAATTGGCAATTAAAAATACCATATCACATATGTTTTTAATGAATTTATTTGTATGACTGGGAAGTTTCGTTCCTATTCACCCCGCTGTTCCTATTCACCCCATTTTACGGTAAGCTTTTAAATTGCATATATTATATAATATAATTAATATTTATATGAACTACTTATAAATATATATTTCATAAGTATTAGTAATAATAAACTAAGAATAATCATATTTGAAGCTTAAAAACAATTTGTTATACAATCATCTCGAAAAGAACATTACATAAATAACTATCTCCTAAATGGTTAATGAAAATATGCAACCATTTGCGCCTAATGACTTATATTTTGTATGTTACAAAAACGTTTTAAAAGTAGTCTTCAACATATAATTTCATAATTATTTAAACAGAAAAAAAAGTGTGTTTCAAAGAAATCTCAAGCTAAGATTATGGCTTATTTATTAAGTTCTTTGGTAGAAAAAACACAAATAAGCTTACTTTTTACATTTTGCCATCTTGAAAAATGATATGATCTATAAACAGCAAAAATAGTTTTCATTTGAGTCAATAAATATCCATCTTATGTTCTGATGTTTCGGTAACATAAAAAAAAACAAAAACTTCTAGATAATTATTTCATGCAATAAAGAAGAAGAAGATTATACTGATTTAATAAAATCTGAAGTGTCCCCAAAATGGGACACTGGGCATAGTCTTATTTTGATACTAATTACCTACAACAAAAAAACTTGTTAAATATTTTAAAGAAATTCAGACAAATCCAGTGCATAAACATTTTTTTATCTATGTTGGAAAGTGTTAAAAATATGTAGCTAGAACATATCAATTCTCAAAATACTGGAAGTTGGAATGGAGGGGTTATAAGCACAATGAAAAAATCTAGATGTGCAGACAGACTGTATCGGATCCATCATGTAATCCAGTGTATTACCATTTTCTTAGCAAGCAGTTTTCCCATAGCAACTTTTTAAGTGTAAAAGAGCTCAAAAGCAATTATTTCTTTTAAACAGTCAACTATTTTATGAAATAAGAAACTTTTTGAAATATTTTATATAGGTTTATTTGGTAAATGTTGTAAATCTTTAGAAAAAATATATATATATTTTTTTTTTTTTTTTTTTTTTTTTGTCATTCTAATACAATATGTTATAGTCCATGTTCTCAAGACCTTATGAAACAGCACTTTTCTCATTTTCATTTAATTTCCTCTTACTTTCATCTTAATGTTTCTCATTTTGTTTCCTTGTAGGGAAACTTTTGATATTGTAGCTTCTGCTTTGTAATTTTCAATGTTTATTTTAGGTGGTATACATTAGAAGGAAAAACTGAAAAGAGTGCAGAGAAAAATAGGGGAGAATTAGAAGTAAAGGTTTCATTTATTGTGCAGCGCTGTAATGATACCCAGAGCTTGAATGACCTCAGTATTAGAAAAAAGAGAAACTCCCTCAAAAATTTGGCTGTCAATGTTGGTAAGTTAATGTGTTGTTGTTAGTCTTCAATATTTTCTTTGTATTTAATTAGTTTCCCTGAAAAATACTGAGTGTTCAGAAATGTTTTTTATTCTTTTTACTTTTTGAATATTTTAGTTCCTTTTTTTAACACTAGTGTGAGACAAATATGTTTTGCAGTAAGATTTTATATGTTTTATTTTTAAATATCTCAGATATAATGTCTTTCAAATTGCTGAGAATTCTTTGTCACTTTTTTGCAGGCCATAAAATACAAAAACTGCCATCACGTAGTATGTCTTTAAAAAGTCTCGATCCGCGTAAACTCCAAAAAACCATTGAAAAATATCGTGAGAAACGTTCATCCATCAGTTCCGATACAAGTTCTTTACCTGAAGATGATGATGAAGCTTCTGTTGATTTAGATTTCCCTCACATATCAATGAGGAAACATGGTCCATTATATGTAAGTCTGAATTTCTTTTACAATTATTAAGCAGACTGCACATTAACAAGGAAGGTCTCCTTACTGGACTACTCGAAATTTGTTGAAAAAAATGCTAGTGAAACTATTTATGTATGTAATAAAGGATCAGTTAAATTTAACGATGGAATTACAATAGAAAGATTGCCAAAAAAAAAAAAAAAAAAAAAAACTTTTGAATTTTTGGTGCGAAAATGCAAAAGCGACGCACAATTTGGTGAGCAGGATTTTCCCTTGCCAAAAGCAAAGGATTTTAATGCAACAGAAATAGCTTGTTAATTGACTTTTAAAATGTGTAATTATTAATGAAATAAACTTAGTGAAAGAGTGTATTATATAATTTTTTAATTGTGCATACATGTTATTTTAATTATTTAATTTTATCGCTGGAAAAATATTTTCTTCATTTTGCAAGATGCAATTACGTATTTTCAGTTATTGCCAGCTGACATTTGATTTTTAGTTATTTAATTTGTTTTATATTTTTCAAGTTGCATATATAATTTACTTATGAGTTTATTACATTTGAAACAATATTAATTTATTCTGTTAAGTAATAAATAACTCCCGTTTTCTTTTTATTACCAATCTGAATGTAATTTTGCCATTGCTTTGTCCGCCAATCCAAGATATTTTAAATTTTAATTAAATTCTGCCATCAATACATTTCCATAATGAAGAACTCATTTCCATAGCAATAAAATTTAGTGAGCAATGCTAAATCAGACATATTTTTGATATTGAAACAATTTAAAATTTTATTTCAAATCATAAAATATGTTGTTAAGTTTTATTATTAATGAATATAAATGTGTATGTGACAAAACTGTAATAATAATAAAATAAAATAAAATAAATGAATTATTTAAATTAATTCAGCATAAAGTTTTTTCTTTAAAAAGTATTCGCCATAAAAGTGTATTTTTTAAATTTTAATTTTATCACCAATCTGTGATAAATCGTCAAATAAACAAAAAGTTTTTTTTTGGACGCTCTATCAAGGTTCCGCTGAAATTTTTTTTTATTTACATGTATATCCATATGAGAAGAATATTCTATATTTTTTTTTAGATTTTTCTGAATATGTCTGTATGGAGACTTTCCTTATAAGTCAACAAGCAACCCAATGCACAACTTAGAGAAGAAATGGCTTGGTTATAAAAAAGAAATAAGTTTGAATTTCGGAATATCTCTTGATTTGCACTTTGTTTTGTTTGTCACCTCAATTTGCAGTCTGCCTTACACTACAATAGAAATGTCATTTATAAAGAAACTAATTTCAATGCAGCTTTTTTCTCTTTGGTGTTCTTTTGACATCAATGACTGACAATATGTAAAGTTAAATACTTGTTTATAATTCTTAAAAAGCTTGTTCATTCAATAAACAGAATTTTTTAAATGTTTAGATGTGTATTTTAAAAAGTGCTATAAATTTTCTACTTAGAAGATACCTATAATAATAATTATTATTTATAAGAATTTTGTTTTAACCCACTTTTTAAATTATGTATTCAAATTAATCATAGCAGTTTGTCATTGTGCTAACAGACTTTGCTGGTCATTTTCTCCTAATAAATACCATATCTAAGAAATATATTGATGAATTTGATTTTGAATTTTAAAGTAATATGGTTTTTTATCTTGACTTTCCTCCTGCATTGGCACGTCTTATTTTAATTATACAAAAATAGTTAGAAACATGCAAAAAAATTTCTTCAAATATTAATGGGGTACTATTGGGTTATCCTACCAACAAAAAGACTATCGCCAAACTATAATATTAAATGTCAATAATAGCAGATCCTAAATATTACATTCACTTGATATTAAACACTTTACATGTCATGAAATGACTTTTAATTTGATGCTTTATTTGTATTTTTATTAATGTTTTCTAATTTTTTTTTTTTTTTTTTTTTTTGTATTATTTAAAATAAAACTATGTCATTTTATATAATTTGGCTATTAGTTTTGCTATTTGTATAATTCGACAAAGTTGGTTGACGGGATATTCAAGTAGTACCATTGATAGTTTCATGTATGTAATTGGAATTTAGAATTGTAAATAATGTTTTTTGCTGTTCTCTCTAAATATTTTAACATTATAGTTATATTTTTTAATCCTCAGCTGATCAGTAGCACTTAATTTGCTTTGAGTTCAGTTTTTGCACTTCTTTATTTTTAGTGAATATTTAAATATTAACTAGAATACATAGGAAGCTCATAAATACTGCACTCCAGAGCCCAGAAGAACAGCGTTTCCAAAAATCCGAAGTCTAAATTATAGTTTCCTTTTCTCTCATCTCCAGTGTTGTGTTTGAGGGGTGAGTGAGAAGAAGAGATGGGAGGAGAAACACTTTTTATTTGTTTCTACCCACAACTAGGCCAAAAAATGATCGTGATAGTGACCGGTACATTACGAAGAATGGAGGCCAGCAAACGACCCAAAAGTGACCATCCTTACTTCACTTAAAGTAATAAAAATATTCTTTTAATCTTGAAGATGATAAACTAAATACAAAATTATAAAATATAAATTTGAAGAAAAGGTAAAGTTACCTGTGAAATCCTTGGCAGATGATGAGTAGTAAATCCAGACACATGCACAGGAATTAATACACAAATTGGTTGAAGATTAATATTTATTTATTTATGAAATACTTGTATTTCTTTCATGAAAAAATCGACTATCTTCTTTATAGAAACATTTTTGTTTCTCATAGAAATTAAACATTTGTTTTATAGTAAAAACTTTACAAATGAAGATATATTTTTTTAAGTTGATATATTCCAAACAAAACCAACATTCTTCATCATAACACATTTTTTTGATATATCTTGACAGTATGAACTTGAAGAATTTCTCATAACACACAAAAGGAAAATAACATCATTTTCTTCAAAAGAAACATCACTTAAATATATGTATCTTTTAATATATATATATATTATCAGACGAGAATTTTATATAGATATGCACCAATATTTTCCATGGAACGCCCCGTGAATATTCAAATTTATTTATATGAAGATGGGCCAAATAGCAAATTAAAATGACGAAAGAAATTATAAAGTCAATACGTTATGTAAATATGTAAGATCACTTCTTGAAAGAACATTCTTCAACTCACGAAAGAAAATCTTCACCTCTGCTTGCTTTTCAGAGGACGGAGATCACATGAAAAGATTATTGAAGAAACTTGAGCACAAAAAGTAGTTGAAGAAAATTATTAATGATGAGATGATGAAAAATAAAATAAATATTTAGAAGACACATGACGATATTCTTCTTTAGTTATAAAGCTAACACGAGAGCAACGAATAGAAGAACCATGGTGTGCCCTTATTTAACTTGTATAATCCGAAAAAGAGAAGGCACAAAACACAACAATTTCGGGATGCCTTTGAAGGGGCTTGCTCCTCGCAGCCTTAAAAAATCAACCTTTCCTGAAACCATGGCGTGATCATAGCAGCCTGAAATGTTGCCCGTATACAACGGTCTCGAGGGGCGCACGCACACATGCCCCGGAAAATTCCACCCAAAACTTCCAATCATCCGACCGCATCCATTACGGCAGGAGTCTAACCGCGCAACTGACGCAGGTGGCCGAGAGCCCAGGGGAAAAAGAGAAAAGGTTACTGGAATCCCAAAATACGCCAATTTGGCAGCGAGCGAAAGAGGGGGGGGGGTGACAAAATAAGCCAAGTTACGATGCAAAGTATGGAGAAATATGAATTTAATAAAAAGAGAATTGATAAACACCTAAAGAGGGGAGGCCAAAGCAGGTGGCCCTGTGCTGAATGACTTAAAATACGTCACCTGTGGAAACGAATTTAATAGGCTAGGGGTGTGTCCGAATAAACGGAAGTTCCACCCAAAGAACAAGCGAGAATGTTCTCGAACGATCTCCAAAACCGGAAGGAATGATTTCGAACAGGATTTTACCGGCTTGGAACATTCGAAAGCTAAGTAAGAAAGAAAACATTACAGGCGACGAAATGAAAATAAACGAAACCGAAATAAAATTTAAATTGAGAACATTAATAAAAAGGAAGGTGATATGAAATAAAATGGCTAATAAAAATGAATTATACTAAACATATGGGGGGTTATCGAGTAACCACCACATATTACCCAGGGTCCCCCAAAAGAAAATATTGGTGAGATGACAAAAATGACAATTTTCATCGAGACAATATTTTCTAACACATGTACAAATATACTAAATAATTACACAAAATAAATGTATCAGAAATAGTTATAGGAATATAAATAACTGTTTTACATGATGTTCAAATACTAAAAGAAAAATACTTATTGTTATGATAGTAATCCTTATATGTTAACATGGAAGGTATACAAAATTTCTTCCAGAAGTATCTATCATATATTTAAAAAAAATTTAAAGTCTATGTGCAAAACAACAGTCCTTAACTTTGACGAGTCTCTTGTTAGGCTGTGCAAAATGCACTATAACAGTAGAATGCTTTAGCATATGTCAAAATATTTGATTATACAATAATATGTATATCTATTTTCTTAGTTGTCAACAAAATGAAACATACTATAACTGTATATGAATCATACTATAACTATATATAAAATATATGGTTTCAAATAACACATGATAACTTGAATGAATTTGTAAGTTGAAAATTGAACAATAAAAAAAATTTATATAAATGGTGCAGAGAGATTAGTTAGGCTCTCATAAAAAAAATATTTACTTATATCACCACATAGCCTTTTAAGCTTTCAATAAATCTTAAATGAATAACTTTAGTATTATTCAATAACACATTTTCGCAGAAAATAAAATAATAAGTTGCAAAAAGAATGGCAACAAAAGCATGATATTATTTTTCAATAAAAATATCTTCACAATGAATATAATAATTTTCAAAGAGAGAATCTTTACACTCTCATAAAGGAATATTCTTGAACATTTTCAATATAAATTGACAATAATTGCATAAATACCTTTAATACTATACTTCATTCAAAATAAACATAAAACATAAGATGTTTAATATTCTGAAAAAGGAAGGAACTTATATGAATATGTCAATCTTATATATGACTTGATAATGTCAACTTACAAAGAAAAATCAATTATGTCAAAATTTCTATATAGAAGATATCTAGAACATATTTACTTGTAATTTTCAAACATTTTTAAAAAATTAAGTAAGTGATCACTTTTGCATTTGTCATAAATCAAGAATTTGCTTTATATAAATATATATAATGACTCATTCACCATCTTTGGATCCAAAGTATAAACACTCAAAAGTATACAAAAAAAAAATTATATACTACTTATAGTGAGTCATACACTTTCTATATTTCAACAAGAAGAGAAGAAATATTAGTATGAATAAGTTTATCATGCACTTTCTTTTTTTTATCAAAAGAGGTTAAATGTTAAAACATGCATGCATTGTAAAGAGAAGACACAATAGGGAAAATAATTTGATGAGTACTCATCTTTATGTTTACCTTATTACAATTTCACCTTTCTTATTAGAATGCACATTTGTCAAAAATAACTTTAAATAATGACATAATATTATAACAAGAATATAAAAGACAAATTCTTTCTCAATTTTTTGCATCAACTATTGTAATTAAAGACTTTGTAAGATTTAACAGTAGTAGAGTATGGCATACATGAGATTATATGTATATATTGTAATAATTATGACTTATAGATAAATACAGTAAATAATAAAACTATTGAAAATCATACATACATCCTGAGGATGACTGTTGAGTTGTATCAGGGAGAAGAAGACTTAAATAATGAAGAAAAAAAAATAATAACAGCTGCCTGCAGCTTGGAGAAAAGAAAAAAAAATGTATAGTGATTCTTCTTACTGAAATATCAGTCTGGCTAGCTTAGACTGATTATACTACAAAGCAATAGTCATCCTGAAAAAGGAAAAAGAAAGTTAGTCTATTTCTTATACAGTTTATGATTGCGAGGGCGAAGATCATAATTTTTATATTGAGTGGACTTGTTTTTAACACCAGTATGAGTGCTATCAGGAGGAGCTTGTGACAGTACTGATTTACTTGAACAAGAAGATGTTTGTTGACACTTAGAAGAAGAAAGAATTGTAGGAGATGTGCTACATGCAGCATCATGATTTGAAACTTGAATAGAAGAGTGTTGTCTGACAGGAGTAGCGGATGCATTATCAACAGCTGATTGATCATGTGATGCATTTTCAGAAGAAACTGAAGGATGTTGCAGTGCTTCATTTCTCTTTTGAAGCTTCAAGATTCGATTAGTGTGAATCAACATAGGGGAAGCATGACTATTATTGGAATCTTGAATTTGAATGAGCACAGGAGAAATTATTTTCTTCACCACATATGGGCCTTGTATTTTCTTGTTAAACACATTGGGAAATTTTACGTAAACAATGTCATTAACATTGATGTTGGAAAACTTTAATTTTTCTCTGGATTTTTGGTACACCTTTTGTCTAGATGATTCGTTATTCTTGTAAGCTTGATAGTATATTTTTTCAATAATATCCATCAATTTATGAATTTCATATGCAGTATTGAGAATTTTCCATGAAACTTGAGTTTTATAATTGGAATAGATGTCGTTTATCTCTCTTCCAAAATGAAGAAGATTTGGAGTGAATTTTGTGGCTGGATGAGGTGTAGCATTATATATGGATTGGTGAATTTTTAGAGCAGTTGGTATATCACATCCTTGTGAAGCCATTGTATTCACAGACGATTTTATTTGAGAATTGACTCGTTCACTTAATCCGTTGGCCTGGGGATGGGCTACAGAACTGTGTTCTAATTTAATGCCAAGCTTTTTATTAAAGAAAGAAAACATGTCACTAGTAAATTGAGAGCCATGATCAGTGAGCGTTAATTCAGGTTTTCCATGAGTGGAAATGTAATGTAATAAAGCTTTTGTAACAGACTCAGCGCTGATATTATTTAAGGCATATAATTCTAAATGACGAGAAAAATGGTCTATCATGGTCAACACATATTGACGATTTCTCAATGGGCCGAGTAAATCCATAGAGACTTTTTGATTGGGAGCTGTTGGGAGTGGTGCAGGTAGGTATGGAGCAGTGTTTTTTTTATGATTCTTATTTACTAAACAAATTTCACAAGAGTTGACATAATTAATGGTATCTGAAACAAGGGTTTTCCAGGTAAATCTTTTCTTTAAATTAACAATGGTTTTATGAATTCCAGTATGAGTAATATGAGCAATTCTTAAGGCCTTTGCTCGAAGTGATAGAGGTAAAACAGCTTTGTGTAGCTCGATATCTTCTGAAGAGAAATGACCATTATAGCAAAGTAACTCATTACTTGGATTAATATAGTAGCCATTTAAACTTTTAGATTTTTTGTTATTTTTAAGATCTTCATAAATTTGTTTGATTTTTGGGTCCTTTTGTTGTTCAGAGAAGATGGTGTGATCAAGAATTTCTAATAATGGATCTTGATTATTATCATTATTTGGAGGTGAAGAGTCATTTTGAAGATGACATGTATGGTGGATTTTGTCAACTAAACCACATGGAAAGTGAGGAATGTCATTATGTAAATCGTTTTGATTATCAACAATAGGTAGAGGTTCTTGTGAAGAAATAAGATCTGGATTATTATTGAGATCTTCAGTAGGAATGTGAGGAGTTCTACTCAGAAAATCTGCCAAGACATTTTCTTTGCCTGGAACATGTTGGAATGTGTACGAGTATTCTGACAGTTCTAACATCCAACGAGTAGTAATATCAGCAGGTGATGTAGCTTTTTTATAATTATTAAGTGGTTTGGCATCAGATAGTAGAATAAAGGGTCGACCAAAAATATAGTATTTGAAAGCTGTTATGCCTTTGTAAATGGCATAAAGTTCCAATTTGATGGCAGGGTAGTGTCTTTCTGATTGAGATAGAGTTTTGGAATAATAGGAGATAGGTTTTAGTTCACCATCAAATTTCTGCATAAGAACAGCTGATATTGCTGTTTTTGAGGCATCTGTATTAACATAGAACGTTTCATTCCAGTTAGGGAGATTGAGCATAGGTTTTTGAAAAAATATGTTTTGTAATTTTTTAAATGCATTTTCCTGCTCAGTTTTCCAAGAAAATTTATTTTTAGGTTTGGTGACTTCGATGAGAGGAGCAATCAATTTAGAAAAATTAGGTATAATTGATCTATAAAATGAACACAAACCGATAAAACTTTTCGTTTGCCTCTTGGTTTTAGGCGTTGGAAAAGAAGTGATTTTTAAAATATTACTTGTAATAGGAAGAATTTTATGATCTGTGAGTTGGAATCCTAAAAAGTTAATGCTTGTTTGCATGAATGCACATTTTTCAGGAGACAGAGTAATGTTATTAGCAATGAGAGTGTCTAATAGCTTTGTGAGCTTCATGGACATTTCTTCAAATGAATTAGCACCCACTACAATATCGTCTTGATATGCATAACAGGAATCAATTTGAGATAATTGAATAACAGAGTCGATTAATTGTTGGAAAGTGCTGGCGGCCGTCTTCAGGCCAAATACTAAACGTAAATAGGTAAAAATTCCCCATGGAGTAGTAAAACTAAGCTTATCTTGCATATCTTTAGGTACAGCAATCTGCCAATATGCAGAGGGTAAGTCAAGAGTAGTATAATACTTAAATTTTGATAACTGCACCAATAGATTTTGAATTCTAGGAAGAGGATATGAAGATGGAATTATAATCGAATTTAACAATCTTAAATCAAGAGCCAAACGATACTTTTGAGGCTTAGACATATCAGTTCTCTTCTTTTTAACAAGAAGCATGGGACACGCCCAAGATGAATTTGACCTCTCAATAATACCAGCGTTCAACATTTGATTAATCTGGTCAAGAGCTTCTTGCTCGAGTGCTTGTGGTACAGGAAAAGGTAATGTTTTTACTGGATGAGAATTTAACATGGTAAACTGAGGATTGACCAGGTCAGTATGACCTAAAGTGTCAAGAGATTTCGAAAAGGCAAGCGCTTTACTACATAATAATTTTGTTAAAGCTTCCCTTTCATGAGGAGGTAAATGTTTAAGATCAAAGTCATTTGGAGATAATTCTTGAATACGTTTTCTCTTAATCTCTTCAGATGGCAAAATTAAAGTACAATATTCGTTTTCAAATTCTAAGTCAAAAGAGTATTCCTCAATATCTTTCTCATCTACATTGATACATTCGCCAATAATTGAATTTTTATTTAAATGAATATCGAGCTTTGATATATTCTGACATACAACCAAAAATAAATCATTTTGAATGGAAGATTTTGAGTGCAATGATTCATGTAATATAAGACCTTTATTTTTTAAATTTGGTTTGAAAACAAAATATTCAGATGGAGGATTGAGATACTTAACATGTAAATAAACAAACGAATTAGGAGGTATTACTTCTCTATTGAGTAATTGTACCATGTTGGAATTCACCAAGACTTTATTACCATAATTTAAATGAGTTTGCTTTTCACTAAAATAGTTATCATCATTAGTATTCTCAGATGAGAAATTCTTACTAGGAATATTATTATCATTAGTAGACACATAATTCACCATATTACCATAATCAGTTGGAAAATAATTAGGAAAATAAGTAAAATTACCATCAATATAAGGATTATGAAAATTCATAGCAGAATGAGCCATATTATTTGTAAACAAACCATTATTTTGAATATTATAATTATAAGGATAGGTTGTATAATTGTTGAACAACTGTAAACTTAAATTATCATAATTTGCACAAGTATTATCAATGTAAGTATCACTCGTTAGATTATTTGACATAGATTCTTCATAATAAGGCATTTTGTGTGCATCGAGAGAATATGGTGGAATTGAATTCACATAATTATATTCAGAATTCATAAAATAGCAAGTAGGAGATTCATTATAACTTTGAAAAGGAATATGTTTATCTTTAATTAGGATAGACTTAAAGCTGGGTGATATGGTAATAGAATGTTTGTTGATAAACTCAAATCCAAGTATGGCTTGAAAATGAACATTTTGTATCTTTGTAAGGTAAAAAACATGATGAAAGAAAAATTTATCAATTTTAAAGGCAACCTCTATGCATCCCTTGAAAAAAACTTTGGAATTTATGGTAGACACAGATACATTACGGGATAAGAATTTATAATGAAGCCTGGATTTAATGCTATTAAAGCATTCTTCATCCAAGAGAGACAAACTTGATCCCGTATCAATTAACGTTGAAATTTCATTATGTTGAATGTTTATGAGTATGCATGGAAGAACATATGAATTATTAAATGAGCTGCAGATGACATGTCTTTCTTGTACATTATCATCAATTTCAAGATTTTGTTTAGATGTCAAAGAATTATATGAACAGGAAGATTTGTTAAGTTTAGATGTCATAGGAGAAGTTTGGACAGCTGTGGATGACACTAAAGTAATTGAAGAGCGTTTGTCAAATTGTTGATGTTTGTTGTTGTTGTCAAAGTGTACTGACCCTGAATGAGAATTACGGGAGAGAAGGCGGTCAGTAGAACCAGTCTCCCTTATCTGTTTAAATGATAAACATTGTTGTTATTTTCAGAAGAAGAGGTGTGGCTTTTCCTTCTGTAAGGGTGAGACGAAACCTGAGCTGAAGAGTTTTTGTTAGACGAATTAATAATATTTTTAAATTTGTAACAGGTATCCATACGATGATTGAATTTCCCACAGAACGCACACTGTAGAACATCTCGTCTGTGATTAAAGGATGTAGAATTTTTTTTGTGTGAAAATTTGTCAAAGGTTGGTTGATAAGGACGTTTCCGGTGAAAGTTATGATGACGAAAATTATTGTTACGTTTATTTGTAGCCTCTTGTCTCGGTGGAGAAGGCGAAAATGTTCTAGGTCTTCTTTGAAAATTACGAGAAGTATGAGAACTGTCCTTTTGAGTTTGTAAAGGAGAGTAGTTGGTTTGAGAATTGTGATAAACTTTATCCTTCGTATGCTTTATAGGAGTTTTATGAAGAGTATTACTAGAATTATCGTGGACATTTTCAGAATCGATACAATAGGCTTGATTAAAATTCTCATAAGATTTTTTAGGGGGAGAGTCATATATATTTTGAAGAAAAGTTGCTCGTTCAAGAGCTAATTCGAAGGACGTAATATTTTCTTCTAAGATTTTACGTTTGATTTGTTTAGGCAAAGCCTCAAGAAAATGAGTAAACTTTAATGAATTAAGAGCAGAAAGATCCAATTTTGGATAAGCAAGTCGAAGTTGTTTATCTAGCCGAAAAGCAAAATTTTTAACTGATTCATTTGAATCTAAGGTCAAGTTCTGTAAAGATTTTAGAGAAACAGATTTTTTTGTGGGTAAGAAATAGTCTATAAATGCCTTTCGAATTTCACTAAAATTAGAGTTCTTGAGCTGTGACTGAGTTTCAAGAAAGAAGAGTAAGGCGGTGCCCTCAAGTTTTGATTTAAAGAGAACAAAAAGTTCCTTGTCTGTAAAGTTATTTAGTTCCTGTAAGTCAGATAATTGATCGAAGAAAAATTCTACAGTCTGAGGGTTACCGTCGAAAGGTTGGATTGCAATATTTAGTTTGGCTTTTGGTGGCATGATGAAAAATTTAATATAAGAGCTCAATATATGACATGATAAATTTGGTTATTGACTGGTCTTGTGATGAATAATATATATATAAATTGACCCGTTGTTTAAAATATTGATGACTTTCATATACGTCATAAACCATTTTTATATATTAAAAAAAAAGAGAAGAAAAATATATATACTAACATATTAGTATCATATGAAGAATATAAGACCCAAATATTTTATGTAAATATTTATATATAATATGGCTCAAAACATAAATTATTATATGTATGACAAGAAAAATAATTTATCTTAGCATGAGCAATAATTTTTACTAGTACCTCCGTTAAATAATGCATATATATATTAGTTGCAAAATATAGCAAGACAAGAAAAAGATATATATGGAAAAATTATGTTATATATATATCATGCACTGCTCCAGAAAAATATTATTTCAGAATAGAATCAATATATGTTGCAATTAATTACTGCACCACTCTCAATAAAATATAATTAATAATATTAATGTATGAAGAAAATAACTTGAAAAATAATGAAGAATTAACTGAAGATAATGACGACAATATGTATAAATATAACGAAAATACGATGGTAGCAAAGGAAAAATGGATGGTCATGGAATGTTGGATACGCTTTGGTCATGGCATCAAAGGAAATTATTAATCTGTTGTGTTTGAGGGGTGAGTGAGAAGAAGAGATGGGAGGAGAAACACTTTTTATTTGTTTCTACCCACAACTAGGCCAAAAAATGATCGTGATAGTGACCGGTACATTACGAAGAATGGAGGCCAGCAAACGACCCAAAAGTGACCATCCTTACTTCACTTAAAGTAATAAAAATATTCTTTTAATCTTGAAGATGATAAACTAAATACAAAATTATAAAATATAAATTTGAAGAAAAGGTAAAGTTACCTGTGAAATCCTTGGCAGATGATGAGTAGTAAATCCAGACACATGCACAGGAATTAATACACAAATTGGTTGAAGATTAATATTTATTTATTTATGAAATACTTGTATTTCTTTCATGAAAAAATCGACTATCTTCTTTATAGAAACATTTTTGTTTCTCATAGAAATTAAACATTTGTTTTATAGTAAAAACTTTACAAATGAAGATATATTTTTTTAAGTTGATATATTCCAAACAAAACCAACATTCTTCATCATAACACATTTTTTTGATATATCTTGACAGTATGAACTTGAAGAATTTCTCATAACACACAAAAGGAAAATAACATCATTTTCTTCAAAAGAAACATCACTTAAATATATGTATCTTTTAATATATATATATATTATCAGACGAGAATTTTATATAGATATGCACCAATATTTTCCATGGAACGCCCCGTGAATATTCAAATTTATTTATATGAAGATGGGCCAAATAGCAAATTAAAATGACGAAAGAAATTATAAAGTCAATACGTTATGTAAATATGTAAGATCACTTCTTGAAAGAACATTCTTCAACTCACGAAAGAAAATCTTCACCTCTGCTTCTTTTCAGAGGACGGAGATCACATGAAAAGATTATTGAAGAAACTTGAGCACAAAAATTAGTTGAAGAAAATTATTAATGATGAGATGATGAAAAATAAAATAAATATTTAGAAGACACATGACGATATTCTTCTTTAGTTATAAAGCTAACACGAGAGCAACGAATAGAAGAACCATGGTGTGCCCTTATTTAACTTGTATAATCCGAAAAAGAGAAGGCACAAAACACAACAATTTCGGGATGCCTTTGAAGGGGCTTGCTCCTCGCAGCCTTAAAAAATCAACCTTTCCTGAAACCATGGCGTGATCATAGCAGCCTGAAATGTTGCCCGTATACAACGGTCTCGAGGGGCGCACGCACACATGCCCCGGAAAATTCCACCCAAAACTTCCAATCATCCGACCGCATCCATTACGGCAGGAGTCTAACCGCGCAACTGACGCAGGTGGCCGAGAGCCCAGGGGAAAAAGAGAAAAGGTTACTGGAATCCCAAAATACGCCAATTTGGCAGCGAGCGAAAGAGGGGGGGGTGACAAAATAAGCCAAGTTACGATGCAAAGTATGGAGAAATATGAATTTAATAAAAAGATAATTGATAAACACCTAAAGAGGGGAGGCCAAAGCAGGTGGCCCTGTGCTGAATGACTTAAAATACGTCACCTGTGGAAACGAATTTGATAGGCTAGGGGTGTGTCCGAATAAACGGAAGTTCCACCCAAAGAACAAGCGAGAATGTTCTCGAACGATCTCCAAAACCGGAAGGAATGATTTCGAACAGGATTTTACCGGCTTGGAACATTCAAAAGCTAAGTAAGAAAGAAAACATTACAGGCGACGAAATGAAAATAAACGAAACCGAAATAAAATTTAAATTGAGAACATTAATAAAAAGGAAGGTGATATGAAATAAAATGGCTAATAAAAATGAATTATACTAAACATATGGGGGGTTATCGAGTAACCACCACATCCAGTCCTTTGAGTTCATTTCTACCAAAGCACTTACTTATATGAGTAGTATGTTGCACACATATTAATGTGCTTCTCTCTAGCCTCCTAACCACAGACTCAATGATTTACTGTCTGAGTGGTTTCCAAATAATGATGGGAAAGGCTAGAATTAATTCCAACTGTGTTTGATGCTTTTTGTTCATGTTTTTAAAATATTCTCTTTGATTAACTTTTGAACTTCATGCAATGCTGAATTTGAACCAAAATTTACAGGAGCATAACTCCACACTTCTTTATTTTTAATGAATATTTAAATATAAGTTGGTTACCACCACACCATATAAATACTGTGCACTGAAGCTCACTGCTTAACACAAAAATTCTTTGTAAGTAGGATTTTCTGAAAATTTCTCATTCATGATTTTAATATTTTTGCTCTTTTTGGTTATTAGATTTATTTAAATGTATAAATGCATATTGATAGTCAAAATATATAAGTAATTTTTTCTGATGATTATATTGGTTTAAATTTTGAAAATAATGTAGAAAATATAAATATGAGAGACAGTGTAGAACTTTGGACCTTTTTTTACTAGAAGTTAAACTCTCTGATGAATTTGACCCTACCACATAGTTTATGTCATGTTATAAATGTGAAAAAAGGGAAGATTTAGTAGTGTATGTATACATCATCTTAATAGTTAAAGGATTAGTAATTTCAAAATGCATTATAATTTTTTTATTTTCATTACAGAGTAGTACTTTATCACTTCCTCAATCTGCCATGATAACAAGTTCAATCAAAGAGGCCGAAAGCCTTGAAGAAATCTCACAACAAATTCCAGAAGTCAAACAATCTCATTTTGAAGTCAAACAGTCTCAATTTGAAGTCAGACCATCTCATATCGAAGTTAAACCATCTCTTACTGAAATCAAAGAATCTCGTAATGAAGAACCCAAAGTTCAGGTTAAATTACCAAATGTAAGAATTTTACTGATTAATTTAATATTCTTTTATCTAAAAACATGCTGTTTATAAAATAACACTTTCTTTTTTTTCTCTGCATGATTTTGTAATATATTAGCACAACTTTTCAGTATTTGATAAATGGCCAGTAAAATTTTCATTCAGAAAGATACATTGGGTTTTTTCTTAACCAAACTATATTTTTTATTTAACTTTGGACTTATTATATATCATTATTGTTCACAGTTATTGAACTGTAATTGAATATTAATATTTCTCTTTACTATGCAACTTTCATTTTGATGAATGTATATTGTGATTTTTTTTTTTTTTTTTTTTTTTTTTTTGCTAATAGTTATTTGTTTTCTAAATTTTGATAGGTGCCTGCATTAACTTCTAGAAGGAGCACTTTATCTATTCCTGAAACAAAATCTCCAAGTCATGGTGAATGGACTAACAGAATCCTTGCTCATATCAAAGGTATCTAGTATTTCTTCTTAATTTAATTATGTTCATACAAGCAAAACCATATCTATATTATAAAGGCCAAACGTATCTGTGCGTAACGCATACGTCATTTTGCTAATAGCAACACTTTCCCATGCAATTCGGTTTTGCGATTTTCGGTACTGCAATTTTTATACATCTAAACATAGCACATTCTCAATTTTTACATCGGCATACCGAGAAAAATATGTTCTTTTAAATGCAATTTGTGTGAAAGCTGTATCTCAATTTATTTTTGAGATATTAATTTTCTTTTAAGTTTTTGTGTGAATTTTGCAATTGTGGCAACAGAAATGCGGCACTTTCTCTTAAAATTGAAAAAAAAAAAGAGAAAAGAAAGTAAAATTTCGTATGTAAATTTTGAGAACATGAAAATGATGACAGGTTTAGATTTCACGTGAAATTTTATGATTGCGTCAAAATTTTTTTTTTCATTTTTATCAAGCATAAGAGCCTCAATTGATAACTTCATCATAATAATTTATCTTTATCGTATTTTACTTATTACACATGCAATTAAAATTTAATTTTAATAATTTGGCCGACTAACTTTTTTAGAAATTGTATTTTGTTAATTTTAGCTTAAAATAATATTTCTTTTAGAGTTAAACTGACCAGTATGAGATGCATTTTTTACTGTAGCTAATTTTGTATATTGTTATAAATCAATGAAACAGTTCCTTCTAAAACATTTTCTTTCGTCGAAGTTCGACGGGTTCTACCTCGTTTAATTAAAGCCCAGAACTTGAAATTTTAATAAATGCTTTGTATATTAGAAAATTAATATTAGAGCTTTATATTCTGTTTTATTAAATTCAAGTTATTTATATGTAAATAATTTCTGAAATTTGATGATTTGTTGTTGATGTGCATTCATTTAAATTAATAATAATGATAATAAAATCAAAGTATATACATGCAGAATCTGCCTTATTGAAGAAGGAGATGGAGAGTATTATAAATTTCTTTGTAATTAAAATTTTAAAAATGTTGCATTTTTACTTTTATATTTATGTGATAAGTCGAAGTTAAAATTTTCAATGTTATCTATCAGCCTTTATTTATAGTGGATAGTTAAATAATAATCAAAATACATTTGGAATTGTTGCTGGTATCTTATGATGATTCCTCCTTTCACAATATGTTTATGAATTAGAAATCCATTTGAAAAATCCAATTTTAAGAAAACATGATTGTCATATCTTAAAAAAAAAATTCATTGTGTATAGTTATTTCTGCATGTTTAAATGATTTTATTTACTTTGTGTTTGTTATCTAACGAATATTCTTTTCAGTGATACAAACTTGTTGTGTTAGTACTGATTGGAATGGACTTTTGTGTGGTATCTCTGAAACTTAAATATAAAATTGTAACTATACTGTCATATAAATATCATTGTTTAAAAATTAAAAATTTATTTTAAACTAGAGATTTTTGTGTATAAAAACAAAATTTTGTTGGAATACACACATGTCCTATCATTGTGTATGATACATTCTATAATTTGCATTATCTTAATATAAATATTCTGTTAAATAAAATAATTAATGTTGCTTAAAATTTTGTGGTATAATTGTGGGATTTTCCAATGTATTATCAACTGCATCATTTCTGAATTTCTTGTTTTGATTCTAATTGAAATTTTTTATCTTGCAAAAAAAAAAAAAAAAAAAAAAAAAAAAAAAAAAAAAAGATAATGTTTTTATGTTGAAGGAAATATTATTTTATTACAGATCAGGAACATTTTTATATGTTTAAAGCTGTTCTCAACTGCTCTGTTCAACAAACCCAAAGTGTTTTAACACATTTACAGATTATTTTTTAATAGAAAGATATAAAATTAGATGGTCTGACTACGGAAGGGGTTTGGCATTTGATTTTTATTTTTTATACAATAAATTACCTATTGAGTTATAAGCGATTTTAGTCATGTGACAAACATGTTTTTCACTCCCTGATTGAGTGGTTGTTTGTCTTTCATGAGGAAATTCAGTTCAAAACACCCACTTTGCAGAAATGATATTAATTTTTCTGAAGAATATTCTCTGAAAAATCTATTGCGTTTGCAAAAGAAACTGAAAAAACAGTTCAATTAATTAGTTTCTGAACAACAACACCTGCTAGTTTCATACATTTCTGAACAAAAATAAATTAAAACTTGTGTCACAAAGTTATTTTGGATTTGAGAACAGCCTTAAGTAATATATTTTGCCAAATTTGGACAAAGATATTCATGCACAGTATTTTGATTTTAGCTTTTCATAAATGAAAAGTCTCCAAAATTGGTATTCTTAAATACTTTTTAATTTTTTTTATATGATTTTCTGTACACACAAGAAGATTTGTTGGTTTTATGATGTCTTCCATGAGACTTTAACAACAAGAAGAAATTCTTTTTAGCCTAACATCCAAATTTGATTCTAATGATCTGAATGGAAATAAAATTTTCTCTCTATGTAAAAGCTATATGTTTGGATGTAACTTTGACTAAAATTTCTTAGGATTGCCATCAGTTAGCATTAAATAGAGATAAATGAATTATTTTCATTTATAATGACTAATTTTATATTCATTAAATACATATTATCAACAGAAAATGTCATGAACATAGAGTTTTGCAGCAAAAAATAGGATGTGTTATTAACTCTTGGATGATATTCTTATTTTTATTAATTGTTCTATTCTGTGGTGCAAAGGTAAGAATATTTTTTAAAGTTAAAAAAAAATTCTATTTAAAAAAAAAGGGGGGAGAAACTTAAATTATATATCTAAATTAATAATAGGAAGAGGAAAAAAAAAGAAAAATATATAAATCCAAACCAAAGAGGAGTGTGGCAAAGATTTTAATTTGTAATTTTTTGTTGTTTGCCGAAATTTAACTTGCTGGAAAGTTCATTCTGTTCTAGTATATTAATAATAATTCTTATTAACCTGTCAGCACATGTGTCTTCATTTGTAGATTGGCTTCACATTGTAAATGGGGTAAATTTTATTCTGGCGCGTGTGCTGATGAATTAAAATTATGAAGAAATAAGAAGTAGGATTCCAAATCATAAGTCAGATTAGCACAGCAACATTTTCTTTATTGGTGGTAAACTATACATGATCACAGACACAATGCTAAGTACATATTATAAAAGCATGGAGGTATCTTTTATATAAAAGAATTTTATAAGAATATTCTGCAACTAAACATCCCAATTTTGTTGTGTAAGCATAAATTGCATAAATAACCCATAATTTTAACAAAAAGATAAAAATAAGTCACAATTTGGTGAAAAGTGAAAAAACCCAAAGAAAATTAATGTGGTAAAATATATTATTTCACAAAAAAAAATAAAAATAATATCATAAGTTTATAAATCATTACATTAGTTAGCTTGAGAGCAAGAAAAATTGATTCTGTAATCAAATGACATTAAATAATTCTTTTTATCTGTAAAGTGTTTTTTTAAGATATTTTTAATGATTAGAAAAGTTGCTTGAACATTCACGATGCTATGCAGGATGGAATAATTTGCCATACCCTTTATATGCCTCTTAATAAGATTGAAAAAGAAAATATCAATAGAATGTTTAATGATAAAAAATAAATTATTATTCTTTTTATTTATTTATTTTAGCATTAGGGAAAAATGAGAACTTGAGATCAGAATAGCTATTTAGACTAATAAAAAATGTCTCTTAAAGAAATTAAGATAACTATATGTGGTTTGACATTTTAAAAATTGGTGGGGTATAAAGAGAGCAGATATCTTAAATATATCATTAGAATTTAAACTTTCCGAAGCAGATTTTTTTTTTTTTTTTTTTTTTTTTTTCTTCTGTATTCAATGTGTACACTTTTTTTTCCAAACTTGAATGATATTTAATGGTGTAGTGCAGAGGTTCCCAAAGTGTGCTCCGCGGAGCCCTTGGGGCTCCGCTTGAACTTTCCAGGGGCTCCGCGACCTTCCCGGAAAATAAACAAAAGATAAAAGAAATTAGCATATTGCAAATGAAAGATTTTCAAAATTATATAGGAATTTTTTGTGCGTGTGTGCACGCGCCAAAAATAAATATACGTATAGCTGGTTTGATAAGACTGCACTTCAAAACCCACTTTTGTATTATACATGTATTTATTTTCTATATAATATTTTTGGTTTGGATTGCTTTATTTTATGTTTCTGCATTTAACGTGTTTTAAGAATTAAAACACATGAAACGCATGACGCTATGCTCAAATCCCCCAATCCCTTACACCCCCTCACTAGGTTCATATTGCATTTGTGTATATATATATATTTTTTTTAAATACATAAATTTTCATTATTTAATCTGTTTCTGTCATGTGTATATCAAAATTTTTTTTGTTTTGTTTTTCATTGTACAACAATTTTTGTCGATTATAACGCCCCTTTTTGTAATATCTTGCATCATTTAATAATCCTGTCATTAGATTAATTTAATATTTATATGTATTGTGTATATAGTTTTTTTTTCTTTTCGTAACTTCAATTGCTTTAATCTGTTTATTTAATTTTTGTAATTTCTTAGTTATTCTAATTTTCTGTTCTGTTTTACATAATTGTACTTAATTTTGTAAGCAATGTATATTGCTGAAAACGCATTTTTATTAGCATCTTGTATCCCTTTATTAATCTTTAAAATTTTCTTTTAATTGGTCTCTGCCACATTTTTCCATCAGAAATAAGTATGTAGCAATTTAAAACGTATTTATTGATTCATTACATTTCTTATCACAGAATTTAAAATTTTGCTAAGCTCCACCCATTTCTTAGACTTTTTTCAATGAGTACCCACTCTGATATAAATTAATCCCACCCATATATCCTATTTTGTTAGTTAAGTTTTTCTAGTAGTACTAGTTACAGTTCGTTTAACATGTGTTGCTATTAACTGAATACCTGTTTTGTGGCAAAAACAATGACGAAAGAAGTTTCGTTCAAAACTATTATTAATAGCCAAATACTTTAAATAAAAAATCCCCCCCCAAAAAAAAATGGACAATGCTGCCCTAATAAGACTGCTTATAGATTTTGCCCCGCCCACTTAAACACTAAAACGATGAACTGTTTCTAAATGTATTTTTCAAAAAAAAAGAAGCTGAGAGGCGATTGATTTTCATCGCATTTTTAGGAGTACTAGAAACTTAAAGAAGAACGAAAAAAGTATTCCATAACCGCATGATTCTATTACGGGTGGGCGGGACTAGCGAAAACGTGTTACATAGTTACTCATAAGTGACTGGAACTACACATTTTCTTTTATTTTTTTCTCAAGTAGCCTCGGAATTATACAGAAGTATCTCTCTGCAAACGAAAACTGTACAACTAACCTTTTTCTTCTGTGTGTGTGTGGTTTTCGCCATAAATAATAATTGTTTTACGTAAGTCCCAATGTAATGCATTGCATAATCCAAACATGGCTAGCATTTTTATCTTTAATTTCCAGTTCAAACTGGAAATCCTAAAAAAATATTTTTTATTTTAAAAATGGATGTCATTATCCCGTTAAGGAGGTCCGGGGCTAAAAATTCTCCAAAAATTGGGTTTTAAAAAAAAGTTATTGGCTTAAAAAAATCCTGAATTTTTACCGTTAAATACCGCAAACCGCATGTTTAGATTCAGAAATATAGAACATTTTGCCTTGAGAAGCGATGCATCAGCTGCCCTTTAATTTCATTTATCTCAGAATGAATTTTTTCGCGATTTGTTTACTTTAAAAGGACATATCTAAAATTCCTTACAAGATATAGGTATGAAATTTTTAACAGAACTTTTTGTGCTATATTTCCAACAAGTTCTCTTCAGAATTTTTAATTTTGAGTGATAATTGTGAAAATATGCTAATTAATGCAAAACTCACTCATACAAAAACTTCATTTTATTACTTAAATTTTTTCATGAAATTTTTAATTAATATTTTTAAAAAATCCTGAAGACAATTTAAAATGACGCTTTTTCTGTCACAAAAGTTTCCTAAATTTTACAAATCGAGTTAGTATTTCCAAATTAAATATGTTTAAATTTTTAAAATTTAAATTGAAAAAATATTTAAAATTTTTCAGATTTTTCAGATTTTTTTCTTTTAACATTTTTAATACATTAAAATATATTTCAGAAAAAAATTTCATAACAAAATCTCTATAAATAAAAAAAAATCCCAGGACCCCTTAACGTAATCGCTCGGGTAAAAAATAGTAAGTTTTCCTCGTTAATAAAAGCTTTCAGAAATCACTAATTTTTAATTATAATTTTTGGTGTATTTGAAGACAATATCTAGACTATACAAGTAGATATTTTAACCTCCTCAGTAGAAATGACCCCAAAAACCAATTTAAAATTACTATACTGCATCTTCAAAGACGTATTAGTCTATATATGGATTCTTATGATATGCGCGTATTTAATAGAAACGCTTCGAAGTAATTTTAACACTTCTAGAAGTATTTAAATTAATTTAAAGACTGTTATTTAGTGTCTCGTCCACGCTATTATTTAGTGTCTCGTCCACGCTATTATTTAGTGTCTCCTCGAGGTAACATCAGGATTGAGGAGGTTAATACAAAAAAGGAAGGTTTCAATCCTCATTTTTATTTTATTGTATCCAATAATAGTAATATTAAATAGAACTGATATAGAGTTATATAATAAAAAATTTGTTTTTTAAAATTTATCTTATGAATTCACAATTACCATATTATCAAAGTGTCAAACTGAGAACTTTGTTCCAATGTTGGAAATTACTAATTCAGATTTTTTTCCTGCAGGTTTTTCTCTGCTCCATACGCATAAAAAACATTAAATAACAGAATATTGTTGGTTTCAGGGGCTCCGCATTAGAAATTCTTCCCAAAAAGGGCTCCGCGAGCCCAAAAGTTTGGGAACCGCTGGTGTAGTGATTGTGAAGTTAAAACAGAAAATGTTGCTTACCTACTTTTTTTTTTTCAACTTTATATATTCATTAGAGATTGAATTATTATAAATGCTAATTATTGGGAAAAAGAGAAATAGGGATAAGACATAAGCAAAATTTGTATTGTTCAAGCAAATATTTTTTTCAAGCAAATATTAATATGTCTTTCATATATTCTATATGTCATATTTTTTTTTTTTTTTTCCCCAACAGAATCCCCTATTGTCAGATCTGAAACTAACATATTGGAGGCCTTAAAAGAACCAACAGTTCCTACACGGAAGACAAAACTAGAAAATCTTAGAAGTAGTAAGTATCATATCAAGTAGTAATATTTTTATTATTACATAGTTATCAACATAACTAAAAACAATTAACTTTACTCAGTTTTGTTAAAAGTAAGCATTTTATTAATGTAGTTAGGGGAGAGGGGGTTAGCGTGGACAAGGGGTTAGTGTAGACATTCAAAGTAACAATTTAAATAATGTAAAAAAAATTACTAAAAAATTTACACAAACTGACAACAATGTACTCCATACAAAGCAAAAATTTAGTTGTAAAGGGTTAAAAAGTTTTTGAATAGTTGCAAGAAGTTTAATTTCATGCATGAAAAGTAAAAATAAGATTTCTTTTTCATTTTTGCAGCACAAAGAATTTAAATTTAGAATTCAATAAACAAGCTGCTATAAAACAAGTGTGACTTGTCTTCTTTATTTCCATAACCTTCATTAAAATATTAAATTAGTTAAATGAGTATAACTGAAGAATAACTTCACAATGTTAGCATGGGGTTAGTGTAGACACACTACTAGGGGTTAATGTAGACAGCTTATTGTACAGCATAATTTGTATTTTAAGTACTAAATTTAATATAATGTAAAGATTTACAGAAAGTATGTTAACTTACCAATGTAATTACTATATTAAACACCAAATAAGGCTATTTTCCATATAAGTAAAGATATGTATTGAAATTTTCATCAGATCATTTCAAGCAGAAATTAAAAAAATTTTCTTTTTTTTTTCTTTCTTTTTTTTAAATTCACCAATTTTGCATTTTTAGAGTATTAATTTAGCCTTAATTTTAAATTAATTCAATAAAATAGAATATACATTTTTTTCTATGTTGGTTAGAAGCATGAGAAATATCAACTGTTACATTATTATAAACAAATCCCATCGTCACCAACTCTTAGATGTTGCAATATTGTATATTTTGTAGGCAGAGTGGAAAGTGTAAATGGTTTTAGTGTCTATGATGTTGTATTTCTGGAGAAAAAAGATCCAGCACATCGTTTTACTTTTCTTGATATGAAAAATAATTCCCTAATTAAAAATGGGGAATAATAGAAAAAAAATTACACAACTTGTGATTGTTACTTCTTTCTCCATAAACCCTTTAGACTGTAATTTAAACTTAGAAGTTTAGATAATAAGGAATATTTGTGAAAAAATTACCTGTCCACATTAACCCCCAACATATTTTGGTTTTGTCCACACTAACCCCTACAAGGGTTGTCCACACTAAGGGGACAACTCACTACAAGGGGTTAGTGTGGCCACATGGATCAATGTTAAAAGCTGCCAATTTTCTTATTGTTTAACTGTATTTATCATCATCTTTCCTGTATATTAATAAACAAAAAATATCATTCTTCAGTTTGAAAGGGTTGCGAAATTTTAAAAATGCTCATAGAATTTTATAAAATTAAATTAAATTTTTCTGTCTACACTAACCCCCCTCTCCCTTATATTTATTTTTTTTATTCAATTGCCATTGAATAGTTATAAAATTTTTATGTGTTATTAAAATAAATTCAAGATGTTTCTTGTTCAAAATTATTATTTAATCTAATTAGAGTAGAATTTATGAAATTTAGTTTCTTAAATGCAGAATGTCCGTTTCAATTTATTTTCCTGATTTTGGGTCTTAAAGTGTGTTAAATAAAAACTGAAGAAGGCATTAAAATATCTTTAAAAGAAGAAAAAATGTCAGAACAAATAAAATCCAATAAATAAAGTTTCTGGGATATAGACACATTAAATCCAGCTTAGAACGAAGAAATTGTATTTGTGAGCATTATATTATGTTAATTTGTAGGATTATTAATAAAATAAAATAACATAAAACCAGGCTGTGGTAATAAACTTTAACTGAGATATTTAAATAAAAATAAATAAAAATGATTTAAATTTTATTTGTAAATTCATGTTTGCTTAATGATTCGTGAATTTCTCATTTTTAAATAAAATAAATTTCATTTAGTTTTGAAAATTATAAATTGGGCTGTCTAAAATCCAGAAAATTCTGGATTGGCTGAATCTAGAGTGATTCTAGATTTTCAAGCTTCTACTATATAAGTTTTTAAATATTACCTTTTGTGTATTTCAGTATTTTTTTTTCCTTTGATGTATTCATAAATGCTAATTAATGTTTTTTTTTTTTTTTTTTGGGGGGGGGGGGGGGTATTAAAAAGCTTAAAACCTCAATTCTTCTGTGCTACATTTTGTTGCAGGTGATCTTCCTACTCACCTCCCTCTTCTAGTCATGCTCCCTGAATTTATTACTGGATATTATTTCATAGTGGGTGGATGGCACTTTAAAGTACCAGTCTATTTAACCCTTGAGTACTGAAAATATTCACAATGTTTTAAACCAACTAAATTTCTTTTAGAAAGTTTATCACTTTCATCACTATAATATGAGTTTTGAACAGCTCAAAGTTGGAGTTGTTTAATAGCTAAATCCTTCTTGATATTTATTCTTGTAAAATATACATGCAAACTTTTGTAATTAATATCCAGTTTGTTATATTGAGGAATTAACAATTTACATTTTTGTATTGTGTATGTATTTCATTATTTTTTCCAGATCTCCGGCGACACACCCTTCATCTTCCAGAGGCTCCAAATTTGCTAGCTTTATCCAGTAATGACAAAAAGGATAAAGTAGATCTACTAAACATTGAATCTTGCAAACCTACACCTATTCCTGAGGGCATACCTTCTGAAGTCATTCAACAGTTTGAAAGAATGAATCATAAGGTCAGCTTATGAATGTATATTTTATTAAATAATTTTTGCTTTTACATTATTCTGGAAAATGTTTTTGCTATTATAAATGTAAGCTATATTTTATTTCACCTCAACTTTGCAGCACTGTAAAAGATAAAAACTGTAACATTCCTCTTTCAAAAGTAGTTTTCCGTTATTTTTTAATCTTAAATATTGAAAATGCAGAGAAATGTATTTGGTTTTGTTTATAAAATGCAAAATTTGGAATTTCAAAGTATATATTTAAAGTAATTTCTTTATTAAAAGATTTTTTTTTTAAATTGTATTTAAAGCAAACATATAGCGTAAAAATCTTGGTGTGAAAAATTCTCCTTTTGGCTAGTAAAGATATCTCATAAAGATACCCTACTAATTCATATCAAAATCACAAAATAAGGAAATTTTATTTCACATTTAGCCAGACTTAATAACTATAAAGGAAATTAATACCCAAGATTGATGATACATGCAATTAATTGACTAATACATAAATGTATCTTGTAAAAAGATTACGATTATCAACGATATCATCAGTATCTTGATTTTTTTTTTCAGAAATTAATTTATGCTTCCTTCATAAAATAAGCATGAGTTCAGTCATTTCACATTAACAAGATTTATATGTTAAAATATTTACAAAATAATATAAAAATAAAGAATTATGTTTGTTGTCCCTACATCTGAATTGCAGGGATGCCACTTTTCCGCCGAAAGGCGGATTTCCGCTTTTTTTAATTTTTAAGAATTGTCGATTTTCGTTAAGCGATCACGAAAAAAAATAGAGATTTTCGTCCAACGATCGCGAAAAAATAGCGATTTTCGTCGAACGATCGCAAAATAAAACGTGAATTTTCGTCAAACGATTGCTAAATTACACAGCAATTTTCGTCAAGCGATCGAGAAATACAACAGTTTTTTTCGTCAAGTGATCGCGAAATATAGAAGCGATTTTTGTTAAAAGATCGTGGAATATAACAGCAATTTTCGTTAGAAGATCGCGAAATATAACGGTGATTTTTGTCAAAAGATCGCAAAATAAAATGGTTATTTTCATAAACGATCGCGAAATACAACAGCTTTTTTTCGTCAAGTGATCGCGAAATATAGTAGCAATTTTCGTTAAAAGATCGTGAAATATAACAGCGATTTTCGTTAAACGATTGCGAAATATAACGGTGATTTTTGTTAAAGATCGCAAAATAAAACGGCTATTTTCATCAAACGGTCGCGATATAAAACAGCAATTTTCATCAAACAATCTCGAAACGAAACGGTGATTTTCGTGAAACGATCGCAGTATGAAACGGTGATTTTCGTCAAACGATCGCGATGTAAAACGACGTTTTTCGTCGAACGATCATGATGTAAACCGGCAATTTTCGACAAACGATCGCGATGTAAAATGGCGATTTGCGTCAAACGATTGTGATGTAAAACGGCGATTTGCATCAACCGATCGCGAAATAAAACGTCGATTTTTGTCAAACGATCGCGTTGTAAAACGTCGATTTTTGTCGAACGATCGCGAAATAAAACGGCGAGTTTCGTCAAACAATCGCCATGTAAAACGGCGATTTTCGTCAAACAATCCCCATGTAAAACGGCGATTTTCGTCAAACGATCGCGAAATAAAACGGCATTTTCCATCTAACGATCATGAAATAAAGCAGCTATTTTCGTCAAATGAAAAAAAAAAAGCGCGGAAAAACAAACAAAATTTTAAAAAAAAGAAAGCTTGCAAATTTTTGCTATTTACTCCTGGAATACTCATCGAATCTATTGCTGGGTTACTTAAATTGATTTAAACTGATGTGATACATAAAATTCCTGACTGAATTTGTTGCTGGATTAAATTAATTCATGTAAAATAGTGTAAACTAAAGAAAAATCATTTTTATTTACTCTTATAAATTAAAAGTAAAAAAAAAAAAAAAAGAAACAGCTGCAATTCTTTTTTAATTTATTATAAGCAATATAGTTTACAAAATTCATGCATAAATGTTGTGAAAAATGTCGTAAATTTTACTTCACGCATAATTTCCTCTTTTTGGCTATTTTCTGAGTGGCATCCCTGGAATTGAAAGTTTCTTTGTTTACATCAGTGATAATGTGCAGAGTTGAGGGAGTCTGCTGTATTTTTCATCTTATTCGTTCTAAAATGCTTTCAATGTGAATTTCAGGACCTGGTATTGTTAGCAATAAAACAGCAAGCTGACTTGGAAAGACAAAGGGATCGAATTGTTGACTTGGAAAACTACTTAGACAATCTATTGGTGCGAGTAATGGAAACTACGCCACGAATATTGCAAAAGCCTTATGTCAGTCCTTCCTGTTCTAGGTAAGTGATTTTAAATTCAAGGTGAAGCTGGCAGCTTCGATGCGTGCAAAAAATGTTTATGAAAAGTTTCTTTTTCTAGCACAATTGGGACTGCTGAAGAAACACAAAAGAGAGTGGACTGGGCAGCTATTTTGTATTTTATCCTGTCCTATTTTAAATGAAAGGAGAAGCAGTTTCTGTTGTATATTTTTTATGCTTTTTTTTATTATTAATTTTAATGTTGAAAAATTGTGTTAAGTGTATTTTTTTAAACTAAATTATCATTATAACTTTAAACTAGATGTAGAAAAAGCAAAATGTAATTTATTGAATTTGGAAAATTAATTATTCTAGCATGCAAATAAAGTTTAAGATGCTCATTATTTGATGCAGCCAATATCCTTGAAAAAAAAATTCAATTTTTTGTGTGTAGCAATCTGGAAAAGTCAGAGGAAAGTTGGAGAGTTACAATTTAATTTTCCTAGTAAAAAAAATTCTTATTCATGCTTTATTAGTCCAATTAATTTGTACTTTGAATTTTCTGATTAAAAAATTTTGACATTTTATACTTAAAAAATAGTTTTCTTTGAAAATTATTTTTGAGTTTATTCTTGTAATAATCATTCCTTAACATTTATCTCTATAGCTGCTTACTAGTAGAAGAAAGAATAAAATATTAAAATAATAGTTCACAAATATAGTTTCTTATCTATTTAAGTGCACTATTGATTTATTTTTATTGCTGAATTCAGAGTATTATTGCAGTTTGTTACAATTTTCTGTTAATATCATTGTTATTAGTGGTGCAATTTCCTCATGCAATACTAAATGATTTTGATTCAGCGTACCAAAAACATATCATGGCTGATGTTTATCATTTATTTTCATCATTTATTTATTCATTTTATACTAATGTCACATCTACATCATTTACCCTGGCCTCTCATTAGAAATCATTCTTTCATTTTTTCTTTTTCTTTGTGCTATTATTGTTTCTGTTTGCTTGTAATCATGAGAAATTTAGAAAAATGTCTTGCAATTTTTTCTTTCTAAATCCTATACCTTTTATTTTATTTATTTATCTTTGTTGGGGATACTTTAGTTTACCATATTTGTATTTTCATTTAAAATTATCCATTAATTTATTATATTTTGATTTAAATTATCTTTGCTTTTGTAAAAGATAATTCAGAAGCATTCCTTTCAGATACTTTTTTTCTAAGCTCCAGTTTTTTTGCAAAAATGTTTAAAGTTGTAATGATAGTTTCTGGTATACGTGAATTTTGTATTTATTTAAAATATTTTTTAAATACATATGTCTGTCATTTATTTGCTATCAAAAGTTTGTTTGCTTACCTTTCTTCATTGTAGTTTTTCCTTAGCAATCTGTGACATTTTTTTCTGCAGTTTTTCAATTGCTAATTGATTTTTTAAGAAAACTACATCCACAATTTTATATTAATTATATTGTACTAATATCTAGCACTTATGTAATATCCATATCATGTATTAATGATGGCAATACAGTTGAGCTTGTTTGTAACAAGGGTGAAATGACGACATCCTTTGCTCATTGTAATAGGCTTATGCCTTATTTGGTTGTTTTCTATGAAAATAAAATTACACAAAGTTTTATTAAATTGGCAAATCAGTAAAATGAACTGAATTATCATTGTTAAGGTAAAATTACATTCTTTAACTTGAAGTATGAACTTATGTAATTTTAATGCAGAATTCTTTTTTTTTTTTTTTTTTTTTTTTTTTTTTAAATCTTTTAAATAAATAAGTCATAAATCCCCTTTCCCCCCCAAAAAAGAGGATGAGAAAAGAAAAGAAAAAGAAAGAAAAAATTACCGAGTTTCTCTAAAAGAAGCTGTGTAGCAACCTTCTCAGAGGAAAGTTGTGGAGTAACAATTTAATTTTCCAAGTAAAAAAATTTCTAATTTTAAAACTAAGTATTTGAAATTGCAGCTACAGAAAAATCAAGTTTTGTTGTTTATAAAGTACTGCATAACATATTTCAACCTGCCATGCAAATAATTTTGTCTACCCCTTTTCAATTTTCATTGTAACATGGAATATTTCAGCCTGAGCTCCACTGAAACTTTATATTGAATGTTCTAGGATTGATTTGATGTTTGTCTGTTTATTTATCTTTGTTTCGAAATTGAACATTTCTTAGTTTAATTTATTGGATATTTATTATTTCTATGAAAATATGTTGAAGCAATCTGTATTTATCTATACATAAAGAATTTCATCCTGATTGGACAAAACTGATAGTACCTTATTCTAAAAGTGTGTACATTTAGCATATAAAATTTTCAACAATTTGTATATTTTGCAAGAATTTTTTAACTATTTAGTAGTTGTTACTGCAAAATCAATTTTGAAAGTTCCACTCTTAAATTCACAAATTTTAAGAGAATTTGTGTGATACCACACAGGGTTCATACTCATCAAGGGAATATGGGATTTCTGGGAAAATCAGAGAATAAATTTTAGGTTGTAAAAATCAGGGGAATCGCAGGAAATAATACAAAAAATTCTCCAAACCTGGGAAAACTTGCCAAAATGACTGTCTACTCTGGGAAATTGAGAGCAATTGTTGCTGTTCGCATGCTTTATGATATTGCATCTGTCAACATCCATTCAATCACTAGACACACCTCCTAAGATCATGAAGTTTGACAGTAGTTCAAGGAAAATAAAGGTCATCTTTAATTGATATTGGCATTTGTAACATTCATATTAGTCTTACTGCTTTAAAAAGAGATAATAAAATCATAAATTAGAAATGATATTCTTTCAGCAAACTACCAAGTTTTTAAGAAGAGCCCCATAAAGGCATGCTGACTTCATCCCTGTTTTACATAAATTAATGTTTTTCTTTTAAAGTTCTGTTCATATTGTTTATTTAAGTGATGTACAGACTTTATTTTTGAGATTACCCTGTTTTTATTTTATTTTGTGGATATGGGAGTGCCATGTTACTGGTTTAAAAAATGACTTTAATTGTTGATATGGAAAAATTGTACATCCTGGAATATATATTTTAGAGGATTTCTTGGAAAATCAGTATGAACCCTTTACAAAATCTATATTCCAGAAAAAATCAAGGAAATTTATTCCCGATCTAGAAAAGATAGCTTGTAATCTGTGATGGTTAAAGAGGCTTCACATATGGAAACATAATGTGTCAGGTTTAGTAATGAATTTGAGGAATGTGTTTATGATGAAATTTTCTGTAACTCAGTCCTATAAAAATGTTACTGATTATAGTAATTTCTTTATATTTTCTTAGGTGAATTTTACCATTAACTTCTAATGAAAATTCTCCGTCCAGACACTGTTACATCTTAATGCAGTAGTGGAAATAATTATTTGGTAAATTAGTGAAAACTATTTTTAGAAATGTGTTGTATAGATCATTTTGTGTGTCTTTTTTAAAAAATCTCATTAATTATTATTTTTTTTTAACATTCCATGTTTATTATTTGTTTTGGTCAGTGAAGAGAGATGATATTTTAATCATTCCATGTTGTATGCTGTTAATTTTTATAGTTGATGATAACATATTTTATTATGGACATTCCCCTAAAAATGGTGGTATAAGTTCTTTTTTTTTAACAAAATGTTTATTTGTCAATTCTTTTATTATCTACTTAATTTAGTATTTAATTTAAGTTAAATAGTAATCATTTAAAAATTATTTTAATCAACTCTTAAAGGCATCTCTTTAATTTTAAGGAACACTTAAATATTCTTTGTCAAATAGTTTGGGAATGCATTTATTTCATTAAAAAAGCAGCCCGGTGATTTTTTTTTTTTATGTTACTATATTGTTAAAGTTTTTTAAGGATGTTTTAATTTTCTTATTTACCATAGAATGAAGCTTTAAAAATATTTTTTACAAATACCTTAATTTTGACTTTTTATTTATACTTTAAATAAGTTTTCTAAAGTTTTATAATTGTACCACCAATTTAATTTGTCTTTTGCCTTTAATTTGTATAAGATATTGATTTTGTAGATTTTTTAGCAACTGTTTTTTCTTCTAACTATGAAAGGTTGTGATACATAAATTATATGTATATTAATCATTAAAGGTTGTATTTATTACAGTGAGACATCATTTATGAAAAAAATGTCAAATGTGATGCATCCATGCTAAATGTTATCCCATGGCATTAAACAAAATGAAATCCAGTTCCATGGTTATTGATCAATGGATTTATTTTTTTAATTGCTGTTATGAATTTTGTAATTCTGAAATTTATTTTTGTGAGATAGTTAAGTACGTATTATATTTTTTGTTTGTTTTTTTCTCTTGTCTAATAAATACAATTCAGAATGATAATTAGAAAAATTAACATAAATGCCTTTAAGTTTTCTTACATATGAATATAAGTAAATGTCTATATCAGGCCTGTCCAACCTTTCACTAAGCAAGGGCGCATTTCAGCTCTTGGCAAACAATGAAGGTCGCCATGAATACCGGACTCAAAACATAATAAACAATATATATGTATCACAATATTAGTGTGATACACAGATATATAAATGCATATCGCAGTAGAAGATATAAAGCTTCTATCTATGTAAATCTGGATCTCCATCTTAAAATCTATAAATAGCAGTGAATTCTAAACTGTATATATGTATATATATATTTTTTGTAATCTCAAAATTTTGTGTAGTGGAAGGAGCCAAACTTCAATCTGGCTTTTAATTGAAATAAAAGGGTAATCAGAGATATTGTTAGGGGTTTTTTGTGTATACTCCTTGATTTATTTTGTAAGCTTAAATATGCCATTATAAAAAGTACAAAAATAAAGACAGGCATATTAATGACCAATCCATGGATGGTTTCAAAGAGATAGCCTGGAATAACTTTCATTGGTAGAAATCATTACACATGATTTTATAGATTTTTTGTAACAAAATTTAAAATATTAAAGATCTGGAAGAAAAAAAATACACCCCTTTACTCATATTATAAAACTACAATGAGCTGGTATAACAGCATCAGTAACCAAAAAAAAAAAAAAAAAAAAATCTTTATGCATGAAGGAAGGTGAAGGGGTGCACTTATTTTATTGTTTTATTTATATTATTCACATCTTAGCATATTAAAAAAGTTATTGACAACTTTTAGCAATTTTTAACATCTTTGTTCCCATAGCATTTTTCATAAAGAATGACTATAAATTAGTGAAGGAATTCAATAACACATGATTAATTTCCTAAAATACGTTTTTATTTTTCATGTTTGAAATAGACTTCTAGCAGTTTTAAAGTATCTCTCCAGCTAATATCAAGGATTTAAAATAAAGCATTCTTTTAAGTGGACTTTTATTTAAAAAAAATGTTAGTAATCTTCAAAAGGGCGGCATAAAAACCTTCAACAGGTGTAGCATTGCACAGCCCTGGTCGACTTAGTCCAGTGATTAGCATACTGACTAAAGAGCTTGGGCCGGTTCAATATTAACATGTTATGGGTGAGAAGACTGTATGAGGTTTTCAGCAGTGTTTAACTCAAATGCTTTTCTTCTGAAAGGATTTCTGTGGCTCTAAGGGGGGGGGGGGGGATGTTCTTGAGTTCTGTTGGTAAGTTATACTTTTTGGCCATCGGAATTTAAGTTTTTCAGTTCTTCTTTTGAATGAATGATAATTTGTATTTTCTTTCAAAAGTTCTCCTTGAAGGCTAGTGAAAATTTTATGATTGATATTTTAAGACTATCTTGTGATCTACTTACAACCAGATCAGACAATTAAATGTCCTTTGTTTTTAAAAGAAAAAAAATCTACAAAAGTCTGATTTTACCTTTTGAATGTTACTTTTATACATATAACCAAATAGATAACTATTTGTTATTGATTTCAAAGAATTATTGTAATTGAAATATCAATAATAATAATAATAAATCAGAAATTATATCTGGTTAAAGTTTTATCCATATTCTACTTTAACTAGTAAAATATTTTAATAGTACAAATAATTTCAGCAATTTAAATATCATAGCAGCTATCAGAATTACTAATTTAAATTGATGATTTCATTTAAAACCGATTATCTTCAAATGTAAGAAAAGGGAAGAGGGGTGCAATATTTGTATCAAGCTTGCAGAAAACTATAAACTAAATTACAAAAGTGTATTATCAATTATTGTGGTTTTTAATTCTGTACTTTTTTTTTTTTTTTTTTGCATAATTGGTCCTTTTGCACTACAAATAACTATAGCTTAAGGAAGTATTTATTCTTCATATTCTGCTATTTGAGTTTCATTTTTAAAAAAGGAGGGAAATTAATTGAGAATCTTATTTTCATGTCTGACTTTAATGAAATATCAAGATTGTTTCAACATAAGGTTTTAAAAAATGTGCAAAAATACTGAAATCATATGTATATGTTTTCTGCTGTTTTTGAACAACTTATGAATGATGTTTCACTGAAATTGTTGTTATTGTACTTAAATTTGTTAAACAGAAATTTAGTGTGCTGTGTCTGGTTAGATAATAGAGGATGGTGCAGTGAAACCTGTGATAAATTGAAGTGCAAACTCAGTTTAACTTTAAACTGGGATATCTTTTATTATTCTCTCTAAACAAATTGCTACCAATAACTTAAGTGCCACAATGTTAGTGATTCTGAAATGGTGATTGATAAGATTTTACATATTAAATTATAGTTTTTAGAATTTTTAATTTATTTGAATAACTATTTTGTTTTAATGTTAAAAATCCTTGTAAATTACAGCCAAATTTCATCTATTGCTAGAATATGTCAACAATCAATTTTGGTATTGAATACCTCACACAAAAGTTTTACCAGTTTTCTAGCATTTTTGAAGTACTTAGAGCTTTCCGTGTTCCATCACACACATATACATAGATATATTTATTGTATTGGAAAATAGTGCAGTTAATCTACAATTTATTAAAACTGAGTGAAATGAATTACTTACATTAACTGATGATTTTTTGATGTATTATATGCTTTTTTTTAAATAAATATTTTGGAAAAATATTTTCTTAAACTTAGAACATGAATTGAGCAATTTCACTCAGAATATTCGTTATGCAACCCACCGATAATAGATTCTGTTCCATGTATGTATTGTGTATTTTTAGATTTTAATTTTTAAGATTTTGCTTGTTTTATGATTGTTTGCATATTTTAATAATTTGAAAATTGTATCCACTGTGCTTTGTAGCATAAGTAGGGTTTAAGGTTTACTTTATTTTATTCAGTGAGCCTAAATTTCTTTTTTTAGTTTCATGTTTAAATTTATTAAACTGTAGCTTTTTAAACTAAAGTACAACAAAAAATAAATTATATTTTTCTAATTTTAGATTATTTAATTGATATCTTCTGTACAAAATTATGTATGAGTATCAAGAGCTCAATGTATGTTTATATTTTTCAAATATGTAGCATTAAATTATAATGTTCATCCTTAGAAAACTAATTTAAATTAGTTTAAAAATTAATTGTTGTCCATAAAAATGCATCTGTTTTACTTATTTGTAGTTATATATTGTAAAAGAAGTGCACATATCATAGTAAAAGTTATAAAAATAATACTCTCTTTTGTCAGAATAAATTATTTTTGAAAGATTATCCTCCCGTCCATTATTGGTGCCTATTTATATTGTACTGAACCCCCCCCCCCACTCCTGCAGTTTTTAAAGGTAATATTTTCTTCTGTAAATAATTAATTCAGGATTTTAATCTCTACTATCTCTCTGCCCTCCACCCATATTTCCATAAAATTTCTAAGATATGATTACTAATTTTGAAATAGAACATTTTAAGTTAAAATCTTACTAAAAGTTTTAAAAAAATTGTGTTGTATTGTTAATTTGTCAGATCATTATTTTCATATAAATATTTCTGCATTCAAATGCTGTATCACTTTTAATATCCTTTACAATGATGATTTATAAGTGCTCTTTGGCTTGTAGATTATAATTTCCTAGTGACTGAATTCTTCTCCCTCCTCATCTAAGAAAGAATAGTGCATTATCTATGCATGCATATAATTCATGCAGCTTTCACATTACTCAATACATATCCAAATAAAAGTGACTTAAATTTAATCTTGTATGTTTTAATATCACAAAATTTCATTCCTTTTCTAAAAACTAAAGTTTTGAATGAATCTCTCTCTCTCTATTCCTTAAAAATAACATTCATCTTAGGATATTGTAGATATAAAACTGTATAATATCTTCTCATTTTCAATTTAGTTTATTTATGAACATCATACTTTATATATTCATTGAAAGCATTTCTACTTAGATCATTATAGCAATATATATAAAATTTTGTTTTAGAATCTCATTCTTGGAAATCTAAATTTGATTGTTCAATTATTTTTTCTGTGTACAATTTTTAAAATATTATGTCTTTTTGTTGATGATGTAATATCTGTTAATTTTAATTTATAAACTGAAAAAGCTTCAAGCACTGTGATAAAATACTGTTTTATCAGAGTTATTTCACATCAGGGCTGGAATAATTTTAGATATTTTTATCTGAACTGCAACTTTTTTATAATAAAGTTTCACTGGTAAACTTCTCAGTTGAATTAATGCTTTATATTTTATACAAAATTTTGCTGGCTTAAATAGTATGTTTCTGTTAACATTATTTTAAAACTAAATTCCTGAATTTCTTCCTGAAATTATCAGGCTAATTCAGTGTATTCTATACATATGAAAGTATTTAATGTCAATACAATGACTTTAGCACTGATACTTCTCAAGAATATAAATACTTTTTACTAAACAACTATCAATTTGATCTGTGATCAGATTAAAAGTTTTATATTTTAATTGGGCATTCATAACTAAAATTCTTCCAGTCCTGTTTTGATTCATTTTTATCTGCAATTGTTATTGTTTCTTGAATAAACATTATTTGTTAAAATGAAAATGTAAATCTTAAAATATCTCAAATGTGTATGTATATATGGATTTTTCATGAATATGAAAACATATTTAATTTATATTTTGTTCTATATTATTTAATTTAAAATGTCTTCTTATTAGATAATGAAAAGGGATAGAAAAGAATGTAAAATGCTATATTTGCTAGTTCAATAAAGCATTTCATGAAGCATTTTTTCACAATCTTGTGTTTTATTTTTAATAAAAATAATTTTTATACAGACTTTCTTCATGTGCATAGTTTCCTGTCAAAGTCATTTTTAATCATGCTTAATTTATAAGCTCTAAACACAAAGTTTAATTTGTTTATTTTCTTTTCTTTCCTTTTAAGTTTTGTTTTTTAATAGATTGTGTTTAGTTGCTTTAAGGGGCTGTGCAAGTGTAACAGTATCAACATTTTTGGTAATTTTGGCCTCCCTCCTTTTTAAAAAAGCAGAAATCGAGCATTCGCAATTTGGTGAGTATGATAATACTTTACTCGCCAAATGGAGCACCTTGTCGCACTTTAACGCATTGTTCTCGCTGTCGCTCGCCATTGCGCCAAATTGTGACTAAATTCTTCATTTGGCGAGTGAATAAAGGATTAGATTCGCCAAATTGCTAGTGCTCACTTTTAGCTTTTTCTTTCTTTCCTTTTTCGTTTTTCATACATATGCATAAATATATATTTTTAATATATTTCTAGCGGATAGTTGAAATTAGATTAACCCTTAACCGGAATCGCTAATAATTCACATTACTGGAATCTTGGGTTTAAATGGAGCCTTTAATTAAAATTCAAGTTATTTTCTAATATATATGAAATTACCACTTAGATGGGTTATAAGTGCATTGAAAAAAGTTTCATGGTAAAACTGTTGATGGTTATTAAATGATTTTTTTGACGTTGTCCGGTCAAAATGGACTCACGATTCCGGTTAAGGGTTAAAAACAATCATTGTCAAAATTATAAAAATTTAGTTTATTTGGAACACATTGAAAAAAAGGGGGTACGTTAAAGGATTAAAGGTATTTTATTTTATTGTACTACACAGTGAATCTATTTTGATATTGCTTTTTTCATTTGGCAAATGTTTTTTATTTTCAATTGGCCAAATTACTAACATTAGTAAAATGCCAGAGAAAACCCTGCTCAGGTTGCTATTTTTGGTGAAGCATATTAAGCTTGGGGTCTGTCTGGATTCGGACCCCTGGACCACCTCTCACCCTTGGCTACACCACTGGAACATTGTGGTTTTCTTCTTGTGCAAATCCATATTTTGGAATGTACTACACAAAAGCAAATTTTACTAAATAATTTTTATACACAAATAAAACCTATTTTCAGCTATTTGTACAAGACTTGGGTAAGTTTTTAATTCAACACAATGTAGAATTTTATGTTTAAAAAAATGTTTTTTTACCTGGAACCTTGTGATGTTTCTCTTTGTGCAAATCTGTACTTTGAAATGTACCACACAAAAGCAAATTTTACTAAACAATGTTTGTATACAAATAAAACCTATTTTCCGATATTTGTATAGCATTAGGATAAATTTCTAGTTTTTATTCAAGTTGATGTAAAATTTTGTGTTAAAAAAATTATTTTCTTATGCAGAACTTTTAAAAACTATATGAAATATGCTTTTTAAAAACATTTCATAATTTTTAGTATGTTTGAATAGTTCCTTCACTATGAATAAGAACAGTAAAGTTTATAATAAAAAAAATTATTAAAATATATATAATTTCCAAATTTTTTGAACCATGGAAAGAATCAAATACTTTTAGTTCAGAGGGAGAAATGCAATTGAAATAACTCAGATCTTAAAGTATTAAATGAAATTGGTTACCACAAAAATTGTATGTATTTGAATTTAATAAAACTGTGACTTTGGTAATGGAAAAATATATTTTATCACATAAATGAAAATAAACCTGAATTTCATAGAAACAAATTTATTTATTAATTTACTTAATTTGATCCATTCACTGTTTTACAATGCATAACACCATTTCACAGACTAGAAAGTTGCAAAGTGAATAAATATTTCTACAGATGCATCAGTAATATATACTTCTAATAAAAAGTAATGTAAAAATGTTTGATTTATATAAAAATTTCATTAAACATTCTAAAAATATACAAATATATACAAATTACAAAAAATACAATGTTTCAAAAATTCAAATATATGTTTATTATAAAAACTTTTATCCTGAGATTAGAAAAATATTTGAAATATAAAATTTATAGTATTTTCAACAATGGTAAAAATTATTTCATTTTTTCTCCAAGATGTTCCTTACTTTATCCCAATTTTTCTCAATTAAGTTATATATAAATCAGTATGTGTAAATTTTCCTCAAACAATTTTTAGCCAACTTGCACAAAACTTCATATACATACATTTTAGAATCTAAGTAAAACTATTGGCTGCTTTAAAAAAATCCCAAATCACTTTTTGTTTCTTTTTTAAACCTCCTGTTATAGTTTATATTACATTTTTTTTGCCCCCTTAAATCAACTTTTCTCTTCCTGTTGCCATACTCTATAAAACTATGCAATAATTTTTAAAAATGATAACAGGTTTACTTTTTTATAAGCTAATAAAAAAATTTAAATTCTATCTTTTATTAATTTGTATTTTCTAATCAAAAATGTAATTATTGTGTGTGTGTTGAACAACATCTGAGCCAAATTTTCAAATTCAATTTCAAGCTAGGTAGCAACATTTTTAAACCCTTCTGACCAAATCATGGCAATAGTGTTACACTATTAAATGAATTTTACTATAACCAAGCCAATTTAATAAATTAAGTTTACATTTACTAATAGAAATAAAGCATAGAAAAGTCAACAATATTGGCTTGGTATTTTAAATATTGAAGTTCAAAAATAATGCTATAACTGAGTATTTTTTAAGTATCAAAACAAAATTAGTATAGGATATTAAAACAAGCTTATAGACCCCTTGCACATGACGTCACATGCTTCATCTGGCACCCAAACTTCAGGCAAATGTGGTATTTTCCCATTTGTAAGCATAGTGATTTACGCTTCATTTTTTTAAATACTTAGAAAAATAATGCAAGAATAAGAAAAATCAAAATTAAATAGAAAGACCACATGTGTTTTAAATGGCAAATAGGGAGTTATGACGTTGTATGGGCTCAGATGTGCACCAGATTACAGTATCAGTCATTTCTGTGATGTCATTGCAAGGGGTCTATACACATAAAATCCTGATGTAGGTATAATTTTTAGAATTTTGAGGATTAATAAAATAAAAAAATTAAAAATAAGTAAATACAGTCACTGTTGAATTTCAAACTGCAAGTAGGGTAACATCCTCTATAATTGGCACATTAAGGATTTGTCTTTAAACTTACTTCTATTTTCATTACCAACAAATAAAATATTTACTTGCAAATATTTTTAAATCAAAGAGTGCATATCTGTACATCTTTTTGCCCACTAAAAGTAAAAATATTTGAAAAAGTATTTTTATAAAAATATATTTATAAAAAGTTGCTGTAATCACCAGTAATTGGCACTTAGACTTTTACACAATTAAAGTAACTCTTTTCAACTAAACAAAACTGTTGTCAATTAAAATTTAAAATACACTATATATCAGATAATAATAAATTGAAATGCATGTCTTTCTTAAGCCATAGAAGAAGCATTTGCAACAAAAATAGCTAATTTGGTACAAGCCATAATTGTTTCTCTTTCCTAGGCGCTATTGTCATTTAGTAGCATAAATCAAAGTTATAATCTGTAAAGTAAATGAGCATATAACTGATATATGGTCTTGTATTTTTAAAAGACTGCATATAAATCTTATTTTAGGACATTTTTGTAGGATGTGTCAATCACTGGTGCTTGCCAATTACTGGGGATGCTACCCTATATCAATCAAGCCATTTATAACTAAAGATAATTCACAATTTCAGTTCAGTTTCTTCTCGGATATCAGATGTCCTTCATAAACATCATAAAACTAGAATTTTAGAACCACCTGTATTTAAAAAAATGAAAACAATTATTATTATTATTTTTTTTTTTGTAAGAAACTGTTTTTGGAGTTTTCTTTTTGTATGTATATATAAACATTTGAATGTAAATTCACTACATTAATTTCAATATAAAAAAATCATAATTTTAATATAAAAAAATCATAATAAATATTCACAATATTCTAACATTTCATGTGAATAAAATACTTTTTCTTTCTTCTTTTTTGCACATGCAAATTAAAAATTGTTCCTACTTGAATCCCTGTTTCATAGTTTTTGTGAGATAGTTGCAGATGAACCTATGTACAAATTGTTTTGACAATAAACCTAAAACCAACAAAAATGTCAACTTTCAACAGCTGAAAAGAGTTGCCTTCTTTTTTGTTTTCAATAAGTCATTTCATAAATAGCTGAAAAGATAAGAACAAATTAAATTAATTTTTGTATAAAATTATACTTTGCTCTGTAAAATTTATGTAATTTAAAAACTCAGAATTTAGTTTAAAAAAATCAAGAAGATATATTTCAAAAAATAAAATTAATGTTCATTAATACTCAGTAATGATAATGGTCATAATTATCAAGTCATATTTAGAATTAGAAAATATATTTAATAAAATTCCTCTTGTTTCTGCATAGCCTTTATTTAATTTCATTTATCGTTTAAAATTTCTTGTTCAAAATATGTTTATTTGATTTGGCATTTTGTATTAGAGGAAGAGTTGTATATGGCTTAAATATGTAATAATTATAAACTGTATTGAAGGAAATGTACATAAGTCTTATTTATATAATAACTAAAAGCGGTAATAATCTACAAAAATCATACTATAAGCTGTAATAAACTATAAAAAATATGTTATGAATTATGGTTTTTTAAATTTTAAAAGGAAAATAGAGTAGCTTTTGAAACTTAAACTTATTTTTATCTTATCTTTGTTTTGCTTTAAATAAATTTGTCCAACATGGTCTTTATAAAGAATTTCATAATTATGTTATATGTGAGGATGTGAGTTTCAAAACTTGCCTTATACAAAATTTAAAGCATCAATTCTTCCCTATATCAGTCTATTCTATTGGTAAACATGCTTCGAAAAAACACTACAATCTGCAAAATATAACAGTTTTATCGTGTATTTCTGGCACTGTAAAATGTTGATTTACAATGAATGCCACTGCACACAGTCAGAGGTTTCTTGCAATTTTCTAAAATTTGATTTTCTGGAAAAGGGAAGTTTTGAAGTTCAAATCCTCATATATATTCTGTATATTTTCAAAGTATTAAAAAAAAATTCAAGTTAATTTTAGCAAAATTTATTAGGATGTTTATTTAAGTATTGAACGAGTACATAAGGGTCATTTTCAACATTCGTTTACATTTCATGGTGATGGACTTGACATTTCAAATAAAACTATTAGAAATGAACTAGCTTATATAATTTCTAACTTGGATAATAATACACATACCTTCTGAAACTCTTTAGTAAACAATATTTAATTACAAAAGTGCAAAAATCATTATTTTAATATTAAAATTTACGATAACAGACTTGACAGTGAAAAAAAAATACCAACTTTGATGAAAGCTAATTCTTGCCACTATTACATTGCTTCACAATTGAGTAAAAAATGGCAAGTAGTAGTTGCATGAATAGTTTAACTATATCGCCAAATATTTTCTGCTAAGTTCAGACAGAATTAGAAACCTATTTTGACTAAAATAATCTCAAGGTAACGGACTTGATGCAAAGTGAGGGACAAAATATTTCTGTTAATTTCTTAAAGAAAATATATTTTGTAAACAATTTTTTTTCATTTTTATAGAACACTAACATTAAAATAATTAAATCTCTTTATCTAAAAAAGTTAAATTAGATTTAAAAAAAATAACAGTTAATTACATAAAATTTGGAATGGGACAGGCATTTTTGCTTAGAATCACAATTTTAAAGATTTATATCTCTAAAATTGTTATTGATTTTTTAAATTTTTCATCTTAGAAATGTTCAATGTAGTCTTCTTTAGCTAATGCATAGCTGAAATCAAACTTTAAATATTAATTTATGTTTGAATTTTCTTCTTTTTACTCTTGGGCAGCATATGCAAGCGAAATTTGAAAATGGCCCATAAAATTTAAAGCAAATATAAAGTCATTTAAATAACACTGAATTATTAAGGTAAGGTACAGAATTAAAACATTTATAAATGTTCAAAATTCAACACATTCAAAATGAGACTTACGTTCTTCTTCAGACTTGGCTTCACAATAGAGTTCCTCCCTGTTAAGAGAAAAAAAAATCATAATCAAAATACATTCTTGCAGGAAACATTCATGCATTCTTTACTTAAACCCACATGTTGTATTGTGCAGATTGATTAATGTTTTTTATTAATTTTCACACAGATGTGTGTTACTTGACTGTAGCAGAGAAAGAAAATAGGTACATATACATTGATTTTGTCTGCAGGCTTCAAACTTAGAAGTGGTTTATTGTATTTTGAGCTTATAATTTATAATTTGCAGATTTAGATTTTACTCTTGGTCATCTTTTTTATGCCTAACTTTAAGTTTTGCTTTAAAAAAGTTAAGATGCAAATTTTATTTTACAAATCAAACATTTAATCCCCCTCCTAATAATGTAACTGATACACAGTGATTCTATTGTCTTTCAGTGTTCATTTATCCATCTCTTTTCCTTTATAGCATTTGCTTCATGTGGCACATTTAATGAAATATCATAGATATATTTTTTGGAAAGCTATGCATTAAAATATTTTATTTTACATACATTAATTTCCATATTTTATTATTTATCAGCAACAAGTTATATTGTATTCTTTTAATATTTTCATTACAGATTGATCAGTTTAAACTTTTGTTCTATGAAGACACAGATCCGACCATGTGAAAATTTTGTTATAAAAAAAACTTAGCATTTCCTTGCAAAATAAATGCAATCTCATTGAACCAATGAACCAATGCAGTATGATTAGAAGTGCCTACTGGAGTCGCCATGCTCCATCCTTCTCCATGCTTTTACCTTCCATCGAAGTCGATGAGTCGAGTGGCTGATTGCATAGATGGTAAGCTAGAAAAATGGAATTTCGAGAAATTCCGGTGCATTGGGATGGTCGGTTGAGTCTTAGGGTAAAGCGGTCTAGAAAAGCCAAGGGCCATACATTTATATATATATATATATATATAAATTAGATAACATCCTAAAAAATTTTTAGGGAGATATCGATAAAAATACAAAAAATAAATATAAAGTAGTTAAGTTTAGTAAAAATAATAGGTAAAAAATAATAAACATATCATTAAAGAGAAAATTTCCAAAAAAAATCATAGAAAAAGCAAGGGGATACGATGAACAACTTGATCAGCCAATGAAATTCAAGTAGGCGACCAATGAAATTCATCCGTTCGCAACCTTGAAAACAACAATCGTCCGATAAGGAAAAGCGATTGTTTTGAGAAGATTATGCTTCACTTTCCAACTGGAAAGAAGGAATATGACTAAAAAAAGGTAAAAATTTAAACAATTTAAATAAAATAATGTAATTATTCAGAATGTGGATAATTCCAAAGCTAAATGCAAAGGCAGGAACGATGTTGAATTGTGCAATCTCATTAAGTTTGTTTTAATTGGATTTCATTACATATCTGTTGTACTGTTATAACTCAGCAAATTTATATTTTATGTAATTTGGCATAACCAGTTTTTAAGTAATAATTGGATACATGTTGCATATTTACAATAGTGGGTTCAGATAAAGAATTGGAATAAAGAAAAAAGAATAACTGAAATAAAAAAAAAATAAGAGAAAAATTAATAGGAAATTTTACCCTCCACTGATCACAGATAATCTTCGTATACTCATCACCTGTGAACAAAAATATACTTTATTTAATATTAAAGATAATGTTATATTAAAAATAAAAATATGTTACCAAAATACAAAAGTTATATTTCTTCAGAAAATGCCACCTGATTCTCAAATTACTCATCAAAATAACCAATTTTCAAGTAAAAAAAAAAAAAAAAAAAAAAAAAAAAAAAGACTGTTTTGATATTTTATGATCAGATATTTCAAATGTTCAGCTGTTGAAAATTAGAATCCACTAGAGACAAATATTGAATTGGCTAAGTGTTTTTTACTTATATAAATCATTAAACAATACAGTAGACTCCCTTAAATTTGTAACCCTAAAATCTGCAACTCTCTAAAATCCACTCATAATTTACAGATGTAAACAATGAAACTTTTAGTTTAGAAGTAGGAACAGAATTTGACTTTTTTTTAATATCAATTCTATATATATATATTACTCTGTGATTTTCATTAATATTACTGAATTCATGCTTTTCCATGAAAGAAAAATTAATTTATTTCTGAAAAAAATTCAAGATACTGCTGATATCACTGATAATCACAATCTTTTTTCCCATATGTATTTATGCATTAATCAAGCTTTTTTGATTATTAAGTCTGGCTAAACCTTAAATAAAACTTCCTTGTTTTATGATTTTGATGTGAATTACTAGTGCACCTTTATGAGGCAAGTCTCACTAATAATTTAGGAAGAGTGTATCTCATGTTTATAATGAATATTTAAAAATTGTTTGTTTGCTTGACCTTGGCATTCAATATTTTAATCATTAAAAAAATATATATATTATTTTAGTTTATTATTTAATTATTTTAGCATTATACTATATTAAAAGCATTCATTATAATCTCAATTACATTATTAGTTACATTGAAATTACTGTTTTAAAAATATAAACAAAGCAATGACCAGAAATCTGGAAAATCTGTACAACCTCTGGTTCCAAGCTGTGCAGATTTGAGGGAGTGCACTGTATAATATTTGCTATAATAGTCTTCTTGTTTAATAAAGAAGAATTTTTTATTTATTTATTTATTTACTTATTATTTGCATTTAATAAAGGGAAAAAATATTTTAAACATTAGATGCTGCCAGATCAACATATAGTTTTCATAAATGTGTAGTTTCTATATGCCAAAAATTTTATCATTTAGCTCAATTTCTTTATTTTATTAATTTTTTTTTAAAATCAGTTCTTTTCTTTCTGTAAAAAATGTCAAAAGTTATGCATTCAAGTTGCATAATGGTGTATATTAAAAATACATTTAACTGATTTCAATGAGGAAAAATATTACTTTATGTACAATTTTCGAGCATGTAATTACCATTTTATTAATAGAAATAAATCCCTATGTCTTTTGCATGCAATAAAATATTCAGGTTTATTTATGTTGGTTGATATTTTTTTGCTATACATGAATCATCTGCCAAAAATTGACAGTATTCAGTCTGCTAGTATAAGTCAATAGAATATATTTAGTCAAAGATCATTAAAATAAGTTTAGTTTTAAAAACATAAAAACAATTTTATTCAATAATATTTTATAGTTTGGTAGCATTTTCTTAAATAACAGCAGAATTTATAAGTTGTGTCTCTGTCCTATTACTACATTTAATTTAGTATACATGTTCATAAAACTGAATAAAGGAAAGAAACACAATTTAATATATAAATTATGAAGTAGATATTGATACAGCAATAAATGAATTAAAACAGTAGAAATAGCCAATCAAGCTAATAAAGTGAACTATGCCAAACATCTTTACATATATAAGAATAATAAATAACAGAAATTTAACTATTTATTTATTAAAATTGATCATTATTTAAGCAATAAGAAAAGTTTAAAAACTACTAGCTGTGTATAATGAAAGAGGAAAACGCAGTAAAAGCATTTTTTTAAGCAGCCATGTTTTTGTACTAAACATACTTGTGCAAAGAAATAAAAAAGCAGAACAATACAAGAAGCAAACCAATAAACATAAGCACGAGGGACAGCCAAAATATTAAAAACTATTAAACATGATACTATTTTAAGCAATAAATAATAAGTGCAAACACTGAGGTCAAGACAATGTACTATAACAAAAAGCACATAAGAGGTAATTTATGACTAAATTTACAAGATCTGCCTGGATGCAATCAGGAAAGGAAACATTTTTCAGTAGCTTATACTGTACTTCAACAGCATATCAATTTTTCATGCAGTTCAAGATGCAAGTCTATGGAGCCATTCTCTTATAAATAATTAATTTTGAGTAGTGTTTAAAATTTTTAACAGAATAAGTCATTCATCCCAAAGTTGGGAATAATATTTTTTTCAAGACTTGCCTCACACAAGCAGTGATCTTAGATAACCAGTTTACATTCTTTTCCAGAGGAGTTGTACATAAACTGTCTTCAGCTATTGTAGGTGCCTGATAGGAGTAGGATGGTATTAGTTAGTTAATCACATATTAAAAAGCAGGTCCCATATATTTCATTTTAATCTTTTCATGTGGTGTTCTATTCACTTAGATACTCAAAGAAGTTTCATTCGAATGTTTAAGTCGATGCTTCAATGAAATAGGTTTTATCAATCACTAGTTTCACATTAATCTGCAGGGAAATTTAAACAGGTGATTATTTATTATGTTAATACAAATTAATATTTTAGGATATATTTGTCAGATTTTTCTGGAACTTCAAGATTATAAAGAATATGTTACATCATATTTATCAACAGTAATTTGATCAGAAGGGTAATTAAAAGAGCAACAAAAAAATAAAAGAAAAAATATAATATTTAAGATCATCCTGTAAAATGAAATACACAAAATGATGTACGGCTGTAGTCCACAAATTTATATATAGATTGTATTATATATGCACTCATTTGTGGAAGAATAAAATGTATATTCATGGCGATATATTGATTTTTTTTTTATGCAAAAAAAAAAAAAAAACTTGCATATTTTTTGTGTATATTATATAGGATTTTTTACGAAATTTATAACTAGTTTCAGAAAATTTGACAAAATGTTTAGAAATAATATGGTGGAATTAGAATGTAAATATTTTAAGTATTTGATGAAATATGAATTGTATGAAATATTTTTTATTTCAACTCTATGGAGTAACTCATTAAATAAATAAATTTAAAAAAAGCCTGTCAAATAGCACGAAAATTCAGAACCATATCGGTGATAGATTTAGCTCCTTTCTAGTTATTTTCTAAAAACAGCTAAAATGATAAAAGGTTTTCCATAAATTGTGGTGTTTATTTAATTTTTTTATTTTTTTTTTCTTCAGTTCTTATTAATGCTTTAGTTCTTCATAGAAAACCACCAGAACGAGTCTATTCCAAGTAAAAAAGAAGTATCAAAATCTATGTATGTCTTCTAAATCCACTCGCTGAAATCATTAAATAGAAATTCCTTTGCTGAAAATCAGTTAATAAAAAATGACAATTTGTAGAAAATCCCTTATCATTCAGCAGCTTTTAAAGAGCAACAAAAATTAGCTCACTATATTACCGATATCTTTCTGAATTTAGACAATATTAGAATATCTTTTTTTTTTTTTTTTTTTTTTTTTTTTATGAGTTATTCCATACATAGACTATCAAATCATGAAAAAGAAAAAATATTTTTACTGTGGGTACATCTGAAGATAAAAAATACTTCATACATTTGCTTGTTTTTCATCGATTATTTAATATATTTAAATTTATATTGCAATTTATCATTCTTTACTACATTTTGTCAAATTTATGCGTTAAATTTGGTAAAAAACCTTGCATGATATAAATAACAAACATGCAAGAATTTTTTGAACTTTAAAAAAAATAATTAAATATTGCCATGAATATACATTCTATTCTTCGACCAAATGAATATATATATATATTATAGAATATCCATATATTCATAAGCTATAAAGATAGATCATTTCATACATTTTATTTTACAAGGTGATCCCAAACATCATTATTTTTCTTTTTTTTCTTTTTTTTTTTAATCCTTTATTTGCCCTTTTGATGAAATATGATGCTGAATATATTCTTCATAATCCTCAAGATCCAGAAAAATCAGACTAGTATATCTTTAAATATTTGACAAAATGTCTAAAATTGAAATGGTACGGTGATTAATATCTATGTCATTTTGTTAAAAAGTTCTCCTTAAGTTTAAGATATTATTAAAAAAGCAATTAACATGAATAATTTTACTTGCATATTCATTACATTATAAATTAAAAAAATTATTACTTTTTTAAAATACTTAAAATTTAGAACATAACTTTTCAAAATGCAGCAAGTTGACATCAGCTGCAAGCTTTCTGGTTATGAAAAGAAATTATGTTACCTGTTTAAATTTTCCCATTGATTTCTTGGTCAACAAAGATCACTGAAGCTTCTTTTTAATGACTGAATACCTTGGAGGTATTTTTTAGCCCAAATAAAGTAAAAAAAAAAAAACTACATAATGATCAATATTGCAGTTATGCATAACAATTTACACACAAGTTTAGATTTGATTTTAATTTACAAATTTTACTTTTTGATAAGTGTTGTTAAAAAGGGGAGGACATGGCCCTTCCCTGGATTCTGAATATTTAATTATTTTTTTTTTATTTTTGACAATTTTTAAAGCAGTGTTCAAAATCCTTGGTGATTTGCTGGTCAGAGACCACCGAAAATTCAACCGAACTTCTAATTTAAAAATTCAATGACTTGCAAGACTAGTAAATTCCTTTAATTGCAACTGAGTGCAAGTCACATGACTTTATTTTATTTAAAATAATAATAATAAATTAAAAAGAAAAATCTGCCTTTAATCTTATAGTCAGTGGAAATATTCAGAAATAAAATATTTAATCAATAATTTTATAGTTTTTGTTTATATACAATCATTTATTTAATTTTTGGCAAATTGTAATTTTATATTTTATTATGCTGTGAAAATTTTGCATAATTGCAAAGTAAATTTGTTTTACATTCTAAGAGGGAGGGTGTCACTCTATGTTTAAGTGGACTTAATAGAATTTTATGCAGCAGACTAGTGATGATGCCTGTTGACTAGTAAATTCTTATGCTTAAAGGGACACGGTACTTTTTGAATCATGTCTTAAATTTTGAATAATACTGTAATATATGTGGTGCACGATACTTAATACTAAAAATTTTTAAAAAAGAAAAAAATATAATAAAACAACTTATTGTATAAAAAACTAATTTAAAAAAAATTAACTTTTTAAAAATCCATGCTATTTTTTTAAATATGAATAATTTTGCTTCAAATTTTTTTTCTTCATATTCATTAGAATATACTTTATAAAACTGTGCATGAATTTTTAGATATATAAGATTTTACATTTACTATGATTTTTTCCCCACTTGTGTATAGTAAAAAATGAAGAAAATTGAACAAAAAGTATGAATTTCAATTTTAAATACATCTTCAAAAATATTAAATACATCATGAAGAATAAATAAAAAAGATTCAAACCTCTGTCTAATTTAGCAAAAAAGCTTTAATATTTTTGAACAATCAAGTTATAAAAATATGAACAGGGATAAAAATCAGTTTAAAGTTTTAATTTGCATGAATAATTGTGCTGGATCTATTAACAAAATTTACAATATCTTGTGATTCTATAGTCATAGAGGTAAAATTGATGTGTTAAAATATTCACAATTAAAGAAGCTTTCAGTTTATATTTAAAAAAAGAAAATTGATATTTTGATCAATTTCAAAGTACTCTGTCCCCTTATTAAACTTTGAAACAAAAGACCTTTTTTTTATTTTATTTATTTATGTATTATTTTTTCAACTCTGTTATTGTCAAAATCTATATTACCAAGCTTGGCCCTCTCCATGTAAGTAAAAAAAAAAAAAAAAAAAAAAAAAAAAAAAAAAAAAAAAAAAAAAATGCCGTAGCCAGGTATTTGAAGTGCTGCAAATGTATTATTAAAAGTTAAAAAACCAATTCTTCTTCATTATTTAAATTTTTAAACATTAGAATATTCATTAGAACCATGTGTTATTTTTTTAGTATTTGAAAAAAAAAAATTTATAGGACATTAAATATGAAAGCATTTTCAAAATCAATAAAGTATTCATTAACATAATCAGTCATTTGAAATACAGATTTTTTTTCCAAAAACTATTTATACGAAATGTCAACATGAAAAAGTTAGTGTCTGTAATTCAATAAGTAAGAGACTGTTAATGAATTAATTAGTATAGTTAGTAGAAAGCACATAAAAACACATGTTTTATGTTTTTAAAAGAATACATAATCAAATATCACTAAAAATATGAATAAAATATGTTGATTAATTTAGAGTTTTGTTTGGTCTTCTTAAAATTGATAAAAATTTCACTTAACACAAGTCTTGTTTGCATTTGTTTGGAAATTTATTGCTGGGACTATTTTTATAAATTACAAATCTCAAAAGAAACGTCAAATAAAGCAAAAACAGGATAATTCATAAATATAATATTAAAAAAAAAATATATATATAAACTATTTTAAAAATGAAATAATGCACAATGTACTTTTACGACAAATTTACTGGTCTTTCTTTACTCTTGAACATATATCCAGCATTGTACAAAGCTACTCAGAACATTTCTTCTAGTGTCTTATCAGTCCAAGAATCAACAGCACAAAAATCTAAGGTATCAAGTACAAGAAGAAAACCTTTATTTTATGGAAGAGTGCAATAGGGGAATCTAATAGTTCATGTCTGCCAGAAGTGAAATGGTGCATATGCCAAAAATTAATACCACTAAGTGGTTTGCTCTTAGGTTTATCATTATGTTTGCTGTACAGTCATTTTATTCCTTTGATTGTGCAGCAAACACAATGATAAACCTACGAGGCAATGATAAAGTTAAAAATATTTTCAACGTTAAAACACCAGAATATTCGTATTCCAAGCATACCGGTTTTGGTAGCATATAGCATATTTTCCTCAGTGCTAAAGGTAGTGGAAATTTGCTCATATATATACAGGGAGGATGGGGATTCAAGTAACAAGTTTCTTGACCAATAAGAAAACAGAGGATTCTAGGCAACAGCCAATAGGAAAACAGAGCAAATTTATATATGAGCAAATTTCCACTATCTTTAGCACTGAGGAAGGTATGCTATATGCTACCGAAACCGGTATGCTTGGAATACGAATATTCTGGTGTTTTAACGTTGAAAATATTTTTAACTTTATCATATTGCACCAGGCAACAACTATTACTACGAGGCAATGATTAGTGGTATTAATTTTTGGAATATGCACCATTTCACTTCTGGCGGACATGAACTATTAGATTCCCCATTATTACTCTTCCATAAAATAAAGGGTTTTTTTCTTATGCTCGATACCTTAGGTTTTTCTGCTGTTAGCTCTTGGACTAAAAATTCTGCTGACACTTATTTGCATTTACTTGTGTATGAATGGAATAATTTCAAACATATATTGTATATAGTTTCATTTTTATGATATCATTGCTGAATTTTTATTGTAATAATTTCTTTAGATGTATCTTAGTAAACTCAGATACTAAATATTATTCAAGGAATTGTTTCAATCAATTAATTTTTAACCAATTATAACTTAAATTTCATTTTAAAAACTTTTCTAAAAATTGCTGATGATTATAGATATAAAAAACTAAATTAGAATATCATAAATTAATTGTGTTAATCTGTTTTTATATTAAGTCACGATACAGAAAAAGTCCATTTAATTAACAATTGTGCAGAATAATTAGATTTAATTACAATAAAGTATCAAAAGTAAGCTTTTTTTTAGGAAATTCCTTAATTTTTTTCCTATATCTCCTCTATAAGAATGTATCTTATGCAATTTATTTTTATCTTATCTCTTTACATATCTTTGTACCAAAATGGCTAACATTCTTTATACTATACTGTTAATATTTTCCTTGATTTTTATTGCATTATAAAATTTAGTAATAAATATATTAAATATACTTATTATAATTTTTATTAATAAATATATTGAGTTTAAGTTTTACAGTTTTTGTTCATATTTCTTTCACATTTAAATTTTTTTTTTTTTATTATTTGGCTTCTTTTGAAGGGGATTTAAAACCCCAAAAATGTTAATTTGATATAATTTTATACTGCAAATTGTATAAATCTTGTAACATTCCATTAAGTTCCAATTATTAACCCCCGCCCCCTTCCTGAATCTTTCAATTTCCATTTCATATCTTTTCACAAAAATTCCATTTATAAGCCCCTTTTAAAATCATTAGAATTTTTTGTTTGTTAAAGGGGGGGGGGGGGCTTACTTTCAGTTCTTTACCATAATTATGTATTTAAGGATCCTTCCTTAATGCAAATGTTGTTTATGGATTGTTTTAGCTTTCCCTCCCTCAGTGTCATTGGTACTTGAATAAAATTATAGATATTTTTTCAATAAACTTTATTATATTGTTTGAAAAACACCTAATTATAATCATATTTTAGATGAGACATCATAACTTGTTACCCCCCCCCCCCCATTCTCTTGAAGTGTGGCATAGTTAATGATGGCCCTTTAACTACTTATCTACTTTTTACCAATACATTTTATCTTTATTAATTTAATTTAGAAAATAGACAATAGAAGAGCACTGAACAGATTTAATTGTATCTATTATATATCAATCTAGAAAAAAGTGACTTAAACCTCTAATGGCCATAGTAGTATGCAATCTAGGAATTCAGTAAATCAGTATTCATACCAGAAAATTTAAATACTAAATTTCAGTTTTTTTAATGACAAAATGCCTGTTATTAAATAAAGTGATAATTTTTTTTAATTTCTGGTGTGAATTCGGAATAAATAATGAATTTAAAAAGTCAACTAAATCAGTAATCAACTAAAAGTAAAGAGATTGATGAATGATGATAGCATGTATGCTACCATGAGAGCATTGGAGAGTTAACAAATCTCTACTATTTAAAAAATTTCTAAAAAAAAAAAAATATTTCACTTAACAATGTGAAATTTTCTTCCTATTTTAAACCATAAAAGCAAAATTCTTGCAGGTATGATTATTGAAGTGATTTGCAATTGACTATTTTTTTCTTCCTTTTTTTCAATAAATGAATTGCATCTTCAGTTAAAACAGATGGTTGTTTCAAAATAGCAGTTTTATCCTTTCCTGAATTGTCACATTCAGAAATTTGTTTCAAAACACCGATTTTGAAGTATTTTCACAAAAATCATCTGCCTTTATTGAAAAACTGAAAAAACAGTTACATTGCATAGTTTCTTAAAAAAAGCACTTAAAAATAAAAAATAACTTAAAAAATTCATCAGAAAGTAACCAGTTTGAATTTAAGAATAGCTTTAAATACAACTAAAAATAGTCTGACCATTTTTTTTTTTTTTTTTTTTTTTTTTGACTTGCATTTTGTTTAATGAAAATTGCTCACTACTTTTTTTATGTACATTTTACTGTTTTATAAACCTTGTATGTCTGGCAAAATTCTGTATTGTAAAGCAATCTAATCAAAATAATTTTTATTTTGTTTTCTGCATGGAACATACAAGAACAATAAAAAAACAACAAAGGGAACATTAAGCAACATTTAAAAAGCTTACAGATTTAACGGAGAGTGGATCTACCTCTATGTTTGTAAGTTCCACATATCCAACTAAAAAAAAGAAGAAAAAAAAGCATGGCATTAATTTATTATTATGTAATAAAGTAAAATATATCATTAAAACAAGAAAATAAATATTTTATGCATAAATTATGCTATACATCAATTTTATTCATACATGACATGGATTTGATTTTGAGACTACACACATTCTTACTCAGTTAGAAAATTTCAGTTTTAAATTTTTGGTAGAGAAATCCACATTAAAATTTCCTAATCACTATGATTGATATTAAATATCAGGTAAAAAATTACATAATTTATATTTAAACCCAATTTCAAGGTGCAAAATTTAGAAGCATAGTGAAAAATATATGAGAGCCATTTTTCCAGAAACATACATTATTATGCACAGGCAAAATTTTTGCAAGTTGTTTGTTGCAAAATTACTTTTTCCTCACCTTAGTGAATGCTGGCATGATATTAATTATTAATTAAAGCCAAAGGAATTTTTAAAAATGTGTTGGGATCCTTAATTTTTACTTTAATTTGCTTTCTAACAGCTATGATATGCATGTACATTAGAAGTGGTTTCTCACGTTTAATTTGGCAGTGCAATATTTAATTTTTAACTGCTGTTAGTGTTTGTTCTCACACATTTTTTTTTCTTATTTTCAACGAGCAAGTGAATTTAACTAGGATACCATTAATTTTATTTCACTTCCAGTCCTAGTATTATGTCTAAACTTTTGAATAGACAAATTTTAATTATAAAAATTGTGTATACAGAGGCGAAATAATCATTAGTCTGTGTAGTTAGAAACCTTTAGGCTCAGAAGGAAAGGGGCCCTAGTGCTGTTTTTTTCTTTCTTCTTTGTTCTCCTTCCTCAGATTTTCTTCCTATCAGACTAATGTTTAATGCAAAAGAGAAATGATGCACACTATTTTTTTGTGTCACTCATATAAAGGAGTGAGTCTTGTTGGTTTATATGGAATTCCAAATACTACTCTAAATTTAAATTATTTTTCCTTCATAAGAAAAAATATTGGGTTATTGAATTTTTTTGGATTTCAGTTTGTGATGGATTTACAACTTTTTAGAAGCTGTTAAGTTTAAACAAGCATTGTGCCTATTTTTTTACCTTTTGTCTTTAAGTGCCTCATGTGGTCACCAAGCCTTGCTCATTTATTCTAGTAAAATTCTTTGTTAAACTAAGAAAGTTATCTTGAGATTAGAGACTCTATATAAATTTATATACTGTAATTCATTCTGAAGAAAAAAAAAATGCATACTAAAGATTAATATTTTTTACAGAATTGCATCAAATTAGGTAATTCAAAATAGATGTTCCTTTAAATACCACTGATAAATATTATTCCAATTTCAAAAGTATAGTTTAAAAATATGGCATTGGTTTTATAAGGATCTGTATACATTATATATATATATATATATATATATATATATATATATATATATATATATATATATATATATATATATATATATATATTTTAACATGATCTTCTTAAAAAATTATGACACTTAGAGTTTTATAAACTTTCAATGTTTACCTATACTAAAAGTGTTCCTTTCCATTTTTAGTGCCAGAAAACACTGAAATATATAATTTCAAAAGACGGGAAAAGATTGCTAAAATAGTTGTGCCTAGGGACCTTGGGAGTAGTTGATCCGTTTTTGCCATTTCATCAGTATTTGTAAAAAAACAATAACCTATCAGTTAATCGACCCTTTTATTCATCTTTTGATCAAGTGATTTCGTAGACCGTTTGCAGATAGCTATACAATAATTTTTCATAGTAAATGCTGTGCCACATCTACTCTTTTCTACCTGTGATGGCCATGGAAAAATTAACAAAACATAACCCAATAAATAAATAAATAAATAAAAGCATTATAAACATTTCCATATTATACATAAAATGTATGTTTCTGGAGAAAGTTCCCAGAATTGAATAAACATGAATCAAAAATGAAAAATAAAAGCAAGAAAATTGAGCTTACTTTTTCCTTTTTCATTTTTGACTAGCCATTTTCCAGATGGGTTTCCTTCCATGCGTAGAATGAGGACTGTTTCACCTTTCTTAACAGGCAGATCCCCTTTGCCACCTCGACTGTCCCATTTCACTAGACCGTCATCAATAGGAATTTCCTCTCCTGTAAGCTGCAATGTATTTTAAATACAAATCAAGATACAGGATAATTCAAAATTAATTTAGCAATTAGAAATAGCTATAACTATTTAACTGATAAAAATCGCACAAAATGTAAAAAAAAAGCTCAAAATTTTGTTTGCATACTTTATAAATATTCTATATGACTCCATTTGGTCACACGGACGACTGTTACATGGTAGTCCACAGAGTTATATAATATAGACGCATGGTGGGAGCGGAAAAATTTTGGAACTTAGTGGAAAAAATTTCAGACAACAAAAACATTTTTTTTTTTTGTTTGTTTGTTTGTACTTGGAACTTTTTGTTTTTAACTAAAAAAATTGAAAATGATTTCCAATTTTATGTATTTTACCAGTTTTATGTTTCTTACCTTTGCCAGAAACGTTTCTGTTCCAAATTTTTCGAAAAAAAAAAAAAAAAAAAAAAAGAAAAGAAAAGAAAAGAAAAGAAAAGAAAAGAAAATCGATCATGAGTCTGAGAATTTAAACATTAAAAAAGTATTTGCGCAGAAAAACATTGCGAATTTCAAAATATGATCGCTGAAAAAATCAATTTAGTCTGCAGAAAGAAACTCCAATTTCGTCAAAGAATCACGAAGAAACGCAAAGTTCGCAAAGGATCCCGGAAAAACGCGAATTTCGTGAAATAATCGCAGAAAAACGGAAATTCCATCAAAGGAGCGCAGCGCAGGAAAAAGCTCTAATTTTCTTTAAAAAAAAAAATAATAATAAATAACGCAAATTTTATGAAAGGATCACGAAAAGAAATAATTTCGTCAGATGATCACAAAACAAACGCGAATTTAATCAAAGGATTACGGGAAAAAAGAAAATTTTGTCAAAGGATCACAGAAAAAATACAAATTCCGTCACAAATACAAAGGCTCGCAGAAAACACGCGGATTTCGTCAGAGTAACGTGGAAAGCAAAAAATTTCATCAAAGGATCGCAGAGAAGACGCTTATTTCGTCAAAGATCGCAGAAAAATACAAATTTCGTCAAAGATTCGCGGGAAAAAACGCGAACTTTGTAAAAGGATCGTAGGAAAAACATGAACTTTGTAAAAAGATCGCAGAAAAATGCGAATTTCGTCAAAAATTGCAGAATAAATGCAAATTTCGGCAAAGGAACACAGAAAAAATGGGAATTTAGTCAAAAAATAGAAAAAAAATAGGAATTTCGTCAAAGGGCCGCAGAAAAACTTTTTTTTGGTGGTATCTGTGAATTGCTTTAGAAGCAATGTCATATTGTTTCTGTGAACAAGGACGACTGGCATTTTGTGAAAAGAAGTCACAAAATTAAGGATTGTGCTGTTTCTAAATGCATTGACAAGATATGTGATACGAATTCACCTCTTCCTATCATGGATTTTTGGCTTTATTATTTGTTTTAACCAAAATAATTTTTTCAATTAATATACATTAATTTTTAATTTAAGTAGTAAATTATTTTAAACTATTGTGTTTAATTCATATCGACAAAATAATGTAATACGTAATTTTATAAAACATTAAATCAATTTGCAGAAAGGCCAAGAGAGAACGCATTGCCAGCATCTCCAGTTCAATTGATCCAATGCTGTAGAAGATGATGCCGTTGCGCGTGTGTAATCTTCCATTTCATTGCATTTGCATCGCAACTAATGAAATTTTGAGCTTCCTTTTTATATTCTGTGTAATTTTTAATGGCAAATTTTTATTGATTAGAGCAACGGTTCCCAACATGGGGTACATGAAAATGATATCAGTATCAGTAATGGCAAAAATGGTTAATAAAGTCACAAAAATGTCAGAAATGATTGCGTATTGATTTATCATATGGTTGTGATAAGAAGAAAAAATATTATGAAAAAAGAAAAAAAAAAAAAACGCGTTATCTAGCTGAGTGTCTGCTGCTCTGAAATGAAAAGACAAAGAAAATGGAAGCATGAAAAAAAAAAAAAAAAAAAAAAAAAAAAAAAAATCTGGAAGAACTGAATTAGAGAGCTACAGCCGTTTGTAACAGCTATATTCATTTTGAATTACAGTGTTTTTTAAAAAATATTACTTGATTGCAGTAGTCTCTTAATTATTTTCCCTTTAATTATCCACTATCCCATGCTATGTAAACTTATTTTAAGTTTATAAAATGTTCTGGTTTAATGAATAATTATTATGATGTAATGACTCAATATTGTATCATTATTACTGATATTTTAAAGGGGGCCCCCTCAGGGCTGAGAGGTTCTGCCCTCGAAAGTGGTAGACAAAAGGTGCTGAGTTCGAACCCAATCGCGGACTACGGCCGCGATTGGGTTCTAGGTAAGAAAATCTATAGTTACGTAATCATTGAATTAAATAGTTTGGATCTGTTAAATAAATAAAAAAGCTTGCATAGATTATTAATGTGAAGGAAATTACCCCGAATTTTTTTCTCAATTTTTCCAATTCTTTTTCTCTTTTTTCCTTCTCCTTTTGTTCCCGACGAACTCTTTTCTCTTCTTCTTTTTTTAGTTTTTCTATTTCTCTTCTATTGTTGCTGTACAATGGGGGTGTATCTCTATATAATAAATGAAAGTGACATTAATAATTTATTATTGTAAACAAACAAACATGGAGTAAATTTTAATGACAATTATGCTTATAAAATTTATACTTACTCTCGTACTTCATCACATGGCATAATTTCATAAAATTCTTCTTGGTTAGCCTAGCAGGAATTCAATATAAAAATTAAAAATCTAATCTATTCAACTTTGGTTCATATTGTAATACAGTCGACTCTCGTTAATTCGAAATCGGATAATTCGAATCTTCGCTTAATTCGAACTAAACACGGAAGTCCCAAAATTTTCAATAGCAGGATAACATTAAAATTTTTCATTAATTCGAACTAACGAGAATTCCGATTTTTCATTTTTCTTTTCTTTTTCACGGATTTCAGATCATTTGAATAACTTTCTTTCTTTTATTTTGTGAAACTTGTTCCGAACGAGCATACATATAATACAATGAATTTGATATACACTTTTTTAGTGCAGCGTATGTCCATCAGTGACGCTTTAAATTTTTCTTCCATCGTGCTTGTTTCTAATCCTTTTATTAGTTTATGTATTTATCCATTCTAATTTAATATTAAGTCATATTCTAATGATAATAGACGAAATAAAGTTAAAAAACACTATAATATTAATTCCTTTGTAATAATACCATATTAAGCATGTTTTAATTTCATATTTTCCATAATTCGAACTTGGGACAATTCGAACATTTCTTGTGGTCCCGACGAGTTCGAACTAACGAGAGCCGACTGTATATTGTAATAAAAAATAATATAAAGATTATGATTAATTGGTTTAATAACTAATGCATGATTTATGAGACGTATTTATTTCAACCTGTTCAATGCCGAAGCTAAAATAATAACACAAATACTTATTCAATGTTTGTTTTTTTTTTTTTTTTTTTTTTTTTTTCCAAAACAAAATGACATTGTAAATGACAGAAAAAATATCTTTTATGAAACTGATCTTTTAGATATTTAGTAATTTAGGTTCAAAAATATGGATCTAAAACTACAAATCCCCTTAAAACATCAATTTAATAATCATTAACCTAAGTTAAAGCAATCGCAATACAAATCCTCAAAAAAATATACTAAATACTTATAAAATACTTATGAAAATTATCACTCTCTTGCTCACACTATCTTTTGGACATTTTTAGACATTTTGTAAACTCAAATAAAATTAACATTTATTTTTTGAGGGATTCAGCTTAGATGCAGGCAGTTTTTCGATTGCTTTCAATGTAAAAAAACATTCAACTATGAAGAAGTGAGGTAAAAATGCAAAAAAAAACTCAGGCATTTTTGTTTTTATAAGTTAAAAAACAGAGGTCCCTGAATGGGAAAACAGGGACCAAAGAGGTTAAGAAACTATATTTTTACATCATGAAAGAAAAAAAAAATGCATCACTGTTATTAATTTATTTTTATTCAGAATTTAACTAAGCGCTAAATAAATGTCTAACATTAGCAGAAAAAAAAGATTGTTTTGCCCCTATCTCATGCAGAAGAGGAAAAGAAAATTATTTTTTATGAAAGAAATAGACTTAAGACGAAAGAAAATATGTCTACAAATAACATTTATACAAAATGTCATAAAAACATACCTTACCTAATAATTTTCTATGTAAATTGCGATTTTTAATTTTATAACAATTTTAAAAAGTGAAGTCACCTCACAAAACAATAGGGATTTACTTAAATAAAGATAATGTATATGCATACATACTACTTACTTTTATAAGCTATTCTACTTGTTAATGAACTCATGCAAAGCTTTAGAAATTACTTTTAAAAGAGTACTATTTAAATTAAGATTTTTCTTTTCTTGCCGTAGGGCATGTAAACAAATAGAAAAAGGGTGAGGAAAAAGGTGTGGTGTGAAAGAAAGATATTTACCTCATCAGCATCCTGATACAATTCCTCTGGAAAATAAAATGAATAATGAGTAAACAACAATTTTAGTAGCACATACAAGTATCAAATTTAAGTAATTACTGCATACATAAATATACAGAATTATTAATTAATCATGCGTGTAATTACGATCGTTTGACGATAATCGTATTTTATTTCGCGATTGTTAAACAAAAATGGCTGTTTTATTTTTGATCGCTTGATGAAAATCGCTGTTTTATTTCGCGATCATTAGGCGAAAACCGCTGTTTTATTTCGCGATCGCTTAACGAAAATCGCGAATTCTTAAAAATTAAAAAAAGCGGAAATCCGCCATTTGCCGGAAATGTGGCATCCATGTCACAAAGAGATGTTAAGGGCACATGGACTTCAACTAGTAAGATGAAGCAATTTTTGCGAAATAATTATCACCATGTGCTTAAAAATAGAGATAAAAATAAAACTTTCTAACAGTAAATATTCACATTATAGCCCATATATAAATCAAAAGAAATTAATTTCATGCATAAGTTACTTTTCAAGAACTAATTAACTTCTGACATAATTTTTGAACTATATGTCTGTTCGGTACATTTTTCTAAAAAAACTGTTAAATATATATTTTTAACATTTGCTGTGGTGTCAGAAAATATACTATTTGAGAATAATAAGAGGCAATTTTCCTTTTGATTTAAAATAAATAAAATTAAAAATATTTGACTAAAAATAACCCTTAAAAATCCTAAAAATTTTAACAACATATTTTTGATTAATTTAAAGAATTTTTCAGTCAGACGTAAAATGTTATATATTTCTAAAGAAACAAGTTACTTACACAATTTTAGGATATTTCAACTGTTTATTTAAAATAGAATTTTAGAAAAGTGTACCAAAGTTGTTTCAGCTTCATTTTTTAGACCGATAATAAAAATTTGAACCATTTTATATTCCATGAGCCCTTAAGGCTCCTGTCCTCGCTCGAGGAAACGCTTGCGTGCTAATGCTATTCCTATGGGGAAGCATTTTTCTAATAACTCTTTCGCATTTTGACATTTTTGAATATTTTTTTTTTTTTTTTTTTTTTGCATTGGATAGCTGAGGTGCATGCCGACTGCGCACCCTTTTTACTTTTTCGATTTTAGTTGCAGATATTTTTTACAAAGTTAGTTTCACCTTGAAAACCGGTGTCGAAACTGAAAGTGCTTTAAAAAAATATATCTGCAACCAAAATCGAAAAAGTAAAAAAGGTGCGCTGTCGGCATGCACCTCAGCTATCGAATGCAAAAAAAAAAAAAAAAAAAAAAAAAAAAAAAAAAAAACTACTCAAAAATGTCAAAATGCGAAAGAGTTATTAAAAAATTGCTTCTCCATAGGAATAGCATTAGCTCGCGAGCGTTTCCTCGAGCGAGGACAGGGGCCTTAACTGAGAATACATATTAATGTCTGGGAGGCGGCAGCAGAGACAATCCCCTCATCGAGTTCACGGCTGAAAATCTAGGATTATTCACATATTAAAACACAATTGGTCTGCCAAGTCTTAACAAAAGCTCACCTAAACACCTTAGGTGGGAAACACCTAAAATCTCGATTTTAACGATGTGAAAACATGGAGGATTGGGAGCAGGAAAACATAATGGTAAACCTATGAGTCAACTGCTAAAATCGGTATTTCCCACCAAAATATAACTTAGCAAACCTATTGAGCTTTAATATGCGAATCGAGATTTAACTAATCCTAGATTTTATTCCATGAACTCGATGAGGTGATTGTCAGTGCTGACGCCTCCAGGTCTATTATATAGATATAAGTTGAAAGTAATTTTAGAAAGAAGCCATACCATTTGAACCATTGACATTGGGTTGTAAGTATTCAGAAGGCACAGGAGGAGGAGGTTTTTTGTATTTTAGAAGTGAATCCGCAGAACTCGAACTTTCGCATTCGACAGCATCGTTATAAAGTTCTGCTTCTTCTTCTTCTGCGGTATACTCGGGTCTGAAACAAGAATCACATTCATCATTCTCGGTTCAAATATAACAAGAACAAAAAATCATGCGTACAGCATATATTATGAAACACTTTCTAAGACATTCAGAATACTATAACAAAACTTTATAATTTATTAAAGTGAAAGATGATGTTTAAATGAGAAAGCAATGTGGAAAACGCGTTACATATATTAAAACATGATTTCTACTATTATTATGGCTAATCATTAAAATATGCGATTTTTCTTGTGCAGCCCTGTATACGATCTAGATTATGCATGCATACTACATAGTATGCTAAAAGTTAGTCCAGTTAATTGTACAGCACAAGTGAAATTTTCTACTCGTAAATTTCGCCAATAGAAGGATGTTGTTGAGAATTTTCGGGCGACCCTGTATATAATCTACAGAATTTATGCACAAAGTAATATTTTAAAAATATAAATTTAAAAACGTATACCACAATAGAAAACACATTCCCACAATTATTGCTTGTAGGCTTCAAAATTTTAGTTATTGTACATTTTCTTCTAAAACCAAATTCTTTTGTGTATCCCTGTAAAAGAACAATACGTTCTATATACGCCATATTCTACAGTAAGAACCTTTTAATACACCCTAGTGATGTATATCAACTTTAATATGTTGAAAATACTGTAATATGATTAAAACACAGCAAATGATTTTTCTTCCATAGACCGTAAAGTAACGGGAATTTTTTTTGAATGGCCCTGTAAATGAGCCGTAAATACTATACTCTCCATTTTCAATACCGAACATGCCACAGTAAACCCCAATAACATATATCAGTTTCATGGAAATCGAACTATGTTTATGCGAGTTAAAACACTGACAGATAGACTGACAAACCAAATTTTTAAAAACTTTTCAATATATGTTGGTTCAGTAAATACTGAAAATGCATTTTTTAAAATTTGTATCTGAAAAAGGTCGGTAACACCTTTCAATGGCTAAAATAAAAGTTTCTTGGAAAAATATACAGAGTGATTGTCTACCATATTTAAACTTTGAGGGGTAGTTTAGTTCATTAAAACAAACATTTGTATAGCAGCAATACTGGGTCATAATCCACTTATTCTGTCATAAATAGTGTGCTCCTGAATGCAAGTTGAACAAGTTTTCGCTTCCAATTTTTAGAGGTACCAGACTTATTATATTTTGCGTGAAATGTGGTAGATTATTGGAAAAGGTCCACTGTCATTAGGTCAGAAATTAATTTTTAAGCATCAGGATGAAAAAAAAAAAAAAGTTTCCCTAGAGCAGCGGTTCTTTACCTGAACTATGCGTAGCCCTAGGAATATATGAAAATAATATAGGCAGAGTTTCCCCCAAATTTAAAAAGGGGCAGGGCGCTACTGTTCTGAAAAGGGCACTTTTTACATTTTCAGGGCACTTTTTTGATTTTTAAGGGTACTTTTAAGAGTTGAATCTAGAATCTAGAGGTTAAAAAATCGTGCAAAAACAGGAACTTGATCAAAAAATCGAGAAAAAATAAAAAATTTCGTCAAAAAATGAAAAAACGAAAAAAAAAAAGGCCGATTTTCCTAAAAAAAAATCACGAAAAATGACAAATTTCGTGAAAAGATCGCAAAAATTGCTATTTTTGTTAAAAGACCACAAAAAATGGCAAATTTCTTCAAAAGATATCGTTCAACTATTGTTGAAAGGCTGTGTTTTTTCAAATGCGGGGCAAGAAGGGCGCTATTTTTTGAATAAGTGACAAGAGGGGCGCTATTTTTTGGATGAGGGGCAAGAGGGGCGCTATTTTTGAAACTAAAGGGCAGGAGGGGCGGAGCGCCCCCCTGAACCCCTCTGGGGGAAACTCTGATATAGGTAATGATGGGAATCACAAAAAATGTTAATAAAATCGCAAAAATGGTTATTAAAGCCATGAAAATGTTAGAAATGACAATGTAATTTGTATCGATTTAATAAATGGTTGTGATAAGATGATTATTTATGAAAAAAAGCATGTTTGCGTTATCTAGCTGAGTATAAGGAGGAGGGGAGAGGCGTGTTTATAAGAAATGGGGGGCACTGCAAAATGAAAAATGTAAACAAGGAGTACGTGAAAGAAAAAAAGGTTGGTAAGCGCAGCAATAGAGGAAATGAAGCGTCCTTTCCTTATCTTAGTGCAATCTGGCGCAAAATCATTTTTTATCATTCACTCTTTCTTAGTGTTTATAGTTATTTCAAGTTCTTTAAAAATGAGAAAATTTTCTGAGGGTTTTAAATAAAAATCGTTAAAGAAAAAGAAAATTTAGTTAATTAAATTTGAAAATATATAGAAAAGGACAATTGCTCTTCAGTTCTCAAATGCCCATGCCGAGAACAACGAAAAATTGGCTATTGTCTTTCGTGTTATTGAAAAAATGATAATTCGTTATGAACATTTGTATACAAAATAATCAGAATACCATTAAAAGGTTAATAACTTACATATACAATACCGGTCGCTTTTATAACCAAGAAAATTTAGTTAACCGCTTGATTCCCAAGCAGCGCGATCACGCTGTTCAATTTGTATGTCGAGAAAACCCCAGCACATTTCGAGCGTTGTGGACAACTGATGGTGCGCCGACTGGCACTTATCGATGTAAAACAGAATAAGCGCTATGACGCTGCTTGGGATTTATCGACATAAAAGAAACGCTATCCAGGGTCCGACTAAGGCTATGGGGAGCCCCCTTCTGTTAATCGATATATATTTTTTTATTTTTTGTGAATAATGTGGAAGTGGCTATAGTACTTAAGTTTCATACATATCGTATGTATGTATAAATTTTGTACTCTGTGAAGTTAAATTCTGTATTACAGGGTATAACAAATAGATAGTCACAACTTTAAGAAAAAGTACAAGCAAAATAATTGTAGAAAAGAAAAAAAAAAAGAAAAAAAAAAGGTTAGATTGGTTGTTAGAAGTATTGCTTTGCAAACTTTTTCTTTGCTTATCTACGTACATTATCAGATGGCTAAAAGAAATTGACGCAAATTGGTCATAATTATTGGTTTTAATTTGCCACGCTACGAGAAAAACTTTAATAAAGAATTTCTTTTGAAAACAATAGAATACTAAGTTGTTATGATAAAATTTTAATTATTAATTTTCTAATGTAGTTTGTTTTTTGCATAGATGAATGGGATACTGGAAGCAAAGGGAGGAAGCAGGACCATATTTGCTTAAATATTTGAAAATATATAAATTTGGATCCCTTTTGGCTACTTTTAATCATTTGGCCCTTTTTAGTGAAAATCCTAGTTACTTTGATGGGGGCCCCCCTAAAGAGGGGGCAGTTTCCCCGTATGCCCCTTCATAAGTCGGGCTCTGGTGCTATCGCTCTGCTTGGGATATACCGATATAAAATAAAAGAAGCGCTGTCACACTGCTTGGGTCTTTTCGGCATAAAGTATAAGAAGCATTATCGCGCTGCTTCGGTCTCTTCTACGTAAAAAAAAGAAGCGTTATCGCGCTGCTTGGGATTTTTCGACAGTGTTTTTTCAAAACCCTCTGGGACTCAAACGGTTAAATTTGAAATACAGAGAAGAGTAATTGCTCTTCCCTACTTAATTGCCATATCGAGTCCAACGGAAAGTTGGCTACTATCTTTCGAGTTATTGAAAAATTTGATAATTTGTAATGAACATTTGCAAACAAAGCAATCAGAAGTATGATTAAAAGATTAATATCTTACATGAGCGATGCCGGCCGCTTTTTATCACCGTATAAGGTATCTTCGTACAAATCTTCTATTTCTTCCCTTAATGATGTCGGATTTCGTTTTATCACAGTCGCTGACGTCGGAGGTAAAGGTGGAGATGTAACAGGTCGAGGTGGACAGGCTGAAAAAAAAAAATGCATGGGTAAAGTATTTTATTTTGCATTATGAGCTTAATTATTGTCAATCTTATGTATCTGATTTAAAAATTGTATAAATACTTTGATCCAATTACATAACATTGGGCAAAAAAATGCATTTATATACAGGGGTGCAGTCGTAAAAATAAAAGAGGATATACGCTCTAAGCAGAGGGTATACCCTAGAGTGTGTATACTATAAGCTTTCTTGAGAAACAGAGGATATACGGTGCTCCTTTAAAAAATCAAGAGGGTATACGGCGTATACCTCCGTTTACCCTCCGCCATATCCCTGTTTATATATCTTGTATTTTGAATTCAACAGATATAGATAAATGTAAAACTAATTATGGAGGAAGAATGTAGAACAGATTTACAAAACAAATAATCACATTTAATACCTTATTCGATATTTACATAAAAAAATATATAAATACATAATTCTTTTATTAATTTCATTCTTGATACCGTTATCCGATGATATATATCCTGTCCAACGTACACATAACTTTGCACTTTTTTTAATCTCAGTGTTATTGTAAGACGATTTGCTCTTTTGATGCACATGAATATCACCTTAGTCTTTTCTAAATTTATTTTTAATCTCACATTAATGCTAGCTTCTACCAAATCTTTTAACATCTTTTCCGATTCTCCAGGGTTATTACAGAAAATTAAAATGTCGTCAGCGAGTCGCAGGTGATTTAAATATTCCCCATTTATCAAAAATTAATCCAACCTATCGCAAAATTTTTAACAATTGGAAACGTTAATATTTTATGCGTTTTTGCTTATGTTGCTATTCAAATGTTGTGAACGGAGGGAAAGGAAATGGTAACTGACAAGAAGGTCTCCTTACTGGGCATACTCAGAATGTTTTGAAAAAAGAAATACTAATTAAACTATATTATGTACGCAATAAAGAAAATCACTCAAATTTAACAGCGGAATTACAGTAGAAAAACTGTAAAATAAAATATTTTCGAATATTTGGCACGAAAAGACGAAAACGTCATGCGATTTGGAGAGCAAGCACTTTTCCTCCCGAGAAGCAAACGATTGAAAATTACTCGTTTATTTTTTAGAATGCGTGCTAATAGTGTTTAATGAATTTAAGCAATGAAAGAGTTTAACTCATATATTTTTTGTATTACATATTTATATTGTTTTTTGCTGCAGTTGTTTAATTTTATCACAGTAAAAATAATTCCATATATAAAAAATATTTCACATATTTAAGCATACTCCAAAATAAAGGCCAGATGAAGACTGCTTTGATAATACATTTTTAATATCGGAGACTTTTTGTTTCCTTAACAATATGGATGTATCGACAGTGCTCAATTGGACTGAATTTTAAGATTGAAATAACTTTAATTAGTTTAAATTTTGTTTTAATTCAGAAATTTTCATGGTTAGCTTTCGATATAAATATGTATACATATGACAAAACTATAGTTAAAACAAACTTAGACTGGTAAAATTAAAAGTTATTTCAAATTCAACAACAACATTTTTACCTTAAAAAGTATTCGCCAAATAAAAGAAATGTTAATTATTTTTTTTACAAACGTTCTATCAGGGTTCTGACAATTTTTTTTCTAAACATATGTATCCACATGAAAAAAACATTTTGCAAATTTTTTCAGAATTATCTGAGTGTGCTCGTATGGAGACCTTCCTAGTGAGTAATAACACTGTATTTTTAAAATGAACTCCATTATGCTGCTTATATACAGGGTGTCTATAAAAGAACTCCGGGGTTTTAAAAATTCATATCTCACTGACTATTCACCACAATAGATTAGGAGACATTAGCTTCTATTGTTGAAAAGAATAGTTTTTTTTTCTATCACTTCTTTCTTATCTTATCAAATCTCATATTTTTTATTTTTTTCTATCACTTTATCAAATCTCACAGTTTAGTATTTCATTCTGTTTTACTTTTACTTTATGACCACGTTTTATTTAATCTTCCAAGATTTATTATTCAAATAATTCGTGTTGCGATTGTTGAAGATTTGCAATTGGTTTATCTTTTCGGATAATTTTTTTTTCACCTTGATAATCGACTTTTTTTTTTTTTTTCTTTGGATAAAATAGTGTTTATCTAAAATTTTATCCTTTTATCTACTTAAATATTCACTTGACTAACTAGTAATGAATTCATCCCATAAGCTTTATCATTTTATACGATATTTGTTAACCACACGAAAAAACAAATCGAAAATTGCATGTCAAACGTAGCAAATAGGTGCGTTGCGTTCACACCATAGCTAGTTTAACCTCTTCGCGACTGGAACCTTTTACGAAATTTTTAATGTTTTGTCACCGGTATTTAAAAACAGAAATTTGTGCCTTACTAAATCGAGAAAATGCTATGATTAAATAAGGCCAATTTTACAGTAAAATTTTACTGGTGGGGATAAACACGGATTCTTAAGCCTTTTTGCGGCACGTATACGTGTCGCTCGTCCCGAAGGGGTTAATAAATGTTCAGATCTTGGTTCAATAGCTGTTACACTCTTATGTCTAAATCTAAAATTTATTACGATTATATATATTAAATTTAGTAATGCGGAAATAATAGGACTCTATCATAAATAGGACGTTATCACCTTAACAACCTAGAATCATTGCCTATATCATTGGGGGCCTGGGATATCATTGAACAAATGACGTATGATAGGATATCATAGAATGAAAAAACTATTATTTATATCTTTTTATGTTTTATTAAATTGTTATAAAATTTTAAATGACTCGACAAAATTCTACAACGATTTTAAGGATTGAATATATCGGGTCGCGAAGGGAACGGCTGGCCGCATGTGGCCCGTTGATGTAGTACATTGTGCTTGTTTATATGATATACATTGTGCCTGGTTGAGGAGCTTATATTCAAGTAAGTGGCGGTTGAGCTCAGCTAGTCCAAATATTATAACTAAACCTAATTTTTTAAAATCAATTAGTAATACCATAATTTCATTACATATTTAAATTCTGCGTTGTAAAACATGTGGAAATGCAAATTCTCACTAAATTCGAATGATTAATTAAGGAAATATAAATTACTGAAAAATGAAAACACTGAAATGACGATACCAAGCTGCTTAACTAAAAAACTTATTTCAATATTAAAGAGAAATGTTCATTAGGACTTAGCTAAGTAACAGTTTATGTATTTTACTATTTTTGGCACTTTCCAACAAAGTTGAAAAGTGCTTATGCATTCGGTTTGTCTGTCCGTCTGTCCGCGCTCTGGCTCACGGAAATATACTCAGATTGCCATTAAATTTTAGGGTGTTATTGACGTTTACCCTAGCACGAACCCTATTGAAAATGAAGCTTCTACCATGATTAGTTTATTTTCAGGGAGAGTCAAAAGTTTTCCATTACATTACGGCCTATGGGGAAAATCGTTTCAAAGGAATTTTAACGATGTTATACCCTGTCAAACATATTAAAATTTATATGCATTTACGAGGGGTATTAAAATATGCATTCTATAAAATATGAAGTGAAAATACAGCTATTATTTATTTACAGGGCTATACAAAAGAATTCCATTATATAATAGTAAAAGGGGGAATTGTGTATGACATATTTTAAATATGTTAAATTGTTTCATGTATAATAATATTGATGCATGTCACTGAGGCTTAATATGAATTATACGATACTGCCTTGCCTAATATGAAGTACACATTATTTACAGGGACACACAAAAGTTTTCAAATAGTATATTCTTTCCAAAGTACTGTATATGTATCCGATGATGGCTGATGGATGGATGAAATCTATTTTGATTATGATATGCGCGTTTAAGTTTCACTAAATTTAAGCGCATTATATGGTGTGTATAAATGCTGTAGTTTATATAGAGGGCTACCCAAAAGAGCTCGCCAACGTTACTGAATATAAGCGTAAATTACTTTAAAATGGTTCTTAAAAAAGTTATGCATTTTCACGCTGAACTGCATTCGATTTACTAAGAAATGTTTGCAGAATATAGATAAAATGATATACAGGGCATTGCAAAGAATTGGGTACATGGACGTCTATGAATGATAATTTATGAAAACGTGATTTCGGTTGTTTTAAGAGTGTTTTAGTTTAAAACAAATTTTAGCTTAATACTGATGTGTAATAAAGGTACAAAGTAAACTACAAGGTTGAACAAAATATTCAAGTATGTTTCCTTCTATTAGTATAAATTGCTGAAATAATACTTTCAAGCTACTAGGCATTTTTTTGCTAAACTAAATTTCCTATTATATAGTATGTATATCAACTGACAGATTAAAAACAGGGCTGTTCAAAAGTATTGGAATAAATATTTGGCTTTATACCCTTATTTCCCTAAATAACGAAGTTTTGTTAAAGATCTCATAAGGTGTTGGAAAGTGCTTCATAATCTATGCTTAACGCATGATTTTTCTTACTTGTTTGTTTTATTAAACAGTTTGTGAATGTCTAAATATAATAAGAAAATTTATTTTGGATTTTAATGCTTTTAAATTTTAATTGATAATTAATAACACAATTATTAACAGTTTATAAACAGAAACATATATATTCGTCATTGCTGGAACGAGGATTCGTCATTGCTGGAACGTCATTGCTGGAACCCGTCGAAATTCGACGAAAGAAAATCCTTAAGGAAGAACTGTTTAATTGATTTATAATAATCTACAAAATTAGTTACTGTAAAAAATGCATCTTATATTGGTCAGTCTAACTCTCAAACAAATATTATTTTAAGCTAAAATTAACAAAGTATTATAAAACTCAATTATCAAAATTATTAAACAAAATAAAACCAAAATTCACCGGATTTTATAATAGACGGTATTTTTAAAATAGAATAAGCATTTTAATTTTTTTTTTCTTTTCTCAATTTTAAGAGAAAATGGAGTGATTCTGTTGCCACAATTACAAAATTGGTATTTAAAATTATAAAAAAATAATATCTCAAAAATAAATTAATATAAACCTTTGCTAGAAATTGCACTTAAAAGTACATTTTTTTTTTTTCTATACGACGGTGTAAAAATTTAAATTGTACGATGTTTAGAAGTGTAAAATTTTCAGTACCGAAAATTGCAAAACCGAAATTGCATGGGAGAGTGTTGCGCATTTTAATTTATATATATATATATATATATATATATATATTTTCAATTTTAACAGGAAATGGAGTGATTCTGTTGCCACTATTACAAAATTGGTACAAAAAACTATAAAAAAATAATAATTCAAAAATAAATTGAGATACAGTTTTTAAACAAATTGTATTTAATATTGCATTTTTTTCTCTATACGACGGTGTAAAAATTAAAAATGTGCAATGTTTAAAAGTGTAAAATTTGCAGTAGCTAAAATTGCAAAACAGAAATTGCAGGGGAAGGTGTTGCCATTCGCAAAATGACGTATGCGTTACGCACAGATACGTTTGGCCTTTATAATATAGATACACATGGCCGCAAATTGTCCAAAATAAATTTTTGTTTATTTTAGACCATTAAGTTAAAATGATGCAGCAGTGCGCAGTGTGCATATGTACGCAGAGCGATTATCTAATCTCAAAGCAGAGTTTTACATTTTGCTACAATTATAAACGTTGTTACTCTTACACTGTCTTACCCTGGTTGTCAATTTATCAACAAATATATAAAATCGGAACTATAAATTTATTATATTTTATATCAGGGCAAATGCGATATGTGTACATTTTAGATGGTACGCGAAAAGTCTGTTTCAATAACGACATTATGACACAAAGCACTGTTAACCCCTACAATGACAGGCAGAGCCTAGTACGATGGTACGATAAAATTCATCATTTAAAGCTTTTTGACACCACTATTATTTATTTAAAAAAAAAAAAAAAAAAAAAAAAAAAAAAAATCATACTATTGAAAAGCAGAAATGTTTAGACTAAATTTTATGAATATTTTATTTAAATAATAGTGGTATGAATCGGTTCTTTTCAATTTATTGAATGGAAAAGAATTAACTAGTTAAGGTATTTGTACACTTTACAAAAAAAAAAAAAAAAAAAAAAAAAAAAAAAGATGTAAATCTACAAAACTAGTTTTTGTAAAGCTACAGATTTCTGTAGCTTTACAAACGAACTTACTAAAATTACAGTAATCATACAAAATTTTATCTGTAATCTGTATTAGAGATCTGCACGGGCCGAAATTTTTTGGTCCAGGTCCGGCCCGAAACACAGAAGAAAAAATTCGGCCCGGCCCGAACAAAAAAAATATTGGCTCGACCCAGCCGGTTGTAAAAGTTAAAATTTCAACGCTTGGCCAGACATAATGGGCAAAAACATAGCCTGTATCCGACCCGAGTGAATTTCTACAGAACATAATTTTTACTATTACGGAAAAATTCTGACCAAAAAAACTTATCTTAGACTTTTTTTTCTTTTGTTTTTCATATTTATAACCTTTATTTATGCAGAAGTGCCGTAGGCTGCGATATTTATGTTTTTAATGAACCTCTGTTTGTTGTATGTAAATGTTTCAGTTATGATCATTAATATTATTTGTGGAAAAAATAATCATACGTTAAAATAAGACAACTTTAAAATAATAAACGTTAAAGAGATTTGTGATATTTTTCATAGAGTTTAACTGGAAATATAAATTTATGGCAGGAGAAATCCTATATTAAAAATTAGGGATGGGACGAATAGTGATTTGGCCGAATAGCCGAATACCGAATATTCGGCCAAATTTTAGGCCGAATACCGAATATTCGGCTGGCCGAATAGTAAAAAAAAATTTTCCAATAAAGAAAATAAATTTTGATTATATATAATTTAAAAAATAGGAGCTCATTAATAATTATTACTCTTAAATGTGCTTTTAAATGTATTTTTAAATTTGAAAAACTTATTTTAACACAAAAAATTATGAAATTGCATTATATCCTTTATTCTAATGTACATCAAATTGATTTTAAGTAAGTCAAGATGGGAAAATATTTCCATTAAAATATGAAGAATGTACTTCACTTTTACTATCAATTGATACTTCTTGCATCCAAAATCAATAATATTTTTAATCTCTCTCTCTCTCTCTCAGAACTCACAAGGACGTATTTTCTGAAATAACCTTTAATGAAGTAAATTTGATCATTTAGAGTTTGTGTCCCTAGTGATAAGCAAATTTGTAAGAATGAGACTGTTCTGAAATCAGATGCCAAGCTTTAAACTACAAATTACGTTAAAGCAAAAGATTATGCTTAAAGTAGAATGCATATGTTAACAAAATCTTTGACATTTGAATCGGCACGTACAATATTCAACTTAAATATTCCACTTATTCAACAAGAATTAAAAGGATAAACAGAAATTGATAACAACATGAAGGAAGGAAGATTAAATTAAAAATATATACATAATGTTACATATTTAAGTCAGTAATTATGCAAATAATTATTTAAATGTAAAAACTATAGAATGAAAAAATTATTTTGTTGAGTATCTAGAATTTATATTAAAATATTTATAAAACCATCTTCATACAGCAAGTTGTCATATAATGTGTATCGAGTTTGACACCAGTTCTGCTTTCAGATGTACCGTTGTATTTGGAATGGTGATATATTATATTTAATTTTGAAATTCAATCTTCGTTAACACACCTAGTGAATAAATTTTTTTCATTTCTTACTTTATAGAAAATAAGTTATGAATTTCATAAGAGCCTTTTTTATATGTGCATGGAATTTGCAGACATTAATAAATATTCGAGCATTTTAGAATAAGGCAGTGTTTTTATATCTTGAATTGTAATATATCATTCTCTAATGATGACATTTCCCGTACAATTAAATCTCCAACTTAGGCAGCATTTTCTAGAATATCACTAACTTTTATAGATAATACAGAAAGGCTGTATGTATATTTTTTAGTATCTGAATAACTCTATATTTTGTAAGTAAGAGTGAGAATGACTTCATAAATGAAGTAGCCAATTTGGATTAGAGAAAAAAATTGCAAGAATGAAATTCTTTAAATCCGAAATTTATTTGGCAAGATATCTTTCACTATTCGGTGAGATTTTAGCAGTATTCGGCAAGATACCTCTAAATATTCGGCTACAGGTATTCGGCCGAAGTATTCGGTCAACAAGCCTTCAATATTCGGCCAACCGAATATTCGGCAAAAGGGCCGAATAGGCCGAATACCGAATAGTGGCCGAATATTCGTCCCATCCCTATTAAAAATACGCAATTTTAGCAACAAATAGTTTAAGTTCCTTTTAAAAATAAATATGCTTTAATTTTAAATTGTAAATCCATATTCCATGTAACGGAGACATGAAAATCTAAAAAACGATATATGGTAAAAGTAAATACCTCTGAGACGGAATCGCATTGGGGGAAAAAATATGTTATAGACAAGTTGCCTTCTTAGCAGGTGTAAATATATATATTTTTTTTTCTCGCGTATTATTGCATTCATTTTGCATGGGACGAACAGTTTAAAAGAAATTTCCAGTTTTCAGTTTAAAAGAAGATTCCGTCATAGGCAGGTTCCTTTTTCATGCGTTTAATTCTATTTTAATAAGCCTAAAAATCTACCATTCTTTAAAAAGGATAAATTTTATTGTTTAGTTGTAGAATAATGGCGATTTAAAAGTATATGCCTTTTTTGCAAAAATTTTTGAACCAAGCCAAATTTTACTGATTTTTAACAGACTTAGCCACGTCGAGAAAATTATTTTCATGTGAGATGATTCAACCAGGATTAAATATTTTGGTCCGTGAAGACTAGGAAAAATTAAATCATTCCCAACTTCGTACAGAAAAAATAAGTTAAGCCCGGCTCAGCCCGATTCTTCAGAAAAAAAGTAAAGCCCAAGCCAAATAATAAATTTTATAGTATTTTTTGCCAAATAATAAAAGCTAAATAAAAAATTCTAGGAAACCGAGTTTTTAAAAAAATCTTAGTAAACTTACAGATTTTTGGATTTACGGTGCAAATGTGTATATGTTACATGAATTTTTGTCGTTGCCGTTGCATAAAAAGTTCTAGGAATCCCAGTTTCCTAGGAAAATTTTAGTAGCTTTGTTTGTTTTACATAGTGCAGCTAGTGCTACTCAGTGGCGGAAAATAGAATGTATTAAAACTAAATTCCATGTACCAGAAACGATTTTCCTACAGAATTTAAACAATAAACATAATTTCGATTAAAATATTATGTACTACGCAGTAACAGCTTAAGTAGTTCTCATTAGTTCAGATGTTTTGTAAAACTTATTCTTGGTAAAGTTTGATTAGCATAGTTAAAACGGATCAATAAGAGTGCTTACATTTTATAAATTTCTAAAACAAAATGGCATCCAAATGTCGTTCGTATTCGTCACATCTTTGCGAAGCATTAGGCTCGAATAGGTTAAGAATAGGATCAAGTCCTGAAGACGGCATAAAGCAAAGGGCAAAACGTTTAACTTTGTCTTACAATTTCTTTTCTTTTTGTCATATACTTAATGCTGCGAGGTCAAAATCATTCGGTCAGAAAAGCACGAGGCTTTAAAATTGCTTAAACCCAACAAAAGGGTTGCCGTCGAGATAAGTGTTTGACAAGTTGAGTGGTTTGAAAAATACATACACATGATGACACTTTGGATCATTTTTATAGCATTTCACGAACGAAATAACAGCTGGCTGACGAACTAAAATAAATATCGGCGAAACCGCCGAACGAAGTCGGGGAAAGATGTGGAGGGGGCAACACTTTTGAGGAAAATTTTGAGAAAAGTCGATGAGCACAGGCCATATCAAGACAGAAATGCAAGAGGCTTGATAGAAAGCTTCAGGTTTGATTTTATTTTGAGCCATTTCTCCCCCCCCCCCCCCCCCCAAATATCCTGTCGGTTAATCATTTTTTTTTTTTTTTTTTTTTTTTTGATTAAGCGCTTCCATAGGCCACCCAGTAGCGACAATTTCCGTGATGTGACAGTAGTTGAATGATAAATATTTAAGATTCTTTCATGCACATTCATAAAAACATGAATATATATTTAAATAAATACATTGTTTTTATGTCATCGTACTTTAAAAATACATAATAATGATTTTAAATAGTACTTAGTCAAAATCTGATTAGCAAATTCAGAACACTGTTTTCACAACATTATTCCTATTATGGAAAATAAAGCAAACTAGCACACCTTCGCACATAAAAAAATGCATCACAGAAAATGATGTAAATGGTAATATTACAATATAATAAGAAATATTTTTTTTCTCTTTGCTATGCACATAGTTGTTTTCAATTATCCAGTTATACGGGAACTTCCAAGGAAGAAATCAGGAATTGAGAGTCACGAAATTTGATAATAATAATAATAAAAAAAAAATCCAAAATCGATTTTTTTTTTTAACGCAACAGTCAAAAATGGACCTTTAAAAATAAGCTAGAGCTAATTCCAAACGCGTTCTTGACAACAAGGTGTGTTACTAAATATTCCATAAGCAACGTCCAGAGTTAATTGGGAAGTCATGTCATTGTAAACATTGTGTCATCACAAAAACTTCCGAAATCATCAATTATGAATCATCCATACCATAAATTGGCCCCACCAGTGGCCGAGAGGTTCTGACCTCTCAACTGGTAGACGGCAGGTGCTGGGTTCGAACCCAATCGCAACCGTCGGCCAAACCGTTCGGAGTTTTCCGTGGTTTTGTTCGAACGTTGGATTTCCTTGCGTAAATACGGGTTAGATTTCCCTAGAAAGACCCCCTCCCCCCCCCCGACGGAGGTCATCCCACCCCTTTCGGGCCTATATCCCACGTGTTGATAATCGGCCGTCATCAAATAAACCAAACCATACCATAAATCAGTGTTGATTTCTGGAGGTGGCCCATGGGAGGGACACCTCCCCCCCCCACCCCGGAGCAATGAAATGTCCCCTCCGGAAAATTTGAGATTTTGTGTTTTCAATGGTTAAAAAGTGCAATCCTCCCCCGCATCTGTATAATATCCCTCCCGGATTCATAAAAGCCCCCTCCAGGAGAAAAATGTCAAAATTCAACACTACCATAAAACAATTAGACCTAGCTTATCACGATTCGGCTTTGTCTTAGATATATGTCAAAGATACACGAAAAAGAGATTGACCAAAAAACGTGGTAAAGCTGAAAATAAAGGTAACAAACAACTTACGCGAGCAGCGAACAGATGATGGATTCATGAAGATAAGTACCCAGTTGCGAAGCAACTACAGATCCTTGGTATGATTAACTCATATGTATCATATCTTAGGGAACCAATATAAGGACTAACAATAGTACAAATAATATAAATAGGTTTTTAATGACAAAAATTAAACAGTTGATGAAAATGTCGACAGCCCAATTCTATGTACACAAATGGAATTGGTCTTGAAAACACCAACCCCATCGATAGATGCACATACAACGTATGACAAGGGACTGATCAATTCGAAGTGAAATCCAAGGTATTTTCTGTCAGCGCTTTTTTTTCTCTATGCATTCTAAACATGACAAAAAAAAAAAAAAAAAAAAGGGTTCAGATGCAATTTAAACTCTAAACCATAACGTTATCTATAAAAAATATATTATTATAGTCACATGCAAAAATTCATTAAAAAATATAGGAGGATAAAATGATTTGCAACATGTGCTATTTATAGTGTGCAATATTCTAAATCTAAGGCTCTTAATGAAATATGTTGGATGTAATTCCATTTTTCTGTGAATTTTAAAATTTACATTGCATTTTATTGTCATTTGCGAAGAACACTGATAATAGTTTAGTTTGCATGAATAGGAAAATATCATTTTTTCTGTGACTATAAATGGAAATTTGCATTAATTTCTATCTTCAGAGAAAAGAGAAAAATATTTTGGGATCCCCCCTCCTGGAAATTTGGGACCGGGCACATACCCCTTGTGCTTTTATGAGAATCAGGCTCAGCTTATGAAAGTTAATGATTAACTAGACCTGTTCAAGTGGGTTATTAAGAACATCGAGTACAGAATTAATTTCGTAGTCTCCTCAAGGCTGTTCTTAAATCCAGAGGGACAACTTTCTGACATAAGTTTTAATTTATTTCAGTTCGGAAATGCATAAAACTAGCAGATGTTGTAGTTCAGAAACTATCGAATCGCACTCATTTACCCGTTTTTTTGCAAACGCCATAGATTTTTTAAGAAGAAGCCGTCAAAGATGGCGTCTTGAATGGCATTTTCCGACGAACGCAGAAAAATTAGTCCACGAAAGCGAGAAAAAGGCGTGATCACGTGATCGAAAATGCTTATCACTCAATAGGTAATTTATTGATCAAAAAATGGAAAATTAAGTTAGATTCCAAATCGCTTCCATGGTCAGGTTTTGCAATTTTATATTTTTCTATTGAAAAATGAATTTGTAAATGTGTCAAAACGTTTTGCGCTTCTAGAGCAAAGCAGTTGAGAACAATAACCCTTAAATAGCAAATATTTTCGAAAACTCTTCCTTCAGTTTTCTTCATTCTCATATGAAAATTCTGAAAATTTGAAATCAAAAATCTTTTTTCTGTAGCAAGTAATATACATTTTTTTTTTTTTTTTTTTTTTTTTTTTAATTACAGTAGAACTTCAAGGTACATTTCATGTCAAAAAGCATCTAAATACAATACTTACGATATGATGGTTTCTGAAACGATGCAGGTTTCTGTACTGGCACGGGGGGCGATGCTTGAGAAATTTGTGCTGACGATAAATTCGATGGCAGTTTCATATGGGCAGGTTTTAAAGGTTTTAAGGGCGCAGGGCCCAACTTTTCTTTGGATGGAAGTTCTTTTCTGCGAACTTTGCACACATAGTTATCCGAACTGACACCATTGCAATGGTGACTGCTCTCTTCTTGGGCTTTTTTGGAGTTCAGTGCATTTTGGAGTTCGTGATTTAACAACATTTGACTGATATTCGGCTTTGGTACTTGAGGTAATGGAGGTGCAGACGAGGCACTAGTTTTACTGCTGTTTTCATTTTCTTTGTTATTAGTGAACATGAAAGAAGAGATGGTCTGGCCATATGCTTTCGATTTCGCATCACTTATAGTCCTTTGTGCGCTGCCATCGGAATTAACAGATTTCAATGACTGGACCTTCAGCTGCTGATGTTGTTGCGATAAATAGGTAGGTTTCGGACCTACAGCTGGCTTGTTGCCTAGCAATTTAGTCTGTTTTTCGCTACAAATATCACTGAAAGACGAAGGGTACTTTTCTGGCACTGGCAGTACTTTGTTTCCTAAACGGATTTCGTTGATCTTTTTTTCTGTCAAAGTTGTGGGTTGAACATGGACATTCTCATCGGAATTGCGCCAAGACCGGTTGGGAATCTTTACTCCCCCCGGTGGCATCAACCCCATCACAACGTTGTTCTTTTCCGAAAACATAGCTCTGAGAGCCTGCACTTTACCCGGCGATTCGTCGGCCATGATTCCTTAGGTCGAGTCATAAGTACCTAAAAAAACAAAATACACGTTAGATATTCATTGTATGTTTCTCATTTACAGAATTCATTTTAGTTAAGAACAATGCCGGGTGGGCAAGTCTCTAAAAACTTTAAAAATTCATAAAAGCCGGAAAAATAACCAAAATAAAAAATGGTTTGCAGGATTAGCATCTATAGATCATGGGATTTTTTTAAGACAGAAATAAAAAATAACTCAAAAACATCCGACAGATGGCGCTGGAAACATTTGATCTCGGTGAAAATATGCAAATAAGGCGGTTATAAGATCTTGTGCTGCTAATCCACAATTAGTTCATGGTTGAGAGCCATGTTCTTGATCAAGGCTTTGAGTGCGAAGGATAAAGCTTTGTAGGTAAAGTTATTTTATGTGAACCAGAAACCGGCGATCTATCTTTCATCAAGTACACGGCTTTCAATCGTGAACTAACAGTGGATTAGCAACGCAAGTTCTTATAACCATCTCATTTGCATATTTCCACCGAAGTCGAACGTTTCCAGCTCCATCTTTCGGATGTTTTTTGATTTATTTTTCATTACTGTCTTTAAAAAAAATCCCGTGACCTATAGATGCTAATCCTGCAAACCGTTTTTTATTTCGGTTATTTATCAAAATTTCATGAATTTTTACCCACCATATACTCTAAATATCTATAAAACTTCACATAAAAAAAAAAAAAATAAATAAAAAAAAATAAACATTTAAACATTTACACTTTATTTTAAAATACTAGATCAAATTACATATCATCCTACCGGAATACCAGTTATTTAGATCTGTGTTTGTAGAAGTTCCGGTAATAAAGTACCGGAACTTCTACAAGGAATATAGGTTATAGAGAAGTATATACCGATAAGTAAGTTCCGGTGATGTACTTCCCTATTTTCCAACACTCAAAACAACGATTCTTATGTTTTAACCCTTTGTGTTTCAGAATTTTATTACAAGGAACATCCAACTTGATTTCCAAATGTCACAATGACACCAGAATTCTGGTATAAATAGTTTCCGTTTATTATGTATGGAAAAAATATATTTTTCTAATAAATTTGTCATTTGGTTATTTCAACATTTGCACAACGGAAGTGCTCTATTTTTTAAGGTATCCGAACACTTTTAAAACGTAATCTTCGATCAAATTATTGATTTTTAATTTTTATAATAATATTAAAATTGAATATTTTATCTGATGAAATGTGCTTAAATTTTGTCTGTATCTAAAATAGAATTCGAGTTACAGCCGTTTAAAATTAAGTCTATTACAGATTTTGAATTGTGTTTTAAAGTTATTTTTAGCATTTTCTCAAAATGAAGTTTTTCAGATTTTTACTATACGCAAATCCATGATACGATAATCTAAAACAAAAAAAATATGCATGAAATGCCACCGAAATTTTCTGTACTTCTTTTAAATTTTCATTTGAGGGAATAGACTACACTCATGATAATATATCCAATAGTTTAAGATTTACACTGGTATAAATCACAAACTTGAGACAAATTTTGCAAATTTTTCATTACATTTGTACTTTAACTGCTATATCATCTGAGATAGAGATGCGATTATAATGTATGTAGTCTAAGTCCTACAGAAAGTTATTCTGTTTATTGTGTAATTTGCAAAATGCCAATACATATTTTTATTTTTGAATTATCACATTTTGCGGGAATGTCAATTTTTGACTATCTTTCTCTTTATTTCTGGGTAATTGCTAGAATTTTTATATATTTTTTTCAAAGCTTTAAAGTAAATGTCATTATAAAAAATGATTTTAAATTTGGCGTCCTAGACATAGTTTGAACCGAAGATTTGAGCTATCTTGTTAAAATTGAGTATTGCCATTTTAAAAAAAATGAAGTTTGGGTTCGTTTTAACAAGTAGATGGCCCTCTAAGCAAATTTTATATACATAATTGAAAAATAGAATTTATTTTTAATCGTTCGGTACCAAAAACTTTCTTCTATGATACACCCAGAAAAAAGTTTTGTTGAATCAACAAAAATTTGTTTGGTCCAACAAATTTTTTCTTTTAAATATGGATCAATGGAAATTTTATTTGAATCAACAAAAAAATATTGTGATTTTTTTTTTTTTTTTTTCAATTTTCCGTCGACAATTTTCATCCGAAATGCATAATAACGTAATAATAACGTCATTAATCCGTCTCAATTCGAAAAGTTTTTATTATCAAAAAATTATGTTAATCCTTTATAGCTATATAAGTCAATTAAACAAAATTACGTGAGAAAGTTATGGCTACTGCACACCAATTTAAATTTTGCAAAATGAACAAAATTTTGTTGGAATTACAAATTGAAAATACAAAACTTTAGTAAGACTCAAATAAAATTGATGAAATTTTGTTAAAATTTTATAAGAGTGTTAACTATATATATATATATATATATAATACCATTAAAAGTAGACAAGATTCACCAATGGATTTTATCAATAAAACAATAAACCAAAACAAAGAATTAGAATTGAATTGAATTATAATAAAATAAAAAAATAGTGTAACGAGTAAATCTGAAAAAATAAATAAATAAAATGAATGCAAATGGAATTTGTAGCCCCAAAAGCAGAATCATCAGGCCCCAAATGCTCTGGAACTACAAATGAAGTGTGCGGTTTCATCCACGTATTAGCCATGAAATAGCAAAATAATACATATTTGGGGCTACCAGCACACAAAAACCAAATTATTAAACAAGGAACAAAGAAATTTTACAAAAAAGGAGTTGAAAGTAAGTAAAAATAATAGTTATCCATAACAAACATAAAAGATAAAGCTGAATGGAAATATAATTATATATATATATATATTTGTCTGAGCAACAAAACTGATATTTTACTATAACTAAAAAAATCGATTAAAACAACCAAAATATAGTCAACAAAACATGTTTTATAGTTTTAATTGATCCTTTTTTTGGGTGTAATTTTTTGAGGAGTTAATATGTGGTGTTTACTTTTTTTTCCCCACGACTGTACAAAAAATTACAATAAAATTAAGGTGTACAAAAAATTACAAAATAGGAAAATCATTATATTATTTTAGCCATAATATATGGGCATTGTGACAGGGGGGGGGGAAAGTAAAATACACAATTTGCATCATTATGCGATATACACATGCATAATGCGATATGCACAGAATCTTGTATGCATGAAATCAAAATAGATTCAATTATTAAAAATGCAATATCAAATTCTCTCATATTTCCTTTAACTTTCATTGTGAAATTTAACTACCGTAAATCTTACTGCGGGCAAAAAGGTATTTCAATATCATAATTAAAGTTTAAAATATATAAATATATACAGTCGAGTCTCTATATAACGAAATCCACTGTTCCAATAAAAAAATCGTTATATAGAGAAATTCGATGTATAGAGAATGATGTTAAAAATCGTATTTAATGTGTGAAATTTGAACAATATAATTTTTGATCTTTTGAATTAAGAATTTGAAATGTTTAAAAGTAAATTTTAGCCTAACATTTTATTTCTTAATTATTTAAGGTGTTTCAAAAAAGAAAACAGACATTTTTTTGAAAGCTTAATGAAAATCAAATAAAGAAGACTTGGATTAATTTCAGACGAAGAAATCTGTAATTTTTTGTTCTTTTGATTTTAAAATTGTTACGCTCTCAAAAAAAAAAAAAAAAAAAAAAAAAAAAAGCTCAAATTTTAGCAAGGAATGAAAAATTGTAGTTAACATTTTCCTCCATTTGAAGGCATCTCATGTGATTCCTCTCTTACATGTGTATCAATCCAATTGACTCTGTTTTGAGAAGGATGTAGAAAGGTGTGTGGGAGGTGGGGTGAATTCGTTAGATTTAAAGAACAAGGAGAGAAGTAATATAAAAAAAATTCAGCACTGACGATAAATCAAAAATAAATGATGGAAAATTGATTCCATGTGATTTCGAAGCTTTTTAAAACTGAATAAATTAAGACAAATTGATGGAAAAATTCGTTATACGGAGATAGATATTTCGCTATATAGAGACTGTTGTTAATGTAATCATGCGAAAAGGGGACCGTTCCTACTAAAAATTCGTTATATAGAGAAATTCGATGTATGGAGTTTCGTTATAGAGAGACTCGACTGTATATAGATATATCCATAGAATATTTCAAATTTTAAACAAATCATGAACCCCTAGAAAACTCGCGGAAAAACAAACACAATATAAAATAAAGCATTTTAAATATATTTATAATAAAACTAAAATGACAGTTGAAAAACATTGTATATAAAAGTTAAAAGGAGAAAAAATAATATGAAAGTACATACAAAGTATGGTATATAAGAGCATCGCAAAGTAAGTTAATTGTGCGAGGATGCATCTAAAAGTAACCTAAATAAATTTCGTCTGCTAATTTAAAGTTGCAGAAAAGAATTAACCTACATAAAAAGATATTCCCAGTGATGTAATTAGAGCAATAGGGGTCTCAAAAGTGAATAAAATTGTTTCGATCGCCTATCTTTTCATAATCACAGCACTGAAAGTTTTCACTTGTCGAAGAGCTTTGTTGTGAGTATCTGTTTGGGCCATTTTTTTTTTTTCCTAAAAAACTACCCGGTTTTCGTCCGTCTAAAATTCTATGTCGTATATTTTCATATGAAAATGCATTTTTAACGTATGTTCGAAGCCCGTTTAGTAGGATAGTTATGATTAATTTTATGCTGATAACCGTCATAAGCAGGTTTAAACTTAATGAAAAAATTTAACAAACTGTCGAAACAAGATTATATGCTGATCAATATAATAACAAGCAAACTAATCTCTTCTGATAAAAAATAAAAACGTGGAGGGAAAATAGAGACCTTTTTTTAAAAATAGATTCATAATAAATGCACCAAAAATGTAATAATTTCCCCTTAATATTTAAACAAAGTTTCTTTCCTCTAGTAAAAACTTTTTTCTCTTCTACTTTTTATACTTAAAAAATCACAGTTAGTAGGTTACAGAAAAAAAAAAAAAAAAAAGAAAAAGAAAAACCTTTCAAATTCTAACAATGCAATTTTAATGTTTCTTTTACAAATCCTGAGAAAATACTTTGAAAAAATAAAGCTAGCAGCCCGCTCGGAGCTACATGATGTGATAATTCGACATAAATAAGTAAATAAATGAATTAATAAAAAATAAAATAAAAAATACTCATCTTATTTTAAAATAGATTCATATTAAATAAACAAAAATATAATAATTTTCTCTAATAGTTGATAGTCTCCTTTCTCTATTAAAGAATTATTGTCTTTTTATTTATTTATTTATTTTATTTTTTTTGTTTATAATAAAAATATCATAACATACTCTAGCAAAGCAAACCCCTTTTGTCTAAATTTTTAACAATATAATTTAAGGTAATAATATCTAGTAACATTGGTGAGTTTCCCTATGTTCAGAATTAAGAAAACTTTTTTTTTTTTTTTTTTCTTTTTTTTCTAAATGAAAGAAATCCCAAAATCAGAAATGCCAACTTTTGAAAAATATTGGATGGGCGCAAAAAGGTTTGAGTAAAATAACACTAACACATATAATCACCCCCATCCCCTAAAAATTTTGTGTGTGAAGGCAAAGATGGGGCAGAAGCGAATGATTAACGATGATAGTTCTAAGTAAAATTATGTTTGTTTATAAGTAAAAGATAAAATTATTATAATTATAATTTAATACACAAATTTTATTAAATCATATTCTCATAAGTTCTTCCTTATAAATATATTATTGTATTTATTATGAATATCATAAAAGTAGCTTTTTTTTTTTTAAATTACGAAAAAACTAAACCTCAATAAAAACACACAATTTCGTTATATAATTGCTTTATCAATTCAAAACATAGATTGACAAAATATGAAGGATATTTCTTTTTGAGAAAAATTTAATTATACAACAGCTGAAAGATTTAAATGCTCCTTCCTGTAAATCAAATTGATGTTCTTATTTTGCGAACATCGATAAGACCAACTTTCATTTCAGTAATTGAATTAATATAGAATTAAAACCATTGAAATTGGATGGCAGACGAGGCAGTGAGATCAAATTATAGAGTAGGATTCGTGCCCCACGGACGCACATAAGTTGGTGCCTCAGTGACAGATTTACGGCAGGGCGTACGGGGCAGGAGTCCCCAAATTTTTCTGCAGGTTTTTTCAATTATTGTCCAAAATCTGATGTTGTTTTAAAATCCAATGAAATTTTACATTGGAACGTCCGTTGTCTGAAATGTCCGTTTATTACTTTATTATAGTGGAATTTTTTTTTTAATCTTTATCATTTGAAAAATATATTATATTTTTAAATTCTTGTTTAATCCTTTTCCTGTTATCGTCATATTATTTTAATGTTGGTGAGTGTAGCTTGCAAGCAGTAGAGCCCCCTAATATTTTAAGTAATTGTCGCTTGGTGTTGCCAAAAATTTATTATTAGTTGTTTCATAATTTACATTCCAGATGTATAGATTTGCGTAGGAAAAGATAATTAGCATTATGCCATTATAAAACGTCTACTCATTTAATTTTCATAATTGTGAAATAATTATTTAAAAGTAAGTTATTGATTATGATATTTAATTTTTAATGGATATTTAAAAGTCAATAATGATTAATTTAGTAACCATTTTTTATCAATTTTTTTAATCAATCCCCCTGTAAGTATCGGTGCAAAGGGGCCTTTGTAAATATCTGTGCCCAGGGACCTGAATTCGTAAATCGATCCCTGCTTCATTGTCCAATATGATACTGAGTTTCAGAAGTTATTCGGGCTCTGCCTTTTACAACGCGACCGCCTATGCTCCATGATTCTCCCCTTGGATCCACCCTTGATAGCAGGACCTCTTGAAAAATACAAAAATAAATTTCCCACTGTAAAAGAGTATTGTATTCTCACCCCCAGATCCCAGAGGCCTCACCGGCGAGCAAAAGCAGGCCTTGTAAAACAAAATACGTTAGCTTAGCTAAAAAAGAGTAAAATGCTGTAAGATCCGATCGCAAAAAACAATCACGGACGGAATCATGAAACGAGGAAATAAAACAAGAGACCTTGATGAGAAAAAACAACAAAACGAAACATAAAATGATAATAAGAACCGTCGAGTGTCGGAAGCAAAACTAGGAGAAATACCGAAGAATGGATGGTCGGAAAAAACCAGTTTTGGGAATCTCACGGCCGATCGATCGCTCACTTACTCAATGAGAGATTACAACATGAGCACGGTGGATAACATGGCACAGATGAGTGCGGACAAAACAGTATTCCGAATAACCGACACTCGTGAATGCTCGTTCCATAAATTATGTTCTAAAATAAATTTCGAATCTTTAGCGATAATTATTGGTTATTTTGAGTACAGTCAAAGTGAATACAGTTAAACTCAATGGCGGATCCAAAGGAGAGGTCAAGGTGTCATGAACCCTTCCCCACTTACCTTAGTCCATGAGCCGACAGTACAAAAACTTAAGGAACCGAGCACAAGGGGGAAAACCCCTTTATTTTATGGAAGAGTAGTAATAGGGGAATCAAGTGATCCAAGTCTGCCGGAACTGAAATGGTGCACAAGGAAGAAATTAATACCAGTAGTCGTTTACTCGTAAGCTTATTATTGTGTTTGCCGTATAATCTATCTCAGGGCCGTAGCTAAGAGGGCGCTATGGGCGGCTCAGCCCCCTCCTAAAATATTTTGACCCCCCCCCCCCCCCCCTGAAAAGCTTCTACGGTCACTAAAGGAATTTCTGTTCTGAAAATTCAAATGAAGTGCTGTTCAAAAAACTAATTTAGTTTCAAGATATTTTCACAATTTTGCAGAGTTACTAAATTGTATCTAAAATAAGTGTTTCAACTCTCCCTCATCTTATTTGTACATATGAAGCTAACATGATGTTTAATTTTACACCAGGTATACACTCAAAAATTTCATCATCATGTATTTTTCTTAGCATAAAATGAAGTTATTACAACAGTTTAATAAGAAACATAGTACCTACAAATTTATCTTTCTACCACAGAGAGAAAAAAAAATATGAGCCCCCCCCCCCCCCCTATCGTTCACTTCTAGCTACTGCCCTGATCTATCTTTGATTGCCATTTAAGGTTTCACAGTCAAACGTCTCTCTCCGCATACTTTCAATGTTGCAATACTCCTAAGCATTAGAGTATCTATACTAGTGAGTAGTATTATACGCATAAGGCATATATTTAGATTTACAGTTTTGTCTAAATTAGGCACAGATCTAGAACGGAGAGGTGTATCCCTCCCCACCCATCTATTATAATTTTTCAGACTTTAATGTGGCGCAGAATGTGCCTAAACCCTAAAGGCACTGCGTGCCATTAAAATCCCATACAACTAACCTCAAATCTTAAATTCACGTACAATTATGATCTCGGAGGTTTAATCGTTCCCATAAGCTGGTTACATTTGGAAAATGAAAATGCAACTACGAAATTAAATAGATAATAATTCTGTTTTTTAAAGACTATTTTTATCAGTCACGAATATTTTTCTACCACATATGCTAAAAAACAATAAATCCAAAAATTAAATTAAAACGGTTTAGAGCAATTTTTATCATATATACATATCTCTATTTTTTCTACTTCCATGCGTGCGACCCTGATAAATATTAAAAATGTGTTGAAAGATTTTGTTTACAGAACTCGTTCTAAAAATGGAAACAAGAACAAAATACGCAGAAGATACGATAAAGTCGGGACATCAATGAACTGTGAGTTGGGGGAGATGCACGCGTTTTCACAGACTCACAAAAGTATTATTGTAATCATGCTCACGTAGGTTCCGCATGCAGAAAATAGGAGTTTATAAGAGAAGATACACCTACAGGCTGTTGAAAAGAGTCGGATAAAGTACCGCAGGATAGCCGCACTTATTTATTGTTGTAAAATTAGGCAATGGGAGTTTATTCTGGGATTTCAAGCGTGTCGAGGAGAAAGCATTATCTCTCTCTCTGTTCACGTCATATGAGCAATTACTGTCTGTGCATACTGCACATACTTTCATAATTGTGAAGTCCTTGAAATAATGTTCATGTTTCCCAGGACCTTACTAGCAGTTCCGTTTTAACAGGTTCGGCAACAGTAAGGATATATTATGGGTGTATTTAAATCCAAGCTGCTTATTTTCTGATTAATTTTTAAGGATGTATTCCAATCTAAACTGCTTGTTTTTAGATTTGTTTTTAAATTCATTTTTGCTCTTAATTCCATCAAACTGGCAAACTCTCTTTTTCAGAAACTACATAATGTGCCGTTCATATTTATTTTTTGGTAAAAGCAGTATATATTTCAAAAAATGCTGTCAAAGTTGTGATTTTGAATCAAATTTCCCTAAACGGCAGATCTGGGAACAAAAAAAAATGGTTATATTAAGAAAATAAAATGTTAATAAATCAAATTCTGATTAAATAAGCGAAAAAAAAAAACCCACGGCCTCTTATGTATCATTTCAAAAATCATCTGAGCACCTATAGTCGTCGTTCATTCCGTCTGTCCGCATTTTAATGATGTTACACTCTTCCGAACATAATGAAATTGATATGCATTTAGGAAGTATATACTAAAATATATATTCTATACAATCTGTTTTGCAAAGGATTTTTTTTTATTAATTTACAGACCACACAAAAGTATTCCATTGCATAATGGTATAAAGGGAAACATTGTTTTGGGCACGTTTTAATAATTTTAAACTATTTCACATTTTAAGAAATTGATATACGTTGGTGAGATTTACTATAAGTTACTTCTTGTATAACAAAAAGCAGATGGTATTTACAGGGACACACAAAAGATTTCGGCTAACTATACTGTATCGGAAGTACTGTTTACTGTTGTACCAAGATCTGAATATTTTTAAAACTTCGTAATAATAGGAACGCACCTCATTTGCTACGTTTGACGTGCAATTTCCAACTTGTTCAATCTATGATAATACTTTATGATAACAGATCGAACATCGAAAAATGTTCACGAGCTGCAAAATATGTGTTGGGTTTTTGCATGTGGTCCACCAGTTGTATCAGCTCTTAGGTATATTCACACGTTTCAGCATAGCCTCTGGACATTTGTATTAAAAAAATGTGTTTTTAAAGCTTCTCGTGACACGGATGTCACACGAAGCTTGAGACTAGATGCAGTCTCATGACCGTCCGAGCTATCGGTCACAAATCCGGACAGAGAACAAATCACTTTCTTTTTGTACGCTTGATGGCTCAGCGATATCTAAAGAGATTGCCATTGTTTCCCCATCAAAAAAAGATACGAATTCGATTAAGATTTCAACTTAAATCTTCATTAACGAGTTTATCGATTCTTAATTTAGACAACCGAGAAAGAACCTTTGTTCCTTCAGTCGACGGTGGTGGTCCTGTTTGCATTGTTTTTCTTCAGCATAAAATGAAGACAACCTTTTTGTAAAAGTGGAAGAGATCTCAAATTCCCCTCGCTAATGTTAAACTTGTATTAGTATTTTAAAAACTCCCATCAGAAAATGGATATCTTTAACTTTTTTAGTTGCGTTTGTAGTTATGTAAATACTTTAGTACTTACCAGGGATGTAGTAGAGGCTATACGGGGGTATACGCCGTATACCTTCTGGAGTTTTTAAAGGAACACCGTATACCCTCTGTTTCTCAAGAAAGCTATATTATACACACTCTAGTGTATACCCCCTGCCTTGAGCGTATACACTTTGCTTAGAGCGTATGCCTTCTGTTATTTTTACGACTACACCCCTGGTTCTTACACTCGTCGCTTATCCTCTGTCCGCATATAATAATGCAAAACTACCTAATCGAATCGTTCGAAATTTAAAATGCATAATTGTTGCATCCGGGAGAAAAAAAGCTGGTGGACAATTATAATCCAAAATATACTGCAAGACTTTTGAAAAAAATATGTACGCATAAAGTTTTCTTTAAAAGAATCTCAGTAGAAATTGGGTTAAATCAGGTCGTGAACCCCGAAAATATCAATGGCCTATGCCCGGGCTTATACAGACCTCTAAACTTGGAATATTCGGACGCGTGTTGAGATAGCGAATTCATAGAATTCAACATGCATGCAACAAAATAGTATTTATTTATTTTATTAATATCAACATTCTGAAGCGTAAATATAGTCGAGTCTCTAAATAACGAAATCCACTGTTCCAGTAAAAAATTCGTTATATAAAGAAATTCGATGTATAGAGAATGATGTTAAAAATTGTATTTAATGTGTAAAATTTGAACAAATATTATTTTTGATCTTTTGAAATAAGAATTTGAAATGTTTAAAAGTAAATATTAACCTAACATTTTATTTCTTAATTATTTAGGCTGTTTCAAAAAGAGAGAACATACATTTATTTGAAAGCTTAATGAAAATCAAATAAGATAGACTTGCATTAATTTCAAACGAAGAATTCTGTAATTTTTTGTTGTTTTGATTTTAAAATTGTAACGCTAAATTATAGTTAACATTTTTCTCCAGAAGGCCTCTCTTATGTGCCTCTCATTGATTCCTCTCTTACATGTGTATCAATCCAATTGACTCTGTTTTGAGAAGGATGTGGAGAAAGGTGTGTGGGAGGTGGGATGAATTCGTTGGATTTCAAGAACAAGGAGAGAAGTAATATTTATTTAAAAAAAAAAAAAAACGCAGCACTGACGATAAATCAAAAATAAGTGATGGAAAATTGATTCCATATGATTTCGAAGCTTTTTAAAAATGAATAAATTAAAACCAATTTATGAAAAAATTCGTTATATGGAGATAGATAATTCGCTATATAGAGACTTTTTAATGTAATCATGCGAAAAGGGGACCGTTCCTACTAAAAATTCGTTATATAGGGAAATTCGATGTATGGAGTTTCGTTATAGAGAGATTCGACTGTATGTATATTTCTTAATTTAATACATCTAATACTGCCTTCATTTTGTTTTGATAATTTTAAATCTCTAAAAAAAAAACACAGAACTGCATAAAATATTATAGATATACTGTCACGAATAATTCTTTACATTAAGAGGCTACTACAGTCAAGCAAAAAGCTCCCGTTTGGTAATGCCAATCCTATGGATTGGCAGTTTTTGAATTTAACACTGTATAAAATTAAAGAAATAATTCTTCCGACTTAGACTCGCAAAGAAATTTATAAAGACATCTCGCTTCAATTTCAATATTTTTTAAAATGACACTTTTATTTTCGGAACTAGTACCAAAAAAAAAAAACATCCAAAAAAAAAAAAAAAAAAAAAAAAAAAAAAAAAAAAAAAAAAAAAAGGATTTATTCTAATTATCTAATGTAAAAAAAGAAAAAACTTTTCAAAATATTGAAATGTAACTGAGCTATCTTTATAAATTTCTTCCGTAGGAGTATCTGACGAATAGCATTACCGAACGAGTCTTTTCACGTGACTGAAGTAGCCCCTTAAACGAGTTTTCTTTTACTCAGCTAGCAACACAAATTTATATTTTTTAACAAAGAGAAACAGAAAAGAAAACGAGATTATGAAGACTCAGGAGGGAGGAAGAGAAGTCTAAAGAGAAATTCAAAGAAAAATCCTGTCAATGTAAATGCGGGATTATAGTGAAAAGATTACAGAGGATTATGACGTCAACGACCAGGCATCGCAATAAAGCTTTATTTATTTAATTCCTTTTTATCTATTTATTTATTTATAGAATCTTTTAACAAAGGGGAATTGTAGTCTTTATCTGCTACATTATAAAATCAGTGTTAAATTCAGACACTTTTCACCAGTAGGAATTTCTGTGGCTCCGTAGGCAGTGGCGCAGTCAGAATTCGGTTTTAGGGGGGGTTTTGAGTTTCTGATAAAGGTGTTTACCGGTTATTTGAATCGCCGGTTAATAGAATCAGTACTAATTAGAATATTTACTGTGTAATACTTAAACTGAAAAAGCATCTGTGTGGCAGGAAATCATCATTCTTTTAGCATAATAGGTCTCAGAAAAGTGTTTTAGTTCAAAAAACCAATTTTTACTTAACTAATCCATATAATTATGCACTTTCAGTTACAAGTAGAACTTTCGCTATTTAATCGAATCACTTTATTAAATGGAATTATATTCAATAAAGTGGCGGAATCCGAAATACACCAAAACGTTTAATTATTAAATTTTGTTTTGATTCATATAAGCGGCAATTATAGCGATCTTTCTTAGCTCTGGGAGGGGTTTTAACCCCAAAACCACCCCCCTGGCTGCGCCACTCCGTAGGGGAGCAGGAATGAAGGGAGGGGGCAATATAGAGTTTCCAGAGGGGAGAGAAATTGCACGTTTTGAACGGAAATTGAAAACACAAGAAGGGGGGGGGGGAGGATCTTTCACTGCTCCCTGTCATCCCCTGAATTCAACACTGTATACAATTAAAGATATAATTCATCCGATTTAACCCCGTAAGTTTCGTGCTGAATTTCTCATACATCATTCATCCATGAGTATTACGCATCCCCATATCTGAAATGTATTTTTAAAAGTGATAGTCTCAATGGTGAAAATGGTGAAGCCTAAAATGGTGAACTCCATACGGTTATAAATTTCTTAAATTATTACATTGACCATTGAAAACACAAAATCTGAAATCTTCCGTCGGGATAGCCCACTGCTCCGGGGCAAATGTTTCCCCAAAGAGCACCCTCTGAATTCAAAACTGCTAAAATTAACCCTTTATGCACCGACGGTACTTTAATGTACCATTGAAGAAAACTTTAGATAAAACTTATTTATTCTGTCTATTAATAAAAGTTTTTTATCCTTTCCACACAAAACACTCTTCTCCATCAAATTTAGATAGAATAGAGAAACAGTTGAAGCTAAACAGTTTGAAAAAGATGGTAGTTTTATTATTCGTTTTTATAGGTATTTCTTTTTTTTTTTCTTTAAATTAAATTATATGAAACATATTCAAAAGTTTTCCATTTACAGAGAGGACCATGATACATTTAAACTCGTTGCTTTTTTTAAGAATTGTGATATTTTCAAAAAAGTAATTTTAGTTAATTAATCTGATTATTTTTACAAATATTTCACAAAAAAATTATAACTACCGATATATTTACTCAGTTTTAATTAAAAAAAAAAAAAAAACATATCTAAATTCCACATTAGTATTATCTAAATTCCACGTTAGTATTATCTAAAAATTCCAGTATAACTTCAGATATTAAACAAGATAATTATTGGGGTAGATCAATTTCTTGATAAATAATTCGGTAGATAAAGGGTTAAAGGATTAATTCATCCGATTTAATTCAGCAAGTTTAGTGCTGAATTTCTCATACAGTATTCATTTATAAATATTAAGCATCCCCATATTTTCCTAAGTTATTACAGTTAGTAAATAGCTGAATATGACGTCAGGTTACTCAAAGACATGTTTTAAACAGATTTCTAAAAGGTTCTCAATTCTGCGAGTATGGTTTTTTATGTGTATTCATTAAATACTATGTGGTTTGCGACTAGTTTGCATTGAGTGGGTATCTCATTACGACTCTTGTGTATTTAAAAGTTAAATAAAAACCTATTTGGAAAAACGCGTCACGCACCGAAGCGGCTTGGCAAGTTTCCGAGTTCCTTTCTATACAAGCTCTTTAGCACAATGTCAAATTTAAACATTAAACAAGGGTTTCGAGTTAGCTACACTGAAAAAGAAAAGATTATTACTACGCAGAATTTAGTTTTATGAAATTCCACAATGAAGTTTAAATATGCACAGCTTTTTACTCTCAATACCGAGCTAAGTTCCGTATATATATATATATATATATATATATATAAAGAGTTATACATAATATCAATATTTGAGATTATTTAGGCTTCATATCTCTTCGAACTTTTATGGTATACTCATTCATACTTTTCTAATATATACAGCTATAATCAACCCTACTTGCTATATTTTTTTCACAAAGTTTTACTTATTTTTTCAACAAGGATTTTCTTTTAAGAATACAGTTAACTCCTTCGCGATGAGAGTACTTTGCTTAATTTTTAATTTTAAACACTGGTTTTTCAAAACAAAAAATTTTCTGTAACTCGAATCGTGAAAATGCTCCAATTAAATCAGGTAATTTTATAATAAAAATTAACTGGCGGAAATAATGAAAAAATTTAAGAATATTAAGTGGCACATATACCAGTCGTTCATCCCCAAGGGGTTAATAATACATTTGTTTATTGTACGGAATACTCTGAGCACGAGTAATACTCGGACTTGACCGTTTATTATATTATTTATTCTTTAAATGACGTTTAAATTATATTTCTATCGTAATTAGAAGAGGAAATATTATTTTCGTTTTGGTTTGTTTTCAAAATGTAGCTTTCTAGCAATGGTTGTCACGGAAATGACTTCCTGTGAAAATGCATTTTTCTTCATGATGAGTGTTTTCACAATTTCTCAGATTTCAATAGTTATAACTCACGAACCGTTAAAGATAAAGGCTTTAAATTTGAAATGCATCTTTTTTTTTATATTGTCTTACTTTAATTTTGATTCAGCAAATTTGAAAAAAAAAATTACTTTTGAAAATATGATCGTTTAAAAATAAGTTAATGATTTTATTTTTTTTAAATTTACTTTAGATATTTTTATTTATTATTATTATTATTATTATTATTATTATTATTATTATTATTATTAAATGCTGAATCAAAATTAAAATTTAGATATTTGTGTTTATTTAAGTGTAAGAAATTTGAAATTCTACAAATAATATCTTGAGTTATAATGATTATAAATATAATGATTTCAAATTACCCTTTAATTAATTTTAAATTAAAAATATGTATATGTCAGTAGTTTCATCACATGATTTTGTTTACAAATAATATGATTAATCACCACAAAGAATTCAAAATTTTAACTAAAAAGAAAAAAAAAAAAATTAAATGTGTTCTGGACGCTCCCTTAAAAATCGAATGAGGAACTTAAGTAAATGAAAATTCTTATTACATATTTTGTTTCCTTAGTCGATTTAGGTCGTTATACTTCGTCACGTATAAAATTTCGAATAGCACCAATTCACTTTCATTTCGATTACAGCTCGATTCATCACAATTTGCATATAAATAACTCGCCAAAATTCTATATAATAATTCTTTATTTTAAACACCTGTCTAAGAGGAAGATAGAATGATATACAGGGTGTCCGAAAAGTCTGGAAACGGTTGAATAACTCGAGAAATACATATGAGATTGAAAAACGTAAATATACGTGTTAAATATTTTTAAATAAGCTACTCAGTGATACCAAATTTGACCTTCACAACCGACCCCCTGGGGGTCAGAGCGAGTCCAACTTTGAAATCTTAAATTATAACCCCCATTTTTTATTGCAGATTCGGATTCTACGGACAAAAATACGTAACTTTTGTATTTGATGTTTATTTCGAATCCTGGTTTATCACGGTGTAATCGAGCATATTAAACCGATACATTTGTCGGCTTTTCCAACGGGATTTTCCCTAATCGAAACTAATTGGGGAGAATCTATGACCATCAAATCCTTCGTCTTTTGCAGGAATAGCGTTTCCTGAAAATCACCCGTGTCGATTATCTCGATAGTGCTACACAGTTAAAAATTTGACCCATTTGCTGTAGCGTCACTCCACAGCTTTTATAGAATATCTCTTTCATGACCAATGAGAATGTTCCATAACACAGTAAAGTACACTATAAAAAAAATTACCCTTTTGCTGCATCGTCACTCCACTGCTTTTATAGAAACGATTACTTTACTGTGTTATGGAGCATTCTCATTGGTCACAAAAGAGATATTCTATAACAGCTGTGGAGTGACGCTGCAGCAAATGGGTCAAATTTTTAACAGTGTAGCACTATTGAAATAATCGCCACGGGTGATTTTCAGGAAACGCTATTCCTACAAAAGACGAAGGATTTGATGGTCATAGATTCTCCCCAATTAGTTTCGATTAGGGAAAATCCCGTTGGAAAAGCCGACAAATGTATCGATTTAATATGCTCGATTACACCGTGATAAACCAGGATTCGAAATAAACATCAAATACAAAAGTTACGTATTTTTGTCCGTAGAATCCGAATCTGCAATAAAAAATGGGGGTTATAATTTAAGATTTCAAAGTTGGACCCCCTCTGACCCCCAGGGGGTTGGTTACGAAGGTCAAATTTGGTATCACTGAGTAGCTTATTTAAAAATATTTAACATGTATATTTACGTTTTTCAATCTCATATGTATTTCTCGAGTTATTCGGCCGTTTCCAGACTTTTCGGACACCCTGTATATATGATGAGTTATGAATTACATCCTAGGAATGGGGCGAAAATGGAAGTTTTTTTAACTGCACAGAAAGGAAAAATAAAATCTGCAGAATCGATGACCAACTTACCATTACCCGGCGGTGCTTCGAAAATTTGCAAATTGTTTCGCACTGACTTTATTAGGTTTGTTCAACAACATCCTGATATTAGCCCCATTGTCCGATTTGACGGTGATTTGGATGATCCATTTACTGATATGCAAGTGGACTAGGGTTAAGGGCATTCGCGATACCCTTCAGCAAATTGAAAATGCATAGATTATGAAACACATTCCAATATTTCCAGAAAAATCCCTGGCTGTTCAAACTACAGGTGCAAGTAGATTTCGAAGTTCAATATTAATGTTACCAACAAAAATAAATGATGATTACAGATAAACCCAATTTAAAAATTTTATCTGGCGGCTTTTGACGAGTTTTTAATTTCCTTTGTCGCTTTTATATTACACCAATATTTTACTAAAGTTTAAATTATTATTTTTTTTTTTAATTCAGAAGTTTTAGCATGTGATTCTGTTGAGAAATAATATAATCCTATCAAAAACATGAATGTGAAAGAATGCCAAGTTTGTAAAAGGTTTCGCTAATGAAAGAAGTGAGATCTAACTGCAAACCAAGTTCTTTCGAAGCTCCTTAAATCATAGCTCCTGTCATGCATAATATTCTTCAATTGCTTAAAATGAGTTGGTATGTTACTTGTTATTCAATAGAGCGACTTACAAGTTTTCTGTTATTCAAATTTCTCTATTTAATTGATCAGAACTTAAAGTTGATCACTTAATTAATTTATCGATACCTTAACTTCAATGTAGTTATTCGAACATTTGAATGACTAGATCTTTCCCAATCAGATTCTAGATTAAATTTTACTCAAACATTAAAGTTAGGTACTCAAACATTAAGTACTTACTCAAACATTAAAGTTAAGGGCTGAAAACTTGCCAAGTCGCTCTATTGAATAACAAGTAACATACCAACTCATTTTAAGCAATTGAAGAATATTATGCATGACAGGAGCTATGATTTAAGGAACTTCGAAAGAACTTGGTTTGCAGTTAGATCTCACTTCTTTCATTAGCGAAACCTTTTACAAACTTGGCATTCTTTCACATTCATGTTTTTGATAGGATATCATTATTTAATATTCATATATCATTAGTCAAATCACTTCTTTTATTAGCGAAATCTTTAACGAACTTGGCATTTTTTCACATTCATGTTTTTGATAGGATATCATTATTTTTTGTCAAATAAGTCGGTATTTGTTTCCTTTTTGAAATAAATTGGCTTAATATTAAATTAATTTTATTTAATATTAATTAATCTTACAGCTTTTTCCTGCGTTTATTCACTGTTTTTTTGAATCAAATTTAAAACTTTTAACATTAGGATTGCTTATGTTCCATTAAATTCCACTAATAAGGATGTTTCTTTTATGTGATTGGGTACTACTTGATTATCTCGACGACCAAAAAAGTTTGTCTCCAACTTGGCGATATATCGCCAAATTGACGACAAAAATTACCCGCCAAAAGTGATACTAACTTGGCGCTATTTCTGGTATTTCGCCAAATTCCCATAGACTCTCATTGTAATCTGGCAATTTATCCAATACTGTTGTTAGAGCAAGGACTGCCACCATCATTTTGACTTTTTTTTTCTTTTTTTTTTTTTTTAATCGGTTCGCTAACTTTCCAATATTGCTGATATTGCTATTTAGAAAGTTTTTAGAACGCTTTTCGCGCATTTTTACCCCTTTTAAATTTTGTATTTGTTAACAAATGTTCTTAGTGATCATTTATATCTTATAAGTAATGACCATGCCAAATTTGATGTTTCTAAGCCCTTAACATACAGACATCGCATTTTTAGAATTTTTTTTGCTCTTTTAATTCTTTTGGATTAGTGGCATTGACATAAGATATAGCCTATATTGGAGCAAGGAATGTCACAATCATTTTAAGATCATTACTTTTAAGATCAGATGGTTGTTTGCTGAGATTGCTTAAAAATCCCAATTTAGAACAGTTTTAGAATGCTTTTCGTGCATTTTCACCCTTTTTGAATTCTTTATTTTTTAGCAAATGCCCTTAGAGATCATTTTTATCTTATAAATAAGTAACATGCCGAATTTTGTGCTTCTATGCTTATTAGTAAAACAAAAATCTCATTTTTAGAATGTTTTTTGCTTCTTCACTCTCTTATGGTTAATGGTATATACATAAAATATAGCATATACTTGAACCGGGGTGAATACCATCATTTTGGTACTATTAATTTTGGAATCGGTTCATAGTTTCAGAAATTAGCTCCGATACTCGCCAAAAAAGAAGCCAACTTGGCACTATTTCTGATATTTCGCGAAATTCCCGTGAACTCTAAAATGCCAAACTTTATAATTCTAGTTCCTTAACACTAGAACGCCCGGAAATTCTACCCAAGATTGAAAATAATATTTCTCACCAGAATTTTTATTCAAAATTATTTAATTGATTTATTTAACGTAAATTTGCGTGGATTAGATTTAAATTATTTCAAGAAAATTTTTCTGGTTCGAATTGAAATTTAGTTACATGATTGGAGTCGAATCGACTCCATCCGGGCGTTCTAGTGTTAACATACAGACATCGCATCTTTAGAACGTTTTTGTTCTTTTACCCCCTTTGGGTTAGTGGCATCGACATAAGATATAGCCTATGTTGGAGCAAGGACTATCATCATCATTTTGATATCATTACTTTTAAAATCGGTTTGTTGTTTGCTGAGATTGTTTTAAAATCGCTATTCAGAACGTTTTCAGAATGCTCTTCGCGAATTTCCACCCCTTTTAAATTTGGTATTTTTTAGCAAATGTCATTAGTGATCATTCATATCTTATAAATAATTAACATGACAAATTTTTTGCTTCTAGGCCCTTCACTAAAACAAAAATCCCATTTTTAGAGTGTTTTTTGCTTCTGAACCCTCTTTTGGTTAGTGGCACAGACATAAGATATAGTCTGCGTTTGAACCGGGGCGAATACCATCATTTTGGTTCCATTACTTTTGAAATCGGTTCGGTAGTTTCAGAGATTAGTCCCGATACTCGCCAAAAGTGACGCCAACTTGGCACTATTTCTGGTATTTTGTGAAATTCTCATAAACCGCCATTGTAATCCAATAATTTATCTTCTAACAACCATTGATGTTTAATTAATGGTGATTTCTGATTTTTTCCTATTTATAGATCCAATAACCTACCTCCACACCAATTTTCAATTTCCTAAGTCACCTGGAAGTAGTCAAACATTTCTATGAGTGAGTGAGTGAGTCAGTGGGAAAAACAGTGGTTTTCAGACGTCAATTTCTCGTGAACGGTAAAAGATTTTTTTAAAAATTTATAGGATTAGGAAATTAGAAGATGGTCTTACACGACACAAAAAATTGCAATTGTGTAGGTCAAATAGAATTTAAGTTATTGAGGGGTCAAAAGTGGCCCGAAATGGTTCGGGTAATATAACCCACGGCCGGTGTGTCGACTTTTACTTTTTGAACTTGGCTGACACACTACCGTGTGTCTAGATTAACCATCACAGATTAAAATAATAGTAATAATAATAATAATTTAACAAATATAAATAAAAATTATTTTAAAATGTTTGATAAATATTTAATAAAAATTATTTTTAATGTTTAATTTGCCGCCTCGGACCCCTTTAGAAGAAGAATGAGGAACTTAAGTAAATGAAAATTCGTATTACATATTTTGTTTCCCTTGTCGATTTAGGTCGTTATACTTCGTCACGTATAAAATTTCGAATAGCACCAATTCACTTTCATTTCGATTACAGCTCGATTCATTATAATTTGCATATAAATAACTCTCCAAAATTCTATATAATATTCTTTATTTTAAACACCTGTCTAAGAGGAAGATAGAGTGATATGTATATGATTGAATTATGAGTTACATCCAAGGAATGGTGCGAAAATGGAAGCTTTTTAACTGCAGAGAAAGGAAAAATAAAATCTGAAGAATCGATGACCAACTTACCATGTCGGCGGAACAATGCAAGTTTGGAATGGGGTTATCGTGAAAGCGAAACCGTCCTCGTTTTTTGTGCGATTTTACCTTCAGTGCTCAGACCGTGGCGGCGGTGCTTCGAAAATTTGCAAATTGTTTCGCACTGACTGTATTAGGTTTGTTCAAGAAGTTCTAACAACATCCTGATGTTAACCACATTGTACGATTTGAAGGTGATTTGGATGATCCATTTACTGATATGCAACTGGACTAGGGTTAAGGGCATTTGCGATACCCTTCAGTAAGTTAAAAATGACGCGTCATGCATAGATTATGAGACCATTCCAAATCAGGGCCGTAGCTAGAAGCTAATAATGTGTGTGTGTGTGTGTGAAGGGGGGGGGGGTAAAAAATGTAAGAGGGGGCTCATATTTTTTTTCTCTCTCTCTGTGACGCAGAAAGATAAATTAGTGCATATTCACACTGTAGTTATTATGTTTCTCAATAAATTGTTGTAATAACTTAATTTTATGGTAAGAAAAGAATAGGATGATGAAAAATTCGAGTGTATAACTAGATTATAGACTAAACATCATGTTAGCTTCGTATGTGCAAAAAGGATGAACGAGTGTTGAACACTTATTTTAGCTACAATTTAGTTTTTTTTCCTTTTTTTTTTTTTTTTTTTTTTTTTTTTTTTTTTTGCAAAATTGTGAAAGATTCTCAAAACTAAATTCAATTTTTGAACAGAATTTCATTTAGATTTTCAGAATATAAATTCATTTAGTGACCTTGTAATCTTTTCCAGGGGGAGGCTCAAAATGTTTTAGAGAGGGGGGGGGGGTGAGCCGTCCGTAGCACTCCCTTAACTACGGCCCTGATTCCAATACTTCCAGAAAAATCCCTGTCGGCTCTGCCGACAGGCGCAAGTAGATTTTGAAGTTCAATGCGAATATCATCAACAATAAAAAAGAGTACTGCCCAGTTAAACTGATGGCATTGAGCTCACAGGCTACAAATACTAATTGTACATTAAAGCCTTATATTTTCAAGGGTTAATTCCGTTCGAAAAAAAAATTAAGAAGGGGAAACAGCTCTCCCCTTTCCTCTTTTTTTATACTTAATCATTGAACCTCCTATACTATCAAAGACATGCTTTATCATATAAAAAATCTATATCCAAAATTCAGAGCAAATTAGATAATTCTTAATAAAAACCCATTTAGCATTTATATAATTTAAAAGGAGTTATCCCCTTCTTTTATACTTAACCATTAAACTTCCAAAACTATTCAGAGATTTGAACGAAATCTGAAAATTCTGCTTGAAAAACCTATTTATATAAATTAAGAGGGGGGGGGGCATTAGAACCCCTGTTCCCCCTATTTATACTTATTTAATGAATACCTAATAACAGTCACGGAATCGCCTCATCAGAATGATCCTAATCTAAATTTTGAACGAAAACTTAATTCTGCATGAAAATCCCATTTATATCAACTAACGGGGGGGGGGCATTAGAACCCCTGTTCCCCCTATTTATACTTATTCAATGAACACCTAATAACAGTCACGGAATCGCCTCATCAGAATGATCCTAATCTAAATTTTGAACGAAAACTAAATTCTGCATGAAAATCCCATTTATATCAACTAACGGGGGGGGGGGGCATTAGAACCCCTGTTCCCCCTATTTATACTTATTCAATGAACACCTAATAACAGCCACGGAATCGCCTCATCAGAATGATCCTAATCTAAATTTTGAACGAAAACTTAATTCTGCATGAAAATCCCATTTATATCAACTAACGGGGGGGGGGGGCATTAGAACCCCTGTTCCCCCTATTTATATTTATTCAATGAACACCTAATAACAGTCACGGAATCGCCTCATCAGAATGATCCTAATCTAAATTTTGAACGAAAACTTAATTCTGCATGAAAATCCCATTTTTATCAACTAACGGGGGGGGGGGGGGAATTAGAACCCCTGTTCCCCCTATTTATACTTATTCAATGAACACCTAATAACAGTCACGGAATCGCCTCATCAGAATGATCCTAATCTAAATTTTGAAAACTTAATTCTGCATGAAAATCCCATTTATATCAACTAACGGGGGACATGAGCCCCCCGTTCCCCCTCTTATACATATCGAATGAACTTCAAAAACTAATCAGGGAAGCGCCTTGTCAGGATATACCTACATACAAAATTTTAAGAGGATCGGATATTTTTATCATGAGTTATCGCGTTACGCACATACGAACGAACATACAGAACGGGCGGGCACATAAGCTCTCAGGCTATGATAGCCTGTGAGCTAAAAACTAAATGATGATTACAGATAAATCCAATTTAACAATTTTATCTGACCGCTTTTGCCGCGTTTTTAATTTTCTTTTTTCTATAAGAGTTTTTCTTTCTTTCTTTCTTTCTTTTTTTTTTTTTTTTTTTGTTTCAAAATTGTGCTAAGGCGTTATACAGGGAAAAAAAAACACTATCCACGCTCAGCAACTTGAAATTTTCTGACTCATTTTTTAAAGTAAAAACATGAAACTTGGTAACGTGATTTTTGAAGAGATTTTTAAGCTACCTGTCTTTTTATGTTTCGTTCTACTAATCAGAACTTGATTTATAAACTATTATTTCCCCAGTACGGCCATAATTTTTGTTTCTAGTACTATCGCTTTAGGAAATTCGGTTCAAAGTGTCAATTTTAATAACATTTTTTAAAATCATATTCTGCCTTTATAAAAAAAAAAAAAAAAAATGATCAATACGGCACATCATATAGTTTCTGAATAAGAGAACCTACCAGCCTATGTGAGCAAAAAAAAAAAAAAAAAAAATTAAAAATGAGTCAGTAAGTAAGCAGTTTAGATTTCAGTATATGATAACTTTTTCTTCAACCGCTATGTATTTTTAAATTGTTTTTGTTGTAAGAATTGGTTCTATCAAAAACTTATCAGTATGAAATTTATAGATAATATTAAGAATATTTATAATAAATTCAAGCGGATTTTATATCTTGTGAATTGATGAAGTTATGATTTTTTTTTTCGTCAACCCCCTTTTTTGTTTTCATTTTTTATTTTTTTTTGAATGAATGTGTCAGAAAATGAAACATCCCATTTCCTTTCCATTTCTCAAGAGAAATGGTATGTTTCATTTTTTGATAGGGGAGAAGGTATACTGCTCTTTTTGTAACTTTGGTCATCCCCCCCCCTCCTAGAAATATCATGATACCCCACTTCTTTTTCTTTTCCAAGTTTTTGTACATATGTTCACCTACTATATGATATATTTTGTTTCCTTCAACTGTGTCGCTTTTTTGAGATAAAAACTATTGAAATGTTACGGATTTTGAAACTTTAGAATATTTAACTTTTTATTACTTATTTTTCATTTTTTTTTTAATATTTGCTAACAGCAATATCTCGGTAAAGTTCTATGTTATTTAGCTTGTCCTAATAATATACTTCCATATTCTATTAGAAAAATTTGGGGTAATGTTGCTTTAAAAAAATAATAATAAGTGTGAAAAACGGACTAAAATATAATTTTGATTACATTTATGACATCTTTATATATAAAAATCTTCTGTGCGTGTGTATGTCACTGAACTCCTCCTAAACGACTGGACCGATTTTAATGAAATTTTGTGTGTGTGTTCCAGTGGATTTGAGAATGGTTTAGATTCACATTTCATCGAATTTGATTCAGTACTTTTTTGTAACGAGGCAAAAACTAATAGTTAGTGATTTTTCGCTAATTAAAAGTGTTGAACAAGTTCGATGAATGGAGTGCGGACGGAATGTCGGAGCGGTCTAAGGTGCCAGATTTAAGCTCAGCTTCTTGAAGAAAGAGATCGCGTGTTCGAACCCCACTGCTGACAAACGTGTATGCTTTACAATAATATTTCTTGTATTATAATTTTGATTAACCGACTTCAGACAATCGTTAACTTTTAACTAAAAAGAGAAAAATAAACTTTTCAATCAAAAATTGAACCGACTTCAAAAACTAATGAAGAGTAAAAAATAATTTCCTTACATAATTGTAATAAGAAATTAAATTAAGACCGTAGTGTTTATTCTGCGTATTACCATATTTACGTACATTTATTTGATTTTCTGGAGTCGGTGACAAGAAGGACAACGTCTGTCGGTGACAGGACAACGTCTGTCGGGTGCGCTAGTAACAATATAAATTAACAATACCTCAAGGAAACAAGTAAACTTTACTAAGCAGGCAGTGTTATACTAACAGTTTATGACAAGATAATTCTGTGTTTTTGTGATTTTGTTGCTTTCTAGAGATATAGCACTCCAAACATACTAGCATTTCACTTTTCATGAAAAATGTCATTCACATCCTTAAACTTTGACATTTATTGCAGGAAAGGGAAAAAATTTTCAGGGCTTCAAAATTACACATTATTTATTAAATACCATCTACTACAACATAAAAAAAAAATCAAGCAAATCCAACAATACAACTATTGCACTTTGTCTGATTTTCAAAATAATGGTTCTTAATAAATAGTTCTGCACTCCAACCTATTTTTTGTGCATCTCTGCAAATGAACGACGAATGCTTACACATCATATTCTACCAGCAAGCTGTGCAAAGTGGTATAGCGGTTTTCTCGGCATCCTTTCGTATGTTATACAAAATTAATAATGATTATATATTAAATTCAGTAATAGGAAAATAATACGACTCATCTAAAATAAGACGTAATCACCGTGGCAACCTAATAGCATTACCTATCATTGGTTATCATGAATTAATTACGTATGATAGGATTTAATAGAATAATCATCATGACAACCTATAATCATTCCTATCACGAAATATCACTGAATTCATTAAGTATAAATATGATAGGATTAGTAGAATGAAGAAATTTTTTATTAATATCGTTTTAACATTTGATTCGGTTTTCATAAAATCTAAAATGACTCGACAAAATTCTATTATGTATATTAAATTTCAAACTATTCGGATGAGTAGTTTTTGCGCTGTTATATGCGGACAGACAGACGGACTAGACGATAGCTATACGTGCTACGTATTGCAATTACAAACGCACTTAAAAACCGAGAAGTACTTAGGGAGATATAGAAAGAGTTTTAAATCCTAAATATCTTTTCAATATATTGTATTGTTATCATAACTTTTTAAGTATGGAATCTTTAAATTAATTAATCCAAATTAAAAGTTAAAAAAAAAAAAAAAAAAAAAATTAGTCAGTAGTGGCAAATCAAAATCTAATCAGCAACAATTTATACCAACTTATTACTGAATATGAAGTTTGATGAAAATCTGTAAATTAGTTTTTGAGGTAGAACTATTGCAAAATCTTAAAGAAAAAAAATCTGCATAAAAGCGCTGCATGTTGGGTGATGTACAACAATAAAAAAGAATACTGCCCAGTTAAACTGATGGCATTGAGCTCACAGGCTTCAAATACTAATTGTACATTAAAGCCTTATATTTTCAAGGGTAAATTCCGTTCGAAAAAAAATTAAGAAGGGGAAACAGCTCTCCTCTTTCCTCTTTTTTTATACTTAATCATTGGACCTCCTATACTATCAAAGACATGCTTTATCACATAAAAAAATCTATATCCAAAATTCAGAGCAAATGAGATAATTCTTAATAAAAACCAATTTAGCATTTATATAATTTAAAAGGAGTTATCCCCCTCTTTTATACTTAACCATTAAACTTCCAAAACTATTCAGAGATTTGAACGAAATCTGAAAATTCTGCTTGAAAAACCCATTTATATAAATTAAAGGGGGGGGGAAGCATTAGAACTCCTGTTCCCCCCTATTTATACTTATTCAATGAACACCTAATAACAGTCATGGAATCGCCTCATCAGAATGATCCTATATCTAAATTTTGAACGAAAACTTAATTCTGCAGGAAAATCTCATTTATATCAACTAAGGTGAGGGGCATGAGCCCCCCGTTCCTCTTCTTATACATATCGAATGAACTCCAAAAACTAATCAGGGAAGCACCTTGTCAGGATATACCTACATACAAAATTTCAAGTGGATCGGATATTTTTATCATGAGTTATCGCGTTACGCACGAACATACGAACGTACATACAGAACGGACGGGCACATAAGCTCTCAGGCTATGATAGCCTGTGAGCTAAAAACTAATCAGGATGAACTATTTATCAGGTATTAACTGAATCTGAAGTTTGATGAACATTCCATGCATTAGTTCTTTAGATACATCTATTGCGAAACCTTGAAAAATGTAGCATAGCAGCGCCATCTGCAGGGCGATATACACCAAAAACTAAAGAACATTAATCTATATTAGGGACTAACTGAATCTGCAATTTTAGAAAATTTCGTGCTTGAGATAGAGGTATTGCGATAATTATGATTAATGCACCACATCAGCGCCACCTGTTGAGCGATTTGCATCAAAATATCGTGTTATATCAAGAGCTAACTAAATCTAAAGTTTCATGAAAATTCATGCTCTAGTTTTTGAGATATGGCTATTGTGGAAATTGTGAATAATACAGCATAGCAGCGCCATCTGTTGAGATATATACACCAAAAACTGTTCAGATCTAGTTTAAAGCAAGGTCTAACGGAATCTAATCTGGTAAAGTTTTGTGAAATTCTGTGCATTAGTTCTTGAGATAGAGCGCTCACAAAATTTTTGCTACATACAGAGAGGCTCACCAACACGCATTTTGTAAAAACTTGTTTTTACAAAAAGTTTTTACAAACAGTTACTGGTTACCCCAAAACTGTTTTTACAAACAGTTTTTGGGTTGCCTGATCCCTAAAACGTGTAAATCCATCGAAAACCGGATTTCGGAAATTTTCACGAATCCAATACTTTATTTTTTGTAAAAATACATAAAAGTGTAAAAAAAAAAAAAAAAAAAAAAAAAAAATCTTTTGGGAGATTGAAAGCAATTGAAGGACTAAGTTGAAAATAAAATTCATCAAATAAAACGGAAATGGTGTTAGTGTTTATGAAAAGAGGAAACTCTTCCCCTTACGTACGATTTCTGCGGGAACAAGTGCTCTTATGATTCCCCACAGTTGCCCACCCCCCTTACACCATAGAAACATCTGTCATGTTTTATAAACTGAACTGGCTCTCGTTTGACTGCAATATTTTGAGGAGATCCATAACCCTATACAATGAGGTGTCTTCATTCTCAAGCATAATTCATTTCAAAGAATTGTTCGAGAATGAATTAAATTTTTAACGTCAGAAATATGATTAAAAATAAGTTTGGTTCATTACCTTTAATTGATAATCGATTCCCACCTTCCACGTTATTTAAAAATTTATTAATATAATTTTAATTTATTAACATAATTTATTAACACATTTTTTTAAAATTTATTAACATAAATTAAAATATAATTTGCATAATGTGTTAGCTAAATGTATCGAGCAACTTTTGTGAAAGTCTCAAAAATATACCTTTAAAATTCTGAAAATTATCATCAATAGAATAAGCTTAAAATCCCAAATTAAGCTTAAAATCCCATTTTGTTATTCCCAAAATGAAGCAAAATGATAAGGGGCTGAACCCATATAGCCATTGATTATTGTCAATATAGCGTACACAATATGGCACGCATTACTATATTTGGATACAACCTTTTGATTGCGCTCGCGCATGCGCAGTGAAACATTATTTAGTAAACCTGCTCATTTTTCATACAATTTTTATTAGTTTTAATACTGATTGCAGTGCATTGTGTACAATTTTGATTGTCATATTTTCTGAAAGGAACTTTTTTTTTATATTAAGAACTCTGCAAATTATAAGCAAAAAACTTCGCAAAATTTGGGACCGTTTTTTCTAAAAACCTTAATTTCTCCACGAAAATATATGCTAACCTCATAAAAAAAGATCACGGTTTATTACAATGAAATTTAGCTCAAATTAAAATATTCTTAAAACTATTGAAATCACATTTCCAGAAAAAAAAAAAAAAAAAAAAAAAACGCACATCATAACTAAAATTTCATTTCATCCATCCATGATAGATAATATACAATACTTCGAAAGAATATATTATTTGAAATCCTTTGTGTGTTGACTTCGTATTTTTCATGAAATTATTTATATTAAGCCTCAACGACGTATATCAATTTTATTATACATGAAATAGTTTAATGTAATCATAATGTGCAGTTTGAATGCTTTTGCTACATCAATTTTGACAGGGTTACCCAAAATATCTTCGTTCTCTTTCAATTTGTTGACGGTGTTCTATGGGATTTTGGGAAAAAAATCTTCGCGGAAATATATGACCTGTATGATTTTGTTTACACGCCTGGAGTTTCAGAATAATTCCGCACGTATTTTTCTAGATATATAAGAAAATGTCTAAAATCACCAGTGGCCGGTCACCTTTGGCCATATAGTATACTGGCCAACATCGCTATGATGTCGGCATTACTGACAGAGAAGTTGATTTAACCGTTTAAACGCCAACGTTCCCAAATGGGAACATTGCATTATTTGTAATACAAAACATTTATTTTCAAACATAATAACGATGTTCTTATTTTTCCTATAAAATAAAAGTTTGATTTGAATTTTTGAAAAAAAAAAATATATATACAGTCGAACCTCTATATAACGAAACTCCATACATCGAATTTCTCCATATAACGAATTTTTAGTAAGAACGGTCCCCTTTTCGCATGATTACATTAAAAACAGACTCTATATAGCGAAATATCTATCTCCATATAACGAATTTTTTCATAAATTGATCTTAATTTATTCAGTTTTAAAAAAGCTTCGAAATCATATGGAATCAATTTTCCATCACTTATTTTTGATTTATCGTTCAGTGGAGAGGTTTTTTTTTTTATATATATAAATATTACTTCTCTCCGTATTCTTTAAATCTAACAAGTTCATCCCACCTCCCACACACCTTTCAACATCCTTCTCAAAACACAGTCAATTGAATTGTTACACATATAAGAGAGGAATCAATGAGAGCACATAAGAGAGACCTTCAAATGGAGGAAAATATCAACTACAATTTTCCATTCCTTGCTAAAATTTGAGAATTTTTTTTGAGAGCGTAACAATTGTGATTTTAAAATCAAAACAACAAAAAATTACAGATTTCTTCCTCTGAAATTTATGTAAGTCTTCCTTATTTGATTTTCATTAAGCTTTCAAATAAATGTCTTTTCTCTTTTTTGAAACTGCTTAAATAAGTAAGAAATAAAATGTTAGGTTAATATATACTTTTAAACATTTCAAATTCTTAATTAAAAAGATCAAAAATAATATTTGTTCAAAATTTACACATTAAATACTATTTTTAACATCATACTCTATACATCGAATTTCTCTATATAACGAATTTTTTACTGGAACGATGGATTTCGTTATATAGAGGCTCGACTGTATATATATATATGCATGTTTAAGCATTTATCACAGGTATAAGGAAAATGTAAATTCATAAATTTGCATAAAAATATATTATTTGTTTTTACCGTTTTCTCTATATTCCTTGCATTTTACCGCTAGGAATCGAAATGTTTTTGGAATTCGAGAAAATACTCAAGAACAATGTAAAACAGCATACAGCGGAAAATAATTTGTTATATTTGCATAGGTTGCCAATCAATAGTCATGTTCCAAAATCCGAACACTTATATGAAAACGGCCAAAAATACTGCAGAAATATTTTTTTGTTATTTTCTAAATTTGTATGCATAAATTAAAACATTTGTAATATATAGGAAGGGTAATATGTAGGAAAAATAAAATTATAATTACATTGCGATATTAATTCGGCGTGTAAACGTTTAAAATACAGATACAGGGTGCGTAGTCAGGAAGCACCTTGTAAGGACCTTTTACCAGAATTTTTATAATGTAATATTTGTTTTATCTAACGAAATAGAAATCCCTTTTTCTCATGTAACAACCAGCACTTTAAAGAATTTCTGATACTAAAAGAATTAAAATCCTCTGAGTTTCTTGGTGACTACGCACCCTGAGATAAGACAAAATGTATTTAATGTAGTTCTTCTCTTGGCTAAAAAATAAAGTAACAAAAAAGAGAAGCACCGCAGGTTATTTACCCCCTATTCAATGCGGAAAGTTTTCCTACAACTCTCCAAACACACCTGGCTGCGGAACGCACTTCACAAGCGACAAACAGCACGAATTTGCTCTCGCGCTTTCAAAAAATATCCATATATCCGCATTCTTAATTCGTATTTCATGAATACCTTCGTTTTCTTCCTTCTTTTCTTACTCATTTAAGAAAAGATTAAAAATACAACAAATACGCACCTGTTGTGTAACGGATAAGAGAATGAAGTATGTTTCATTTCTTTACAGCAAAAGCAATAAGTAACAAGTAAAATAAATTATGCGTTAAGTGTAGATTATGAAACACTTCCTGGAAACTTTAACAGATATGTATTCCAATACTTTTGAACAGCCCTGTATTTGATCTGTCGATTAATATATCTATATTATAAAGGCCAAACGTATCTGTGCGTAACGCGTACGTCATTTTGCGAATGGCAACACTTTCAAATTTTAAATGAAATTTCGGTATTGCAATTTTTGAAACTAGAAATTTTTAAACTTTTTAATATCGTACATTTTTAATTTTTACACCATCATATAGGAAAAAAATGCGCTTTTAAATGAAATTTGTTTGAAAACTGTATCTTAATTTGTTTTTGAAATGTTATTATTAATATTATTATTATTATTTTTTTTTTTTGTAGTTTTTAATACCGTTTTTCTAATTGTGGCAACAATTAGAAAACTCCATTTCTATAAAAAGTAAAGGAAAGAACGAAAGAAAGAAGGGAAAAAAAATTGATTACTGTATGTTTATGTTGCCATTTTTTCATTAAAAGAGAAAAAAATGAAATTTAAATATCTTCTGTTATAAAAACCGGTGAATTTTGATTTCATTTACAAAATTTGATTTACACGTAAAAGAATTTCAACAGTTTAATATCCGTTTCAGCTAATAGCATCGAGACTTCAAGTTTTCAATCAAAATGATCAAATCAAAATGCCAATTTTTTTTTGAAAAGGTTAAGACAGATACGAAATGTGTATTTGTAAATTTTGATATGGTGAAAATGATGCCGGGTTTAGATTTCACGGGGAAAAATTTTATGATTGGGTCAAAGTTTAATAAATTTTGCTTTTTTTCATTTTGGAATACTTGAATAAGAACCTTAATTGATAGCTTTATCGTAATAACAGATCTTTATTATTTTTTACTGCTTACATGTAGATTAAAGTTTAATTTTAACATTTTCTACAACTGAGTTTTATAGAAATAATATTTTATTAATTTGACATTAAATATCGTTTGTTTAAGAGTTTGACTGATCAATATAAAATGCATTTTTTACTATAACTAATTCTGTAGGTTTATTATAAGTCAATGAAACAGTTCCTTCTTAAACATTTTCTTTCGTCAAAATTTGACGGGTTCTACCTTGTACTACATAATGAGGACATTGGTTTAGCAAGAAAACGCCTAACAGATGGAAATTTTTCTTTCAGCAATTTATACTAATTGACGGAAACATATTTGAATACTATATTCAGCCCTGTAGTTTACCTAGTACTTTTATTACATTATTTATATTACATAATTTATATTACATGCCAGTATTTCATTAAAATTTAGTTCAAATTAAAATATTCTTAAAATTACTGAAATCACATTTCCAGAAAAAAAGCGCTTGTCATAATAAATTTTCGTATCAGCCATCATAGATATACAGTACTTCGGAAGAATATACTATTTGAAATATTTTGTGTGTCTCTGTAAATGCTGGACTTCATATTTTGCGTGAAATATGTTATATTAATCCTCAGCGACGTATATCAACTTTATTATACATGAAATAGTTTAATATAATTAAAATATGTCGCTAACAGTCCCCCCTCCTTTTACCAATATGTAGTGAAATTCTTTTGTACGACCCTGTAAATAAATAAAAAACATTTTTTTTCACCGCATATTTTACAAAATCCATATTTTATTGCACTTCGTAGATGCATATAAATTTTAATATGTTTGGCAGGGTCTAACATCTTTAAAATTCATTTGAAACGATTTTTCTCCATAAGCCGTAATGTAACGGAAAACTTTTGACTGCCCCTGTAAATAAACTAATCATGACAGAAACTTCATTTTCAGTAGGGTTCATGCTAGGGTAAATGTCAACAATGCCCTAAAATTTCATGGCAATCCGAGTATATTTACAAGAGTTAGAGCGTGGCCAGACAAAAAGAAGCATAAACACTTTTCAACTTAGTTGGAAAATGTTAAAAATTGCGAGATAAAAAGTGGTGAGAAAACTATCCACATAAGAATTTAAAAAAATATATCTTTGAAATGCAGCTTTTGTATTATACAAATACAAATAATGGCGTGATTCCTTGTATTTTGCGAATACAAAATCAAATTTTCGAATTTCGGTATTGTATTAAAAATTACATTGAATTAGAGACCTGCATCGGGTCGGGTAACCCGGGATTTTACTCGAGTCTGAGCCGACCTGCGGTTCAAAGCGGGTCAAGTCGACGCTATCTTGTTTTGTTGCGGGTTAGGGGTTAGATCCAGGTGGGATTGACCTTAAAAGTTTCATGTTAGTTCCTGTCTCTTTTGAATCAGATTAGGGGTTCAGCCGATATTTCAAGAGAAAGTCCTGAATATTTTTAAATGAAAAAAAAAACAAAAAAAAAAAACAGCATATTTGAATATTATATGTGTCATTCAAAATAAATATGTGTATTAGAATATTATATGTGTATATGTGTCATTTTTATAGAAAAAAAAAAGATTTAAAAAATATTATTATAGATATAAATATAGACTTATTTTCGATAAATGTATAAAAATATAGATTAATTTTTTTCCCTTCGGGTTCAAATTGATTTTTTTGGGGTTTAGTTTAGGGTTTCAGGTTGATTTTAAGCAGAAATTTCTACTCTGGTCAGGCGTAATCCGACACGTGTAAGACTCTATTCTGAATATGACATTGTGACCATAAAAAGGAAATATGAAACATATTTACGAACAGTGGCGTAGGAACTTTGTGCAAGGAGGGGGAGCCGGGGCTATTGGATGCTATTCTCCCTTTTGGTTCGAGGCTATAAAAACCTCCATTTTACGCAGTGGCGAATCTAGACTTATCATTTCGGGGGGGGGGGGGAGGACTGAGATTTAGTAAATGTTTCTAAGAGGGAATCACAAGAAACCGTAAAAATTCCGCTTTGAATAAAATTTTATGAAAGGAAGTAACACATATCATAACAGGTAACGCATTATACAATGAAACCTGCTAAGATGGAAAAGAATGAGACTGAGAAAATTTTCAGTTTAGGCAGATTGCCGTTTAACAAGTTTAATTTCACGGTTATACTACATTTTTTAAAACTGAATACTGAAAATTATTAAAAGATAGCTCAATAAATAGTAAAAAAAAAGTAAACAGCAAATTTAAAATTATTTAAGAACGTTCTCACTCTATCCCCCCCCTCCCACACACACACATACACCTCCTTCAACACATTCCAAGACTCATTTTGGAGCATACATGTGCGACATTTTGTTATACAGCCGACTCTCGTTAATTCGAAATCGGATAATTTGAATCTTCTCTTAATTCGAACTAAATATGAAGTCCCGAAATTTTCAATGGCAGAATAACGTTAAAAATTTTCATTAATTCGAACTCATTTTCTCTTGACTTCGTTTAATTCGAACTAACGAGGAATTCCGATTCTTCATTTTTCTCTTCTTTCTCACGGATTTCAGATCAGATTTGAATAACTTTCTTTCTTTGATTTTTGTGAAAATTGTTCCGAACACGTATACATATAATCCAATGCATTTCATATCCACTTTCTTAGTGCCCTGTCTGTCCATCAATGACGCTTTAATTTTTTATTCCATTGTGCTTGTTTCTAATATTTTAATTAGTTTATGTATTTATACATTCTAATTTAATACTAAGTCATATTCTAATGATAACAGATTAAATAAATAAAAAAAATACTATATAAGATCAATTATTTTGTAATAGTATCATATTAAGCATGTTTTCATTTCATATTTTCCATATTCGAACTTCGGATAATTCGAACATTTCTTGTGGTCCCGACGAGTTCGAATTAACGAGAGCCGACTGTATTTGACTATTGAAAAGCATTTTTTATTTTCTCATAAATGGGATACATTTGGAATCCCCTATGCTGGCTTTTCCGAGACATACCAATCAACTAACTGACAAATTTAATGGTATTTCTGAATTCTTTAAATTGTGGTTGACTAAAAGCTTTTTTTTTTTTTATTCGAAATTCAGAATCACTCAATTAGATTTACGATTCATTTTTAGTGTAAATGAAGTTTAATTCTAATCAAAACGTTATACAGCCATAGAACCACATTTTTTGTCAATACATTGTAATACTGTGCAAATAATACAACCATCACGGTGCTACAGCAAGCTAAATAACAAGTATACAACGTACTAAGATTTCAATAAATTAAAAAAATTAAAAATAAAGTTTCAAGGCTGCCTGTTTTATATTCTGAGAAGATGTCTCAATCTAAGTATTACTTAAAATCACAGTGTTGGTGTTGTTTATTACAGCCGATTGGGGGAATTTTCCTCCGTGGTAGTATTTCTAAGGGATCCTAAATCCGTATCAATACAAAGAAATCAGAATCCAAGATTCGAAGGATACCACCCTAAAACCACAGATTTTCAACCGATAAATAGCAAGTGTAAGCTTTTTACTATTTTAAAACTAATAAAAATTAATGATGCACTTTTAATCAGCACATATCATGTTTTACACTGTAAAAGGGGTGTCAAGAGAGCCTGTGTATAACGGATATTTGAAATTGTTTTTAATGGTATCTGCAAAATAATACACTTTCTAATAAAAACTTGTTTAAAACACAATATTTTTCTGGTTTATTTTAAATTTCATCTTTGCAGGTTTGTTGCGTTATGCTAAATATCCGTGATTAAATTTTGAACAATTTTTGAAGGAGCTGTAACCCCCATCAGATCACCTGAACAACCCTTTGATTTTTCCAATTGTGACATCATAGGAATACTATTTATTGCACTTACCGCATGCAAACGATTACAGAAAATTTTATTTACACTTAAAAGTATATAAATAGTTTAGCATTTGCTTCCAGTTAATAATCTATAAACAAATAGACCCTATTGTCCCTTTCTATTCGAAGCTATAAAAATCGCCATTTTACTTATTATGACATCGCAGGAATACAGTCCATTGTGGAAATGGGTGTCATATCAATCAAAATTTTATTCATTTCGGAGAGTTATTTCATATTGCTGCACTTTTCACAAACAGCAGTATAAAATAAAATCATATAAAAAGATCACCAACTCTTTAATCCAACTAATATAATTTTTATTAGATATACTTGATGCACAAAAACTTAATTTATGGATGATCCAAAATAAAATATTCTAATTTAAGACTTATCCTTTCCCATTTACCAAAATTTAAAGCTCTTTGTTTTGCTTACAAATTCTTTACAATTATCTTCTAAATAAATTTTAAAGGTCTCCTCTTAATAAATATGCAGTAGCATCAAATGGAATCTCTGTTGACCCATTGTTGTGTGTTTGAACCCTAAATGGCTTCTCAAATACAATGATGAAATCGATGTGAATTGAATCAGGATTCGCCGGGATATTCTAAATGGCCCTTAAGGGATCCTAAATCCATATCAATACAAAGAAATCAGAATCCAAGATTCGAAGGATACCACCCTAAAATCACAGATTTTCAACCGATAAATAGCAAGTGTAAGCTTTTTACTATTTTAAAACTAATAAAAATTAATGATGCATTGTTAATCAGCACATATCATGTTTTACAACTGTAAAAGGGGTGCGAAGAGAGCCTGTGTATAACGGATATTTGAAATTGTTTTTAAAGGTATCTGCAAAATAATACGCTTTCTAATAAAAACTTGTTTAAAACACAATATTTTTCTAGTTTATTTTAAATTTCATCTTTGCAGGTTTGTTGAATTATAAATATCCGTGATTAAATTTTGAACAATTTTTGAAGGAGCTGTAACCCCATCAGATCACCTGAACAACCCACTGATTTTTCCAATTGTGACATCATAGGAATACTATTTATTGTACTTACCGCATGCAAACGATTACAGAAAATTTTATTTGCACTTAAAAGTATATAAATAGTTTAGAATTTGCTTCCAGTTAATAATCTATAAACAAATAGACCCTATTGTCCCTTTCTATTCGAAGCTATAAAAATCGCCATTTTACTTATTATGACATCACAGGAATACAGTCCATTGTGGAAATGGGTTTCATATCATTCATAATTTTATTCATTTCGGAGAGTTATTTCATATTGCTGCACTTTTCACAAACAGCAGTATAAAATAAAATCATATAAAAAGATCACCAACTCTTTAATCCAACTAATATAATTTTTATTAGATATACTTGATGCACAAAAACTTAATTTATGGATGATCCCAAATAAAATATTCTAATTTAAGACTTACCCTTTCCCATTTACCAAATTTAAAGCTCTTTGATTGTTTTGCTTACAAATTCTTTACAATTATCTTCTAAATAAATTTTAAAGGCCTCCTCTTTATAAATATGCAGTAGCATCAAATGGAATCTCTGTTGACCCATTGTTGTGTGTGTTTGAAGCCGATGACGAGCGCTGAAAGATCTCTCAGCTGTTGTTACCAATGTTGGTATCGCCAAACTAAATAATGCATAAAGATAAACTTCAGAAAATAATTTCTTCACTAATTCCTCCAATGACATAATTTTAATTCTAATCACAATGCAATTCTGTCAGTTCCGTCCGAGATTAGTGTTAGAAAAATAGACATGTTTAAGCTATTGCATAGCTTTTATCTCAGGCTTTGAGCGCAGCGACTGAATCTAGAAATTCCGTAACGAGAAAAAAAACCTAACACTCCGGCTAATGATGTTTCAGTTCGGCAGACTTCTCATTTATTCAATAAAAGAAAAAAGTTTGTTTCCTTATCGGTCATCACGCTCAAAAAGTGTAACTTGAATTAATATCAAAGAAAAAGAAAAAACTTGAATTAATATCAAAGACAAAAAAAACTGCATAAATAAAAAATAAATAATTATAATTGCATAAGTTGATAAAAAAAAAATTCTATGTATAGCTTTACCGCGGCAGTCCCCGAGTACCACACATATATTTTTTAATTCAACAATATATTGTAAACAGATGTGGTGCGAAAATTTCTCCCGGGGGAGCTGAGCCCATCTGAAATATTCCAGGGGGAGCCAGAGCTCCCCCAGCTCCCCCGGTTCCTACGCCTATGTTTACGAAAGTTACAATGAAGAAAAGCCGTGTAAACGAAAGAACACAAACATGGGCATCGCAAGTCATAAATACCTTTTATTTAAGCTGGAAAGTTAAAAAAAAAACAAAGCATGGAGGAAATTTAATATCCATTACCATAGATATTTCGCACTTATTTAATAACAATCTTGAGCGGAGAATGTAAAAATGAAGAGCTCAATTGTAGAGATCGACCAAAAATTCTGTTTTCATTTTCGGTCCAAAAATCGCAATATCCAAAACCCGATTATGACTAATTGGGGCCCTGAGCAAAGATACATTAGGGGGCCCCTTTCGAATCATTGCAACGATATTTCAATAGAACTCATGGTCACTCCTATGTGTATGTGTAAGGCAAACTTATTTTCGCACTTTGAATATAAATAGAAGAAAATTCTTAGCTTTGTCAATTCTAAATTAAATACCTTAATTAATAAAAGTACACTTTTTTTCATTAGTGCAGAACAAAACTCTTTTTTATAACTTTAACAATTTGTTATATTGCTTTAAGATGAATTTAATAACTTTAACATATGGAAGAGTTGGAATTTGAAAAAGAAAGTAAATATTTTATAATTTAATGTACGGATTTAGCGGCCCCTTAGGGTCCGGGGTCCATGGGCAAAGTCCCGATTTGCCCATGCGGTAATAAGGGCCTGGCAACCGCAAACTATGTGTATTCCTAAAATCTCGTTTCTTCTTTCGGAAATTTTCAGTATTACTTGCTGATTTATATATAGAAATTTAATATATTATATTTTTCTAAATATATAGTAGAAGCTACCGATATGCAGATTGCATTTATTTTTTTAATTTGACAAATTTTTGGTGTGTTTATTTTTATTTTGAATTCAAATTTTCAACATTTCGAGAGATAATTTTTGCACATTTTAAAAAAGTTTATTATTTTAAATTTTTGCTAAATGATCAAAGAATAATATTTTCTTCAAATAAAATAAATATTTGCATGCGATCTTTAAAAGCAGAAAAAAAACCCTTTCAAATGTGAATTAAATTATTTAGCAGAAAAATATTGAAAATTACGTCATAAAAACTATATTTAAATGTGAATATTAAAAGAAACAACTATTTTCCAAATAGTTAAAAAAAATCAAACAAATCAAAAATTTTTAACACATTGATAACGACATCATTACCGGCGGGAGGGGGGAGGGGGTCCAAAAAAAAAAAAAAATTGATAACGTTATATTTGCACAGCCCTAAACAATTAAATTCGTAAATGCCTAAAGTTAACAGTGTTTCATATAGTACTAAATATTTTTACAGATAGATAACACATAACTTGTTGCTATTTCTTTCTCACCCTTGCTCCTTTTTTTTTCTTTTGTTGTTGTCACAGTTAACCTCTGAATCTTTCATTTACTGGAAATGGCATCGACCTCGTTATATTTTCTATGGAAGCTGCATATTTTCTCATCAAAACAGCAAAAAATCTATTTCATGGTCAAATACTTTGGTAATTAAATCAATAGGAATTTTCTGTCAACTCATTCATGAGAAATATAGAGTAGAAGAGAGGTAGGGAGGGGGGAGGTTGATATTTGTTTAATGAAGATAAAATAATTTATGCTATTTTATTTAGAAATTACATTTACTTAATAAAAAGTTGGACATAAAAAAAAAAAAATCTTTTTTTTTTTTTTTTTTGTAGGCAGTAATATGTTTATTTTATAATTTTTTGTAGTGTTATTTTATATAAATTTAATATGCAATTATTATCCGTGTTAGATGAAAAAAAATCATAATATTGGTATTCGTCAACGTACTTGTCTCATTTTCAAATACAATGATTTGATGAAAATGTTGATTTTCTGTGAATGCAGTACATAATTATAACGAAACATTGACTATTTTATTTTATTTTAATATTTCATTCTTCTTTACAAAAGTTAAAATAAAGCAAAATATAAATTTAATTTTGCAGGAAAAGTGGGGGGAGGAAGGAAAATATTCAGTAATAAGTTATACAGTGAAACCTCCAAATAAGGGATACTCCGAAAAAGGGACACCTCTATTTAAGGGACAAAACTACCAGTCCCAGTCCCTTGATATAAGACGTGTAATGTATTTACCTCTGAATAAGGGACACTCGATTTAAGGGACACTTGAAAATGATATTAAAGGGGCTGCTTTTGCATTTGAGATAATGAAAATGTCTGTGATGAAAATGAAAATACATATATTTGTGAACTTATCAAAAAGACAAACGGTCATGTTGATACAGAGGCATGCACGCAATTGACAAGCATTTATTTACCCATAATTCTGATTCGACTTTAGTGAGTTTATCCTCATTGAAAGTAATGCTGAAAATTGTGAGAATGATTCTCAAAATGGAGAATAAAAGAAAATTGTGAAATAAAGAGCTTCACAAATACTTTAAAGCTGTTCTCAAATCCAAAAGGGCAACTTTTATGAGATAAGTTTTACTTTATTTTTATTCAGAAATGCCTGAAACTAGCCGGCGTTGTTGTTCATAAACTATGTAATCAAACTGTTTTTTTCTCCCCCCCCCCCCCCTCAAACGCAATAGATTTTTTAGAAAATACTGTCAATGTGGGCGTTTTGAATCAAATTTCTATGCTAAAGAAGAATAACTACTGAAGAAAGGACGAAAAAAATCTTTCTCACATGATCAAAATGTTTATAACTCAATAGGTAATTTATTCAAAACTTGAAAACACAGTTCGATTCCAAATGGCTTCCATAGTCAGACATTCCAATTTTATACCTTTCCGTTAAAAAATTAATTTGTAAATGTTTCAACGATTCCCGCTTGTTGAACAGAGCAGTTGAGAGATTTGTTGCCTTAAAATACGAAAAGCAATTGAAATTGAATACGCTTTTTGTAAATACTGCTGATAATGAAGAACTAAAATTTATAAGTATGATAAATGAACACTTGTAAAGTTTATAGTGAAAAAAATGACATTTGTAAAACAATCACTTTCGATTGATTACTTCAAGTAAAATTTTTTTAAATGTTTTTTATACTTTTTACATGCACACAGTTTCCATAAAAAATACAAATCAATACTTCTACGAAACATTTAATGATTTAGTAATCAATTGAAAATTTTAATTAATTTTCTATTCCTTTTGTGCCTGATTAACGTGATTTATAAAATTCAAATACATTTAATCTTCACCTTTAATTTTTTGTTATCTTTGTATCTTTCTGGAAGATTAATTAAAGATAATAATAAAAACTCTGAATAAGGGACACCTCTATTTAAGGGACAAAAGTTCCAGTCCCAAAGGTGTCCCTTATTTGGAGGTTTCACTGTACAAACAAAAGAAAGTTTTACTCTGTGAGGGTGTATGTGACTGCAGGAACTAGCAAAATCTAATGCTCACGCGAGGCTGAAAAATTTTGTGAAGATAGTATAAGGCCTGTCCTAATGCACCTGAGATTCATAATTTTAAATTTCTGACAATCACCGTGTAGATATTAATTAAAAACCTACCAATCGGTCCAATTTAAAAAAAAAGTATTTTTTTTTTAAACCACAAGCTTTCTAAAATTGGGTCCCGATTGGAAATTTATTCAACTTTGGTGATTTATTCAACTAATAATTTTTAGCATGCGATTAATGCAAAAGTATACATATATATATCGTTTTTAATACATTTTTAAACTTTTTTTCAAAGTATCTTAAACATTTCATTTAAAAATGCTCTTTTATACTGTTAATGCGCAATATAAAAAATATATTAAATGTAAAAAATTTTATATTTAAGAATTTAAAAAAAAAATTTCACTTATGTTCTGAACATCAAACAGCATGTTCCGTAATCCAAAAATCACGGATAGCTTTTTTTTTTTTTTTTTTTTTTTTTAAGGGGGGAAAAAAGTTATTTGTTGGATTAAAAACAGATGCATATTTCTAAAAATATCAAATTAAATTAAATTGATACTTTTCAGTGAATTGATTTCATTTTAATTCTACATATTTATTAATCTATAATAATAAAGAGAGAAGGATGTTTGTCTGTCAGCGCTGTTTTGAAGAGACTGCTGCACGTAGAGTTACAAAATTTGGAGGGAAGGTACTTTTTTACATGTAGTTTTGCACCTCGAAGCCCGATTTTCGATTTTTTGTTTAGATTTTTTTTAAATAATTTTTTTAGGCGATTTTTAGCGTTATTTTTACGGTTTTATCCCATTAGTGAAAGGAATACGGTTTCATTCTTTTAACCCAAAATAGCAATTTTTTTTTCTCTTTTCAACAAAGCTTATTCGGAATTTGTACAACGATTTTTGAATTTTTAACGAATTTTTAATGCGATTTTTAGTGTTTTTTTCTCATTTTGCGGCTAAAAAAAATAGCCGATAAAAAGAAAATCGTTGACTGATCGTTTTTATCAATGATAGATTGATAAAAAGAAAATCGTTTTAAACTTTTAGCCTAATGCCTTTAATTTTGTGTTTATTACGATTTTTAGATTTTAACGATTTTTAATGCGATTTTCAATGCGATTTTTAACGTTTTTTAAAGATTTTTGCGTTTAGCAACTATTTTTTTTTTTCATAGTTGTTCTATCAAAAATTTGAGCTGTTGAGAATGCAATAATAGGTAGTATTTTTTGTGAAATCTACCTAAAATGTCAAAAATTTAGGTACCACTATTTTCGAATAGCAATTTCATAAACTATCTTAAATTCTTGCTTAAGACCGCTACCCCCTTTATATATGACCTCATAGGTTATTTAACAGAGTATGGTTTTGATAAAGGTTTTGAAGAATAGAGTGCTCTACCTGGTGGTGGAAAATGGAACTAATAGAACGCTATTTTTAAAAATCTATAATAATAAAGAGACAAGTTTGTGTGTGTGTCAGTGCTGTTCTGAAGAGTCTGCTGTACGTAGAGTTACAAAATGTGGGGGGAAGGTACTTTTATACATGTAGTTTTGCACCTCGAAGCCCGATTTTCAATTTTTTGATTACTTTTTTTAATCATTTTTAGGCCATTTTTAGCGTTCTTTTTGCAGTTTTATCCCATTAGTGAAAGAAATACGGTTTCATTCTTTTATCCCAATATAGCAATTTTTTTTCTCTTTTCAGCAAAGTTTATTCGGAATTTGTACAGCGATTTTTGAATTTTTAACGAATTTTTAATGCGATTTTTAGTGTTTTTTCTCATTTTGCAGTTTTTTTTCTTTTTTTTTTTTTTGGAGATTGATAAAAAGAAAACCGTTTCAAACTTTTAGCCCTAAATTTTGTGTTTGTTACGAATTTTAGATTTTAATGATTTTTAATGCGATTTTCAATGTGATTTTTAACGCTTTTTGAAGATTTTTTGCGTTTAGCATCTATTTTTTTCATAGTTGTTCTATCAAAATCTTGAGCCGTTGAGAATGCAATAAGTAGTATTTTTTTGCGAAATTTACCTAAAATGTCAAAAATTTAGTTACCACTATTTTCGAATAGCAATTTCATAAAATATCTTAAATTCTTGCTTACGACCGCTACCCCCTCGAGTAATATATCACCTGATAGTTTGTTTAATATAGCATCGTTTTGATAAAGTTTTTGAAGAATAGAGTGCGCTAGCTGGTGGTGAAAAATGAAACTAACAGAACGCGATTTTGTTAAAATTTAGAAATATAACAATGTGGTTTATTTTTAATTTTAAAATGGTTTATAATACATGCTAAAAAATGTAAACAAAGAATGGTGTGACACATTTCAGGGTGCGTGAAAGGAGGGGCGCGAACAAAATTAGCAAATGTAATAAGGAGATCTGTTTTACACTTTAAGATAGTTTATAGCGCATGTTAAAATTTTTAAAGTACTGCCGATGCTCTGGAGAGACCGCTGCACGAAGTATGTATGAAATTTTACACCTTGAAGGCCGATTTTCAGTTTTTTAATTTAATTCATATGCGAATTTTAGTGGGTTTCGAGGCGATTTTTCCACATTAGTAAAAAGGAAAGCGGTTTCATTCTTTCGACCTAAATTAGTGAATTTTGTTCTCTTTTCAATATAATTTATTTGGATTTCGTGCAACGATGTTTGGATTTTTAGTGAATTATTTAATGTAAATTTTGCCGCTATTATTCGACATTAGTAAAAGGAATTTTGCTTAAAACTTTCAGGCTGATGTATTAAATTTTAGCTGTTAAGATTTATGAATTTCAGCTAATTTTAATGCGATTTTTTGAGATTTTTTGCGTTTGATGTCGGATTTTTGTCATTCATGAGATATTTCCAATTACAACGTTTTACCCTATTAGAGTAAATTTTGACCCCTGTGATTTTTTTAATATTAGTGATTTTTAATGCACTTTTCAATGCAATTTTAAAAAAAATTTCGAGTTTTATGGCGATTTTTTGATATTCGGAAGTAAAAATTGATTTGAAACTTTTAATCTAATATAATTTTAGAGATTTTTAACGCGATTTTTTAAGAATTGTTGTGTTCCGTGTCGATTTTTTATCTATAATGGATTTTATTTTACTACGTGATTATCCTGTCGACCATTTTCGCCAAATTATATCAATCGTGAAACAAGCCAAATTATGCAAATATATGTAATTTTTATGTTAAATAATGAAAAAAAAGGTAATTTAGAAAAACATTAATACAAATACTTATAAAAATAAGAAGTAAAAACCGCTTGATGACGTAACAAACATACGTAACATGTTTAATGTCAAGTGAATATGGAATTTACGATCCGCCATTATTGTAGTTTAATCTTGTGGTTTGACCCAGATAGTTTCTTGGTCAACCGGATAATCAAATAGTTCAGATTTCCGATTAGAATATTTTATCCGTTTGATGAAATTCTGATTACTGCGATAAAAAATATAACTAGCGATAATAACTAGCTTTCGTGCATTTTTCAATGCGTTTTTAGTGAACTTTTTAATGCGATTTAGTACTATTTTTTTCGATCCCCACCACAGTGGTGTTTTAACAATTAAAAAATTATTTTGGTTTCAAACTTTTAGCCTAATATAGTAAATTTCACCATTTACCTTTTTTTAATTTTGTTGATTTTCAATGTGATTTTTGATATATTTTGTGTTCTGCGTCGATTTTTTTTTTTTTTTTTTTTTTTTTTTTGTAATTCATGTAAAAAAGAATAGTTGCTACGTTTTACACGACTAGAATATTTTTTTATTCTCGGGATGTATTTATATTTAGCGATTTTTAATGAATTTTTCAATGGTTTTGTATTGGTTTTTTGAATCTCACGGCTATTTTTTGAAATTTCGAAAAGGAAATTAATTTCAAACATTTACACTTCATTTACGAATTTTGAAATTTAGTGATTTTTTAATGCAATTTTTAGCAGTGTTTTCATTATTTCTCACGCTTTGCGCCGATTTATTCATTCGTATTTAAGAAATAATTCAGATTACACTATTTTACTCTATTAATGTAATTGTTGTACCCCGTTTTTTTTTAAATTTGAAACGATTTGTAATGAATTTTTGAATACAATTTTTAGATGTTTTCGAGTCCACGGCGATTTTTGCACAATTGGAAAAGAAAATTTTAAATAATTTGTAGCTCAATGTAGTAAATTTTGACATCAATGATTCAGATTTTTTGTGTACTTTCATAAAATGTTTAGCAAGTTTTGTGTCGATATTTTTTAACTAATGAAAGAGTTCAGATTTCAATGTTTTGTCCCATTATGGTAAATTATGTCCGAAGGAATTTAATATAAATATTTATCTTACTATGGCGAATTTTGTCCGGATTTTTGAATTTTACTGATTTTTAATCAGTTTTATAGTGATTTTTCAAGTTCTGTGACAGTTGTTGACATCGGTAAAAGAATTTCGGTTTCTAACTTTTAGCATAAATAGTACAATTTGTTCTCCACGCTTTTATGAATTTTGCCAATTTCTAATACGATATCCAATGTAATTTTTAGTTAGTTTGGGGGATTTTAGGTGTTCCATGTTGACTTTTCCTTATTCATGAACGATTTCCGATTACAATATTTTCGACTGAATATTAAATTTTTACAGCCATGACTTTTAAATATTCAGCGAATTTTAAAATAGTTTTCGATACGATTTTTAGCCCTTTTTTTAAGTTCTTTGGCAATTTTCTGCCATTCAGAAACCAATTTTGATATCAAACATTTTGTTTAATGTAGTTATGTTTCGAATGCAATGTTTTATCTCTTAATATGATTTTGGCGTTCCATGCCTACATTTTGTAATTTATGAATGATTTCGATCATAACCCTCTCCCCCCCCCCCCGCCCTGCCTTAATATTATTTTTTTAAGCATTGACTTCCAAATATTTAGCTATTTTTAATCCAATTTTCAATGTAATTTTCAGACATTCTTCAAGTTCCGTGGCGATTTTTTTTACACCAGGAAATCGATTTCGATTTCAAACTTTTTGGTTAATATGGTTAATTTCTTGATTACAATGTTTTATATTATAACAGTGAATTTTTACCCTAGGGATTTTTTTATGTTTTTCGACTTTCATTACAATTTTCAAAGCAATTTTTGGGCTTTCTGAGCCTTTTTTTTTTTTTTTTTTTTTTTTTTGACTAATAAGAGTTTGGTTTCAAGCTTTTATCCTTTACAGTAATTGTTATGCTCTCTTATATTGATCTACAGCAATTTTTAATGCAGTATGCTTTTTTTTTTTTTTTTTTTTTTTTTTTTTTTTGAGTTCACGGCGATTTTTTTTTCAGATATGGAAAAGGAATTCGGTTTTTAATTTCTTCGCTAATATGATAAATTTTCTCTTGTGCGATTAAAGATTTTTATTGCAATTTTTTAGCAGTTTTTTTTTTTTTTAGCAGTTTTTTTTTTTTTTTTTTTTTTTTTTTTCTAACATTATCAAATTAATTAGATTCAAAACATTTATCCAAGTAGAGTAAATTCCGAGTTCCGTGATTTTTGAAAATTTTGACATTTTTAAAGCGATGTTTACATTTCTTCGAGACCCGCTTCGATTTTTTAGAGGTTCAATTTTTGGTCGAATTTATTAAATTCTGATCTCTTTTCTTCAAAGTTTATTCGAATTTTGAAACACAATTTTTTTATTTTTTATGAAATTTTTAATGTTTTTGCGATTTGTAAGATTTTTCCACATTAGTAAAAATAATCCAACTTCAATTTTCTAGCCTATCTCTTTTCAACGAAGTTTAGACGAAATTCGTGCAGCATTTTTGAAATTTTTCGAGGTTTTTATTATGATTTTTAAAGTTTTTTCGCAATTCTTGCTATTTTTTGATGTACCCGGGCAACGCCGGGCAGAACAGCTAGTTTATGATAAAGAGCATTTCTTAGAAAATTTTCTGCTTGTAATTATAAAAATAATTAAAATCATTTTCAAAGTTCACCGCCTCCTTAGAATGTTTTAAAGAAAGCTATATATCCATATCAATGTGAAAAATAACGCTAGTAAGCCTTGATTACGCCCATTAATAACTATATCGTAATATTAGTAATATATATTCCACAACCAAAAAGTAAGAATTTATTTTATGAATTTATATTATTTTTAATTAAACGCGCCATTGATAATATGAAATTGAATGACTCTAAAAATAAAATTAAAACTTTTTATGAAATCAATAAGAAAAGAGTAGTTGTAAATTATTTTCCGGGCTTCTTTGAATACATAAAAAATCTTTTAAAAAATGTTGAATTATGATTAATAGCGAAATTTCCCCCAAAATTAAAAATGCTCCTAAACACCAAAATTGATCCCATTAGTATAGACGATCTCAAGGGAGTTTATATGATTCCATTTATTAGAGAAAAAAAGGAACAAAAATCTTTTATGTAGGTATGACCCAACGTAAATTTAAAATCAGGCGTAAAGAACATCAGTACAAAAAACCCTGAACGGGTTAAAAGCTTGTGACGCAGCACTTTATCTTATATATCTAAGAATTTTAAATTTGGGACTTAAAACTAATGATATCAAAATTTATGTGACGCTATGCTATTAATTAATATA